>CM034156.1:387169834-388369834 GCA_019776745.2 Taxus chinensis
TGTACACCACGATTTTTGTTAAGGATTTTAGGTCCTTGATTGACATTCGTGGTAGTTGTAGTGTTCTGGATGGAGGTGATTAACCTCTCGTTTGCTCCATATGTCTTACGACCACTATCTATTGCTGCTTGATCTATTCGAAGAGCGCTCTCAAGTACTTCATCGAAAGTTCTTAGCAGGAACTTTTGGACTTCTTCCTTCACCTCTCTGCTGAGAGAATGAAGGAATAAATCACATAGTTCCATCTGATCCATGTTTGGAGCACTTGCTGAAGAATAAAGAATTGTATGCCACCTCTGGATGAAATGGGTGACAGATTCGTTGTGTTCTTGTTTGATGTGCAAGAATTCCCTGATTCCTGTTCTCAACAGTTTGTTCATGTCGAACGCCTTAATGAACTCTGATACAAGTTGTTTAAATGAATGGATGGAGGCTTCAGGTATTATATAATACCAGTCGAGAGCAATGCCTTCTAAGGTTTTGGGGAATATTTTAGCAACAACCCCATCCCAAGGGAGTAATTCACGTATGGTTGTAGCGTAAGATTTGATATGCGCATTTGGATCTCCCTCACCTTTGTACTTGGGTAAATCGAGAAGGGGTCTTGGAAGCATGATGCTTCGTATGGCGAAGTCTAAGGGCTCTTTCAGATATTCTGAATAAGTCCCTATCACATAGGTTTCGACCATTGATGGTGGTTGCTGAGGGAGTGATGGTGGGATGGGTTGTTGATATGGCGCAGCGTATGCATTGGCAGGGGCATAGGGAAGTCCCTGCGTTTGAGCCAAAATGCTGGTAGAGGAGAACATATCTCCTTGTGGTGATTTGGAGTACATGTTTAAGTATGACAGGGTATTGTCTAGTAATGGATTGTTTGATACTAGACCGGGAGGAATAGTGTTAGAGATGATGGGCCTTGTTGGCGTTTGTTGCAGATACTGAGGAGGCATGCCTAACGTGCCTACTCCTGTGAGGAGATCTACTTGGCCAGGGTGGTATGGAGGATTGGAACTTCCTGCTTGCATGAACTGAGAATTTTGACTTGCTTGAGCAAGTTCTAACCCTCTCACTTTTTCTACTAACGTTGAAATGACTTCATTTGGTGAAGTCACGGTGCTTTGCCTTAGCGGCGTTTGTTGTATACCCTGGTGTTGTATAGGCATGTGATATCTTGCTATGAACTGATCGCTATCTTGCCAAGTTTCTCCAAGAGTATTTCCTATATGTAGTGGCATAGAGGTATTTTCTTGAAAAGAGACCTCGGGTTGTATTTGTAAACCTCCTATAGATGGGTACATACCCCAAGAGCGTTGTTCACTTCTAGGATAACGTATTGACTATTCATTATCTAAGACCAGGTATGGGTCAGATTGTCTAGTAATTTGTGGTCTAAGTAGCATATGAGGAGACGAACCAGATTCTCTGGTAAACATCATATTGTTCGAGCCTGAAGGCTTTGTTTGTTGCGTTCGAGGGGGTTGATCTAACTCAGTTTGAAAAGATGAATTATATCTGATTCTTGGGGTTTGTGTTGACAACTGATTAGTTGAATAGTTGTCACCCCATACTGAGAGTGAGGGTGATGATTGCCTATTCTGTTGGGCGTAGTATGCCTCAAGACCCAAGAGGGCTCTGCCATATGCATCGAATCCTGACATATTTGGGGGGTATATGAATACCCGTAGAATAATGGGAAGGAGCGAAGGTGATTGAGATAAGATGAAATTTCTCAAAGAGAAGGTGAAACAGTTGTTAGTTCACGTTGGGTTCACCAATTTTGTACGCCGGAAAAGCGACAAGCGAGCGTGGTAATCTACAGGTAACTCTTCCGCGTACCTGACCTCCCGAGGTCATGCCGAGACAGCCGGTGGGGATAGAATATGTGTGGGATGCAAACGAACTAGTTAGGCAATCTAATGTCTTCGACACGTACTAATGGAATTTGTGAATCTAAGGTAAAGAAGGCCCTTCTAACTTGGACTGGTGTGATAGATCGATCAGTAAGGATGACTGCTCGAAGGCTCAAATCAATATCAAGTTCTGGCGTGATTCGATCTATGGGTTGTGGAATACGTGGAAAATGACCTGGGATAGTTTCGTGTATATCTCTAGATAAGGTCATATGGTGGGTAGTGAATACAATTGACTCTACAGACAATTCTCTGGCCTAGTCCAGAATTCTCTAGCTTTGTTAGCCACTATATCTAGTAAGGATAGTTGTTCGATGATGATGGGTGGAAGTGGAGTGGACTGGAATACTAGTGTGCGTAGGCCAGTGTCTATATCTGATTGACTTATGGATTCGTTAGGCTACGGGATTTGTGGATCACAACCGTAGACTCTAGGTTGTTGCGGTCCTGTTATGGTTATGTACGAAATCAAGTCCTAATCCCTAGTATCCAGTAATCATATGCTTTCTCAACTTCTATGTTTAGGACCAATAACTGCGCGATCTTCTCAGAATATCTCACAGGCATTCGTGTAACCTGGATCCTTAAACTAGTATCTATGTCTGTGAGAGTGTCTCCTTCACCTGGCTGTGGGACCAAAGGATCACAACCAAAGGTTTGTTCTCTTTCAAACCCTTCTACAGTCATGTGAATGTTTTGCCTAGGGAAATCTATAGTTCGGTTGATTTGACCAAAACGTGTGTGCTTGGTCGTCTTCTATATTTAACCCTCTCAACTGAGAGCTGATCAGTCGTAAATCTGTTGTTGTTTGGAAGACTTGTATACTAAGGTTCTGGTCTATGTTAACTATTGTTGTGACGAGGTTGGGCTGAGGCACGATTGGTTCAAATACGTATTCCCTGGGCTCCCTAGGTCCCGTGATTGTCATATAAAGCAAAATATAAATCTAACTGCAACAAAACAAATTTTAACTATCTAAAACATATATAACTTCTATTTTTGTTTTTAACTTTCTAAGAAGAAAAGCAGCTATTTAAATGTATCTAGAAATAACAACTAAATAACAATTTAAAACAAACAAAATAATTGAGTGTAGTTATTTGTCTGTGCAATTTGTAGATTTATTCTAAATAATGAAATAACTTGCTTGATCTATTTGTGCAATTTCTCGATCCTACCTCAGAAGTGAGGAGTGAATCATAGTTTCTCAGAAACTATCAATCCCCACAGCTTCCTTGGCAATATCGAGAATATAATTTACTGAAATGAAGCAATTAACTACTTTATTTGATATGATTCTAACTAGAACTTTGAAAGTTAAAACTTGGATTCCGCAGAACAGTGGCAAATTTGATGGTGTGTGTGATCTTGTCCCCTCAGTGTGATCTCCTCGTTCTTTCGTGTTCACGTGGATCCAGAAAAGTGTGTAATGCTAGCATCGACAGAAGTAGATATTGGGCCAAGGACAACTCAGAATGCAGACTGAATATAATGCGAGTAGGAGAGGGATAGCGCAAGAGTACAGAGCTTGGCTTATGCAATTCCTAGTGGGATTTACTGCGAGTCATGCAACATAAAGCGTCCAGAACCTGAAACTATCCTGTTTGAAGAGCAAAACCTGCAACTTTAATGGCTTCCTAAGCTATTCTACTCCAATGGATTGGATAAAACAACAACACCATTTGCATAAGCTGGATATGTGGCTTACCAATAGTTGAACAATGCTAACTAGACGTATAATGAACTAAACCAAGCACTCTAAGCAAAATGAAAGCTAAGTCTATTGCAAAGAGAAATTCAGAGACAAACTTCAGGGCCATTTGCTTGAGAACAAGCCACTTATTTATAGCTTTCAATCACCCAAAAAATCAAAACCAAACTTAACTCTAAAACTATAAACAATGGCCAAACACTATTCCAGGGGACCAAAAACATAAATGCAAGCCCAAGTCGGCAAGGAAAAGCTGGTGAAACGCTGATCTTTACGTGAGTCGCGTCAAAACACTTTTTGGAAAACGCGTAAAGGACCGCCACTCTGAGCAGGGCGGCGGTTTCATCACTGAAGAGTAAAAGGCCAAGAAAAGAGGGGAAAAAGGAAAAAGAAAGGACGCGGGGGCTAAGCGGGGCATGCGGGATGTTAACGCATACTCCGAGAGCTTTTTCGGATCCCGAACACCTTGCGAGGAGACTTGTATCATCATTGGGGCATTTGTTACACTGTTCTGGCAGTACATTACCTTACAATTTTGGGTACGTACAGGGACCTCTAGGTTCATGGTGAACATGCAGTCAGAAAACCATAGGGGTTCTTGGTAACCTAGGGAAATTGGAAACCACCGAGGTGTTCTCAGAGAGATGTACTTAGGTCACTTCCATGTTTTTGGTAATCCTGTAGGGAAAAACTAAGGTGTCACCAAGACCATGAAGCCACAAAGATGGAATGCCACCTCAAAAGGTAAGTAGGCTACATGGAAAGTGTAATAATTTTTTTACAGTGTTTGGAATAAGGGGGGTCCATGATCTGGAAATATGATATTTAGAAACAATGTATTAAGTGGGGGAATGTTAGAAAATATTAGTTAATACAATTTAAATTTCAGGTCCGTTGGGTTGGTTATATGTTAGGTGGCCTTCACGTCGGCATTCAATTTTCCTAACCACCTACTCCAGTGTCTAAAATCAGCCGCTCTTTCATGTATAAATCTGCATGTTTACGAATGTTAATTCAAGTCAAGGAATTCAATCTTTTATGTTATTATATTTTCTTTCAGTAACATGAAATAAAGAATTGAAATACAATATGCTAACCTAACATGTGCATAAAATACTAACATAATATAAAGTATACGGAAAAAGTAAGGAAATACTCTATAAAAAATGACCAAAAATGGCTAGAGCACTTACGTGTTGGAGGTGGTTGCTGATGCATCTATTTCCCAAAGGACCATACACCAAGAGAAAACAAATTTTAGGTGGAGAAGGGGAAATAGTTCAGTCCTAGCTCACTATGGATGACCCAAAAGTGCAAGAAAACCAATCCAAGCAAGAAGAATCTCCAAACCAAGAGTCAAGATGTAAGAAATCCAGAAGCTAAGACAACAGGTATAAGCTGGTGCAAGAGAGAGAAGTAATGGTGAGTTCCTATTGATCTAATATAATTATCCTGATGTGAAAATGTGAGTTGGAGTCTTTATACCGACGCCATCGCCCGCGGTTGAAGGCATCGATCGAGATTTTGAATTTTTACCGACACAATCGCCCACAGGTGAATGCATCGACTAGATTTGAGAAAGAAAAGAGGGGTGTGTAAAATGTCATGAAAGGAGAAGGTAATGCAAGACATGATAAATGGGTTCATAAGAAAGCTAGATGTCGAAGGAATGTGGAGGGAAATGAGAGGATAAGATTAGTAAAAGAAATTCATAAATGGGACCAAAAGTTGTTCTCTCTCCCATGTATCATCCGTAACCCAATGGTTATGTAAATAACCATACCCATATCCCAGAACAAGCCCCTTAAGGCACCCATTCCTAGAAATAGATGCATTAATGACCTCTAACTTGGAAAGATAAACTATTAGTAATAGATATGAAATAGAAAGCATAAAAATTTAGGTGTATACATTTACCACATTACGCAATAGTGTAACACGAGGTAGTCAGTGGAAAGAACAATACATAACACCAAAATTAAAAATACATTCCAAAAGTAAAGAAAGGACTAGATAAAATTAAATATACCTACCAATGCATACCTGATAGTGTCAGTCATTCTACCATGCATGGGCACAATCCATGCTGCTAGAACCCTGGAGAAGCAAAACTAAAAGGAAACATTAGAGGATCATCAGTAAAATAAGACATAAATCACCTAGTTAGGGGCCCATGGGATGGATGTCGTGATGTCATTGGAGGCATAAGGTTGAAAAATGTGATTTTTGGCCAAAGAGCGGAATAGAGCATGTAATTTGTCAAAAATAATGGGAGAAGATCACTATCCCAACACAATTGACAGTGGATTTTTTGAAGATCAAGAGTTAAAATGATGGGTATTTAAAGATTGAGGAACATCGCGGCAAGATTGAGTAGAAATATTTGGTTTCTACATGATTTTGAGTTTATGGCTTGCAAAAATGTGTCTAGATAGTGTGCACTCTTATCATCCATTCAACTAGGGTATTCGAGGGAATGAGTAAGGGACACACCAAGACCTACACACAAACAGATATAATTAAAGGGGGTACAAGGACTATTAGGATTACATACCCCAAGGGAGGTAACCCTTATATTAGGACAACCTAAGTTTTCCAAGGCCCTAGGTCAAAGAAGAGGAAGGAACCTTGTGGAGGTATCAACACTATGGGGGAGATTGTGAAAAAAATAAACATGTAATACTTATGCTAGCCAAAGTAAAGCATGTAACATGAAATAAAGAACTGAAATGTAATACGCTAACCTAACACATGCATAAAATGCTAAGCTAACACAAAGTATGCAAAAAATGTAAGGAACTATATACAAAATGACCAAAATTGGTTAGAGATCTTACCTATTGGGGGTTGGTCTCTGATGCATCTATCTCCCAAAGGACCATACACTAAGAGAGAGAAAAAATTTAGGTGGAGAAGGAACAATCTAGTCCTAGATCACTATGGATGACCCAAAAGTGCAAGCAAACCATTCCAAGCATGAATAATATTCAATCCAAGAGTCAAGATGTAATAAATCTAGAAGCTAAGAGAGCAAAGCTAATGAAGAGCTCATATTGATCTGATCTAATTACCATGATGTGAAAAGGTGAGTTGGGGTCTTTATACCAACGCCATCGCACGTAGGTGAAGGTGTCGGCTAGGATTTTGAATTTGCATCGACGCAATCACCCACGGGTGAAGGTGTTGGCTAGATGTGAGAAAGAAAATATGGGTGTATAAAATTTCATGGAAGGTGAAGGTAATGCAAGAAAAGAGAAATGGGGTCATAAGTAAGCTAGATGTCAGAGGAATGTGGAGGAAAATAAGAGGATAAGAGTAAAATAAATACATAAATGGGACTGAAATCTTTTGTTTCTCCATGTATCATCCATAACCCAATGGTTACACGAATAACCATTCCCTTGTCCTAGAACGAGCCCCTTAAGGCACCCATTCCTAGAAATAGATGCATTAACGACCTCTAACTTGGAAAGAGAAATTATTAGTAATGGGTATGAAAATAGAAAGCATAAAACTTTAGGTTTATACATATGCCCTGGATGTTGATTACTACATGTCACAATATCAAAACATGGGGTAGTCAGCATAAATAATAGTACATAACACCAAAACTGAAAATGTGTGTTGATAGTAAAGAAAGGACTAGCTAAAATGAAATATACCCACCAATGCGTACATAATAGTGTTAGTTGTCTTTCCATCTATAGGCAATATCCATGTTGTTAAAACCCTAGAGAAGCAAAATTGAAAGGAAACAATAGAGGATCATCAGTAAAATAAGACATAAATCACCTAATTAGGGGCCCATGGGATGGATGTCATGATGTCATAATGTCATGGAGGTAAGGTGTCATAGTGTTAAATCAAAGTGGTGGGTAGCAACATTGAAAAGTGAGATAACCATATGGTATAAGCTACAAAGAGGCACTGTTATAAAACCTGAAGATCATGGATGATTACCCCAAAGGGTGGATAACAATGCTGAAAAGCACAAAAAACCATGAGGTAGATGCTATAAGAGAGATAAATATATCCAAGCAACACTATGAGCCTAAGTGAGGATACACAAGACCGCATTGATCTAATAGGAAAAGCCAGGGGGAAATGAAACCAAAATGTTGATTGCCATAGAGAAAATAAAGGTTGATGAACTAGTGAATTTGAAAAGGAAAATGAGAGAGGTGGTAGCTAAGTACCAAAACTCTTGAGTTCCCTCATGCATGAAACTTTTTGAGGAATTGAGAATTTATTGGTTATTTGAAGAGGTGGCCTTCATGGGTTTGAAGGCAATGTTTTAGGTTTGATGATATCTTTGATGAGGTATGCTTCATGGATTTCCTTGTATGGAATTATTCCGTAGAGGGATACACGAAGTGAAGGAAGTTCCACCTCAAGTGGAAGGACATTTCAGCTCCATAAGTAAGAGAAAAATGTGTTGCCCCAGTGGCCTTATGAACACTGGTGCAATATGCCCATAATGTAGGATATAATTTGGTATGCCAGTCTGTGCACGAATCACGAACCGTCTTTTGTAGGATTTTATTGATGATTTTGTTTGTAGATTTGGCTTGTTTGATACATTGGGGATGATAGGGTGTTGAGAATCGATGCTTAATGTTTAACTTAGCTTAGATTTATCCATTTCTTTACATTTGAAACTCCCGCATTGTCAGATATGATGGCGTGGGGAATTCCAAATCAGAGAAATGATTTGATTGAGATTGAATTTGGAGGTAGTAAGTCCAGAAATGTTGGTAAAGGGCATGTCTTCAACCCATTTCATGAAGTATCCCATGGTTGTGATGATGAAGACATGACTATTCTGAGATTGAGGGAGCTTTCTAATGTAATCCAATCCCCATATACTGAAGGGCCAAAGAGCTACAATATATTGTAACTCATCCAAAGGGGAATGAATCATATCATCAGGGTATTGGAAAGGTTTTCACTTTTTGGCAAAGGCATAAGCTTCAGATTCAAGTGTAGGCCAATAGTAACCCATACATAAGAATTTACGGGTAGTAGCATGACCGTTACAATGGCCATCACCAGTGCCCCCGTGTGCTTCTTTTAAGACAAGGGGGACCTCATCCTTGCTAATACATCAGAATAAAGTACCTTCAAAGTTTTGATAATACAATACATCATCTTTGAGCACAAATTTGAGAGCCTTTTTGCATATACGTAATCATGCTCAGGAGTCTGTGCCATCTGAGTAGGTATTATGTTGGATAAATTGGAGAATATTTATATACCAAGGATCAATGACATGTGTTTTTGATTCAATTTCACAAACTTCCTAGATGCATTCGTGGTAGGAGGTAGCAGGAGTTTCAAAAATTTGTACTACTGGAGTATTCTCATGAGAATCAGATGACAAATGAAATTCCATGGTAGTTGTGGCCAAGGAGTCAACAAGGGCATTTTGTTCTCGTGGAAGTGATTTGATTATAAATGAGGCGAAGCGTGGTTTTATCTCTTGAACTAAGTCATAACAAGCTTTAAGGTTCTCACTACAACATTGATATGTGCCACTGACCTACCAACATACTAATTGAAGGCCTCTCTTCATTTTAGGGGTGTTTTTCTCTTGCTCTTTTGGGGGATGGATGCTCTAGGTGATTTTTTTGGGGGAAATGTGATGGGGATTCTCTTATAGGTTGGTTTCTATAAAGTTTTGGTTCAATGTAGCTTCATTTGGGGTTTATGTTAAGGTGGCTGTAGTTGTACAACATTAGCAGGCTTTAAGAGCATCTATATATGTTTCTCTTGTCTCCTTTTGGAAATGAACACACATGATCAGACTGTCATCTATTGTTTTTACTATTTCCTATTTTAAATGGATATGATATTAATAAATATTGGTTTTCCTTTGTAATTTTGTGTTCTATCATGTCAAATACCTACATGGAAATGTTTTATAGTTGATTGTTTGATTGAGCATAAAAGATAATGGTGTTTCATAGTGTTACCTTACATTATTTTCTTTAGTTGTAAAATCCTCTCTGTGATAACTCTTAATGAATACCTATTGTCATAAGGCATCTTTTTATTTTTTAGGGTTTTGATATGGAGAATGTAAGAAAATTTAGTCTCAGGTGTTTGTGGTAATGTTTTAAGGGTTATTTTGCATTTTTTTCTCTACTTGGGTGTTCATGAGGGTAGATAACCTTTGGAAGATCAGTGTTCTTTGGTTCTGGGTCTAAATTCATCATAAATGGTCAAGATCAAAATGTTTAATGTAGTCCATTCCTCTCATTAGTCTTCCATTCCCCCCATTTCCATCCATATTCCATTCACATCCACTTTCATCTTCACTACCTTTTTCCTTTTGTCCCAACCCCTTATGCAAATTTAATCACCATTGCACAACCTGCATGAGATCTATTGGAAAATCACACAACCCTTACTAATTTGAAGTGAATTTTTCCTGATTTTTGAAGCTTAGAATCTCAAGTATGATTCCACCTCAAGTTGTCAACATTGTCCTATGAGAAATTCTTGTGATTATTTTAACTCTTTCTTTAGTAGATTGTGTTTGACCCATCTAGTGTTTGCAATGCTTTTCTGACAACTCTTTTGAGTGATCACTGCATTGAGTGGGTACACTTGGTCTCAAATTTACATTCCCAATAAGTTTGAGGGCTTGAAATGACACATCTCCCTCTCTCTTTCAAGCTACACCTTAGGTCCTCTTACCCTAGTTTAGGCAAAGCCAAAAGTAGCAGATGGACAACCAAACCCTTATTCAAATGCCTCCCTTTCATTCCAACAAGGCAAGGCCAAGTGAGAAAGATAGATCCATCCATGGTTACAAAATGACACATCAATAGGCATGTCCTTTCCTCTTACCCCATTTCTCATCATTTCCTTGCTAGGTGTTAGATTGGGAACCAACACCACTGAAGATCTCCCATAGCTCTTAAAACTTGATAATTGTAGGCATCTTTGTTTTCCAAGTGACATAATTTGGCCCTTTCAAGAGCTGAGCATTAGAAAAACAAAATTGGTAGTAGACAAGTTGCCAAGATAAAATTATTATAGTATTCAAAAGTTCAATTTCTTATGGATGAAGAAGAGAATGAAAGTGAGCTCGGTATGCTTGTGTAGTGAGACACAAATGTTTATGGGGGTGTTCCATCTCACGCTCGCCATTTGCATCGTAGCCTTCATTTAGCTTGCCATGAATCTTCTCTTCCTGGCACCGCATGTCGAACAAGCACCAATCAAGTAGTCCTTGACACATGATGTCCTTGGATTGTAAGTTACCAATATTTTAGAAAATTTCAAGCAACAAAAAGTAGAAACGATCTTGAATTTGGTCCCTCAAAAGATGCATGTCTCCATGATTGCTTGCAGTACTACTATCATCTCTAGGCATGATTGAGATGTTCTCAAATTGTTGTGCGAGATCATAGGCTTAACCTTATTGAATGATTTCTTGCGTTCTATAAGTTCTTGGTTGTTTTTCAAGGCTTCATAACATGCCAAAAGATTCAAAAAAATAATCTCATGTATATTTTATGGGTAAGAAAAATATATAAGAATGTAATTGGGTTTTATGTAAAAAATAAAATAGTAACGTTTTCTTGTCCAAAGAATAGGGAAAGTCTGCACCAAATATGACTCCACGGGGAAGGGGAAAGGTCCAACTAATACCAATGAATACATGTAAAAAACAATTGTCCGCGTGATGAGAAGGAAACAAACACTCGCTTTGATAAATTAGAAAACAACCACATTTCTTCCTTTTGTCCACCACCAGAGAAGACCAGGTTTAAGGAGATCCTCACAAGTTTCTACCAAATAGAAGGTCTAAGGTCACATGTTTGTAGGCGCAAATGTTAAGAGTGACTTACATGTTTCCTCCTCCATCATGCCCTTGCTTTGATACCAATGTAGGATAATTAGAGCAGAAGATTAAATTTTATTTGATGTCTGTTATATGATGCAAATATGTTTATTTATATATGTCAATTGACATGAAGAGGACCCAATAAACAAGTGTGGAATGTGAAGGTGAAGCAATGGAAGAGGATTGGAAAGTGAAAGTCACAGAAAACCAATGGAATACGTCAACAATTCCCTCTTGGTTTTTGTTACTTCTCTCTAAATTAGGGGTTGACCATCCCCGACCTTCCAATTGTAGAAAATATGCAGTCTTATACAAAAAACAACATAAAAGAAATAAACAGAACAATTAAATAACTTCCATAAATAGAAGAATATTCAAACCAGCACTGGTGTGCGTAATCTCCATTAATTAACTCATACTCAGAGCTTTAGCTCAAATTACAATGAAGTCTATGCGTG
Source organism: Taxus chinensis (assembly GCA_019776745.2). Taxonomy (NCBI): domain Eukaryota; kingdom Viridiplantae; phylum Streptophyta; class Pinopsida; order Cupressales; family Taxaceae; genus Taxus; species Taxus chinensis. The sequence continues at coordinate 387,181,769 of CM034156.1, forward strand.
CAACACTTCTCTAATTTTGTCTATGTAGATTTCATACTTCTGTGTGTGCATACAAAGAAATTACAATTGCTGTTATTTAAATAGAATAACTCACCCACTAATAACTCTTCAACTAAGCATTCTAAATTTAAACTTATGCTTTAAAACAGCTGCATGTTGTGCATGAATTAAAGCAAATTTATTTGAATTAAATCTAATCCTAAAAAATAGGATCAAGCTGAGTTACATAAAGAAAACTAAAACAAAACTAAATCTATTTTTAATATTCCTAAAAATCTACAATTGGAATTAAATGCATATTTCCAACACTCCCCCTTAATTTCAAACTTGTAGCTTTCACTCTTCTGGAGATTCATTTGCTTTTTCAGATCTTCCATGCGCATGATCACAAACTCCCAAAAAATCTCTCAAATATTCAAAAAATTCTTTTGCCAAAGCCTTTGTAAAAATGTTTGCAAACTGATCTTCAATATGCAAAATTCAAGAAAAATTTCCTTGTTGTTTACCATCTCCTTGATGAAATGATATCTCGTATAAATATGTTTTCTCCTCTTATGAAAAACATGATTTTTGGACAATGCTATGGCTGAGTTGTTGTCATAAAAAATATGTGTAGCTTCCTCTTGTTTCTATTGTAAATCTATCAACACTCTTCTCATCCAAACAACTTGACATGTTGCTCCTGTTGCTGCTACATACTCTGCTTCTGCTCAAGATAATGTGACAATGGGATGTTTAGTTGATGCCCATGAAAAAATTCATGTTCCAAAGTGAAAAGTATAGTCGGATGTGCTTTTTTGATCAAACATACTTCCAACACTGTCACTATATATATAACCAATTAATTTGAACTCATCTGAACTTGAATAAAGAATTCCATGATTCCTTGTTCCACATACATGCCTCAAAATTATTTTTCCAGCTTGCCAATGTGAATCTTTTGGAGATTCCATGAACCTTGATATGAGGCTCACACCATACATGATATTAGGCCTTGTGGCTGTCAAATACATAAGACTTCCAACCAACTTTTTAAACAATGTTGGATCCACAAACGATCCTTCATCCTCTTTTCTCAACTTCAAATGTATTGCAATTGGTGTTGGTGTTGGCTTACAATTCAACATGTTAAACCTTTTCAAAACATCATTTGCATACTTTTCTTGTGAGATAAAAACTTCACCTTCTGATTGTTGAAATTTAATGCCCAAAAAATAATGCATAAGACCAAGATTTGTCATCTCAAACTCCTTCTTCATGGCTGATTTGAATGACTTTGTAGATAGTTTTCCTGTAATGATCAAATCATCTATGTATAAACAAACAATTAAAATTTTACCTTGCTTATTTATCTTGGTGTATAAGGTAGGATCACTGTTGCTCCTACTGAAACCATTCTTAATCAAGTAAGAATATATTCTGTTGTACCAAGATCTAGGTGCTTGCTTCAGACCATAGAGCACTTTCTTCAATTTGTATACTTTTCCTTCATGACCTTCTATCTCATAACCTTCTGGCTAATTTACATAAACTTCCTCTTCAAGGAATCCATTCAAGAATGTTGATTTAACATCCATCTGATAAATAGGCCATATGTTTTGAGCTGCAATTGCTAAAACCATTCTTACCGTGTCAAAACGTTCTACTGGTGCAAATGTTTCATTGTAGTCAGCTCCATATTGCTGCGTAAAACCTCTTGCAACCAGCCTTGCTTTGTGTTTTTGTACTTTTCCATCAGCATTTTATTTTTTCTTGTAAACCCACTTGACTCCTATCACGTCATTTCCTTTTGGAAGATCCATCAGCTCCCATGTCTGATTCTTCTCTATAGCATCTATCTCATCATCCATGGCTTTTTCCCAAGCTTCATTCTTTATAGCCTCTTTGTAATATACCGGATCTACAGTCTGAGAAAATAATGCAAAAACTGAAAATGAATTAGTTGTATCAACATTATAAATCTCACTTAGACTTCTTGTTTTCTGTTGCGCAGGACTATTCAATGCAGGATTGCTTTGTGGTGATTGAGTAGCTTCTAGTGTTCTCTGTGGTGTGTCTTGCATGGTTGAAATCTTTGTGACCTCCTGACTGTAGATGGAGGTGTAGCTTGTGCTACAACTTGTGGTGCATGTTCAAGATTTGTAGATACAATACCTTGCTGCTCTTAAGTTTCATCTATCATATCATCATGCAAAATAGTTGTTGCTATACTCACTGTTTTCTCTATACTTCCATCCCATGCTTCATTCTCAATAAATTTTACATCCATGCTGATCACAACCTTTCTAGTGACTAGATTGTACAACTTGTATGTTTTTGTATTCTCTGAATACCCAAAAAAAATACACTTTTCTCCTTTTTTGTCTAATTTCTTCCTTAGCTCATTATGTACATGTGCTTATGCTACACAACCAAAAACTCTAAAATGTGAAACACTATTATTCCTGTTAGTCCATGCTTGTTGAGGAACCATGTTCCTAATAAGTTTCGCTGGACACCTATTCAAAATATAAAGAGAAGTTGCTACTGCTTCTGCCCAATAATAATTTAGAAGATGTTTTTCCTTCAACATGCTTCTTGCCATTTCCATGATGGTTCTATTTTTCCTCTCTACTACACCATTTTGTTGTGGTGTATACTTGGTAGTAAACTACTTGTGTATACCATGATATCTGCAAAAATTCATAAACTCATTAGAAACATACTCACCTCCTCTTTCCATTCTAATAACTTTGATGTAGAATCCACTTTGCTTCTCCACTAATGCCTTGAACTGTTGAAATGTATCAAAGGCATCTGATTTATTTCTCAGAAAATAAACCCATGTATTCCTTGTGTAATCATCAATGAATGCCATAAAATAAGTACAACCTCCAATAGAAGCTATCTGCATAGGTGTACAATCTCAAGTGGTGCACTGGCTCTTGCTATTTTGCCAACTAGGAATGAATCTCTGTGTTGCTTCCCCAAAATGCAACCTTCACATACCCTTTCTGGTTTCTGAATCATTGGAAAACCTTTAACCATATTCTTTCTATGAAGTAAATTCAAACCTCCAAAATTCAAATGTCCATACCTTAGATGCCAAAGCCATGATTCATCCTTCATGATTGAATGAAAAGCTGATTGTGTTCCTTCATTGTAGGACTCAACTGTATTTACGTAGGAATCAGTATAGGACTCGCTTGTTGTAGCATAGACCTGATTTGCATTGGCACATGACTCATCTGTTTGAGCACAGAAATCAACAAAAGGTTGATTTGGCTTAGCATAGGAATTTGATACAAACTGAACTTCTGATTTTGCTGCAAACAGATTTGATTTCTTCTTTTTTCCAGGTTTTAAAATCAATGGAAACATCATATTGCTACCCATCTTCACTTTTGCAATCAACTGAGTGCTAGGAGCTTTGTCCACAATCACGCACTCATTATCTTCCATATAGACTCGGTATCCTTTCTGTACCAACTGTCTAACACTCATAAGATTATGTTTCAAACGTACAACATAGTAAACATCTTGCATACTTTTTTGCCCCCCTGTCTTGTTAGAATATTAACCGCGCCTTTTCCTTTTATAGACACAATGTTCTTATTTCCAAGAGTTACATCACTCTTAACTGAATCATCTAAACTAGAAAACAAATCTAGATTACCTGTCATGTGATTACTGCAACTTGAATCCAAATACCATACATCACATGGACTCTCTTTTGACAAATTACATTCAATAGGGGATAAAGAAGGTATTGCTTCGGTAATCCTTGTGCATGCAATAAACATAGGTTTAGAAATAGAACTTCCAACCTAATTTTGATTTTTCCTCTCCTGATCCTATTGCTTTTTCTTGCAATCATAAGCATAGTGCCCATACTTTTTACAATAATGGAACTGAACATGAGACTTATCTTGTCTCTGACCATAACTCTGTTCTTGATTCAGTCCTCTTCCACCTTAGCTTGATGAATTGTTGCCACGTCATCTAGATGGAATTCTTCCTCTACCTCTTGGGTTGAAACTACCTCTTCTTTTGCCATGAATACCCGATGTATAAGATGAAAAAGCTTGATCTACACTTGTATGTGATCTATTCATCCTCTGTTCATGATTGATTAGTGATGCATGCAACTCATCAATATAAAGCTGACTCAGATCCTTAGTTTCTTCAATAGAAACTATTATTTTAAATTTTTGCGGCTAAGCGAAACCCATTTAAAGCCAAATATTCACCGAGAGAGTGGACTTAACCAAATTATAAAGAGAACCATGAATGGCTTGTAGACACTGCTAAGTGTCAAGTAGGTGTAAACTTCAAAATTAAAAAGGGGGTGAAGTCTCAAACTGCCGTGGGACTAAAACTTAGAGTCAACAAAGGAGTAGGACAGCGAGTCCACAGAATGGTGCCAAGTGTCCACCCAGGGCTACCCCCAGAGACATAAAGGAAAGAAGAGTAAAGAGGATGTGCGTGCCTTCCACGTGGATCTCGCAACAAATGGACTCCATCTTTAAAGTAGGCCAAAAAAATATGACAAGCCAACCGTCATGTATAAGTCATTTTGGGTTTGATCAGTAAGATTTAATTCTCTGAGGATTTTTTCAAAATATTTGAGGCAAAGGGTCATTTCATTACAAAATATGATTTGCCATTTGAATCAAGGGGCTAGGAAGCAATGTATAAAGGGTCAAAATATCTAGTTATGTACTGAAATAGTAGATGAGTTTCTTCTCAAAATATGATTCCATCTCAAGGGAGTCAGTTACAGGATAATTAAGATACATTAAATGGGCATGGCTCTCACTTTTCTGAAGGGGTCAAATCATAAGAAATATTTGAGGAAATATGTTTATGTCACTTCATCTCATTTATCATAACTCAAGGGGTAGTTTAAAAGGAGTTTCAAAGTTCTTTCTTACCTCCTCCTCACCCTATAAATTGTAATGAAATTTTGATATGTAAGGAGAGAGATATGATATAAAGTTATAGAGGATAATTTTAGTTAGGTACCAGGAGTATTAATATTTTCCTCTCTTTCACCAAGCTTCTCTTTTGTTAGGAAAATGATATCTTTAAACTCTAGCATTCTTTCTAGACTTTGTAATGACAATCTTGACTCTCTTCTATATGTAATACTATGCACAACCATTGGAGTAATATATATGTTTTGTGTTATTTCCAGTTCATCATTCACATATCTTTATTGTCTCAGATTTCCTTTATTTTCATTTTAGAAATTTTGTATCTTTGGTGTTGTTGTAATATTTGGTGTTGTGATTAAGTAGTTTAAGATGATTGCGTATTCGGTTGGCTTCCTGGTGTATTCTTTTTAGCGCATCACCTTAGTTTGTTTTATGTTTTTTATTTCCATAGTTTATCTGAAGCCTATCTCCCCCGCAGAGAAGAGCCAAATTCTTTAAAATATAAAGGTCTCCTTAGGCCACACGTCCCCACACAACCTAAGGATTCCCATGACTCTGATCGGAAGTGTCTGCCAAGGATGTCCATCAACAGTTTTCCTAGCATCCTCATTGGGAGGACTCAGAGTGATACTTTATTATGGCATTATCTTGGTTCGATTCTCAAAAAATTTCAAACTTCAATGAATATAGTTGCAAAGTACATACGGTACAACTCCATAGGGTATGACCAAATCATTACAAAAGATCACAAAGCTCCCTCTAATCAATTTTCATTCATATGCCTTTACACGCCTCCCATTTCTCTTCTTCAAATGAAGTCATGCAATCATAACTTCATTACCACCAAGGGATCCTCCCCGTGTTCATCTCCAAGCCACAATTTCTATACACTACCACCATCTTCAAGCATCTGTACCTCTCACACCAAGAAATGAAATGGCTCTAAATCCAAAAGAAGAGGAGTACATGGTGACAAGTGATATGCGCTCAGGAAGTTCGTGTCACTAGCTGAGAAGAAAAAAGGCTGCAGAAGTTGCCTCTATTTTTCCTCCCCACAAAGTAGCTCCCATGGAAATATCCTTATTAACGTGTTTCATTCTACAAAATGAAGCCACACATGATGGAGAATTTTTAGATTCAAAAACCATCACATCAAAGCATAAAGCTTTGACAGATGAGGAAGAAGATAAGTTTGAGTGCTTATCTGATTTAGGGGGATGGCTTGATGAGGAAGGGATTGTAAAAGTAACACTCTTTGTCACTTCATTGAATCCACAACAAAGGAATCCTTCTACTCACATCAGATCCCCTTGGACTAATCCTAGGACTCTAGAAGAAATTATTATTGAGAATATTTTTTCTTTCAATTGAAGATCCTAGATTCACAGGCAAATCTACTAAAAAGGGAGAGTGAAAGAAGATGAACAAGATGAAACCCTTCAGGAAGAGATCTGTAAGGGATCCTCGATCTAAAAGATACAAGCCATAATGATAGAAGTAAGTAGAAGGTAGGACCAAGCCCTGCCTTGAGGCAGTATCTCATCAAACACTATGCCAACACTGAGTCATGTTCATTTCAAAACATGAGGATGATTTTCAAGACCCTCGAGGGTCAGTTTTCAGCACCTCCAACCACCAAAAGAGGAACAAGATGAGGTGTTCATACTATTCACTATTACCATGGGTGGATCAGAGTGAAGTTTATTTTTTCACTCTTACTACAAGACATGTCAATAGCCAAATTGATTGCATGGCCACATTTTATAAGGAAGGGAAGCTATTTTTCCTTTCCTGTTTCAGGTTTTGTTTAGCATGCATTAAACTAATTAGACTAGGAGTCGGAGTATATTTTCTTTCATCAGAATAAGTGCTTAGGCACACGCAGTGAGACATGTATGTTTTGTCTTTTGTATATCTCTTATATTAATCTATTAGGAAGGTACCAGATCTGATGAAAGATCTAGATTGATTTAGAATCGACAGTTGAGATGGTGTAAAAAATTCACTCCGAGCAAATACAGAGCCCAAAGGTTGCCTGGCCACCCTTTTCAATTTTTACTCTGATAAAAAATAAAATCTTACTGAATTTCATTATGAGAGTGGGAAGTAGCTAGATACCTGTTTTGATAGCGGGAGATCATGGGTTCTTTTCATTTAGTAGGCTAAATGGTCCCAGTGAGTCGCCAAACTGTTATTTTAAATTTTCATGGCTAAGAGAAACCCATTTGAAGCCAAATATTTTCTGAGAGAGGGGAATTAACTAAATTATAAAGAGAACCAAATGGCTAGAAAACGCTACCAAGTGTTAAGTAGGCACAACTTCAAAAGTGAAAAAGGGGCGAAGTCTCAAAATCCTGCGGGACTGACATGTAGAGCCAACAAAGGAGTAGGATAGTGAGCCCGCGGACCGTGCCTAGTGTCCACCCGATGCTTCCCCTAGAGCCATAAAGGAAAGTAGAGGCAAGAGGATGCGCGGCCCTTCCATGTGGATCTTGCAACAAACGGACTCCATCTTCAAATTAGGCCCAATAAAATATGTCAAACCAACCATCACGTATAAGTTATTTTGGGTTTGATCTGTAAGATTTAATGCTCGAGAATTTTTTTAAAATATTGGAGGCAAAGGGTCATTTCTTTACAAAATATGTGTTGTTTAAATTAAGGGGACATGAACCAATGCATAAAGGGTTGAAATATATAATTATGTAATAAATAGCCAGATGAGTTTCTTCTCAAAAGGTGAGTCCATCTCAAGGGAGTTGGTTGTAGGATAATTAAGATGTATTAAATGGGCATATCTCTCACTTCTATGAAGGGGTCAAATCATGAGAAATATTTGAGGAAATTTTTTTCTCTCAATTCATATCATTTATCATAATTAATGGGTAGTTAAAAAGAAGTTTCAAAGTTCTCTCTTACCTCCTCCTCACCCTATAAATTGCAATGAAGTTTAGATATATAAGGAGAGAGATGTGATATAGAATTTTAGAGGATAATTTTAGTTAGGTTCCAGGAGTCTTAATATTTTCCTCTCTGTCACCAAGCTTCTCTTTTGTTAGGAAAAGGAGATCTTGAAATTTCATCCTTCTACCTGGGATTTGTAACGGAAATCTTTCCTCTCTTCTATATGTGATATTGTGCACAACCATTGGAGTAATATATATGTTTTGTGGTGTTTCCAGTTCATCATTCGCATATATTTATTGTCTCTGATCACCTTTATTTTCATTTAGAAATTGTGCATCTTTGGGTGTTGTTGCATTCTTTGGTGTTGTGCTTAAGTAGTTTGAGACAATTGTGTATTCAGTTGGCTTCCTAGTGTATTATTTTCAGTGCATCGCCTTAGTTTGTTTTATGTTTTTTCTTTCTAGTTTTTCTGACCCCTATCTCCCCCCATAGAGAAGAGCCAACTTCTTTAAAATATGAAGGTCTCTTTAGGACGCACGTCCCACCAACCTAAGGATTCCCAAGACTCTGACGGAAGTCTCCGCCAAGGATGTCTGTCAACAACAACAACTAAAGGATCAAATTTAATAGGCAAACTCCTAAGAAAATTTTCAATAATACTTCTATCTTCAATAGTCTCACCATGGGGTTTTATTTGATTGACTAAGCCAACTACATAAGTAAAAAAATGATTCTACGGAATTTAAATATTTCATTGCTAAATTTCAAAATCTCTACGAAGTAACTGTAGCTTGGCGGTTTTTTACTTTCTCCTTACCTTGATATGCAACTTGTAATGTATCCCATGTGGTCTTTGCTTGACTGACTGCTGCCACTCTTGGAAGAATGCTTTCATGCATTGCCTGATAAATATAGAAAAGAGATTTTCCATCCTTCTTTCGTAACTCCCTCAAAGTATCTTTCTCTGCCTGAGAAAGTGAAGTATATGTTGCTGCATCTGCGGGCTTTGTGTGCCCATCTTCAACGATCCCCCACACATCTTGAGATCTGAATAGCACCTTCATGGTCAACAACCAGTATTTGTAATTCTTTCCATTAAATTGTGGTGTTTGCATGTTGGATGTAGAAGTCATAGCTTGCTACCAATTTAATAAGCTGCTAGAATAGCCTTGCTTTGATACCAATTTGTAGAAAATCTGCAGTCTTATACAAAAAACAACATAAAATAAATAAACAAAACAATTAAATAACTTACATAGATAGAAGAATATTCAACCCAACACTGTTGTGCGTAATCTCCATTAATTAACTCATACTCAGAGCTTCGGCTCAAATTACAATGAAGTTTGTGTGTGTAACACTTCTCTAATTCTGCCTGTCCAGATTTCACACTTCTGTGTGTGCATACAAAGCAATTACAATTGTTGTTATTTAAATATAATAACTCACCCACTAATAGCTCTTCAACTGAGCATTCTAAATTTAAACTCATGCTTTAAAACAGTTGCATGTTGTGCATGAATTAAAGCCGATTTATTTCAATTAAATCTAATCCTAAAAATAGGATAAAGCTGACTTAACTAAAGGAAACTAAATAAAACTAAATCTATTTTTAATATTCCTAAAAAGCTACGGTTGGAATTACGTGCATATTTCCAACACCAATGACATAATTCTAAAATCTATCTCCAAGTGCTTAAAAAAGGAGTCTCATCCTTTAACAAGAAAAACATGTGTATTTCTTCGATGCTTTTTTCTCTTTAATTGGAATTTTTCATATTCAATTAGAATGTAGGGTTAAAATATGGTTCTTTCTATATGGGAATCAAATACACTCTATGTACTAGGTTATTGCCACTGGTTCTTACAACTACTCAAGAACCTCAAGCAAGAAAACAATCAAGAAAATGTAAAGTGTGTTTACAGACTTAGGTATATTTTCCTTTAAGAAAATAAATTCCATTTCCTATTTTAAAGGGGGGAATGTAGAAAACTAAATCTGGTAATTTATCACTTGGTAATGTTAGTATTTCCTTGATCCCTAAACCAGGACTTGCACAAAAATTCTAAGCTAATTGTCATATATCTTTGGTCCTATTGTAATAATATCTCTCCTCAGTAGACTTTTCAATCTCTCATAGAAATACTTGCATCAACAAAAATTAGTCTATCAGTCATAATTATTATGCATATAACTTTATAGATCCACAACTCCCTCTTAGAAAAAACTATCCAAAAGGAACCAAACCATTCAATGATTTGGTTTGAAAGTTAAAATTTTGTTTAAGGCTACCCAACAATTGTTTTTGCAATTAATATATTTTATACGTCATTACTTTCCCTTTTGATCATCCTTAATAGGAATTTATACTTACAAAACCCTATATAAGGACATCATATGCACTCATTTACTCATCTAGCATTCACCTAGCACTCTTAAGAAAATATCACTCAAAAGGTATTAAAATATTCCTTAAATTTTCCTAAAGCAACAAGAAACATCTAGAGTAATCCACATACAAGTTTGAAACACTCCATAGTAGGTTCAAGAGTCAAGTTTCCCAAGCCAAGAGTTTTTAAAGCCAAGTTAAGCATAAATAAGCTAATTCATTGCAAATAATTATGAAGTGATTGGGTTATCAAATGTAGTTTCATCCATAAGTATTATATTATCTAGGTGGAGAAAAAATGTAATTCGAGGCCCTATTTGAGTAATGTTAATGTATGGATTGTAGGGATTACACTTCAACCCAAACACCGACCTTTTTGTAGTGGTTTTACCCATAGTTTGGGTTTTTGTGTCATTTCAATTGAGTATATAGGTTTTCACACATTTTCAAGACCTAATATCTTACAACATAGCATATTCCAATCCGTTGTAGAGGTACACAAAGTTGCAGAGCTCCATTATCATCCTAGATGAAACTACAAGATCAAGAAAAACCTACGAAATGATCAATTCTGGTTATAACGTTTTCATCTCGAAAGACTGTGCACTTCCAATATTGAAGACGATGCAACTTCAGGACATTTCTAGTAATTTCATTTTTTTTATTGCACACAAACTATCTTTCAAATAAATAAAATAACTAAGTGCACTCATACTCTCATGTCTTTCTCTATTTAACACATGTTCTAATTGATCTATCTTGCAAATTGTTATATGTGTATATTCTAATATGAATGTTAATTTTCAAGTAAAACATTGAATATACATCATTCTTATAACTCTAATCTAGAAAATAAATTTGTAAGAATGAATTCCTTATTTCCCCACACTTAACATATGTATACGTGTGTTATTGGGTTAAATTAACATGGTATGAATGAGGATTCTAGAGACATACGTGGCTTGGGGTTGTAAAGCATGTAGTTAAAGGAATTTGATTAAGATGGAGATATAGGTTCTATAGAAAATGCTTTTAAGAGATGAGACTATGCAGAAAATGGTTTATTGAAAAGGCTTTGAAAATTTTGAAGCATTTGTAGTAGCCCAAAGAAGGGATGGGGGCACAAACACACTAAACATTTCTTAGCAGAGAATAAGTCAACATCAAGTCACAACTCTTATTAATATGGAATTAATCTAATTATAACACAATAATATTTGCACGTTAAAATATTTAATATTTCTACCAAAAAAATATAATTAGATTTTTGGGTATTTGTAGATTCTCAATAATTTTTAAGTCATTTGAATATAGTATCCATTTATAATAATTTACTACTATTCTGTCCATCTAACTTTGAGTTTGCACAATTTATTTCAATTTCTAGTTATTATTAAATCCACACACTACCTAGAGTCTGATATTTTAAATCCATGTACTACCTAAAGCCGTCAAAACCTTTTAACGGACTCTAATTATTCTAATTAAGGAGGTCCTTTAGAAATGCATTAAACTTTATTTATCTTTAACGAATATAAATTTGATACAAAATTCTAAAACTTAATGGTAATTAACAACACAATAACATAATACATTGATACCCCCATTATAATAAATACATTAAAACACCTTAAAGTGTGAAACGTGTGAGAGCCAACCCAAAAAAAAAAAAAACTAAAAATTCCTAAAAACGAACTGTGCAGCTGCAAACGCTTAGAAAAATCTATTTGGCAACTTCAAAACACTCTAACAACGAGTGAGATGGTTGTTATTAACAAAATAGGCGGTAAGTTAACACGCAATTGTATTTTGTGGGCATCAAGTATTATAGCGCTGAGTTGCAGTACTAAGATGATGATATAGATGGATGATGGCGGTGTGTCATGGCAGCGAGAGAGCCAACAAAGGGTGCATTGATATACGTGGTTGGCTCCAAATGACTGTAATCTGATCTCTGGTCGCTAAAGTTGTCATTTGAATCAGGGCCACCGACGAGAGCACCCACATGAACATTGGGATTGGGTGAATCCTTACTGTACCAATCCGACATTCCCTCCTCGCACCCCACCTTCTCTGCCATCGCATGGATTGAAGGAATGGACGCCCCTCGATGATGAAGCTGTTGAGGATATTTGCTTCCCCTCCCTACCATATAACTCCTCTCCAATGGGTTCTTGCCCAAGATGTAATCTATCTGTTGTATAAAACAACCAAATCATTAAACACTAGGGATCAATACAAATTGACTGGTTAAGTATGTTATTTGTTTAGTCACCTGGGTTTTGGCAAAACGTCTAATGTAAGAAGGGTTGAAGGAGACAGTGCCGCAGGATATGTTGGAGAGGTTTGCAGCTTTGATGATGTTATGATATACCAGCATTCCATATGTAGCACTGCTTACGTACTGTAAATTGCTGCTATCTCTTATGAAGAGAAGACCCCCTGCACAATTTGTTTCCATTCCTAACAACATGTGAGCTTCAAAATTACTGGAATATCATATTGTTTTGGGCTGCGATTCTTTTTCACCATTTTTATTGTAACTTCTTTTTATAGTAATATAATTGGGACCGTTCGAATTAGAAAGATTGTTCCACCCAATGTTGGATTTTGACATTCTATGTTACATTTCACAGTGTAGAAAATTGTATGGATGTCATTTGACCTTTAAAATTTAATATGCAAGTCAAATTTGTTTTTATAATAATTATTACACATTGCATAAATTGAGTTAATTTTTATATGGATATTGGTGTTCTTCCTAATATTCTCATAGTTATGTGACATTTATTAATAGATTGGACTAATCAAATTCATTGTTAAGTTTTTTTCAAAAAAATTAATTTTGCACTAATCAATTTTGAAAATCCATAAACATCATTAAAGTTAATGAGAATATTAAAACAGAATTGCAAATTACAATTTAAAAATAATTTTTAAAAAAATGACAAAAACAAGTAATTCTGCAAAAAAAAAATGAGCTCCATTTTCAACTTCCAACTTCTAGGCATGTTTGACCAATCTTCATATTTCACCTTTCATACAAAATCCCAAATCAAATGCATCTAGTCTATTATCCAATCTTTATTTGTAAGAAATCAAACAAATAAAAAATAAAAAATATTAATTACAAATCAAAATCAATAAAATACTGCTAAACAAGAAATCTAATAAATCTAAAAAAAAAATCACACAAAACTAGTTAAAAATAAAAAATAATAGATACTTTTATTTTATGAATGAAATATGCATATAGTTATATTTTAGTAATAAAATATTAAAATAATTCTATTATTTTTATTTTATTTACATTTCAAAGTTTCCATTTTCATTTATGTTATATTTTTCACAAATTTAAAATATGAATTATCTGTATATATATATATAGATATATATATTCAAATTTTAAATATACATGTCATTTTGAATTATATGTTTACCTATTAATTATAACAGTTATATTTCAAAAGTGATTGTATTTTGACATTTAAAAGGACTAAAAACATCTAAACGCCTTTCAAAATCCAACACTGGCTCCACTCATCTTATATACTAAAAATATATTTTAAATCTTAAAAAAAATTGTAGGAAGAGCAATCTTGTCACGTGAAGTTTATATTAATATAACCTGGAGTAGTTGTAATTTGTTTTGTGGGACTTGTTGGCAATAACGCACATATGAACGAATCTGAGTCGGTTTTGTACTTCTGCAAGGATTCCTCACCTGATAAATACTCCTGTTACAAAAACTTGTTTGTTATATGATAAGATTAATCCAAAAGAGGGTAATGGAATGAGTAAATGTATATAATTATGTATTTGTATTGATTACCTGTGCCAAGAGTATTTGGGCACCTGCAAATTTGTTGTCCCAGCTGAATTCAGAGACTGTTCCACTCCATCCTTGGTTCTCCACAACAAAATTTAAATAGGATTGATTGTGTGTTGCTTTGTACAGCCATGCTGCCGCCCACAACAATTCATCCTGCTTATCATATACATGTAATTACATTAACTTTCATAGCTTTCTTATTCATTTGATTTGCACAACATTAGTTATATATACACTAATACATACATTGTATCCTGAGTAGGAGCAATAGAATGGGCAAGAAGCTGTATATGATCCGCGATATTCATTGGCAAAGTTGAAGAGCTGCAATAGTTATAAGACAAGCTCTTATAACATAAAAAACATCTTTAACATTTGGACATAAATTATGTTGAAACAACAGTATTAAATTATATACTGACAGATTCAGAATGACTAAGTAACTCTGCTGCGTAGGATGGGTCATTCTTTCTCCAGACAATGGATGCAGATGACAGAGCTGCAGAAGCATCTGCAGCCACTTCCGATCCAGGAGAAGATGCACTGATCCCATATAATGTGCGAAGCGTATCCATGTCCTCTGCTCGTTCCCAACACCCATGATCATTGTTCCCATCACCCACCTAGTCATTGCAAATTTATAAACATAAACATTTTTATAAAATGGATCTAAACATCTATGCTCATAGTCATCCACAACAACTTAGCTTTAAGGTGGTGTAAACATCCCACTAATATAATTAATTGAAGCCCATTATTGAAAAAGAGTTAGATTGCATAATAATTGTGAATGTGATTGTTTCTTTTTGCATTACACTATGTTCAATTTTGTGACTATAAAGTTAAAATTTGAAGAATTTTTTCTAAAATTACAATGATATGTTATGCGCAAACATGCGTAATATATAGACTTCACTTTTCAAATTAAGCCAAAAAAAAAATACAATTAATAGTGATGTGTGAATATGTAGTTGCAATTAGAGATAGTACAAAACCTGAGTCCAAAGGGTGGTAGGACTTGTATGAGCCTTGATTATAAAATCTGTTCCCCAGCGAATTGCTTCTTTTAAGTTGTCCAGTTGATTTTCTTGAGATAATTGGGGTGTATAGTGAACGGCTGCCCAGGAAAGCATGGTGACTGTGAAGGACATGGGCCATACAAATTTGACATTGTCTCCTGCGTCATAGTAACCACCACTCAAATCAACCTGCAACATGATCTCACAATACAGTACACGTGTCAGCTCAAAATTTTCTGCACAGGTTCCAAACTTCCACTCAATGTGTGCTTCTCTCTCTGGAGTTGTATGCTCTTTTTCTGACTAAATACAATAAATTAAGCTCACACCACTCACTGATCAGTACGTGCTTTATAAACAAGGAATTGATGGTATCATTTATATAAGACAACAACTTTACCAGTTGAAGAAATTACTTGTTAAAAGGAAGCACAACATTCATAAACTTATAAAAGTAAAATTTTGTAATCATGTGCATTTTGGAGAATAGTAAATACGTTTTGAAGGGTGCCATCTGAAAGGGCAGAATCTCCTCTCCATTCAACTCGTTGATTGGAAGGAAGTTTTCCAGAGCGTTGTCCTTGAAAAAATAGAATGGCCTTATCCAGTGCATCTCCGTAGTCTATGGCAACTTCCACATCTTTACTAAAAGTAGCTGCTGTAAACCGCGTAGTAAATAAGCCTGCACAAACCAAGACAAAAGAAAGGCAAGGTAGTAACATTGTTTCAGAGTATGAGTATTTACAATCTCTGCTGCACAAATGTTGTATAGAAAATGCAGAATATCTGCTATTTAAATACAGATAGAGACAGAAATGAGGGGATGAGGAGGATCATGCGATTCGTGTGACAAAGGGAATAGCAATGATGACCCACTTTTTTAAAACGGCCGAACTGTACCATATAATCATCAATATTTCCATTTTCATATTTCAGGGGTCACACTTATATTTTTTTAACGTGCTGGCTATAATTTTATCCTTATAAGCATTTAGTATGACATGGTATTGGTTGTGCACATAGAGACTGATAACCTATTTGATATGCATTGGTTAATTTAAAAGTTTTTGAAAGATCATAATATCTTGGCTATATGGTAGAGTTTGAAATATCTTGTACTATTATTTGGAAAAAAAATCTTTCCATTTCAATAAGTTGATTGAAAAAGTGTGATATCTTGGCCATACAATAGAGTTTGGAGTATATTTTATTTTCCCGAAAAATATTTTTTCGGGCCTCACATGGTAGTGCAACTATATTGCAAGGCGAAGAGTCGATGAGAAATCAATGGAGAAGGCAAAGGAGTTAAGATTTTAAATATAATAATTCTAAAATAGACGCATTAAGATTTCAATATTTCTCGGAGCTTTTCAAACATATCTATCTTAGGTATCTATAATTGTTGTTTACCCTAATTAATGTTCAGATTAATTTAATTAGGTTTTATTGAATTGAATTGAATTGATACTATAAAGACTACACTAATGAATGTGTACACATTAATAATTTAGATCAGATCAAAAGAATATACAACATAACAATCAATCATATCATTCAAGAAATTGCAATTAAAAGCACAAACAAGATAGAAAGAGACACCTATAACCTGGTTCAAAAAGTAATCAGGACGTGTCAATGAGTGACTTGGGACAAGAGAAGAGTATGCGAACTGGAACAATCACTTTAGGGAGTTTTGGAGCTTTTGGTCGAGACTATATAGAAGGGTTAGGAACACGTGGTATGGTTCTAACCTAGCCATTTTGAAAGATCATAATATCTTGTTTGGAGAAGTCAATTGAAAGATCATAATAGAAGTTTTCTTTCTTATTTGGAGAATTCAATTGAAAGATCATAATATCTTGGCTATATGGTAAAGTTTGAAATATTTTGTACTATCATTTGGAAAAAAATTCCTTTCATTTGGAGAAGTTGATAAAAAAAAAAGTGATATTTTGGCCATACAATGGAGTTTGGAGCATATTTTATTTTCCTGAAAACTAGTTTTTCGAGCCTCACATAGTAGTGCAACTATATTACAAGGAAAGGGTCAATGAGAAATCGATGGAGAAGGAAAATGAGTTAAGATTTCAAACATAATAATTCCAAAACAGACGCATTAAGATTTTAATATATCTGGGATCTTTTCAAACATATTTATTCTAGATATCTATACTTGTCGTTTACCCTGATTAATTTTCAGATTAATTCACTTGGTTTGATTGAATTGAATTGATACTATAGAGACTACACTGATGAATACGTACATATTTATATTTCAGCTCAAATCAAAAGAATAATATACAACATAACAATCAACCATATCATTCAAGTAATTGTAATCAAAAGAACAAACAAGATAGAAAGAGACAGTTAGTTGGTTCAGAAAGTAATCAAGACGTGTCAATTAGCAACCTAGGACAAGAGAAGAGCATGTGAACTGGAACAATCACTTTAGGGAGTTTTGGAGCTTTTGGTTAGGATCGTATCTGTGGTATGGTATTGACCTAACCAAGTACATTTTTGCAGCTATGAATGGCTGGAATCTATAATTTGCAATGTCGGTGTGTGTCATTGTTTATCAATCTTTGATATCTTCAACTTCGCATGAAACTATGGATATTGTACCTGAAACCTGCAAAACTAATCATACTTATCTTGTAAAACACTCAAGTAATCATCAGCTCTAAAAATAATGACACACATGCTTGAGTCGGATCGACCTTAGTGGTCACTCCATATGTGAGTCATTGAGTGTTGTATTACATTTCAAATTCAATGTAGTTTTCTTAGTGCTTTGTGAAAAGTTGGTGCATGCAACTATCCCTTGACCTAGATTGGTCATCATGGCTTAACACCAATAGCAGGCTACACGACTTCATCTCGATATAAATCCTTGTGTGTAAATGAAAAATTCATAGTTATGCTCTCCTATCATGTGTATGCAATATGCATATGTATTCCTTACTATTTCATCTTAGTATGTGGTAGACAAATTGATGATTGCAATATAATAAATTTTCCTATGTTAGACTTGTGTGTGTGTGTGTGTGTGTGTGTGTGTGTTCTTACTTTGAAATTAATACCTTAGTAATGGGAAGAGATGACCTAAAATATATAATCAGAAAGACGAAATAGTGAAAAATGGGTTCTTGAAGAGAAATTAATTGAAAAACAAAAGAGGCTAAGATTGTAGAAAATGGTCAAGACTATACACATACAGTCATGATCTTGTTGTACGGTTTTGGACCAAGCTTAGATAAAAGATAACAATGAAAGGATATTGTTAGATATCTTTATAAGATGATTCAAAATCAAATCAAAGATACATAATAGTAATAAACGAGGTTCAATCAAGTCAGAAAGATAAATTAAAAATAAAATTGTTGTCATGCTAAGATCTTGTTTCATTGTTCAAAACTCAAATATATAACAACCTAACAAAAGCATGATGTAATAACGGTTTTGTACATATTTTGGTGTCTACAATTGCACTCCTTATGCTAGTGAATGAAATATACTATTGTAAGAGAAAAAAGAGTTGTACCTGTGAAATTATTGAAGTAAGAAAACATGCAAACATGCTGAGAGAAAGCAATCTTGTGTGGTGCACAACATGAGCCATTGTATGACCCACACAGAGATAAGGGAGAAGATTTGTTATAGGAATCAAAAGGGGATATTGTAATTGTAGACATAGGTGTTTGAAAACACGAAGATTCAAATTTTACGGATTCGTAGAGTTGCCCGGTGATCACATCCTTGATAAGATGCTTAATTTTGAAGTTTTGTGGGAATCATGTATCTTTGGATCTAAGGGAAATGTGTCATAGGGCCTTCTAGCTTGCCCCCAATAATGGGTCCACACCACTATAGACAAATATAGGTCTCAAAAATTACTAAAAACCCATATGAGGTGACAGGGAAATGACATCTCATTTCCCCTTCTAGGCACGTACTAATAAAAATTGCAATATCGGTGTTTATGCTGTATTTGATATTTACAGTTTTCCCACTATATTTATAACCAATAAAATCACATTTTGTGTGGATGACCTTGTGTGTGAGGTATCTAGTGTGTTTTTGTAGTCAAAAGTAACCACTTGGGTCTTAAGGTTGTCCTATTTTGCATGAGAGATATTGTCCTTGCATAACTAACTTATTGAGTTTGCATGTAACTTATGTGGGGGAGGATAACCTTACATAGCTATTCCATTGCATTTGTTTAGTTATTTGTAGATATAAGAGGAAGAGGGGGTGACATTGCATAGTCAAACCTATATATAAATCCCCCCTTCAATGAAAGGGAGTGTGTGAAACACAAGCTTGAGATGAAAGTGAATAGGATTGCATATATAGATTGTGGCGAAGTAGATAAGAAATGAGATGCATGTAATGGTTATTTTTAAATTAAATAAAGATACCCATGATGGGAAATATGTATGTAAGTGTTCAAATAGACGTAAATCTTGAGTCAGTGAGAAGAAGCTTACACACAAATGAATAACAAAATTGAAATATTGATGCATAAGGGATTAGAAGCATGATCTAAACATTGTAGATAACATGAAAAATGGGCGAAGAGATCCTAAGACATGTTCTCCACAGCTGTAAAACCCTAATTTGTTAAATTGGGTAGGTAGTAAACTAAGTTTATTTAATTCCATTAATAGGACGTGTTATACATATAAAGTTGAAAAAGTGAAAACTATTATTTATTGTGTGAGTGTGATTGAGTTCAATAGGAGCTTTGAGTTTGTGAAGATGCCAAGAGCTAGAGAGGTCATGCAATCATGATTCGAGTATGTGATGGATCTCATCCAGGTACAGACGATAGATGAATTCGTAAGTGTAATTAATACTAGTGATTTTACATGAAATTAAATATATTTTCCTTATTTTTCTAAATTTGCAATTTTTGTTGAATATTGCATATTTTGATGAGACCATACCACATAGTCCCATTTTGAACATTGGTTGGGACCCTATAGAACTGTACAATTTTTGACCACAAACTATATGGTCATGACCAAGACCCATTTAGTCTTGACCCCAGCTGTATGGTGGTAATCTAAATGTTGGGATTTGTTATTGTGTGATACATTCAAATGATATGTGTATATTTTTTGATATATGCTGGCATTATTGTGTGATTAAATGGAAAATATTTTCATGTGTTACGTGTTTTGTTTATAAAGGGACATCCACATATAAGAATTTTGTGGGGGTCGACATATGACTACCCTATTTGTTTTGGGTCAGGATGATGCAAGTTGGAGCTACATGATATTATTTGGAGGCTGTATAGATATTTTAGAGCGTGGCCAGAGGATGGTGTAGTGATGTGTGGATACATTGAACTATGTGGTTAGAGGTTCGATTTCCCCACCAAGGGGAGTTGTTCCAATATGAGTGTGTGACGCAAAAATATAAGACCATGTAGGAGGTTTCGTTGGCACCATATCCATGTGTAGACACTCAAATTTTGGCAATTCTACTCTTTGACATTACCCACTCTCATATGGTACATCTCTAGGTCTCTTATATAGATTTCGTGATCATACACACTCATATGACAATAGTTTCTAAGAATAAAAAGCATAAAACCCTTTAATAAACTCTGTCAGTCAACTTCTAAACTTCGCACTTCATAATTTATCTCTAGGTTCAAAACATACAATAAGGAAAGGAATGTCCATAAAGTCTTGACCCTAGTATACAGTTTTGACCTTACTCATCTTGGTCCTGAACTTTTAGTTGCACATTATTCTTTAGGTCACTTACTAGATTTCTCAATTAGCCTTTGTAACTCACTTCACTTTCATAAGCATATATAAGCAAGTGAAACTCACCTCATTTAGTACCTAACAATCTCATGGATTCCTATTTCAAAAGCTATAAAAAAGGAACCCAAATCTCCCTACACTCTGCAGATGACTCTACACATTAATTAGGGAAGTACCATCTATAGGTCTTAAGCTTACAATGAGGTCTAGGGTACTACTTCCCATATTTTCATGCAATCAAGTTTGCTCACTCAAGTAGATTTGCAAGAGAGAAACTCGTGTCAATATTTTTCAAAGGAAGGATTCCAAATCGGGTTTTACTATAGCTAGTTATCACATGCTAGGTAGAGAATGACATGTGGTTTGAGGCCTCTTCATAGTAGTGCCAATGTTAGTAGTGCACACGGGTGCTCATACACTAATTAATGAACTTGTTTTCCAATTTTTTTTATCCATGGTTATAAATATATGTTCTAAGAATGCTCAATACCATACAAAAATATTGATTTCAGCTACATCACAATGTGCTCATACTGCCACAAGTCAGATTGTAGATGCCTTAAAACTCCTTTGCAAGAAAACTGCTCCAAACTACCTTTTCAACCCCAAAAACTAGTCTTCAAAGATACGACACAATTTGCATCTTATGACCTCAACCATGATCTAAACATATTATGGACATATAATACAACTCCTAGAATTCCATAAATGATAAATTATTCATTAGGATCAATGGAAAAATTGTGCGCAAACTGAAAAACTCTAGAAACTATCATTTTTAGTGGGGTCAACACACAACCAAGACCTCTTAAACACATCAACAAAAATCTGGAGGATTCCTCTAAATCATCAAATCATCACATTAGTAAAAGGATTTTTTTTTTCTTGTACAATCATTATCTCTCAAGTTGCTTTCAACCTAGGGTTTTGAAATCATAATAGAATAGATTTGTTGTTACCAATGATTCATAAAATTATGACAAACAAAATACCTATTCTTCTTGATATACCTTCTTGGTTCCATGTAACAACATCCAAAAAAGGATTAGCCTCCCATGAAAAGTACACTTTCTCCAATGAGCATCCAAAGTTGACCTTCGAATTAGAAATAACATTTTTGAGAACTCGATAGGACTAAAATCAACTTTTCTTGTTTCCTTCTTTGACTTGTGACATGAAAATTTTCTAAAATAACTTGAGGGACCTCCTTTAACTATCCCAAGTCTCATTTATGTCTTTACACCTCTGAATCTCTCCAACCTCCTTGACTTACCCTATCTTTCTAGCATATTATTCAATGAACATGCTTTAAAGGACCTTGTACCTTCATCATACACCTATTCCATGGCCTTGGATGCCTATCACACATCATATACAACCTCAAAACACACTTCTCATGATTTACCTAACCTACTTTGCTTCAAACTTCAAGCCACCATCTCATCTACGAGCACTGGATCAAGAACAAGACCTGGAATGACTTGCTTCGCCACATGACATATTGAAAATTGAACTAGTACCACCTTGTATAAACTTAGGCACCTTTAGCACATCTTCTTGGAAATGATAGATCTTATAACATCCTTCATGCAACCTTTGGAATCCACACTCAATGCTGAATTTCTTGACTCGTGCCTTAAACCATGCGAATGCACCATGACAACATTAAAAAAACTTACCATGCAACTTCTTCATGCCACTAGAAACCTCATACTGACTCAATGAACCATTGAAAACATCATGCACTCATTTAAACCTCCTAGACACCCTTTGACATCAATGTGATACTTGACATCAATGACAACAACTAAGATACTATGTCCAACACAATTGACTAGGAAAGTAGGTATATTTTCCCAATTAAGTAACTACTTTAATTAGCTACAAAGTGTAAGACAATTAACTAACCATTTATTTAGTAAATGATAATTAACTTAGCTAAAATGTGTTGAGGACTAATTTAATTAATCCCAAAATGTGAATGTACATGAATAAATTAATTTAATTAATTAATCAGAAAGGGATGAATAACATGATGTGAACTAGGATAAAATAGAAACAAATATGTGAATTTAGGGCTTTTACACTAGTAACTACCTTAAATTTCAAGAAGTACATGACACTACAAAAAAAACATACTACTACTAGTAGAAATCTTGATCCTTTTGAACAACAAGATGTCCTGCGAAATAGATATATTTTCATTTCACAAGTACAATAATACAACCAAACATGAAATAAACCAATTTTCTGTTTTAGAAAAACATAGATATTAGGAAACCATATACATATACATCTTATTAATCATTTTATATCATTGTGCCACCTGCAATAGGGAAAACATGTAATCATATGTCAGTGAAAATGCTTGCATGGACAAACCCCTCCCATTGAACATGCTAGCAAAACCCCCAAATTAATTTCAGGTTAGAGAGATAGTACATTATTCATTTTCCATACTTATTTAAATCATTTTTTTAAGTTTTAGAGAGAGGTTAGAGAGAGAATACACCCATCTTCTTTCACCCAAATGAACTAAATCATTTCCATAACCAAGGAGAGTGAGAGTTAGCACAAACAACTTTTGATTCATTATATTCAATTTTTAAAGGCTTTACATAGTAACATCAAGTTCTGTAACTTCTAACAGAGTCTTCGTCTCTTGTTAGCACTACAAAAGCCTAGGTATATGTGTCAAATCACATAATTCTTATTTTTCATCAATAATATTGATTAAGAGTATTGAACCATGTGTTAGGTTATGGAGCTTATTTTCATGTGTGAAAGTGTTGAAGATTGTACACTAAGAGTACTGTACACTTTTCATGTATCCTCACCGGGGTTGGGGTGGGGTTAGGGAAGCCCCCGATAGCAGGGGTTCGAGGGCGAGCCCCCGAAAAAAAAAATTGTTTTTTTGGCCTTAAAACGTGCCCGATATACCGGGAAACGTGTTTTTCTCATATGGGCAGGATTTTTGTCCCATAGGTTTGTGGGACAGTTTTTTGCCCATGGTTTTGATACCCATGGTTTTGTAAAATTGCTTAAGCAGTTGTCTACTTATATGGTTTTATGCATATGGTAGGTATAATGTAACATTGCAGATGTGTTTTGAATTCTGGTGTGAATTCTGTAGAGTTTGTTGAGCATAGCTCCAAACAGATCTGGGTATTGTATTGAGAGAGCGGTGGCTTGTAATAAAATATGAGCAAGTGATTCTTGGTGGACGTAGCCCAAATTGGGTGAACCACGTTAAATACTGTCTCTTTGTGTTATGTTATTTTATTCTGCACTTTTATTTGAGATCTGTAATATTTTCTGCATATTAGTTTCTACTGTTGCGATTCTGTGAGGGATTATTCCACATATTTTATCCCTTATTTCCTAACAATTGGTATCAGAGCCTGGTTTGGTTTGCTGAAGTGTTGAATCGCAGGGAAATTTTTATCTTGAGTGGGAGCTATGGTAGATGATGGAAGATCTAGGGTTGATAAATTCAACGGGCAGAATTTCAGTCTTTGGAAGATGCAGATGGAAGATTACCTTTATCAGAAGGATCTTTATACTCCGTTGTCTGAGAAGGTGAACAAACCCTCGAGCATGACAGATGTGGAATGGGATTTGCTGGATAGGAAGGCACTTGGGACAATCCGGCTGTGTCTTGCATCTTCGGTATTATTTAATGTTTCAAAGGAAAAGACTACAAAAGAACTGATGGATGCATTAGGGAAGTTGTATGAAAAACCCTCTGCCTCTAATAAGATATTTTTAATGAAAAATTTATTTAATATGAAGATGTCTGAGAATGGTTCAGTAGCAGATCATCTAAATGATTTTAATATGGTTGTAAATATGCTAGCTTTGGTTACAATAGAATTTGATGAAGAAGTTAGGGCTTTATTAGTTTTGTGCTCTTTACCTGAGAGTTGGAATAGCTTGGTAATGGTGGTAAGCAACTCAGTTCCAGCTAACTCAAAGTTGAAGTTTGAGGATGTTGTAGGGGTGATTCTAAGCGAGGAAATGTGAAGAAAAATCTCTGGTGAATCTTCTACTTCAGGGAATGCTTTGACAGTGGAAACTAGAGGGAGAAAGAAGAATAGAGGAAGCCGTGGAAAATCAAAGGATCGGGAAAGGTCAAAATCCAAAAGCAAGATAGTATTCTGGCACTGTGGAAAGTTTGGGCATGCAAAGAAGGACTGTTGGGAGCTTCGGGACAAGAAGAAACAACAAGAAGAAAACAAGGAGGCAAATGTGGCAATGGGTAATGTATGTCAGGATGCTTTGATTCTTTCTTTGCACAATATTATTGAATCTTGGGTTTTAGATTCGGGGGCTTCTTTCCATGCTTCTCCACATAGGCATTATTTTGTTGATTATGTTCAAGGAGATTTTGGGCATGTTTTTCTTGGTGATGATGAGCCTTGCAGCATAGTTGGAAAAGGTTCTGTTCAGGTTAAGATGCAGAATGGGAATACTTGGCTATTGAAGGATGTCAGACATGTGCCTACATTAAGATGAAATTTGATATCGGCAGGGTAGTTGGGAAGTGATGGTTGTACTATGATATTTACAGCTGACTCTTGGAAGGTTACCAAGGGTGCTCTTGTGGTGGCAAGAGGTAAGAAGGTTGGAACCTTGTATTTAACCACTTATAGCACTAATGTTTGTAATCTTGTGGCTTCAGAAGTAGATACAACATTGTGGCACTATAGGCTCGGTCATATGAGCCATAAGGGCATGGATATCATAAAGAAGGATTTTCCTGGATATACAGAAATAGGTTTGGAGTTCTGTGAGGACTGCATATATGGGAAACAGAAGTGAGTAAGGTTTCTCAAGGTTGGACCTACAAAGAAAGAGAGTAAGTTAGAGTTGGTGCATTCTGATGTGTGGGGGCCGGCTCAGGTATCATCTCTTGGGGGTTCAAGTTATTATGTTACTTTTATTGATGATGCAACAAGGAAAGTTTGGGTTTATTGTATTAGAAACAAATCTGATGTATTTGACACTTTTGTTAAATGGAAAGCCTTGGTAGAGAATGAAACAAGTCTTAAGCTAAAATGTCTCAGGTCAGATAATGGAGGGGAGTATTGCAGCAATGAATTTGATGATTACTGTTCTAAGAATGGAATCCGTAGGAAAAAGATGGTTCCAGGAACTCCGCAACAGAATGGGGTGTCAGAAAGGATGAACAAAACAATAATGGAATGTGCTAGGAGCATGAGGTTACATGCAGGACTGCCTCTTTCTTTTTGGGAAGAAGCGGTGAGCACAGCTGTGTACTTGATAAACAGAGGACCCTCAAGTGCCTTGGATGGAGGCATACCTGAGGAGGCTTGGTATGGTAAGAAAGTTGATTATTCATTTCTTAGAGTCTTTGGATGTGAGGTGTTTGTTCATATAGACAAGGATGATAGGACCAAACTAGAGGCTAAATCAGAAAAAATGTACTTTCATTGGTTATGGTGGTGATGACTTTGGATATAAATGTTGGAGTATTAAGGACAAGAAAATCATTCGATCTAGGGATGTGGTCTTTAATGAGAAATTCATGTATAAGCAGCAGTTGCAGGAAAATAGGGAAGAATCCAAGAAAGAATATGCAGTGGTAGAGGATCTTCCAGATGGGAAAGTGACACATGAATCAGTTCAGAAACCTCCTCAACAGGAACCCCAAACTCCTATATTGAGGAGGTCTTCTAGGGTAAGAAGAGAACCTAAACGTTTTTCTCCTTCTCTTTATTATTTATTACTCACTGATAGTGGAGAGCCATAGAGCTTTGATGAAGTAATGCAGGTAGATGCCAGGAAGAAGTGGGAGCAAGCCATGGATGAGGAGCATCAGGCTCTCATGGAGAACTAGACATGGGATTTGGTAAAGCTACCCAAAGGAAAAAGAGCATTACAAGAACAAGTGGGTGTTCAGAGTCAAAGAGGAAGAAGGAGGCAAGAAAAGATACAAGGCCCGGTTGGTGGTCAAGGGGTTTGCACAGAAAAAAGGTATAGATTTTGATGAGATTTTTTCTCCTGTAGTAAAAATGACTTCTATTAGAACTGTTCTAGGAATAGTTGCAGCAGAAGACTTGCACTTAGAACAACTTGATGTAAAGACTACATTTCTCCATGGTGATTTGGAGGAGGAACTATATATGCAGCAACCAGAGGGCTATGAGGTCAAAGGTAAAGAGGAGATGGTGTGCAAACTGAAGAAGAGCT
Organism: Taxus chinensis; assembly: GCA_019776745.2. Taxonomy (NCBI): domain Eukaryota; kingdom Viridiplantae; phylum Streptophyta; class Pinopsida; order Cupressales; family Taxaceae; genus Taxus; species Taxus chinensis. Next base: position 387,208,829 of record CM034156.1, read on the forward strand.
TGTATGGCTTGAAACAAGCTCCACGTCAATGGTATAAGAAATTTGATAGCTTCATGATGGAGCAAGGTTATATTAGATGTCATTCTAACCATTACGTGTATACAAAGAAATTTGAGGATGGAAATTATATTATCCTTTGTTTGTATGTGGATGACATGTTGGTTGCAGGTAAAAACATGCAGGAAATAAAAGTACTCAAGAAGCAGCTAAGTGAATCCTTTGCTATGAAGGATTTGGGGGCAGCCAAACAAATCCTTGGTATGAGGATATCTCGGGATAGGAAGGAACGGAAGCTGAACTTTATCTCAGGAAGAGTACATTAAGAAAGTCTTGGAGAGGTTTAATATGCAGGATGCTAAACCGGTTGGGACTCCTTTGGCAAGCCATTTCAAGTTATCAAAGGAGCAGTGTCCCAAGACAGAGCAGGAGAGAAACCAAATGTCCAAGGTACCTTACTCATCAGTGGTTGGCAGTTTGATGTATGCCATGGTGTGCACTAGGCCTGATATTGCCCATGCAGTGGGAGCGGTGAGTAGATTTATGAGTGATCCAGGTAGAGATCACTGACAGGAAGTAAAGTGGATCCTTCAGTATTTGAGAGGGACCATGGGGACAGTTTTGTGCTACAGTGGATCAAACACCACTTTGTGTGGTTATGTAGATTCAGATATGGCTGGAGATGTAGACAGCAGGAGGAGCACAATAGGTTATGTTTACACTGTAGGTGGAACAAAAGTAAGTTGGATTTCATGACTACAGAAGTTGGTGGATTTTTCAACCCTGGAGGCTGAGTATGTTGCTGCCACAGAGGCAAGAAAGGAAATGATTTGGTTACAACAATTACTTGAGGAGTTGGGGCATAAGCAGGAGGAAGGAAAGTTACATAGTGATAGTCAGAGTGTTATACACCTAGCTAAGAACTCTGCTTTCCACTCTAGGACGAAGCATATACAGTTAAGGTACCATTTCATCAGGACAAATTTGGAGGAAGAGAAGTTGAAGCTGGAGAAGATTCATACCAGTCAGAATCTTGCAGACATGATGACCAAGGTGGTCACAAGGGAAAAACTGAAGCTGTGTTCAGCTTTGGTTGGTCTTCACAGAAACTAGTGAAGGGTTGAGAAGCTTGCTCAAAGGAAAACTAGTCTCCAAGTGGGAGATTGTTAGGTTGTGGAGCCTATTTTCATGTGTGAAAGTGTTGAATACTGTACACTTTTCATGTATCCTTGTTGGGGTTATGGGGCGTAGCCCCCGAGAAATTTTTTTTTGGCCTTAAAATGTGCTCGATATACTAGGAAATGTGTTTTTCTCATATGGGCGGGATTTTGTCCCATATGTTTATGGGATGGTTTTTACCCATGGTTTTGATACCTATGGTTTTGTAAAATTTCTTAAGCAGTTGTCTACTTATATGGTTTTATGCATATGGTAGTAATATAGTAACATTGCAGATGTGTTTTGGATTCGGGTGTGAATTCTGTAGAGTTTGTTGAGCATAGCTCCAAACATATCTGGGTATTGTATTGAGAGAGCGGTGGCTTGTAATAAAATCTGAGCAAGTGATTCTTGGTGGACGTAGCCCAAATTGGGTGAACCATGTTAAATATTGTCTCTTTGTGTTATGTTATTTTATTCTGAACTTTTATTTGAGATCTGTAATATTTTCTGCATATTAGTTTCTACTGTTGCGATTCTGTGAGGGATTATTCCACATATTTTATCCCTTATTTCCTAACACCATATATTTATACTCTCCATACACATTTCCAATCATCACATTAGTTATAAGCATTGACCAATTCTTATAGAGTTGACGCTAGTCCACGACCTTTCTTGCACCACTGCACAAATCAATTTAGTGGCCATCGTGCCACGGAATAGGCTTGCAAAAAATGATGCAGGACCCCCAAATAGAAATATTAATTACTCCACCCTATTCTCTACTATATAAAGAATCGCTAAAAATAGACGGAATCCAAAACCTATAATTGAGGTTAAAACTACAACAATCTTTCAGATCAATTTGGCTAAAATCAAACATTTGTCCTTCTACAAACTAAACTAAGTGGGCTCGGAAACGGGTGCTGAAAATGAAATTTTTGAGGTTCGTGGCTAAAACAAAAAACACTACGATATACCCCATATAACAAAGAAGAGTTATGTGGGGTAAAATTTTAATTTGGGATCTATAGGCACAAAAAATGAAGTGGTTTCCAGAGGGTTCGGTCGTAGAAAAATTGTTGCTCCTAGCAAACCATTTTCCAAAGCGGTCGGAAACCCACTTCACAACCATGACCAACAAGTGTTCAGGTAATGTTTCTAGTTTAACATGGGGTCATCATACAATAATGAAGAGGTTATGATAATTTTCAAGTGAAAGAAATGTTTATAGGATCTTTTGACATGTCAATTTTAAGAGGCTCTTGTCACAATTTGAGGCTATTTCAATGTCTCAAGTTTGCAATTTAAACACCATTTTCTCTTCCATTTTGACTAGGTCTACATGATTATAAAAGGTAAACATGAGTAAGGTTTTTTCTTACCAAGTATAGGGCCTAGAATTATGGCATGCCACCCAAAGCGTCGATTTTTGACATAGTATTACATGGTACATAAATTGTTTTATGCAATTTTCAATATGATTTGCAAAAATAATAACAATGCATTTTTATTAGTAAATGTTGGAAAGGCTCCAAGGGACATTACAAAATATAATCAATGAAGATCACAACGAAACAAAAAACCACCATCAAAGAGTCAAAAGGACACTGACTCAGAAAACATCTAGAGGAATTACAAAGATGAGATGTAAACAAAGAAAACCATTGAAAAACAACTGATGAAGGAGGAACCGTCAACAGAAAGGTGGCAAAAAGGCCACTAAAAAGCCTTTGAATTAAGCCTAGTTCTATAACTAGGTCCTTCCTTTCTATATATTTTTTGAAATTAGTCCTCAACCTCATTATTTGAACTACTAAGAGCTAATTTAGGTTTCTTAGCTTTAGCCTCATCTTCTTCCCTTTTATCTTGAAGCACATCCAATCTTTGACCATGAATCACAACATCTGGTTTTAAATTTTTAACCATACAAATCAAGTTATTTTTATGTGCCTTCAGGGAGTCTACCATATGTTCCAGATACTTCTTTTTCTGAAGCATCATCTCATGAAATGTAGCTTAAAACTCTTGACTGCACTTAGGCCCAAAACTAACACCCCCTACCATATTATGTAAAACTGAGGCTGTAGATAAATTGACATATCTATCACTTTTACTCATCTCTTTTAAGTTTTTGACCCTCACCAAAAAACGAAGGAGATCTTTCGAATCCTCAACAGAAAAAAATCATCTTCACCCAAAAAAACCCTAAGGCCAATAACAATGCATTACTGACAAGCTAAATTCCATATTAAACGTTCCATTTACTATAAAATGAAGTGAAAGTTTCGAAAGTAGTAAGAGAGGAGGTAGAGAGTCCATTCCTGTTGATGGACAAAATAAGGTTGAGAGGTACCAAGCGGTTCTATACGTACTCCAAGTGATCACATTTGTTATCTGAAAGATAACCATAGACTATTCCAAAGTTCCTATTTTGTGTACCTATTGCAACCATTGCGATCCACAAAGACCATGATTCTTTGAGGAATTTAGAGGAATTTATCTTCTCATTTACCACTTTTAACTACTTTTAACTTGCATAAAAGTTCTCAAAGCCTTCTCAATAAGCCCAAATTGCGTATAACCATAAATCATTGCATTCCATGAGAAGACATTTTTTATGCAAATCTATCGGGGCTATTTTAGCATAGGTTAGAATGACATTGGGAGAGGTTGTGGAGGTCGGTTTTGCACCTTCCATTTACTTGAAACTTCCCTTGGCCACCTCCATCTTGTTGCATAAAAATATACTATTGCACTCATAACTACAACCAATGTAACATAGAAAAACTCTTTACATTATTCTCAAATGGGTGTCCATACAGTGTTCCAACACTCCCATGTGGCGGCCGCCATTTACACCAGCAAAAGAGAATACAAAAAATCCTAAAAATGAAAAGACCAACTCTTTTCCCTAAAGCCAAAACGCTTTCTCCCCCTTTTCTTCCATTTTTATTTAACTATGATTTGTTTTATTTATTGATTTATTGATTTATTATTTTTCTTTTTTAGGTAAAGGGAAAACGATGTTATTATTTTAATGTAGAAATGTTTTATTATTTCATACCCATTTAGACATCAAGGAAATACAATGAAAAATCTAGATTTTGGAAGGATCTCCCAAATTTTAGACTTAGCCAATTTCAAGGTTCCTGAATTTCAGGTGTAACTAATTTTAGCCTCCTTCCACTTGTCCCTTTAACATGATCAAGACAACTTTCAAGAATAAAACAAGGAGCTTACTTTCATTTGACAGATTATATCTATACACCAGAGGGGCTTGGTCACAGATCTAAGAAATTTGTAGCATAGGTCCTCACCCAAACACCAAGTCAAGGTGCTCGAACATGAGTCTAATTAGGTAGTAAGTGGGTGGCTCTACACATACATTCAATAATAAAAAACCACATAACAATATTTCACCTTTTCCTAATTCACATCCTCAAGTTTGATTGTCATCTAATTGATGGGTCATTATATTCTCCAATCATTTAACTAACATAATCTTGTGTTAGTGTCATTATAAACCAGGGCTATGTGCAAGGTTGTATGCAATGGAGCTTTATGTAGCTAGTTCCCGTTGGGATTTCTATTGGGGGGTGTTGTGTTGGTTACTAATCTACGGAAACCTAAGGTAAATCTACATAATTCATCTATTATAATGAAAGTAAGTCTAAAATGCTACACTTCTAATTGAAATTGAAATACACACACAATACTAAATTAAATGAAACTGCAACTGTACAATTGAAGCTAGAATTTAGTAAAAGTAAGATTGCATGTTAACTAGACTTTGCATAAAAGGAAACACATATTTTAGATAACAGTGTTGGTAAAGAAAACAAATGCAGTCAACCAAAGATTGCATGAAATATATTGAAACAAGGATTGCAGTAAGACTTATCAGAAAATTGCATATGTGAACATAAAACAACCTCTCGTCTCCTCGGTCGAGTGTGCCCTTGCTCTCGCTTGGGATAGAGGAATTACCAACAACTTTAGATCTTCAAAATGATGTGTACTTCTATTACTTCAAATGAGTTCCATATCGTATACATCATATGAAGTTGAAAGTTCTAAATCCCACAGAAGATATATTGCAAAGTATCTCCAAAAAATAATCACTAATCATGTTCTTAGGAAGGTGTCTTAATATAGACACAAACAGTTACAATATTCGCCATAATAGGTGGCATTAACATCTTCCACTAATCAATATTTACTAAAACTCATAAATTCTTATGGGACAGTTAGGAACAAGTCCCATACTAATAGGTCAACTGGTGGAAAAAGTCTTCTTCTCCCATATTCTAGCTCCAAACTTGGACTCATCAACAAATGTCCATTATTTCTTTGCACACATCATCACATTTCCTCACAAAGATAGTTAGTAGGAAGTTTATATAGTAATAAGTTTTTATGAACAAAAACAAGGAAAATGCATTAGCAAATCATATCTAAGTGGCAATTTACTGATCCTAGGAATGATATAAATGAGCCAAATTATGCTCTCATCATTTCCCCCTACTTTACATGTTGCATGTCCCAATGTAACCTATCTACGCCTTGCTCTGCGACCAAGCTGTTGATCCATGTCATATTCTTCAAACTGCTCAACATATTGCTTCCTCATACCTTTACATCCTTGAGTATTTGAAGTGACCTCGACCCAAGCTGTAAAGTTCTCGTTTGACTGCGCAACATTGTTTTGCCAAGTGGTAGTAGGAATTAAAAGGAGGGGTGGATGTACTTGAAGTCATTCCCATTCATCATTGTATTTCTTATTGGTTTTTTCTGACGACTGTCTTATAATTGTAGTGAGGGCATCATCTTGGCGTATAATCCAACTCAAGTTTTGAGGGGGAATAACCTCCCTGTGTTTCAATGGCAATCTCAAGGTGTCCCATCTCCTGTCACAGGCTTGCCTAGCCGTCCCAAAGTGATGCTGATTGTAGGTTTCAAAATCCTCTACACGTTTCAGTAGGATTTTTGAAGTATTCTCTCCAATAACTACCTAGTAGTAGAGAGATCTGAAATTTTTCTACAAAGCTACATCAATATGATGTGTAGGACGTATATAGAAACCTATTATTTGAGCTGTGTGATTGAAAATATCCATTTTATCACCCCATATTGTCTGATTTCGCAACAAGGACTGTAAGGATTTTGATTGAAAATCCCCCACAAATAAGTTAAGTAAAAAGTCAGGGACATTGGTAACTAACATATTATGGAGGTAAAACTCACAGAGCAAGTTTTGAATTTCAGGTGTACTGATCTTGTAAACATATACGAAACTATTGCCATTAGGAACTTCATAAGGTGCCTGACAACACAACTGAAACAACTACCAAGAATAAAAATGCTTCTGAATGAACATGTTGTAAACTGAGGAGGGTTTCCTACAGGATAAGAGCTTAAAATCCAAAGGGTAGATAGAGTCCAAAAGAGAGCAATTATTGTTTTTCATCTTGGATAATTTCCATCTCTCCTTTTAAATTCTTATTTTCTTTGTTTAATTTTGCATTCTGAAGAGATATTTGATGGAAAGAATTCAAAATGCTAAGACCTTTATCCTTATGTCTCTTTAAGCTACTAACTTCAATTTGTAAAGCAGTTATTTATCTAATTTTCTCCACTATGCATTGGGTAAATTCAGTTTGTAAAGACAAGTTGGTTTCCTCCATACCTTTCAATTTGGCCTTAAGGAGTGCAATTTATTCCAGATAATTGTGAGGATTGGTAGCTTGACATGACCCAAGATGATCAATGTCCATTGCAACAGGCACCGTAACGGGATTCTGGGTTGTAGGTACTGAAGTAACTTCTGGAGTTGTGGAGTGAACTTTTGAAGATGTAGAAATGACTGAAGATTGGGGAAAAGGATGAGCAGGAGTGAAGATGGTGTCTGATGATTTTTCAGTGGGGACAACCTCGTTGTCTCCCTTTTTCTCCATGTCCCACACAGGGACATAAACATTAGTGAATCTCTCCGACCTGGAGCTTATGATTTTATGCAATACACAAGACCGACGTGGTCGGGGGCACATAGAAGAAGATGGAACAGAGGTATTCTTTCCCCTAGAACTGGAAGTGGTCGAAGATGGACTTACTTGGGAAACTGATTTTTCCACGTGCGCCAGAGTGCCAAGTTCCTCCTTTTTCTTGTGTGCAGGGTGAGAGGCTAGTGCGGGAATGGACTGAGGCGTGAAAGATGGCTGATTTTAACTATTTTGGCTTGGAACCATCCCCCACAATAACCCTTTCGAGCCTCCACTTTGGCTAATAAAATAATTGATGTGAGCACAATAAATGAATTAGCCCTGGGTGTTTCAACACCGCTTTGCCCCCTTGATACTTGTATTTTTGGCCAACTTTTATAACAACGTCTACTAAATATTCAGTTAAATTTACCCTGAGGGCTAGGTTGAGGCATCCTTTCTTTAAATGAATAAGAATCTTGAGTGCATCACCACCTAGCACAGAGGGCTGGCCCTCACATATAAAATACCTGTTAACCCATTTGGCTACCTCGCTCCAAATGCTAGGTAGCCTATCCTATTTAACGCCTTTCTACACACCCTGGGGGGTAAGGATAACCTCGGGGAATGCCTCACCCTCCTCATGAAACAAAGTGAGAAAGTATTTAAGGGGATCATTCATCATTCCTTTCAAACCAAAATTTGGCAAGCCAGATAGTTTAGAAACTACCTGGTTGGTAATCTCAACTTGTTTTCTGCTAACATGTGAATAGGTAGCCTCAATATTTTCTAGGAACTCCTCCACAATAAATTCATCAAAACCTTCAAATTTCTGGATGAAGTCAAGACAACCTGAGTCATAAAACACTTGTGAAATTGTAACATTCCTAAGCAATGGGTCCAGATAATCAGGCTTAGATTTCTTCTTTTGTTCCATGCCGAAGGCGAATGAATCCTGATAGTAGAGAAGCAAGAACAAGATGTGCTTGAATTCACTGTGTGATGGTAGGTAGAATGATATGCTCAATAATCATGAAGCAACGACAATAAGTAGTTTGGAATTATTAATTTGAATTGCACCAGAATCCTTGAATGACGTAAAATCAAAGTGAATTTGGCGGCACAAAAAGGTGGGCAAGACCAGCCATCTGTGAGAGTTTATGATATGCGAGATGGTACACATACCATCATTTGAAACCCAATTGACACTTGTCCTGCTTTGTAGAATGTGACACATATGAGGTGTGCGAAAATCATGACTCATTACATCCTTATGCTGTGATATCGTAGCATCGGATTTGAAAAGATATCCATAATAAATATATTGACGGTGCACGATGGATGTAATTATGACAAGTACATGCCTGGGGAATTTCTTCATAAGGAAATATGCGTAGTGAGTTAGGATGCACTTACCCATTCCAAGTTCAACGTCCAATATCCGTAGATTCCCACATCATGTAGTTCAAGATTAAATGTGATTAGTAGTTTCAAAATAATGAATATTTCTGCATTTATTGAAATGAAAACAATCTAACTTAAGGGAAGAATATCGAAGCATGACCATCCTCTTTTAATGAAATTAACATGTAACAACTACTCTAGGCTTGAGGGGTGAATATCCGCCTCAACATGCATATCCTCACTCAACATAATGTCCCTGGTGAAAGTTTCCTTGTCAAGAGGTTGTTGGTAAGTCCTGAGTCTATGTCCATTCACAAGAAGAGTCCATTTGTCTCCATCAATTGGTAATAGCCGCAAAGATCCATTATCAAACACTTTGTCGATCTGATAGGGACCCAACCAGCATGTCTATAACTTACCTTTAAACTATTGATATCAGGAATCAAAGAGTAAGAACCAGTCCCCTTCATGAAATGTTCTGGATTTGATATGATCATCGTGCCATGTCTTCCACTGATATTGAAGAATTTTTGTCTATTGTTGTGCCTCCATTTGCATTTTGTCCAATTCATTTAGCTACATCACTCATTCACGTTGTGCTTCGTCCACATCGATCCCAACTTCTAGTGTTGTTCTCTAGGTGCGCAATTCAAATTCAACAGGTAATAGTGGCTTCTTCCCAAATACCAACTCATAGGGGGAAAAACTAGTAGTGGTTTTCCAGGTCGTGTTATAGGCCCAGAATGCTTCGGGAAGTTTTGGTACCCAATTATTTTTGTCAGCAATGACCACTTTAGTTAGAATATTCTCAAGTTCTCAGTTGGTTACTTCCACCTGCCCACTGGATTGGGGGTGATAGGGTGATGATTTCTGGTGCTTGATTTGGTAGATTTCCAAAAAGGCCTCAATCATGTTTGAAACAAATTGAGGACCTTGATCAGATACAATGGCCCTAGGTGCAACAAGTCGTAGCATATCCGATTGAACAAAAAATTAGCAATAACATCCTCATTGGAAGATTCCAATGCTTGAACTTCAGCCCATTTAGTGACGTAGTCCATGCATACCAAGAGGTATTCTTTTTCGAAAGATGGGGGATTAAAAGGTCCAACGAAATCAATTCCCCATTTCTCAAATGGTTCTAAGACCAGTTGAGGATTAAGAGGCATTTCCATTAAGTGTGGGTCTCCCCATTCGTTGGCATGCATCACGCTGCCATACATACTTTTTGACAGTCCTATGGAGGGAAGGCCAATAGTACCCTGCTCCAAGGAATTTGTGAATTGTCCTTTTTAATAAATAATGTCTGCCTCCTGGCTCATCATGATAAGCTCACAATATGTCATGTACTTCATCTTCTTGAATGCACCTGCAAAGAACCATATTAGGACAACATTTGAATAAAATTCCATTACACCATTTATATGTTGCACTATTTTTAACCAGTCTCTATTTCTCCTTATTAGTGAAATAGGTAGGAAACTTCCTTGTTAAATAATTCGTAAGATTGGAGAACCACAGAGTCTTAGTTGACATAGCAAACAAATGTTCATTGGGAAATTGATCCTGGACGGCTTCATCATTACCTGAAACATTCAATTTTGAAAGGAAATCAGCAACAACGTTAGATTTTCCTAGCTTATCAATAATGGTAAGATTGAATTCTTGTAACAAGAGTAACCATCGAATAATCCTACCTCCAACCACTGGTTCATTCATCAAGTATCGAATTACAGAGTGGTTAGTGTAAACAAAGATTTTATACCGAGTGATGTAATGAAAAAATTTATTCAAGGAGTATACCACAACCAAGAATTCCTTTTCCATAGTAGTGTAATTAATTTTTGCAGGAGTCAAGTTCTTACTGATAAAGTAAATGGCATACATATGATATTCTGTATCTTTCTGCCCAAAGACATCACCCATGGCTGTATTAGAGGCATCAATGTGGATATGGAAAGGTTATCCCCAATCAGGGCCTCCTAAGACTAGGGAAGTGGTCAATTTCTCTTTGATAGAATCAGATGCCTGCTAGCACTGAGGGGACCACACAAAAACACAATCTTTTGTTAGAAATGAGAACAAAGGTGCAACAATTTTACTAAAATATTTTATGAACTGCCGATAATACCCTACATGACCAAGGAAATTTTTTATGTCAGTTTGATTAGTTGGTGTAGGTAACTGAGTGATGACTGATATATTTTTGGGATCAACCCGTATATCGTTGGCAGAAACATGGTGACCTAAGACAATTCCCTGGTTGACCATCATTAAAAATCTGTCATGACTTAGAGATAATTGGTGTTTCTCACAAATGATTAATACTTTCTCAAGGTTATTCAGGGATTCCTCAAAAGTGGATCCGTGGATAGTGAATTCGTCCATGTAAACTTCAACACAGTCATTAGTGAGATTTGCAAAGATGGCCAAGACTATTCTCTAAAATGCATCAGGTGCGTTAAAAAGTCCAAAAGGTAAGACTCGATAAGAAAATGTACCCCAAGGGAAAGTAAAGGTAGTTTTATCTTGATCAGTAGGGGCAACACTAATTTGGTTATACCCACTAAACCCATCCAAGAAAGAAAAATATTTCTTACCAGCAAGATTGTCCAAAACCTGGTCAATAAAAGGTAGGGGAAAATAATCTTTCTTGGTGGCTTTGTTAAGTTCCTTGTAGTCAACACATATTTTCCATTTACCATTTTCTTGGGAACTATAACTAATGGGGAGACCCACTGACTATCAGATATAGGGTAGATGAATCATACCTTTAGCAATTTTTCTATCTTGCCTTTGACTATGTCTATGAGTGTTGAGTTAATTCCCCATTGTGGCTGCCTTGTAGGTTTGACGTCCTTAGTGTAGATATGGTGGGTACAAATGTTAGGATGAATTCCCTTTATATCAGTGTAATCCTAGGAAAAAGCATGGGAATGTTTCTCCAAAACTTCAAGAAACCTGGCTTCTTGATCGACCTCTAAATCATTACCAATGGTCAACTCTTTTCCTATGTCGACAGGAACCTTCTTGGTATCATTTAAAAAAGTGATCTCTGCATTAGTCATTAAGGAATTTAATGGGAAAACATGGGGTTGAAGCATGTGCAGAATGGTATATTATCAAGAGACAAAATATTGGTCAAAGGACAATAGAAATCAGGGACTCGATATTCCGAATTACAATCATAGATTTCTTTACAAGACTCGTCAGAAGTATTACTTACCAAGGAAATAACACTGGACATGTCTAGAGAAAATGCTTCTATAGTCAAAGTTCCGATTTCCGTAGTCAGAGTGATAATTTTCGTAGTCACAGAGCCCTCTGCATCAGCAAGTGTATGTGACTCAACAACTTCCGCCATATGATTTTGCACTGCAATGGTGGCCAAATAAGAAGAACTCAAAGAGTTAGTATCCAAAGAATCTACCCATACATGGTCACAAGAACTCACATAAGGCTGGGTAGGAGGGTATAATGAAATATGTTTGGATTTCTGCCCATTTAGAATGGTCATTTTTCCTTACCTACAGTCAATATATGCAGCAACAGTGGCTAACCAAGGTCACCCCAAGATAACTGGGTACCCCAATTTCTAAGCTTTAGGCTGTAAGACCATAAAATCTACATGATACTCCCATGATACAATGGTGACCATTATATCCTCGATCACACCATCTGGTACATCAATGGATTGATCTGCTAGTTGAAGAACAATATTGGTAGGTTGTAGTCCTATTAAGGACAATAGATTAAACATTTATGTTGTGATGACATTAATGGCAACACCAAGATCCACCAAAAAATTAGATATTGACTGATTGTTTATACAAATAGTAATAACTGGACTCCCGGGATCCCCATATTTTGGTGAAATAAGGTTGCCAGCTACAAACTCATCCAAATTTCCTTCCACCCGAACAATTTTTGGGTATTTATTTTTCCTCCCTGTTGTTTTGATACACTCATTTCTAATGGTTTGGTTTAATTCAGGAATATCCCTTATTGCTCGCAGAAGTGGGACCTCAATGTGCACTTTTTTCAATTCTTGTACTAGCATTGTGTCATTTGTAGGTTGAGTGTCTTGTAACCTCTCAGGGAAAGGAGCTTGATGGGTATTTTGGTTAAGTTGTTGATTGTTCTGAGTGTTTTGTATCTGTGGAGAAGGTGCATGTCATGTATTGTCCTCAAGTGTTTCTTCTTTATCAGTTTCTACAGGCATTTTCATGATAACAATAGGAGGATTCAATGTTTTTCCAGACCTTAGTCACAAATTACCAATAGTATTAACCTGCATTGTATTACTTGGTCCTGCTTCATCAATTGAAGTTGTTTATTGATTTTCAGGATTTTCTACCGGCTGGGCTGGAAGTTCTGTTTGTGTTACTTGTCCTTGTTTTTGGGAGGCCTGTGGGGGGCATTAAAGCTTGCCTTGGTTTCTGGAATCTACGTTATTGATTAATGATTTGTGGTGGTGTCCATGGCTGGTTTTGGTTAGAATTCTATTAAGAACCCCATTGTTGGTTGTGTCATGGACTTGCTGGGGTTGGTGGTGTCCAACCTGGCTGAGTGTAGGGATTCATCCAAGGTGGTGGATGTGGATAATTCATCCAATTTGATGGTGTCCACTAAGGTTTTCCCCAAATAGGCTGAGGGGCCTGATTGGGCCATGACATCCTCCAGGGGTTCTGAGCAGGCTGAGGTGGAAATCCAGCCTGATTATTTGGTCTTTGAACAAATTTTAATTCTGCATCAGCTTGAGAGACAACATTCAATCCTCCTTTCAACAGTGGTAAGAGGGTGCAATGCTTAGTGTCGTGGTCAGCCACTTCACAGATTAAACACATGTCTGTGACATCCAAAGGAAATTCTCTCAGGGAGTGTCTCTTCCTACACTTAGGGCAATATATGTCTAGAGGTTATTTGGCAGGACTGGTTTTGGCCTTGAGTCCATCTATGGTCCATGTTAACTACAACAAAATGGTTGTTTTCATGTTAGCCATTTCCTACAAAAGTTCAGAGGTACCTAGAGTAAGTTTGGATGTCTTTTTGTTTCTTATACCCTTTCGTGTTCTGGAGTATCTTCTGCATAGCTCAGTGATTTGTTCCAAGGTAAGTTCATGCACATCTCCTCCTCCCATGAGATGAAGGGAATTCTTAGTTTTCTCGTCAAGTCCTTTAAGAAAAAATGTTTTAGTAATGTCGGCATGTAACTCATAACCACTTCGTCGGTGGAGAAAGAGAAATCTATCCAGATAATCCTTTAGATTTTCATCTTCTTTTTATCGTATCTAGAACAACTCTTCTTTTCTATCCCTTCCCATGCAGTAGTCTTGATATTTATCCAAAAAGGTTGTCCCCATGGCTTCCCAATAATTAATGGAGTTAGAGATCAACCCCATGAACCATCTCATAGCAGAATCTTTGAGAGTGGAAGGAAACAGTTTGAGTTTTTGATTATCCGTTCTATAGTCATATGTCTAGCACATGACTTTGAATTCAAATAAAAATTGATTAGGGTCTTCCATAGACATGCCTCGAAAGATAAGGAGGATGGATGGTGAGATATTTTTCATGGTTGCATCCTCATCCTCATCCAAGACAATGGGGTAAGTAAAGGTCCGTCCTAGGGGGCGGTCTCCATTGTTCCCTTGGTCCCCCATTTCTGAGTGTTGGATGGAGGATACAAAAGGTTCAAAAATGATTCTAGGTGTTGTATTGGAGGCAATGTTATTGATAGTGTCTTCTACGTGTAAACTTTCTAGAGAGATTGGTTGAATGTTGCATGTTGTAAATCTCCCTTGATCGTCTCGTGGCATATGCATCAAAGGTGGTTATTGAAACAAGGCCCAAGAAATCTACTAGTTGCATATATGAACTCCATTAACACCCATATCATGTGAAGTGAAAGAGCGAAATAGTGTTTTTATGGTCATCCCCGACAACGGTGCCAAAAATTATGGGTCGTTGTATTCTCCAATAATTTAACTAACATGATCTTGTGTTAGTTTTATTATCAACCAGGGTTATGTCCATGATTATATGCAATGGAGCTTTATGTAACCAGTTCCTGTTGGGATTTATGTTGGGTGGTGTTGTGTTGGTTACTAATCTATGAAAACCTAAGGTAAATCTATAGAATTCATCTATTGTAATGAAAGGAAGTCTAAAAGGCTACACTTCTAATTGAAATTGAAATACACACACAATACTAAAAAAAATGAAACTACAACTACACAATTGAAGCTAAAATTTAGTAAAAGTAAGATTGCATGTTAACTAGACTTTGCATAAAAGGAAACACATATTTCAGGTAAAAGTGTTGGTAAAGAAAACAAATGCAGTCAACCAAAGATTGCATGAAATATACTGAAACAAGGATTGCAGTAAGTTTTATTGGAAAACTACTTATGTGAACATAAAACAACCTCATGTCTCCTCGGTCGAGTGAGCCCTTGCTCTCCCTTGGGACATAGGAATTACCAATAGCTTTAGATCTTCAAAATGATGTGTACTACTATTAATTCAAATAAGTTCCCTATCGTATACAACATATGAAGTTGAAAGATCTGAATCCCATAGACGATATATTGTAAAGTATCTCCAAAAAATAATCACTAATCATGTTCTTAGGAAGGTGTCTTGATATAGACACAAACGGTTACAGTATTTGCCATAATAGGCGGCACTAACATCTTCCACTAATCAATACTAACTAAAACTCATAAATTCTTATGGGAAATTTAGGAACAAGTCCCATACTAATAGGTCGATTGGTGGAAAAAGTATTCTTCTCTCGTATTCCAGCTCCAAACTCGGACTCAGCAACAAACATCCATTATTTCTCTGCACACATCATCACATTTTCCTCACAAAGATAGTTAGTAGGAAGTTTATACGGTAATCAGTTTTTATGAACAAAAGCAAGGAAAATGCATCAAACTCACTATGATATAACTATACAAAGAATCCCCATGCATTAGCAAATCATATCTAAGTGGCAATTTACTGATCGTAGGAATGATATAAATGAGCCAAATGATGCACTCATCACTAACTAATCCCTTTAGATTTTCCACCAAACATTATCCCACACACCATGATATGAACTGGTCTTTTTGGAATTCCCTTTGAATTTTATTCCACACACTATGTTTTAGACCACTCTAGCTAGATCACACACTAAATGGTATGACACACATAGAAATTTGGATCACTCCAATTAAATCATGCTACTGCACCCTCAAATAGCTACTTCCTCCACTTTTCTACACCCCAATTCTCCACCTGAATCACTCCTCACCTTGGGATTCGATTTGGATTTCCCAACCACTTCAACATAAACCAATCTAGTAGCACAAATCACTCCACCACAATACCTATGAGATTCCAACAATATCACTTCTCCAGACAATGTTAGGAAATATATGATATAATGCTCACATTATTATTATTGTCATTGTAAATATGTGAGTGAGTTGTCCTTTTTACAACAACTACACATCAATAGTTACGCAATTGTTAGGAGGTTGTCTGATTGAGATATTTGTGGAGATAAGACTCGCCTTGTTTATAGGAAATACATTTGCTATATATTATTTATAGGAAATCCAGCCTGATTATTTGGTCTTTGAACAAAGTTTAACTCTGCATCAGCTTGAGAGACAACATTCAATCCTCCTTTCAACTGTGGTAAGAGGGTGCAATGCTTAGTGTCGTGGTAAGCCACTTCACAGATTAAACACATGTCTGTGACATCCAAAAGAAATTCTCTTAGGGGGTGTCTCTTCCTACACTTAGGGAAATATATGTCTAGAGGTTCTTTCGCAGGATTGGTTTTGGCCTTGAGTCCATCTATGGTCCATGTTAACTACAACAAAATGGTTGTTTTCATGTTAGCCATTTCCTCTAAAAGTTCAGAGGTACCCAGAGTAAGTTTGGACGTCTTTTTGTTTCTTATACCCTTTCGTGTTTTGGAGTAACTTCTGCATAGCTCAGTGATTTGTTCCAAGGTAAGTTCATGCACATCTCCTCCTCCCATGAGATGAAGGGAATCCTTAGTTTCCTCGTCAAGTCCTTTAAGAAAAATTGTCTTAGTAATGTCGGCATGTAACTCATAACCACTTCGTCGGTGGAGAAAGAGAAATTTATCCAAATAATCCTTTAGATTTTCACCTTCTTTTTGCCGTATCTGGAAGAACTCTTCTTTTCTATCCCTTCCCATGCAGTAGTCTTGATATTTATCCAAAAAGGTTGTCTCCATGGCTTCCCAATAATTAATGGAGTTAGAGATCAACCCCACGAACGATCTCATAGCAGAATCTTTGAGAGTGGAAGGAAAAAGTTTGAGTTTTTGATTATCCTTCTGTAGTCATATGTCTAGCACAGGACTTTGAATTCACACAAAAATTGATTAGGGTCTTCCATAGACATGCCTCGAAAGATAGGGAGGATGGATGGTGAGATATTTTTCATGGGTGCATCCTCATCCTCATCCTCATCCAAGACAATGGGGTAAGTAAAGGTCCGTCCCAGGGGGCGGTCTCCATTGTTCCCTTGGTCCCCCATTTCTGAGTGTTGGCCGGAGGATACAAAAGGTTCAAAAATGATTCTAGGTGTTGTATTGGAGGCAATGTTATTGATAGTGTCTTCTACGTGTAAACTATCAAAGAGATTGGTTGAATGTTGTGTGCTGTAAATCTCCCTTGATCGTCTCGTGGCATATGCATCAAAGGTGGTTATTGAAACAAGGCCCAAGACATCTACTGGTTGCATATATGGACTCCATTAACACCCATATCATGTGAAGTGAAAGAAAGACATAGTGTGTTTATGGTCATCCCCGACAATGACGTCAAAAATTATGGATCGTTGTATTCTCAAATCATTTAACTAACATGATCTCGTGTTAGTGTCATTATAAACCAGGGTTGTGTCCAAGGTTGTATGTAATGGAGCTTTATGTAACCAGTTCCCGTTGGGATTTCTGTTGGGGGTGTTGTGTTGGTTACTAATCTACGAAAACCTAAGGTAAATCTATATAATTCATCTATTGTAATGAAAGGAAGTCTAAAAGGCTACACTTCTAATTGAAATTGAAATACACACACAATACTAAAAAAAATGAAACTACAACTACACAATTGAAGCTAAAATTTAGTAAAAGTAAGATTGCATGTTAACTAGACTTTGCATAAAAGGAAACACATATTTCAGGTAAAAGTGTTGGTAAAGAAAACAAATGCATTCAACCAAAGATTGCATGAAATGTATTGAAACAAGGATTGCAGTAAGAATTATTGGAAAACTACTTATGTGAACATAAAACAACCTCTCGTCTCCTCGGTCGAGTGAGCCCTTGCTCTCCCTTGGGACAGAGGAATTACCAACATCTTTAGATCTTCAAAATGATGTGTACTTCTATTAATTCAAATAAGTTTCATATCGTATACAACATATGAAGTTGAAAGTTCTGAATCCCATAGACGATATATTGTAAAGTATCTCCAAAAAATAATCACTAATCATGTTCTTAGGAAGGTGTCTTGATATAGACACAAACCGCTACAGTATTCGCCATAATAGGCGGCACTAACATCTTCCACTAATCAATACTAACTAAAACTCATAAATTCTTATGGGATAGTTAGGAACAAGTCCCATACTAATAGGTCGACTGATGGAAAAAGTCTTCTTCTCCCGTATTCCAGCTCCAAACTCAGACTCAGCAACAAACGTCCATTATTTCTCTGCACACATCATCACATTTTCCTCACAAAGACAGTTAGTAGGAAGTTTATATGGTAATCATTTTTTATGAACAAAAGCACGGAAAATGCATCAAACTCACTATGATATAACTATACAAAGCATCCCCATGCATTAGCAAATCATATCTAAGTGGCAATTTATTGATCATAGGAATGATATAAATGAGCCAAATGATGCACTCATCACTAACTACTCCCTTTAGATTTTCCACCAAACATTATCCCACAGACCATGATAAATCTAAGGTACTAATCTACGAAAAACCTAAGGTAAATCTATAGAATTCATCTATTGTAATGAAAAGGAAGTCTAAAAGGCTACACTTCTAATTTAAATTGAAATACACACACAATACTAAAAAAAATGAAACTACAACTACACAATTGAAGCTAAAATTTAGTAAAAGTAAGATTGCATGTTAACTAGACTTTGGATAAAAGGAAACACATATTTCAGGTAAAAGTGTTGGTAAAGAAAACAAATGCATTCAACCAAAGATTGCATGAAATATACTGAAACAAGGATTGCAGTAATACTTATTGGAAAACTGCTTATGTGAACATAAAACAACCTCATGTCTCCTCGGTCGAGTGAGCCCTTGCTCTCCCTTGGGACATAGGAATTACCAATAGCTTTAGATCTTCAAAATGATGTGTACTACTATTAATTCAAATAAGTTCCCTATCGTATACAACATATGAAGTTGAAAGATCTGAATCCCATAGACGATATATTGTAAAGTATCTCCAAAAAATAATCACTAATCATGTTCTTAGGAAGGTGTCTTGATATAGACACAAACGGTTACAGTATTTGCCATAATAGGCGGCACTAACATCTTCCACTAATCAATACTAACTAAAACTCATAAATTCTTATGGGAAATTTAGGAACAAGTCCCATACTAATAGGTCGATTGGTGGAAAAAGTATTCTTCTCTCGTATTCCAGCTCCAAACTCGGACTCAGCAACAAACATCCATTATTTCTCTGCACACATCATCACATTTTCCTCACAAAGATAGTTAGTAGGAAGTTTATACGGTAATCAGTTTTTATGAACAAAAGCAAGGAAAATGCATCAAACTCACTATGATATAACTATACAAAGAATCCCCATGCATTAGCAAATCATATCTAAGTGGCAATTTACTGATCGTAGGAATGATATAAATGAGCCAAATGATGCACTCATCACTAACTAATCCCTTTAGATTTTCCACCAAACATTATCCCACACACCATGATATGAACTGGTCTTTTTGGAATTCCCTTTGAATTTTATTCCACACACTATGTTTTAGACCACTCTAGCTAGATCACACACTAAATGGTATGACACACATAGAAATTTGGATCACTCCAATTAAATCATGCTACTGCACCCTCAAATAGCTACTTCCTCCACTTTTCTACACCCCAATTCTCCACCTGAATCACTCCTCACCTTGGGATTCGATTTGGATTTCCCAACCACTTCAACATAAACCAATCTAGTAGCACAAATCACTCCACCACAATACCTATGAGATTCCAACAATATCACTTCTCCAGACAATGTTAGGAAATATATGATATAATGCTCACATTATTATTATTGTCATTGTAAATATGTGAGTGAGTTGTCCTTTTTACAACAACTACACATCAATAGTTACGCAATTGTTAGGAGGTTGTCTGATTGAGATATTTGTGGAGATAAGACTCGCCTTGTTTATAGGAAATACATTTGCTATATATTATTTATAGGAAATCCAGCCTGATTATTTGGTCTTTGAACAAAGTTTAACTCTGCATCAGCTTGAGAGACAACATTCAATCCTCCTTTCAACTGTGGTAAGAGGGTGCAATGCTTAGTGTCGTGGTAAGCCACTTCACAGATTAAACACATGTCTGTGACATCCAAAAGAAATTCTCTTAGGGGGTGTCTCTTCCTACACTTAGGGAAATATATGTCTAGAGGTTCTTTCGCAGGATTGGTTTTGGCCTTGAGTCCATCTATGGTCCATGTTAACTACAACAAAATGGTTGTTTTCATGTTAGCCATTTCCTCTAAAAGTTCAGAGGTACCCAGAGTAAGTTTGGACGTCTTTTTGTTTCTTATACCCTTTCGTGTTCTGGAGTAACTTCTGCATAGCTCAGTGATTTGTTCCAAGGTAAGTTCATGCACATCTCCTCCTCCCATGAGATGAAGGGAATCCTTAGTTTCCTCGTCAAGTCCTTTAAGAAAAATTGTCTTAGTAATGTCGGCATGTAACTCATAACCACTTCGTCGGTGGAGAAAGAGAAATTTATCCAAATAATCCTTTAGATTTTCACCTTCTTTTTGCCGTATCTGGAAGAACTCTTCTTTTCTATCCCTTCCCATGCAGTAGTCTTGATATTTATCCAAAAAGGTTGTCTCCATGGCTTCCCAATAATTAATGGAGTTAGAGGTCAACCCCACGAACGATCTCATAGCAGAATCTTTGAGAGTGGAAGGAAAAAGTTTGAGTTTTTGATTATCCTTCTGTAGTCATATGTCTAGCACAGGACTTTGAATTCACACAAAAATTGATTAGGGTCTTCCATAGACATGCCTCGAAAGATAGGGAGGATGGATGGTGAGATATTTTTCATGGGTGCATCCTCATCCTCATCCTCATCCAAGACAATGGGGTAAGTAAAGGTCCGTCCCAGGGGGCGGTCTCCATTGTTCCCTTGGTCCCCCATTTCTGAGTGTTGGCCGGAGGATACAAAAGGTTCAAAAATGATTCTAGGTGTTGTATTGGAGGCAATGTTATTGATAGTGTCTTCTACGTGTAAACTATCAGAGAGATTGGTTGAATGTTGTGTGCTGTAAATCTCCCTTGATCGTCTCGTGGCATATGCATCAAAGGTGGTTATTGAAACAAGGCCCAAGACATCTGCTGGTTGCATATATGGACTCCATTAACACCCATATCATGTGAAGTGAAAGAAAGACATAGTGTGTTTATGGTCATCCCCGACACTGACGTCAAAAATTATGGATCGTTGTATTCTCCAATCATTTAACTAACATGATCTCGTGTTAGTGTCATTATAAACCAGGGTTGTGTCCAAGGTTGTATGTAATGGAGCTTTATGTAACCAGTTCCCGTTGGGATTTCTGTTGGGGGTGTTGTGTTGGTTACTAATCTACGAAAACCTAAGGTAAATCTATATAATTCATCTATTGTAATGAAAGGAAGTCTAAAAGGCTACACTTCTAATTGAAATTGAAATACACACACAATACTAAAAAAAATGAAACTACAACTACACAATTGAAGCTAAAATTTAGTAAAAGTAAGATTGCATGTTAACTAGACTTTGCATAAAAGGAAACACATATTTCAGGTAAAAGTGTTGGTAAAGAAAACAAATGCATTCAACCAAAGATTGCATGAAATGTATTGAAACAAGGATTGCAGTAATAATTATTGGAAAACTGCTTATGTGAACATAAAACAACCTCATCGTCTCCTCGGTCGAGTGAGCCCTTGCTCTCCCTTGGGACAGAGGAATTACCAACATCTTTAGATCTTCAAAATGATGTGTACTACTATTAATTCAAATAAGTTTCATATCGTATACAACATATGAAGTTGAAAGTTCTGAATCCCATAGACGATATATTGTAAAGTATCTCCAAAAAATAATCACTAATCATGTTCTTAGGAAGGTGTCTTGATATAGACACAAACCGCTACAGTATTCGCCATAATAGGCGGCACTAACATCTTCCACTAATCAATACTAACTAAAACTCATAAATTCTTATGGGATAGTTAGGAACAAGTCCCATACTAATAGGTCGACTGATGGAAAAAGTCTTCTTCTCCCGTATTCCAGCTCCAAACTCAGACTCAGCAACAAACGTCCATTATTTCTCTGCACACATCATCACATTTTCCTCACAAAGACAGTTAGTAGGAAGTTTATATGGTAATCATTTTTTATGAACAAAAGCACGGAAAATGCATCAAACTCACTATGATATAACTATACAAAGCATCCCCATGCATTAGCAAATCATATCTAAGTGGCAATTTACTCATCGTAGGAATGCTATAAATGAGCCAAATGATGCACTCATCACTAACTAATCCCTTTAGATTTTCCACCAAACATTATCCCACACACCATGATATGAACTGGTCTTTTTGGAATTCCCTTTGAATTTTATTCCACACACTATGTTTTAGACCACTCTAGCTAGATCACACACTAAATGGTATGACACACATAGAAATTTGGATCACTCCAATTAAATCATGCTACTGCACCCTCAAATAGCTACTTCCTCCACTTTTCTACACCCCAATTCTCCACCTGAATCACTCCTCACCCTGGGATTCCATTTGGATTTCCCAACCACTTCAACATAAACCAATCTAGTAGCACAAATCACTCCACCACAATACCTATGAGATTCCAACAATATCACTTCTCCAGACAATGTTAGGAAATATATGATATAATGCTCACATTATTATTATTGTCATTGTAAATATGTGAGTGAGTTGTCCTTTTTACAACAACTACACATCAATAGTTACGCAATTGTTAGGAGGTTGTCTGATTGAGATATTTGTGGAGATAAGACTCGCCTTGTTTATAGGAAATACATTTGCTATATATTATTTTATAGGAAATCCAGCCTGATTATTTGGTCTTTGAACAAAGTTTAACTCTGCATCAGCTTGAGAGACAACATTCAATCCTCCTTTCAACTGTGGTAAGAGGGTGCAATGCTTAGTGTCGTGGTAAGCCACTTCACAGATTAAACACATGTCTGTGACATCCAAAAGAAATTCTCTTAGGGGGTGTCTCTTCCTACACTTAGGGAAATATATGTCTAGAGGTTCTTTTGCAGGATTGGTTTTGGCCTTGAGTCCATCTATGGTCCATGTTAACTACAACAAAATGGTTGTTTTCATGTTAGCCATTTCCTCTAAAAGTTCAGAGGTACCCAGAGTAAGTTTGGACGTCTTTTTGTTTCTTATACCCTTTCGTGTTTTGGAGTAACTTCTGCATAGCTCAGTGATTTGTTCCAAGGTAAGTTCATGCACATCTCCTCCTCCCATGAGATGAAGGGAATCCTTAGTTTCCTCGTCAAGTCCTTTAAGAAAAATTGTCTTAGTAATGTCGGCATGTAACTCATAACCACTTCGTCGGTGGAGAAAGAGAAATTTATCCAAATAATCCTTTAGATTTTCACCTTCTTTTTGCCGTATCTGGAAGAACTCTTCTTTTCTATCCCTTCCCATGCAGTAGTCTTGATATTTATCCAAAAAGGTTGTCTCCATGGCTTCCCAATA
This sequence comes from Taxus chinensis, assembly GCA_019776745.2. NCBI lineage: Eukaryota > Viridiplantae > Streptophyta > Pinopsida > Cupressales > Taxaceae > Taxus > Taxus chinensis. Next base: position 387,232,466 of record CM034156.1, read on the forward strand.
ATTAATGGAGTTAGAGGTCAACCCCACGAACGATCTCATAGCAGAATCTTTGAGAGTGGAAGGAAAAAGTTTGAGTTTTTGATTATCCTTCTGTAGTCATATGTCTAGCACAGGACTTTGAATTCACACAAAAATTGATTAGGGTCTTCCATAGACATGCCTCGAAAGATAGGGAGGATGGATGGTGAGATATTTTTCATGGGTGCATCCTCATCCTCATCCTCATCCAAGACAATGGGGTAAGTAAAGGTCCGTCCCAGGGGGCGGTCTCCATTGTTCCCTTGGTCCCCCATTTCTGAGTGTTGGCCGGAGGATACAAAAGGTTCAAAAATGATTCTAGGTGTTGTATTGGAGGCAATGTTATTGATAGTGTCTTCTACGTGTAAACTATCAAAGAGATTGGTTGAATGTTGTGTGCTGTAAATCTCCCTTGATCGTCTCGTGGCATATGCATCAAAGGTGGTTATTGAAACAAGGCCCAAGACATCTACTGGTTGCATATATGGACTCCATTAACACCCATATCATGTGAAGTGAAAGAAAGACATAGTGTGTTTATGGTCATCCCCGACAATGACGTCAAAAATTATGGATCGTTGTATTCTCAAATCATTTAACTAACATGATCTCGTGTTAGTGTCATTATAAACCAGGGTTGTGTCCAAGGTTGTATGTAATGGAGCTTTATGTAACCAGTTCCCGTTGGGATTTCTGTTGGGGGGTGTTGTGTTGGTTACTAATCTACGAAAACCTAAGGTAAATCTATATAATTCATCTATTGTAATGAAAGGAAGTCTAAAAGGCTACACTTCTAATTGAAATTGAAATACACACACAATACTAAAAAAAATGAAACTACAACTACACAATTGAAGCTAAAATTTAGTAAAAGTAAGATTGCATGTTAACTAGACTTTGCATAAAAGGAAACACATATTTTAGGTAAAAGTGTTGGTAAAGAAAACAAATGCATTCAACCAAAGATTGCATGAAATATACTGAAACAAGGATTGCAGTAAGATTTATTGGAAAACTACTTATGTGAACATAAAACAACCTCATGTCTCCTCGGTCGAGTGAGCCCTTGCTCTCCCTTGGGACAGAGGAATTACCAACATCTTTAGATCTTCAAAATGATGTGTACTTCTATTAATTCAAATAAGTTTCATATCGTATACAACATATGAAGTTGAAAGTTCTGAATCCCATAGACGATATATTGTAAAGTATCTCCAAAAAATAATCACTAATCATGTTCTTAGGAAGGTGTCTTGATATAGACACAAACCGCTACAGTATTCGCCATAATAGGCGGCACTAACATCTTCCACTAATCAATACTAACTAAAACTCATAAATTCTTATGGGACATTTAGGAACAAGTCCCATACTAATAGGTTGACTGGTGGAAAAAGTCTTCTTCTCCCGTATTCCAACTCCAAACTCGGACTCAGCAACAAACGTCCATTATTTCTCTGCAAACATCATCACATTTTCCTTAGAAAGACAGTTAGTAGGAAGTTTATACGGTAATCAGTTTTTATGAACAAAAGCACGGAAAATGCATCAAACTCACTATGATATAACTATACAAAGCATCCCCATGCATTAGCAAATCATATCTAAGTGGCAATTTACTGATCGTAGGAATGATATAAATGAGCCAAATGATGCACTCATCACTAACTACTCCCTTTAGATTTTCCACCAAACATTATCCCACACACCATGATATGAACCGGTCTTTTTGGAATTCCCTTTGAATTTTATCCCACACACTATGATTTGGACCACTCTAGCTAGATCACCCACTAAATGATATGACACACATAGAAATTTGGATCACTCCAATTAAATCATGCCACTGCACCCTCAAATAGCTACTTCGTCCACTTTTCTACACCCCAATTCTCCACCTGAATCACTCCTCACCCTGGGATTCCATTTGGATTTCCCAACCACTTCAACATAAACCAATCTAGTAGCACAAATCACTCCACCACAATACCTATGAGATTCCAACAATATCACTTCTCCAGACAATGTTAGGAAATATATGATATAATGCTCACATTATTATTATTGTCATTGTAAATATGTGAGTGAGTTGTCCTTGCTACAACAACTACACATCAATAGTTACGCAATTGTTAGGAGGTTGTTTGATTGAGATATTTGTGGAGATAAGACTCGCCTTGTTTATAGGAAATACATTTGCTATATATTTTTTCGTGGATGCATTGAAATAACATTGAGTGTTTATATTGTACAAAGCTCCACCAAACACACATTTGGTATCAAAGTGATAAAATCTATTCTATTATGTGATAGTGGAATCACCACGAAGGGGATGGTTGTGGGATTTATTTCCCCATTGATGGAAACAATTATTTGAAATATTAGATTCTTTAGCTTTAGGATATTTTGGAAATATTAACGTAGTTTGAGTTTTGTTGTGTATTCTTTGTGCATTACAGTACTCTACGCTTGGTAGAAATTCACTCACCAATGTGTAGCCTAAATGATCAACATGGCTAACATTCTTGATCAATGACATTGAATTCATTTAGTGCGCTACCCTAATTATCTTGGAACTTCTGGGATTTAATAAGTTATGTGAATTAAGTCCTTTTAAATTGACTAGGGATTTAATAAGTTATGTGAATTAAGTTGGTTTTCTAAATCTACATAAAGTTGCATTCAAACTTGATGCAATACACAACGCACAGTATTTTCACGTAATGGATAGGAATTCACGTATTGATAAGAATTGTAATGGATAGGAGGAGTTGTCGGATCGTGGGATGTGACATGCTCTTGAAATATTGATGGTCATTGACATTTTAATGGATAGGAACTTACATATCAACGATAATTTGGAGGAAAATGAAGATTGCAAGAATATGCCTATCGTAACAAATAAGAATTCGCATACCCATAAATATTGTGAGGATTCTAAAAGATGGGTATGTAATGGATAGTCCTACTTACATATTGACGAGAATTTGGAGGAAAATGAAGAATATGTCTATTGTAACAGATAAGAATTTGCATATGAACAAATATTGTTGAGGATTCTAGAAGATGGGTGTGTAATGGATATGAACTTACATATCGAGAATTTGGAGGAAATGAAGATTGCAAGAATATGCCTATGGTAACAGAGGAATTCGCATACCCACAAATATTGTGGAGAATTTTAAAAGATGGGTGAGAATTTGGAGGAAATGAAGATTGCAAGAATATGTCTATGGTAACAAAAAGAATTTGGCCAAAATCTAACTATAGCGTAATGGTAGGTGCACCAGCCGGGAAACGAACCCGTGTCTATACCGTGGCAGGGTACTATTCTACCACTAGACCACTGGTGCTGATATAAAAGCAAAACGAAAACGCAACCTTGTAGTTTTCTTTTCACCCGCTGATGTAAAAGCAAACAGGCTTCGGAGATCAAAGAAATGGAGATGCGGGGCATCTAACCCCGTACCTTTTGCATGCAAAGCGAGCGCTCTACCATGTGAGCTACATCCCCGAACTCTAACATCGCTAGCGTTTAGATATATTATTCTTTGCACTTGTAGACTACTTATCCTGTTTTAGTCGCTTGCAGTACTGGATCCAGCATTAGACAGAAACATGGCAAAATCTTGCTCAGAATGATTCCTAATAATTTTCTGTATAATCAAAAGAAAAAGAAAATAGATGAAGATTGTTTGTATATGTATTTGGGTCTGATTACAGCTATATGCAAGTTATTAATATGAAAATTTATCAGTATATCATACAGGGCTTAGCTAGGCTTTAATTGGCCCCTGTACTAGTTCAGAAAAGCTATCTAGTTTTCTTTGCTCAACATAAATAAGCAAAAGAACAATACCTTCTGACTGGCAAATTTTCAGGGTGTTTTTTTTGAAAGCGTGTAAACAGAAAGAGCTTCATTTTTCAAATCATTTGGTATATAATGAAGGGGAGGAATACAGACTGCACAAATGAATATGCAAACAGACAAGTTTGGCTCGGTGGGTTTTTATATACAGTAAATGGGTATATCCAGGAAGGATTAGATTGACAAAATAGTGTTCTATACAGCTCACGGTATATCATCATGCAGCCTGATCTTATTTCACCTAACGCCTGGTTTGGCTTTGCTCAAGATTTTTTGATCGACTCTCTCCATAGACTATGGCGTATGATCATCATGCATGAATATTACCATTGCATATAATAAGATCACAGAGTGTTATATAAGTTTAAAGTACAGTTCAAGTCATCAAGTCCAAATAAAGTAAGTCATTTTGTGATGTTAAGAGTGTCGTCAATCCATATAATGCATGTATGTGATGTAGGTATTCTTATATTTCATATTAAAACTCTTGGGTCACTTCGAAAAATAAGAAAAATTTATTACGGATGCATTTTCGGTGGAAATTGATGTCTTGAAAATAAATGATTTCACATTGTGGGTGGAATAATAAACAATGTGGAAATCATTGAGTGTCATGATCATATTCCACTGAGTTAGCAGCATCACACTAGAGAATGGAGGCACAACAGGTCGGAGGTCGAACAATGACATCTCGTTAGCCACAAGCGATGGGGCCGCACAACAAAATTTGGCAATTTGGTTTTTAGTTGTGTCTTTCTTTCTGCTATGGTGTGGTTTGTTTGTAATACGAATGGAAGTTGTAGTTGTTACAACTGCACATCAATAATTACGTAGTTATTTGGAGTTTGTATGGTTAACATACTTATGGAGATACAACTCTTTGTGTTTATACGAAAGACATTTTCTATATATTTGTCCCCAAATGAATTGAAATGATATTGAGTGTTTATTATTATTATTTTTCGTGCAAAGCTCTACCAAACTCACAGGCTATGCACTTTCCCTCTTATCTCTCCTCATTTCTACAATTATTTTTTGATCCCTCAACCCCATCATCATTCACCTGCATTATAATTTCCCTCTAGATCACTAAACATTGTATCCTCATCACTAATTTGAATAATCCAAATGGTCCTCAAATATCACTAACTAACCTTGAATTGCTCCACTCAAATTTCCAGTCACTCCACACTAATCTCCATATCATTTTTTCCCGAGGCCAATTTTTTATGTTTGGCACTTTGCACTCTCTAATTCAATTGTTTTCATTCCTAGTAAACTTACTCCCCTAATTGGTTTGATTGCACCATTCAAGTGACACAAACCCTACCCATCTCTCAAGAATGAATTTCTAATCACCCCAAACCAAAATTCTTTACATTGGATCATGACACACCATTAATCAATCAAATCACCCATACTTAGTTGTTTAGAACTACTCAAGTCACGTTAAAAACCTTCTTAGTCATTGTGGCACTTTTTCAACTCAATACAGATAACTACTCCCATAATCTATCGTCCTCACCCACTCACTTGCTCTCCAATCTACATCTACACACCAAAACAAAATCCATGACCTGATTTCCCCACATTTTCTCCACCTTTCCCTCTCTATCAATCACTACCCCACCTAAATCTCCAAAGTGACCTCTACGAAATGCTATGTTGATTTCCACTAATAGCTATAACATGCTTGTCACTACATAATACACTCTAATAAAACACATGTCGTAGTGAAATATCACACTAACACAACCCACCACCTAACAAGTTGATGTTGGGTTGCTTACTTCCGCTCATTATTACCAAATTCACTACCAAACATCTATAGGTCGTTATAGAAACCCCTCTTCATGTCCACACAAACATCCAATAGCCTTCATTAGGTCACCCTAGACACATAACCCATGTTACCCAAGTAAAAAACCCTCACATACACTCTTACATTACTCTTCTTCGCATTATGTTTCTCCCCTTCCGTTCTTTACACAATAATCATGAACCATGTTGGTCACTTTAACAACCTAGCTAGGTCACCCCATTTTAGTTTCCCACTACCTTTTACCCCAAATGCTTCCTTAAGTTCATCCCAAAATTCCCACAAAACACAAATACTTTCTACCTCTACCTAGTCATTAGAGAAATGTTATCTCAAAATCCTCTCCTCATTCTCTTTATCCCATGTGTGCACTCTTTGGTATCCTCATAGTCTCTTCCCCTCGTACAGGCTCCATATTCCCCTTACACCCAACACTCCCTTTATGCACTCCCTAGTTCTCTTTCACTCTTTTCTCCCTTTACACACTCTCCAACTCCCATATGCTCTTCATTCCCCTCTCACTTTATGCCCTTATGTGTATTCTCTTATTTTGTCACATTCTCCTCTCCCTCTACACACACCTGAATCCCCTTTTTTCCTTCACCTCATATACTCATTCTTTTTTCCCCTTATGCTTTCCACTCCCTCAATACAATCCCTAGTCCCCTTTCACTCTCCACCCCCTACATGTAGTTTTTATGCCCCTTATGATTTGATCTCCTCTTCATGCTCTCTTATACTCCTCACACTACTTTATCCACATTATACTAGAGAGTTTTTGCATTCTGAATTTAACCTAATGAAGTGAAATAATAAAAACAAACCGACCTCAGAAGACGACGAGGTTTATTGATATCTGCAATGATGGATGTCAATGTTGATGGATAAAAACTCCTTCTTTCGCTGATGAAGAAACTTGCAGATCAAAGACACTAAACAAATAGATCAAATAAATGGGTAAACGAGCTTCTTGGCAAAGGTCGATTCCAGGAATCTAAAGGGACTTCCTTGGAGGATGTTTGCTCACTTTAAAAAAATTAAGTAGATTGATAAAGATAATGATAAAGATATGTAACAAACAGTGATAGCTGGATAATAGATGAGAATATCTATAACTCAAGGTTGAAGGGTAAGTCCTATGCTGCTTCGAAGGTGGCTCAGGAAAGGGTGGATGCAATCTGACCATACTCAAAGTAGTCATACCAAAATTCTTTGGTCTCTTGCTCAATCTTGTGGAGAAATTCAAACTAATCTTCAATATCTTCTTCATCAGTGGAAAATCGTATTACACACAATGTTAACACATGAAGGATGTTGTATTGTTCCCAAAAGATGGGTTGTTGAACTATAGGAAGGTCGTAAATGCTTGTAATTGGATGAGAATGGCTAAGAACTTCCATCTAAAGTAAATCCATGCTTGCAAAGAACACGTTAAAGTCATAGGATTGATAAAATTTGAGATAAAACTAATAAATTGACAAAGAAATGTGAACTGACAGGGATCACTGGTGATCCAGGTAATCACCAATGATTACTATAAAAATTAATAGTTTTAATAAAATGAGAACTAAGGTTAAAAAATGATGATTTTTGATAATTTTCAATGTTTAGACAAGGTGTAAATAATGAAATGATATAAATAAATTATGCATTTACACCCTGAAATATATCTCCAAAAGTCTAACAGAGCCAATTGAATTCATAGAGCGGTCGTTGGATTTCGTGAGAGGTTCAATGAAAAGGCTACCAAAATGTTGTGTTTAGAATAGCTTGGAGTTGATGTAGAACCTTGATTATCTTTAGAAATGGATTAGATTCGCTAGAATTCAAAAAATGAATTGCAAGCACAAGAATTTTTTTTGAAGATCCCTGAGAAAGGAGCAAAAAATCCTATTTATAATCGCTAGCGATCGGTTAGGATTGCCGAAAATCCGGGTTTTTCAGGGAAAACATTTGAGAAGTGGTTAAAAATACTTCTAGACAAGGATTTTCAGGTAAATGGATGAGTTGTGGAGATTAATATGTGGGGATAAAATAGGTTTAAGTGGTTTTAAAATGGTTGAGCTAGATTTAAAGTGGTTAGGTGGTTTAGGATGTGTAAATAGTAATTTTATGAGAGTGTAAAATTGTTTTTATGGAGTTAGGGGAAGGGTGACTTAGGATAATGTTTTTTAGAGAGGTTTTATATTAAATAATGTGTGTCTAATAGGAAGTAGGAGGGTTGACGAAAACCTGGTGTCTACCTTTGTCACTTTTTATCAAGTAGTTTGCAACAACTGAAATGCTAGACAAAAAAGGTGTGAGATAAAGTTTTCTTTGTGTTGGATGGGTGATCCCCCTCAAACTGGGGGTGATTGCGATGCAGTACAATACTCACATGTTTGATTTGAGTTGATTGTATAGATTTGACGTGTGTATGTTTCATTTTAAGTTTCCCCAAGATGAGGTATCAAAACAAGATGGATATCACCGTAGAATTAATTGATAGGGGAACCAAAGGGTATGTTCCCTATAGATGTATGATTCATAGGGATATCTAAAATATTGTAGAGCCAAGTGATAGGTGAACCAAGGGGTTCATGACCTATAGACCCATGGCTAACCAATGTCGTAAAAATTCTTCCTACGAAAGATGGCCAATTTTGGGGTCCTCAAAATGAGGGACATCATTAAAGGATGTAATAATGTGTTTGAAAACATTTGTCTTTTGTGAAAAATGGTAGTTTGTGATGGAAAAAGATAGATTGCTAGTGATTTAGGGTAGATTGCTAGTGATTAGGGTGGATTGCTAGCGATTAGGGTAAATCATCGGCGATTCCTGCGTGAAAAATTTGGGGCTATAAATTTCTGATTTTCTTATAAAAAATTCATTTATGATCGATGAATTTGAGAGATTATAGAGGTTTAATTACGTGTTTTGGAGTGTGATAATTGACAAATGGCAGTGGTAGGATCATCCGAACGACAGAGGAGGCCCACCTAGGAAGAGGCATATATAGTATTTTTTTGTTTTGTGTGTTTTTTGTTACTAGGTACGTTTTTGGAATCATCAAGATCATCAGGGATTGGATGGATTACTAGATATTGGGTTGGATCGCTAGCGATTTAGGCTAAATCATTGGCGATAGAGTTTTTTGATTGAAAATTGATGAAATTTAGATGGAGATCTGTTCTAATTGATGTTTTTGTGATTTGTGGATGCAGGTGAAGGCCAAAATGACTGTCAGAGATCAGATTCCAATGATTTTAGTAGATGTGAGGGAAGATATGTTTGACGATGATTGGACACATTTGGAGGAGGCGGGTTTTGTGGGGATGCGTCATTATAAACATATCCATAGGCATCAAGGATTATTGCTAGCTTTGATAGAGAGGTGGGATCTTGCCACTTGCACAATCTGGTTACCTATGGGTTAGATTACTATCACCTTGGAGGACGTTCATAGGATTATGAGGTTTTCTATACATGGAGAGAGTATATATAGTATAGATGAGACTGAGAGGTAGGCTTATATGATGAGTTTGTATAAGGATGACGCGTCTAATGTAGGGTTTACTACGGGTGGCTTTTATTATCAACCTTTGTATGAGGAAGATAGGAAGGGTCATGCTCGTATGGCTATGGTGATGATGGGGATTTCAAGTTTTACTCTACTCAAATCAGGCGGTGGTCAGTTTCCCTAGACGATGACCGGTGTTGTGGTGGAGATTTTGGAGCACAAGAAAGTATTTGCATGGGTCCTTACATTGCTTGTATATACTTGCAATGACCTGTGGGCTTGGAGGTCTTGTAAGAGATTTTGAATTAGTGTTGGATTTCTATTACAGTTTTGGGCCTTCGAGCATATTGTCATGGCTCATTCTCATGGCTTACCATGGGGAGGTTTTGATATGGTTGCGGATAGGACTGGTTTTGTGTGATGGAGTGCAGATGTAGGGCAATTTAGAGGAGTGTGGAATGAGGATTATTTATGACAACTCATTGTAAGGTTGCAAGCATGTTATGTACTATGGAAGACCTATATTGGTTTTCTAGTGTGGGCAGGATATGAGATGGTGTTAAAATCTACTCAGCAAGAGTTATGGGTTCAGGGATGGAGAGGAGGAGAGTGGGAGTTGTTTAGATTCAGTCATGTTAGACAACAATTTGACTTGATACAAGATGTTTTGGATGCTCCGATCTTATATAGAATAGATGAGGGGGATTTAGATACCCCCAAGGCAATGGTGGGTCATCATTATATTATATATGAGGAGGAGGGAGCCATGGGAAATTATGAGCATGGTGGTAGAGTGCCTATTGATGATGTCAACATGAATGTGACATATAGAGCATGGTGTCCTGGGGCATTTACTACATGTGGGAGAGTTCAGCTAGCTTTAGGAGATAGACGGGTGTGGGCCTGAGTGGAGGGAGGACAAGGAAGTGATAGTAGAGAGGGGGATGGTGATGAGGATAATGGTGAGGGGTATGATGGTGCCGAGAGAGTGGTCTTAGAGGTTATGATTACACATTTGGCACCTAAAAAGGCTGCAATGGAGACACAGAGAGATGGTTTTTTGGTAGAGCGAGATAGTCTGGTGATAGAGAGAGATGGGTTGAGGGCTGATCACGATAGTCTTAGTCAGTAGTTTGGGTAGGCTGCAACCAACCATGACAGATATATACAACCCAAGATACCCAAAAAAGGGTTCTTAATATTATAGGGACATCAGTACTAGGTGTTGAGTTGGAAACCCGTGTTTAGGCCAATAGTTAGATGGGTGCATCGGGAATGGTTAGTTTTTCTCACTATCAGTCGGTACAAGAGGAGCTGGCCTATTATGAGGATTTAGTGATACATAACTTACCTAATGCAATTCCTTATGCATATTATATAGCTTAGTGAGGGGTAGTTCCCAATGTCAGTCCATCGAGTGTGGGCTAGCCACCTTAGGGTCTGGAGGGGGGGTAGATGGAGGAGAGGGTGGGGATGGTGGTGTACAAGATGGTGGTCAGGCTGCTGAGGGGAGTATACGACTCATTTACGAAGCCTCAATTTTGATGTATAGATTTTTATATACGGAGCTTGGGGAACTCTAGATGATGCACAGATACATACACATACACACACATATGATGGTGATGTGTTTTGTCTCATGATTTATGTTGATTATGATGTGATTTACTTATGGCTATATGTATTTTGATTTATTGTTGATATTATGTGAATGTTTTGTTAAAAATTCATGGTGTTGTCGATATGTTTGGAATATTGTGTCTTTAATGGATCTTAATGTATCAAAATGTGCTCTAACTCTTAGATAGGTGTGAAATATAAAATTATTTCTTTACACTGGATTTGATATATACGTGATGGGAATAAAATATGGTGAAGGAACTTGCACTCTTTGCCATTACAAAAAATGTTAACACATGACTAACAATGGATAGTCACGTGTAAGATCTCGTATATAGAGATGAAGTGAAAAGTATACCTTCCTAGGACATGAGAAGGGTTAACACATGTAGGTTGTGTGGGAAAATAAATTCTCCTTTTAATGGTTTCATAGGGATATGCCCTAGCTATATTTTTTTTTTGATGTAAACTAATCGATGCATAAAGTTTTATTTGATGGGAAAGTTGATCGATGCGGGAAGCTTTCCTTAGGATTTCTTTTTATATTTTGAATTTTTGAAGGTTGATTGATGCAGGAAGCCTTTTTACATGGGTAGCCATCCTTTGAGGTTGTGGTATACTTATTTTGACTTTTATTTTTAGAGATAGCCATCCTTCGAGGGATCGGTCTATGATTTTGATGGGTAGTTGTCCTTTAAGGGATCAATCTACTTTTCTTTCTTGGTAATACGATTTTTAATAACTTTCCTTTAAGGGACCAGTCTATGTATTTTGATAGGATGCATCCATATATTTTTGTTTGAAATCTTTATTGAGCTTAGGGAAAAACCCTAATAGACTGTTTCAAGTAGGGGGGATGAAATGTGAACACGCACTACACATATGTGCCCAATAACATGTCTTTGATGGGTAAATTAGGTAGATGAGTGTAATGATTGCGGGGTTCCTGCTAAAGAGGAACTTGTCCAAGTGAAAGATGCGATGAACAGAGTTGTGGTGTTCATCTTTAAGGTTTGTAAGGATAGTGACGAAAGACCACATGCTTTCAAATCATTATAATGGTAAGATGGTCGGTTCAATGATGAAGTAAGATCCTTGATATTGCTACTGTTATGATGATCAAGATGTTAACAGAAGGAATTTTGTAAGTGCAAGGAATTCAAAGGTTACTTTTCAGTTGTACCATCAATGGAGGCTAGATGATATGCTCTCGACCCATACTTGTGAGTGATAACATAAAGGACTGACCCAGCTAGGGGAAAAATTTCCATGTTTACTCCTTTCTAGAGTAGTGACATTTTGATTTTCCTTGAGAATGAGATCACCTATGTTAAAGGTATGTTATTTTACATGTTTTTTTATATGCACACTTGATGGGATCTTGATAGACATGATGATGTTTGAGAGATTTTAAATGTTTTTCATCGAGTAATTATAACTGTGCTAGATGGTCTTGTTGATAGGCCTCGTTAGGGATGAAGTCTTTGAGAGATACACGAAGTGATGGGATTTGAAATTTAAGGGGTAAAATCACCTTAGATCCATAGACTTGTGAGAAGGGAATAGCACGTGAAGGATTACAGATGCTAGTTTGATAATCCCAAAGAGCAAATGGGATTTGTTGATGCCAATTCCTGCTTGCTTTGTCGATTGTTTTCATGAGGATTTTTTAAGTGTTTTATTTGAAACTTCAGCTTATACATTATCTTGCAGATAATATGTTGATGAAAAGCTTAGTTTAATGTTAAATGTTTGGCAAAGTTTCTTAACATCCTTTTTTTTGAAATATTTTTCGTTGTTCGTGACATGTTTGTGAGGGATACCAAAATGACATATAATGTGCTGATAAATGAAATCAGCCATTTTATTTGCATTAACAGAGGTTAAGGGAATGTATTCTACCCATTTAGTGAAATATTTAGTGGCTATAATGATAAAATGGTGTTGCTATGATGAATGAGGATTGGTAGTGCCAATGAGGTCTAACCCCCCTTGCGAGAAAGGCCATAGGTCTTGAGATGGTCGAAATCTTGACTGGGGATGTGAGTGAGGTTTGAATGTTGTTGACATTTGACACATTTCTTAACATAAGCGTAACAATATTTGTTGATAATAGGCCAATAATAGCCCAGCCAGAGGACACATTTAGCGATAATGGTGCCATTGAAATTTCCAATGCATATACTGTCATGTACTTCTTGAATAGCCTTAGTGGATTCATGAGATTTAAGACATCTTAGTAAGAGGCCATCAAATCTGTGTTTATAAAGGATATCACCTACTATGACATAACGAGTAACACATTAGAGGAAAGATCGTTTAGCATTTCTAGATAAATCAGGAGGAATTTTTGACTTTGAGGTTTGACGGAGGAGGAATTTCACTTATTTCTTTGATCTTTGTTGGATCTACTTCAATGCCTCGGATAAATAAGATGAACCCTAGAATTTTTCTAGTGAGAACACCAAACACACATTTAGCGGGGTTAAGACAAAGGAAATATTTAATAAGATAGGTGAAGATTGAATCAAGGACAACGAGATGACCCATACATTTTTTAGATTTCCCTAGAAGATCATCAATGTAGTCTTTTACAATTTTTTGGGTAAGATCATGGAAGATATATGTCATGGTGCGTTGATAGGTGGCCCTACATTTTTGAGTCAGAAGGGCATGACACGGTAACAAAAATTCCCCCAAGGGGTAATGACGGATGTTTTATGTTGATCATCAATAGTGATGATGATTTTATTATAACCAGAGAAGCCATCCATAAGAGAAAAAATCTCGTGGTCAATTGTTAGATCAATGAGTTGTTCGATGTTTGGAAGAGGGAAATCATCTCTAGGACAAACAAGATTGAGATTGCGGAAGTCAGTATAGATGTGTAACTTTCTCGAGGCTTTGGTTACATGTACAATATTAGAGACCCATTGTGGATATTCAATGGGTATGATGAAATTGATAGAGAGCAAGCTTTGTAACTCTTCTTTGATGAGAAGAGCTATGTGGGGATGCATCCTACGTAGCTTTTGTTTGACTCATTTGGAATTAGGATAGGTGATGATATTGTGAATGATGATGTTGGGATAAATACCTGACATATCACTATACAACTAGGTAAAGGCTTGATTATACTTATATAGGAGGGAAGTGAAGTCATTTAACTCTTGTGGGTCTAAATATTGACTGATAGTAACTATGTGAGACTCTTGTGGATTACTTATATTAATGTCAATAGTGGATTCATTGAGTAGTGTTTATGTGTCAGGTGGTAGGACCTTATGAAGGAAATATTCCTTTGCCCCCATGTGGGAGAGGATATCTTGATTGTCTTGACAGTGAAGGATGTTGATGGTGGGTGAGTCATCTTTTATCATTTTAGGCTAGATGAGAGGAATCATTTTAGTATCGTGATTAGTTTGATAATTCAGTGGACCTAATGTAATCGTATTGACTAAAAAAAATTAGGGGGAATGGAAATGGTATCCTCTGTGTCTATAAGATCATTTTACATGGATGAAGAAGGTGGTTCCAATTCTATGACAGCTTGGGATGCGACATATGTAGATGATTCAGAAACTAGTCTTTCATATCCTAGTCCATATTTTTCATGTGGTTTGAGGGAATGTTGAATGATTAGATCATGGATACCCTGTTCATAACGACTGAATAGGAAGCCTTTCTGGGAACAAATAGGGAGGTATATTTGTGTGAAGACTTCATTATATAAGAATTTGAAGTTTGATATGAATGACATGACATGAAGTTGATAAGTAGGCTGTGAAGAGGGGTGGTCAACCCCTCTGTAGATAAGATTCATTTTTAGATGTGGGGGGCCATAAGAGATGATATCTCTGACATTAGGTTCGTACATATGTTTTTTATATGGTCTTTTGTATGCATTGGGCATGGGAAGTGAATTAAGCAAAATGAGACGATACTCCCTCAACAATATGAGTTACATACCGTCATTAAAGGAAGAGTCATCTAGTAGTTTGGATGATGAAATGGATGTGCTGGTAGATTCCTCTTCAGAGGATACCAAACTTGATTTAGGAATAAGTATGTCATTCAAATTATATGTCATGTTACAAGCTCTGAAGGGGTTAGGATATGTGGGAAATTTAAAGGTTTTACCCTCGTGTTCGTACTCAAGGAATCAATGGAGTGTTGAGGAGATATAACACATAGTGCGTATCCAGGGTCGACCTAACAATATATTATATTGGAACTCTCCTTCTACAAGATAAAAGAGCTTAGGGAGAGTTTTTCCACTGACTTCAAGAGGAAAAATTAATTTACTGAATGTGGGGGTGATTGTATCATTAAAGGCTTAGAATACAACTAGTGTTTGGGTGAAAATGGTGTTTGGTAGTTGAAGTTGGTTGAAGGAAAATGATGACATCATATTAATACTAGTGTCATTATTGATCACGACTCTTTTTATGAGAACATCATTGATTTGGGTGGTGATGAAGAGGGAAAGGTTGTGATTTTATAGCTGTAATGAGGGTATTTCATAAGTATCAAAGGAGATAGCAGTGGATTTTTTGAGAGTTCCAATCCTACTAAGTTTGAAATTTTTTGTGGATCATATGAAGGAACTGATATGGACTTGAGTGCTTCAATCATTGCTTGTTTGTGTGAGGGTGAGTTTTGAACCAACTTATAAAGAGACATCTTGACTGGATCTTGATGCAGTTGTTTGATGAAAAATTATTGTACTATGGTGGTGGATTTTGTAGGAGCAGAAAGGATAGTTATTTTAGCTTTGGTAGACAGTGTTTAATCACATGTTTAAGGAGCAAGAGAAACAAAAACCTTGGACTTGTCTTGTTATAAAGGGTTGGACTCATGGGTACGTGTTCAAGTGGTGATACGCAATGCATTGATTTGATGAGGACGGGTCTTTCTTGAAGACTCCTTAAGGATGGTAGACAATGATTTAGATGTAGTGGTTATGGATTTCTTGTAAGATATTTTTGATTTCTGTAACTCTGGGGGAAGAAGACCCTTTTTGCAAGGATTTTGATGACAACGTGAAGAGATTTACAATCTTCCATGAATTTTCATGGTGTATGATGATAGTCATAGAAGGCTTCATAGTTATACCAGGAAGGCTTCCATCCTTAAGAGCTGGATGGCTTAAGAGGAGGCATTGTTATGAGTGATTGTTGGAGTTTTTTTTCGAGGGTTGTTGCATAGTATCCTTTTGAGGTGGATGTTGAAGGAAGTAATGTTTCATTTGGTTTGATAGATATGGGAGACACTATTTTTGATGTGGCTTATTTGGTCATGCGTCGAGGGATGTTGTTCGATTGCATGATGGTGATAGGTAACTTGGATAAGGGATGTGGCCCCACGATAGAAGGTAAGGGCTTTTATTTTTGTGTTGAAGAAGTAGGATGACCACGGGATATGATTGTATCTTTCTTGGATGGATGGATGTTTGTGATGGTCTTCTAAGGGATACATATGTGATGTTAGGCTACAAAATCATCATATAAGATTTTCACAATTCATAGGATGGATTCATTTTGTGAAGCTTGTGAAGAGATTACATCCAGGTTTGATGACAAAGTAGATGTGTATGAGGAAGGTTTGTTTTCAATGATAGGGCCTAAGGGTGCTACTGATTTGATGTCTGATGTATCTATATTGGAACTACTAGAAGAAGGTTTGGCTTTGGATTCTGTGATAGGGGTTGTGGATGTCACAAGTGATTTCTCATTAACTGTGTTTATGGTATGATGGGCCTAAATATGATTGGTTTGTGGTTAACTAGTTGATGGAGAATGGTTTGGAAATGGTTGTTTACAAACACTGAGGTTTTGATTTTGAGGTGCATTAGGATTGTCTAAATGTAAATCACCTTTATCGATAAGATCTTGCAGGACATTTTAGAATGAGTGTCACATGTCGTTGTCATGACCTTTGACCCTATGATATTTACAGTAATCATTATCTTGGTACCAAGAGGGATTTGAAATAGACGTATCAATAGAGAGGATAGGTGGAAGATTGATCATGTTAACAACTAGAATTTTATCAATAATTATGTTTTATGACTAACTGATAGGATTGTAGTTACATTGAGGACAAGAGTGTTTGGTAGTAAAACATTCCTTAGGGGCAGATTTGATGACTACTAAGTTGGATGATGATTTGCATTTTTCTTGATTGGAGGATGGTTTGGATGAAAATTCATATTTTGGTTTTTGTTGTCTAAGTTTGACTCTACCTTCCTCAAGGGATTGGAGCTTAAGTTTGTGGGCCATTGTAAAGGCTTCATCAAATGTATGAAAGGATTGGATTTGAAGTGTTAATGAAATATGTTTGGTGTAGGAACGGGAAAATAATTTGATTATCTCAGTTTGTGGGAGGGAAAATGACAGTTGATTGATAATACCCCTCCAACGGTAATTTTTTTTGTAATCAAATCGTCTTCAAATTGTTTGATTGTGTATATGTTAGTGATGGTAATTTTATGGGTGATGTTGATTGAGAAGTGTTCGAGGAAGATTTGAGTGAAAAAAAGAGCAAATACCGTGATATGTTGTTATACCATTCTAAAGTTGGACCAACTAAGGACACAGGGAATGTTCTCAACATTAAGTCCTGATCATGAGCTATGAGGTAACATGCATGATAAAAATGCCCAAATGTGTTGCTGAAGGTCTTCCTTACTGCAAAATTCAAGGAAATTAGGAAGTTTCTAATGAGGAGGATATGATTTATATGACACAGATGGATGAATAGGTTCATTACATATTTTTTTTGTATGATAATGTGTTTTTGGGACCCACGGAAGAAACTTCGAGGATATATGTTTTGTTCATTAAATCCTAGAGAGGGTTGGTTTTTGGTGGTTGTGTGTTAGATGAGGATGAACTAGGTTGATTATATGAGAACTGGTTAGTTTGTTGATATGGTTCATATTGTGAGGGGATATTATGTTGGAAGGGAATATTTTGCTGATGAGGCGTGCTTAAGGGAATGTTATAAAGAGGTTGTGAAGCTAAAGGCTATGAAGGTTTAATGTACTAATATTGGAAAAGCATGGAAGTGTTAAGGAGGGGTTGTAATTGTTGTGGTACACGTTGAAAGGGAATAGATGTGTGGATAAGAGGTTATGATTGTTGTGGAGTATGTTAAAAGAGGGTGGAGGAATAGATGTGTGGTTGGGATTTTTGGGGTATGTTTTGAAAGGGGATAGAGGTTTGAATGAAGGGTTGAGATTTTATTGGCAAGGGTTGAAAGAAAGTGGGGATATTGGATGATTATTGTGAGGATGGGAAAATTGTAGAAATAGATCTACTATTAATAAGTGGGGCTAATGTCGGGATGGACATGAATAGGTTTTGAACAATGTATGTAGGTTTTTGAGATGGGGTAGGTTAAGCTACACTTGATGGGATAGTCACGGATCTCACGGGGATTTTGGATGGTAGAGGAGACTAAAGGAGTCAACGTGGATGAGGATGGGTTAAAATTACTCTGGGATGATGTAGATCCAGATGAGAGGTCTGTTGAGGATGTGGATTGTTGATTATCGGTATCCTGTGAGGAAACTACATTAAGATTAAAATCAATGATGTAGGACAAAGAAACAACACTAGATGTTTCTGATTGACTATTGGTGGGATACGGGTGTATCTTTTGAATGAATGGTTCATGATTGGGATTAATAAAATGGGAGTAAGCACATGAGGGGTTAGGTACACAATTTTATGGTTCAGATGCAGACGGTTGGAGGTGAACACCTCGGGTAGCAAGGTATGCAATAAGGGAAACGGGGTTTGAACTTAATATTTTAGAAAATACAAGGTCCCCACTATCAAAGAAATGAGGACTAAAAGGATCAGACATTTTAGATGAGGTAGATTGAATACTAGGAGAATATGGGATTTTTTGATCTTCTAGTTAGGGTCATACAGACACTCGTCATTTTTCTAGTAATTGCGAGGTGTCCTCGATGCATGTTTGAATATTTTTAATAGATCGATGAAGATTTTCAGTCATGTTTTCAAAATTTTGGAGGTGAGATTATTTTCTTATAATAACCATGAAAGAAAAAAATCACCTAAAAGGGAAAATAAATTTAAACTATTGATTACTAACACCAAACAAAATCACGTAGAAGGATTTTTAATTATCTTGATTAATTAAAAAATAAAGTATCAAATGTGTAAAATGGTTGATAGGGTCCTAGGAAATTGCAGTCTATGGATGGTTTTAGGTGATGTTTATGGATGGATTCCTCGATATACCCAAAGGTACGTGAGTCCTGAATTTTTATTGGTACCGGTATGGGGCCTGGTATTTGGGCATACCCCCTCACTTCATGGTCCTACACGGATAAGGGAGTTGAGTGCTTATCCAATATATTGACATCCGTATTGAATATACTCAGCCAGAACACTGGGTTGACTTGTCCTCTTAGTGATCAAATCAAATCAGGTCCACCTCGGTAGGAATGTTTTGATGCAAATGTGTGTTTGAAGTTATTTGGTTGTGTGTGGGGGGGACTTAAGTGAATGCAATCTATTAACCTCCTAATTAAACTATGCCTAAAAAAAGGATGAGCGGTTCATTTTAATCCTAAAAGAAATATTAATTTTGACGATTACAACAAGAAATAAATGTAACGCTTTGAAAGAAAGAGAAATGAAAGAGACACACCTGTAAAATGCTTCCTTTTTAATTTTAATTTTTTGATTTTTTTAGCACAGTTATAGCGTAGAAAACAAGCTCCCAAAACAGAAATCTGCAAGGGTTAGATGAAAACAAAAGACTGAAAAGGAAAAATGGATGTTATAGTTTAACCAACTGAGTAATAAAAAATAATCTATAGGGATCACCAACGATTCAACTGGACTGTTAATGATTACAAAGTAGTGAACCTAATGATAAAATTTAGCCAATTTGAAATGAAATAAAGGGACAGAGGTCCACCGGGCATGCCAGAATGTACAAGAGAGTTTTTTCTTTCCAAATTTAACATAATGAAGTGAAATAACAAAAAAAATTGACCTCAGAAGATGACGAGGTTTATTGATACCCATGATGATGGATTTTGATGCTAATGGATAAAATCTATTTCTTATTTCACCAAAGAAGAAACCTATAGATCAAAGACACTTAAAAAATAGATTAGATAAATGGGTAAATGATCTTCTTAGCAAAGGCCGATTCTAGGAATCCAAGGGGACTTCCTTGGAGGGTTTCATCTCAATATAAAACAATTAAGTAGATTGATAAATATAATGATAAAGATATGTAATACATAATGATAGATGGATAATAGATGAGACGCTCTAAATCTCAAGGTTGAAGAGTAAGTCATGTGCAACTTCAAAGGTGACCCAGAAAAGCATGGATGCAATTTGAACAGACTCGAAGTAGTTGTACCAAAAGTCTTCAGTCTCTTGCTCGATCTCGTGGAGAAATTCAAACTGATCTTTGATATATTCTTTTTCACCTAAAAATTGTATTGCACATAATGTTAAATCATGATGGATGTTGTATTGTTCCCAGAAGAAGGGTTGTTGAACTGTAGGAAGGTCATAAATGCTTGTCATTGGATGAGAACACCAAGGAACTACCATCTAAAGTAAATCCATGCTTGCAAAGAACAAGTTAAAGCCACAAGATTAATAAAATTTGAGATAAAACTGATAGATTGAAAAATAAATATGAACTGACAGGGATCATTAGCAATTTAGTGTCAATCGCTGGTGATTTAGGTACTCATCGACGATTACTATAAGAATTGACAGTTTTTATAAAACGAGAACTAAGGTTGAAAAATGACAATTTTTGATAATTTTTGATGTTTAGGTAAGGTGTAAATAATGAAATGAGATAAAAAAATACCTTTAGTTGAGAAAACACACTGAAATATGTCTCCAAACATCTATAGAGCCGATTGAAGTCGTAGAGCACTCGTTTATTTTTGTGAGAGATAATCAATGAAAAGGCTACCAAAATGATGTGTTTAGAATAACTTGGAGTTGATGTAGAATCTTGATGATATATGGAAATGTCTCAGATTTGTTGGAGGTAAAAAAAGTGTAAGAACGAGCAAAAGGTTTATGAAGATCCTTGAGAAAGGAGCAAAAATTCCAATTTATAATCGCTGGTGATGTAGGTTTTTCGGGGATTTTTTTTGAGAAGTGGTTAAAACCACTTTTAAATTGGGATATTTGGGTAAATGACGAAGGAAAATGGTTGGGGGGAGGTTGTAGATGAGTTTTGGAGGTTAAGATGTGGAGATAAAATAGGTTTAACTGGTTTTTAAATGGTTGAGGTGGATTTAAAGTGGTTGGGTGATTTAGGATGTGTAAATAGTAATTTTATAAGAGTGTAAAATTGTTTTTATGGAGTTGGGGGAAGGGTGACTTAGGATAGTGGTTTTTAGATAGGTTTTAGATTAATTTCTAATATGAAGTAGGCGGGTTGACGAAAACCCTATGTCTACACACACTCACACTCACACGATCTATTTTTTATTGTCTCTATTTTCAATTACTATTTCATTTTCATGTACCTAATAGAGGAAGGTTGGGGCATGCACATTATCTACTCACTCAATTAACTTTCCTATCACTATTAATTTCCATTTTTCCCTTGTGCTTATTTGAGGAAGGTTAGGGCACAAAAACTATCACTTGAATAGGTATCATATTCCAAATCTTTCTCTCAAAAATATTATGACACACCAATCAGTCATTCAAAAAAACCAAATATTCATCACCTCGTGAAATCAACCTATCAATCCCTTCACATATTTTGTTTAAGTTTTCCATCAATCAACATTTCCAATCCCTTTCCTATATAATCAACTAACTACACCCATGCATGGAACCATTTTTCATAGGGCTTAAAAAACTCCACCTCATCTTCAATTTTTACACTGCTCCCACCTCCTACATCATGCATTGCAAAAGGGAAAAAAATTAGACACTAAAAAATGTACCTTTATACATAATGTCATATAATAACTCATTCACATTAATCAAATATAAAAAAATAGTAAAAATTCCTCAAAAATACCATTACAAATATAAATATACCAAATAAATAAATTTAAAACATAATTAAATATAAATAAAACAAGATTAAAAAAGAAATCATAAAAATATAAAATCAAACCTAAAAATAAAAATAAAAAATTAAAGCATGCAAACACCCACCTCCATCAAGAAACTCTATAAAACAACAAGATTTGGTCCATTATGACCTCTCAAATACTTTGTATCATAAACTCACATCTATTTTCTTTTAGGTTTTTCAATTACAAAGTTAAATTTACAAGAAGGATGTACGATTACACAACATCCCAAAATCATAAAAAAATAGTACAATTCCAAATTTCCCAAGCGATTGGTCTATTATTCTAGTGTAATTTTACAGTCATCAAATCAGATCACATACAACCATCTACTATTAGTCTTGCAACACTCTTTCAGTCTTTAAATGCCCCAAAGTAGGTATATCAATTATTTTTTGATTTACTTTTCTTTATTTGATCATTTTCTTTCATCGACCTTAAAAAGGATAGGGATCCCCTAACCATCCAAAAACAATAATCCATTTTTTAATTAGTTTTTTGCATATTCAAATAAGACATCACTTTCCTGTTTAGAAGAGCTGAATACTTTGTTTTGTAATACTTATAAATGACTCAATAAACCCATTTATTTTTCATATCAATTAGATTAGATTTTATCTTGATTTATAATCTTCTAACACTTATATGTGATCTCTAATCACTATATGCATCTACTATTGGAATTCATTCAACCCATCTTTCTTAATTATTTGAATCAAAGTAATGTAGATATCCTTTGAGGAATTTTTTAGCCACCTCTGTTTTCCTTGTGACTGAGAATGATATGACGAGTTATGTGTCAATTGGGTACCCAAACATGAAAAGAAATCGGTACCAAAATTAATGATAAATATAGGATCATGGTCACTTACTTTGATCTTGGGGGTACTATGTAAGTTTTGAACTATGTCCATGAAATTTGATGTTAATGTGTTAGAAAAAAAATGGGTGTGATATGGGACAAAAAATGTGCAAATTTGGTGAGCATATCCATAACCACCATGATGACATTTTACTTTCTGACTTGGGAAACCCTATAATGAAATCCATGGAAACCTCTTCCCACAGTTGACTTGGGATATATAGGGGTTGTAGATAAATCAATGTCTTAATTAATCATCCTTATTCTACTAACACACCATACATTCTACCACAATTTTTTGTATGTACCCCTTGAGTCCTTTGTAAAATAAATTTTTATCGATCCTTTGATAAGTATTTAGGAATCTTGAACTCCCCCTACTGGAGATGAATGCATCTATACAATATGCTTTTGTTTTAAGACTAAATTTTTACACAAGTACAACCTATCCTTGTATCATAAAGTGTCCCCTTTCCAAATAACTATTTCAAATACACAGAAGTTTTGTTAGAGCTTTTGAATTATAGCCTTTAAACCTACATCATTTGGATTTGGCCTCATCAACCCAATCATCCTATAAGATAGAAATTTCACATAAAAGTGATTTTTGGGCTCATCCTTCCAAGAGAGTGCATATACCATCCTTTCAGGAGAATGTATGTACTACTACGTTTTTATTCACTTTCGTATATATGATTTTAAAGTTATAACCCAACATTTTTCTGACTAGAATTAAATGAAAACATTTGTTCCAAAACTTATTTGAGACTATCATAATTTGTCTACACCTTAAATTTCCTACCTTCAAAATGTGGTCTCTATCATTTAAGGGTGTGAAGGATAGTCATCATCTTCTTCCTATAGATAGGATTTAGTAGATTATTCCCTTTGAGTTGGTGAATCTCAAATATCATGGGCAATCCTTCTTTCATAAGTACCACACTCATTCCATACCTCGATGCATCATAATCCTCAATTAAGGTCTTCAAAAAATCTAGGCTATTTAGGATTAGAGTGTTGCACTTGGCCTATTTTATCTTCTCAAATGCTTTGGTGGATGCTTCATTCCAATGGAGAGAGTCATTAAACAAGGTAGTGAGTGGTGTTGCTATACCACCATAAGATTTCATGAAAAAATTATGGTAACCTACTATCCCAAGAAATCCACATAGGTTCTTAAGGATTTTTTTTTAATTTTCATTCTACCATGTCCTTGATCTTATGGGGATCCACTTCTACACCTTCATGTGAAACAATATGGCCAAATTACTTAACCTCTTTCACCCAAAAATTACACTTATAAGGATTGGTGTAAGGTTGTTGTTTTTGTTTTAGAGTTAGCAACATTGATCCACCTATTGTAAGTGTTCTTCCCATGTCTTACTGTATATCAATATGTAATCACAAAATAATAATACAAAATTTTGTAGAAATGGATGAAAGGAAATGTTCATTTAGCTCTAAAATGTAGATGGTGTATTTATAAGAACAAAATGCGTCACCAAACACTCATGATTCCATTCATGGGTTTTAAAATTTGTCTTATGTTTATCCTCATTCATGATCTGGATTTTATGGTAACTTGAGTGAATATCAATTTTAGCAAAGTAAACTATGCCATGTAACTCATCTAGAAAATCATTAATCCTATAATGGAAAAATTATTTGTGATAGTGTGCTTATTGAATTTTTTAATAATTTAGTCACATCCACCATGTTTCATTTTTCATATGCACCATTACAACTAGATAATGTTTGTTTTCAATGTATCTTGCACCATATTCTCAATCTCTCTTTTGGACATATAGGTACCCATAAGGATGGGTGTTGGTGATTAAATACGAAGTAGCAATTTAATGGCATGATCATGATCACTGTATATTTTCATTAGTATTCATTTTTACATTGCAAAAAAATGACTAAGTTGTTATCAAGAAACAAATTTTTCAATATAGAAATATTTTTTGTAATTAATTCTAAGGAAATAGTTATAATACAATCTCATCTTCTCCATTCTTGAGAGTATTCCACATTTGATGAAAACTAAATACTTGTGGGGATTTTACACGCAACCGACGAAGTTTAAATTTATTTCCCTAAAAAATAAAGTGCATGAGCAACTCATGGAAATTCATCTCAATCATTCCCAATGTTGTGATCCACTAGACTCCCAAGATGACATTTTCTACCCCCATTGGAATGACAACAATAGGATAATCTAACCTATTGTTTCACACAGAATGTTTCCGTTCTTAAAATAGAGGTGCTTCTATCCTTTTATTCTCTTGAGAAACAGATGAGGGTTAGGGCTAGGAGGAATACTTGTTGAGTGTTGGGAGGGTGTGCGCGTACCGTAGAGAGAGATCAGATCGATTGTGAAGAACTCCTTTTTGTCTAGGAAGGACTACCTGCAAGTAAGAATACAAGACCACTAGATTTTAGTTAGACAATAAATGAGGGAACTGCCTTAGGCCCAAGAAATATTAGACTTCCTTTCGAAGGTGGTCAGTTCCCCTTTTAATACGAATTAACACAAATGATAGCAAAAAGGCTATTGCAAAATTACACTTTAATTACCTTGTTAAAAAGAAATAGAAGAAAGGATGGTTTTGGTTTGAGTCACAGTGACCGATGCCGGTCACTGTATAACTGACTGCAGTTATACATCAGTACCGGTTGCTGATAACCGATATCGGTAGGGGTGGTGATTTAGGGGCTTTCAATGAAGGTTGGCTGTGAGGTGGCTATGGTGTTTATAAGATTGGAAAATGATTAGGGGTAGGTAATAGGGTGATGGAGAAGACTCGGAGAGTGTGGGGGCTGTTCTTGGGGAAATGTAAGGGTAGAGGAATGACAGTTAGATGTAGGGTGCTGCCGGGTAGTAGATCTAGGAGTGAACCTATAATTACTATGAATCAGAAGTTCAAGAAATGTTATTTAAAAATGTATAAGACACTACTTACTAGTTCCTGATGAAGAAGGCAGGGCTTAGGTGGGATGATCTGACAATCAAAAGTGAGCCATCTTCTCTCCCAATGCTTAGATGAGTGTCACTATGCTCTAGTTACTTAGTTGCAGTCTTGGGCTTGATGTCCTTCTCTGCAAACTCTTCTCTTTTCTTTACTTGTCTCTGCTCTACCAAGTGAATTCCGGATTTTTTCAAATGAATTCCGATGCCTTGTTTTTGGTTGGGGGAGGTCATTTACAGGGAACCGATGGCAGTTACGTAATCGACGGCGGTCGAGTAGGAACCGATGTTAGTTAAGTCAAAGTGGGCTATTTTTAGTAAAATGGCCAACTTTCCCTCCTTTTCTCCCGATGGATTAGTTGTGGGCTTGGTCAAGTCACGATTAGGTTGGTTTTGGTGCGGGTGAGAAGTAATTAGTCATGGGTGTGGATGTAGACCAAGTTATAGGTCTTAATTAGGTTAGTTTAGGGTTAGGGCTAGGTCATGATGAGGTGGTAAAATGAGGGTGGCAGGTTTGGATATGTGGATTTATTAATTATAAGGTAATTAATAAATAATTGTGTAAGGTTTTAAGTGGTGAGGTTAGGTTGCGAAATGAGATGCGGGGCACAGGGTGTCGTAAGACACAAATTTGGTGTCTACATTAGCCCCTTGTTGTCGTGTAGCTTGTCTTGTAAAGCTGCACTGACAATTAATAAGAAGTGATTGCCCTGGTTAAGGGTATAGGTAATCCCCCTCAACTCTATCACAGATTGAGGCGACATGAAATCAGGGATAGGGTTGATAAAGGATAAATGGTGTTGGGATGATGATAAGATGGTGGGGTAAGTTCAAGGAAGTAGACGCACGTTGAAATGCAGTAGTGCGACCAGGGTACATGATTTGAAGAGAAAAAAGCAATTCATAGGCAAATGTCGATAGTTTATCCAAACAAGGGTGATATAATCCTGGTATCCAAGGCATAGGAAGTAGCTCCAGGGGATATAACAGGTAAGGTACAAGAATGTTTAGGCATGTCCAGCAGTACCAAATGGTTGGTTTGATTGAGATAAACGTCATGGTCTCGGTCTAGGCAAAGTTGGTTGGTTGATCAATTCAAGTATCCTAATCATGCTAGAACACGAATAGGTGAGCTCGATTGAACAAAAAGCTACATGATGGGTGGATAAAATCGTAATTTACGGGTCTTGGGTGAGGTACGTAATTGGTGCGGCCTTGGGTCAGGCCGATGGATTAGGTGTGGCTGTGGGTCGAGCCGGATTGGTTGGTTGCGGCCTTGGGTTGGGCCTGATTGATTGGGTGCGGCCTTGGGTCGGGCCAGATTGGTTGGTTACGGCCTTGGGTCGGGCCTGATTGATTGGGTGTGGCCTTGGGTTGGGCTAGATTGGTTGGTTGCGGCCTTAGGTCGGGCCTGATTGATTGGGTGCGGCCTTGGGTCGGGTCGGATTGGTTGGTTGCGGCCTTTGGTCGGGCCTGATTGATTGGGTGTGGCCTTGGGCCGGATTGGTTGGTTGCGGCCTTGGGTCGGGCTTGATTGGTTGGGTGCAGCCTTGGGTTGGGCCTGATTGGTTGGTTTGTTGCGGCCCTGATTTGGGCCAATGAAGTCAAAATAATGCTATTTAGCAAAGCCAGGGGAGGCAACATGGTGAGACAGGAAGTTTGGTGGATAAGGGAAATTTTTTTGGTAAAGTAGGCCTATAACCGATATCAGTTATGTATGACCGGTATCGGTTAAATGACCGATATCGGTGTTTTAGGGCACGCTATAACCGATATCGGTTATAGGTCAAAACCTATAAAAAGAAAAATACGGCGTGTCATTTTCACATTGTCAATTTGAGCACCTAATTTTGTCTTGTCTGAGGTGTGAAGTGATTTTGTTGATTTTGTGGGTTGAGTTGGCATTATTTGAGTGGAGGAGTGAGTGAGTGGTAGACCCCAACGATCAAGAGGTAGAGGTTGAGATTCAGACGATGGGTCCAAACAGAACAAGAGGTGAGATCTCAGGCCGTGACAGATGACATCGAGTATTATAGGTAGGTGTGGGAGATGGTGACGATTGCGGATAGCCATTGGAGGCCTTACGGGAACTATATGGTGACAGAGAACATAGCTGAGGATTTGAGGGGTGTAGAGCGATTGAGGTGGATCGCGGGGTACAGGTCAGGTGAGTACGAGAGGATTCCTCTAGATCGCGTGTGGTGAAAATTTGGATTTGTTCAGGATATACCCATGGCTTATAGACCATACATGAGGATCAACGCCGAGGCATCATTCTCACCTCCCCGGCCGACACCTCCAGAAGGGCCAGAAGAGATAGCAGCCGATCGCAGGGTAATGGATGTAGGAGCGACAGAGGATTATAGATTATGGTGGGTAGCAGAGCTATGAGGTTCATGTGAGAGGGCCGATCAGCCTAACATAGTTGTGATTACAACGGAGAGAGATCACCTGCAGGGTTTAGTGCACCAGCTTCAAACACAGGTGAATGAGACAATGGGGTTGGTAGCGGTTACGCAGTTACGAGTGGAGAGACTAGAGGCAATATTCCTCCACACGAGAGGGCGTATTCGTACGTTACAAGAGATGTTGGCAGATCAGTGGGAGGAACCAATAGTAGTGGCACCTTTGAGGATGGAGAGGCCAGGTGAGTGGTGTCGACGATCACGATCACCACCTGATTTGGGAGGAGGCACAAGGGTCTAAGTGAATTTCATAGGGGTAGAAGAATAAATAAGGATGCCGACCTGCACGTCGATGATAGAGAAGATGTATTTGTTTAACATCTAAATAAAATTGAATATGTATGTTGATTTGAGTTATGATAATAATAAGAATGGTTGTGTTTTGAATGTTTGTTTTGAAAAAAAGGATAAAGATGAATGTTATCAAATAGAAATACACAAAAATATTTATATTTACAACACATGATAGGTTATGGTAGGGGATGGTTGAGCTAAGCTTCGGAGATGCCATGTCTCCTAAGTGCTGCCTACATAGCCCATTGCACAAAGCAAGGAGGGGCCTCAGACCGATGTGTTTCACACATAATGTTTCCGTTCTTAAAATAGAGGTGCTTCTATCCTTTCATTCTCTTGAGAAACATATGAGGGTTAGGGCTAGGAGGAATACCTGTTGAGTGTTGGGAGGGTGTGCGCGTACCGTAGAGAGAGATCAGATCGATTGCGAAGAACTCCTTTTTGTCTAGGAAGGACTACCTGCAAATAAGAATACAAGACCACCAGATTTTAGTTAGACAATAAATGAGGGAACTGCCTTGGGCCCAGGAAATATTAGACTTCCTTTCGAAGGTGATCAGTTCCCCTTTTAATACAAATTAACACAAATGATAGCAAAGAGGCTATTGCAAAATTACACTTTAATTACCTTGTTAAAAAGAAATAGAAGAAAGGTTGGTTTTGGTTTGAGTCATAGTGACCGATGCCGGTCACTGTATAACCAACTGCGGTTATACACCAGTACCGGTTGTTGATAACCAATATCGGTAGGGGTGGTGATTTAGGGGCTTTCAATGAAGGTTGGCTGTGAGGTGGCTATGGTGTTTATAAGATTGGCAAATGAGTAGGGGTAGGCAATAGGGTGATGGAGAAGACTCAGAGAGTGTGGGGGCTGTTCTTGGGGCAATGTAAGGGTAGAGGAATGACAGTTAGATGTAGGGTGCTGCTGGGTAGTAGATCTAGGAGTGAACCTATAATTACTATGAATCAAAAGTTCATGAAATGTTATTTAAAAATGTATAAGACACTACTTACTAGTTCCTGAT
Organism: Taxus chinensis; assembly: GCA_019776745.2. Classification (NCBI taxonomy): domain Eukaryota; kingdom Viridiplantae; phylum Streptophyta; class Pinopsida; order Cupressales; family Taxaceae; genus Taxus; species Taxus chinensis. Next base: position 387,262,021 of record CM034156.1, read on the forward strand.
GAAGATATAGGTCCAAGGATTGTGATGATGAAGGCAGGGCTCAGGTGGGATGATCTGACAATCAAAAGTGAGCCATCTTCTCTCCCAATGCTTAGATGAGTGTCACTCTGCTCTAGTTACTCAGTTGCAGTCTTGGGCTCGATGTCCTTCTCTGCAAACTCTTCTCTTTTCTTCACTTGTCTCTTCTCTACCAAGTGAATTTTGGATTTTTTCAAATGAATTCGGATGCCTTGTTTTTGGTTGGGGGAGGTCATTTACAGGGAACTGATGGCGGTTACGTAACCGACGGCGGTCGAGTAGGAACCGATGTCGGTTAAGTCAAAGTGGGCTATTTTTAGTAAAATAGCCAACTTTCCCTCCTTTTCTCTCGAGGGATTAGTTGTGGGCTTGGTCAAGTCATGATTAGGTTGGTTTTGGTGTGGGTGAGAAGTAATTAGTCATGGGTGTGGATGTAGACCAAGTTATAGGTCTTAATTAGGTTAGTTTAGGGTTAGGGCTAGGTCATGATGAGGTGGCAAAATGAGGTGGCAGGTTTGGATATGTGGATTTATTAATTATAAGGTAATTAATAAATAATTGTGTAAGGTTTTAAGTGGTGAGGTTAGGTTGCGAAATGAGATGCGGGGCATAGGGTGTCGTAAGACACAAATTTGGTGTCTACACCTATACTCACCCATGGAGATATTAATACTTTGGTATTTTCTTAAACAAATGATTGTGCCTCCATCTATAATCATGACCTTAGATTATAGAGATGGTTAATTAAAATAGTTCAATCATACCACCAATTTAATGTTGAGGAAGTTGTACATACTCCTTGAATCGATTAACACTTTTAGTTTGTATTTCTTTATAAAACATACTACTTTTAGGTTTTATGGAGTGGTGATTCCTAAAATTACATGACATGAACTCACCTAAAACTTCCTCATCCTCATATTCTTCTTCGAAACCTTTAATGTAGAAACATTTCTTCTCAATCCACATATGTACTCGTTTGTACTTGTTTTTGAAATGAAAACACAACCCTTTTTACCCTTTTATTAAATTTTTTTGGATTGATTATGATAAGTTGAGGGAATCATGAGATTGGATTACTATAGTCCCTACCAATGTTTCAAGTTACTCATTTGAATAGATCACTTCCTTCTTCTCTATAAGAAAAGAATATAGACTCTAACACTAAAATAATATTAAACATGTCAACATAAATCTTGATGTTATCCTTGAGCCCACTAAAAAAATCATTGATGTTATCCTCTATAAATTCCTTCACTCATTGGTAAGGATATATTCTAAAATTATTGAATATAATATTTGGCATACCCTATTTGTCACATCCTATCTATTTAGATGAATTAGTTATCTATCAAATTGTTACAATAATGCACATGTAGTTCATTAGTGAACATTGACCATGTGACCATCATTCCCTTTTTATTTTGAAAACATAGCCATATATACCAAATGAATTGATTTGATTTTAGATATAAATATGCCATTACCACATTCTTTTCACAAGTTGTTCAATTAAAATCAAATAAATTATCAACTTTATTAATTTATGAAACTAGATCCTTCCCATAAAACTTATGTGTATCCACTTTTGGTATCATGTTCGAAATCCATGTATTCAATCCATGATGGTTTTTGTACTTGCAATGGATTTGGATTTGGGTTGATAAAATATTGTGTGTAAAATAGATGGGAATTTTTGGGTTGTATATATTCTTGCATAGTAGTAAGGGTTGTGGTGATTTATGTAAACTACAAAAAAAATATCCACACATTATGTTCAAGTTGTCATTGACCACATACACATCAAATTTCTTCACCATGTTTTGGATTTCTTCTTGGAATTGGGGCACTATAAGGAAATATTATAAATCAAGATATTTAGAATACACATCTTCCTTGTGTGGTGTATTTATTGGAGTGTATGTACATTTTCCATGGCCTTTAGTTGACCTCCCCATCATGGTCTATTGTTTAGGGTTTAGATTGTAGTGTTAGGGTTTAGGGTTTAAGGTTTAAGGTTTAGGGTTTAGGTTTTATGGTTCACGGTTATAATGTTAGGGTTGAGGGATTTAGGGCTCTAAATATAGCTACTAACAGATTATACAGTTTTAATCGTTTCCTCAAGACAAATCTAAAGAATTCTTTTACAAATAAGAAAAAAATCCAAAAATAAATGGTTATTAGTGGTTAGTACCATTATGATCATCTATCCAAGATGATTCCAATGACATATATTTCATGCAAGGGTGTAAAAAATCCATACTACGGTTAAGAAAATAAGAAATTTCTTTCAAATCAAGCTATTTTTTCGATTGTATGTTCTCATAACAAATTATAAGATTAAAAAATGCATTGTACTAAAACATTCCCAAATCATAGCTCTACTATCACTTGTAATGAAATTACTTAGGTAGAATCATTATTAAATCACATATCCAAAAAATAATATAAAAACAATAGTAATTCATTATTATAACAACATAATAGAACATATACTACATATTTGATAGAAAACTAAATAGAATATATCACTTAGTTATTTCGAGAGGGAAACTTCCATAACCTTAACATAAAAATAGAGTATGAAATATGGTCATCATATACTAACCATTACTTATATATACCCTAATTAGGTTATGGTTACCTTGTAAGCCGATCAAACTAACAATATACAAACATAGAGAAATGTGATATGACAAGGTAAGAAATTAACTAGCCAAAAGTTAGCTTTAATATCTTATTACACATTATAGGTTAAGGGAATGATAAAATGTGGGTGCTCATATAAGATACACATCAAGAAATAAAATGTTCCATGAGAACCTATTCATGTGCACTTTGTAAATTATATTCCATGTCTTTTGTGCCATCTACATTGATCCATGTCACATATTCAATATTTCAGAACTTCTATTTAACCAAATATTATTTATAGTCATTATTCCACATCATCCTTAATCTTGTGTTAATTATATTCTCTATCATTGTGTGCACTTCTTAGGAATATGTGGTCTCCAATCAATTGAATCTAAATTTATTATTCCTTTACTACTTACAGATACAAATCTACCAAATTGATTTTTTTTTGAAATTTTAATACCCTTTTACAATTGAATTTCATATGTAATATGTTGGTCCCTAATTTTACACCCCATATGCTCAGCTGCAATTATGAAAGGGTAACTATAAGAAGAATGATAAATGTTTGATGTTTGTTTTTTGTAGTTGGGGATAAATCTAGCATTATTCCATGACTGGGTCTTGGAAATGACTGAGAGACATGTAAAAAGGGAGTGGCTAGTCTCCTTCTACTTTTGGATCTAGCTAAACCATGGTTAGAGGACCTAGATGTTATCTGGAAAAGGGGGGGATCTTATAATTCAATCTCCCCTATGATTCTTAGTGATTAAGTCTAAAGAAAGTATAGCCACATATGAAATTATAACTCAAGATAGTTGTCACAAAGGCATTGCACATACTTATCATTCAAAAATAAGATATTAAAGACAAATGGGATGTGATTATGAACATCATTTAGAGAAGAATAATTAAAATTTTTAATGAAATGATATTCATAATGCCTGGATTTTAAAAATAAGGGGAAAGATCACTTAAAAAATGTGAAGGAAATGTGGCTTGTAGGGGTAGGACATGGTAGTACAACTAAAATTAGATGAAAAAGGGGAATGGGAAGGAATGGTAGTGTTCACCATTTCATTTTAATATCCTTGCGGTGCATTTAGAGCTATAAATCAAAATATTTAGAGCTAGAAATCAAAATATCATGAACTCTTGGGGTTTATTTGCATTCATGGATACCTAATTTTTGAAAACACTACCATGTAATATCTGAAACATTAACACAAGAACTTGTTATTAAAACTTCATACATCTATTATATCAAATCCATAAAACCCAGGATACCCTTGAAGGTAGAAAATATTCATTTTTAAATGGTCATTGTATAAAGGAATTTTACAACTAAAACAAACATTACTAAGTAACACTACAAAACAACCTCCATTTAATAACCAGTTTAGTACAATGCTCTAAAATATGCTTCTTTGTATTTCATTGATGTGATAAAAAAATTAAAACAAAAGAGCATATGCTTCTTGATTCTATATCTATGTACGTTTGGAAACACCAGACTTATACATAGTAGAATTGTTACGTGCATATAATTTACAAGGGAGAGGTGTGAAAATTCTCTCAATTCCTATTAGTAACTACACAAGATGTAATCACCCTAGCTAATGCCAAAATTTAGAACCCCTAAATTGAAGACATTCCATCACTTTTATAAAAGAAATAATTCAATAAGGGAAAACACCCAGTTACCCCATAGAGCAGTGAAAACAAGGTGCACATCAGGTTATGGTACCCAAATTGCAAACATGATGGGAGAAGAGCCCAAACTGAAAAGGATGCCAATTTGATTTTCCTGGATGGAATGGTTGTGCTCCATGATGAAACTCGTGGTAGAGTGGAGAATATTCCTTTTTTATATTAACAAAATCTTTTATCTTCTTCTATAATTGACACCATTCCTTGTATACATTAAGAAATATTTGGTTATGTATCACATTACTTGATCCTCTTTGGAAAAGGATATAAAATAATAAGGAATAGAGAGTGAGAAAGGGGATAAATCATAAATAATTTCTTAAGGGGGAGGGTCAAGATCTACTTTCTTCCCATTCACTTCTTCTTCTAAACTATTTATATACTCATTAAACCTGTAAAACATCCCCAAAATGGGGTCCTCATCTAGCCCTGCATGGTAGAGGAATATTATTTCTTACTTGGAAAGAATACTATCTAGCTCATTAGAAATATCCTTTTTGCTTTTATTCCTCTTATCCAATTTATTGATGTAGCCTTGTAAATGAATGAATTTATGTATAGAAGAATAGTTAAAATATTTAGGAGGGTCTAATTCCCTTGCAATATGTTGTTATATAACCTCTATCATGCTATCTAAATCTATTGATCTCAGAGTGTATGTGTCTTTTAGAGGGAGTATCATCTCAAGATTTGAATATATATCATTCACACACTTTCCTAATTTCTCACTTATATCTTGAGGCTTGCTCATGCATCACTCTAAGGTTTCAATCCTTAATTTGATTTCCCCTTTATAATCATATTTTTTACCTCTGTAATATGAGGAGACTATTCCTTCTCTTTCCACCACTTTTTCTCTCAAGTTGATTATGGCCTCAAGTTTGGGAAACAATCCATTACAATATTCAATCTTTGTCTTATATTTATAAATCAAGGCAATGTTGGCTTCAATTTTCTTAGAAACTTGATTATAACACCCAATGATGTCCTTGATAACCCATTTTCCCTTTATTATCATCTCATTCTCCCACTTCTTATTTTCCTCCCCTCTACATCTTAGATCATTAGCATCTTTCTGTTCAGTTGTGGAGCTTAATTACTTCACTGACATTCTTTTACAGATTTTTTGTATTACACAGTAACCGATGTCGGTTGAAAAACCACCGTCAGTCACCCATGGACTGGTATCAGTCAGGAAAGGAGGAACCAACATCAGTTAGGGCTAACTGACATTGATTAAGGCTAACCAACATCGGTTGCCTGTGTGTGACTATTATAATTAAGTTGCAGGAATTAGATCTATCTTTAGTTGTAAAGTGAATCTAGTGGTTGTAATTACATAACTAAAGTGCCCTAAGATTGTAGATGTATATATAAGCATAAATCTAGGATTTTAGAAGAGAGAATTCATTGAGAATTAAGAGAATTTTCCTTTAGAGAGAGAAAGAGAAATTTGTAGAGAAGAAAGTACAAGACATCTAAGAAGGTGTGGAAGATTACTAATCTTCATTGTATTTCCTCTGTGATAATAAATTAGATATTTCTTGGTAGACGTAGCCCACACAGGGTGAACCACATTAAATATTGTGTGTTGTTTCTTCTTATTTATTTACGTATTGATTGATTTTATACTTAGATTTGATAAATATATCTGTACAACCAATGTGTTAACCCCAACAACTGGTATCAGAGTATCTTTGTTTGAGTGTTGTGTGTGTTAACATATTTAATCGCAAAGGGATTTATAATTGAGTGGGAGAAAAGCAATGGGAGAAGAAGTAAAATTCATAGCAGATACATTTTATGGTCGTGACTATCTATTATGGAAGATGCAGGAGGAAGATTATCTGTATCAGAAAGATTTATACGTATCGTTGGATGAGAAGGCAAGACCTACAAATATGACTGATTAAGAATGGAAAACTATTGATAGAAAGGCTCTAGGATATCTAAGATTTATCTTGACAACATCTGTGGCTTCGAATATTACCAAAGTAGGATCTACGGTAGAGTTGATGAAATATTTAGAAAATCTATATGAAAAACCTAGTGCTTCAAATAAATTTTAGTTGATGAAAAAATTATTTAATTTAAAGATGCAAGAAGGTGGATCTGCATCAATTCATTTGAATGATTTCTAGTCTATTGTAAATAAATTAAAATCAGTTAGTATTCTGTTTGAGGATGAAGTGAAAGTACATTTATTATTATGCTTTTTTTCCAGATAGTAGGGATAACTTACTAATGGTTGTTATTAATACAACGTATGTTACTAATGTCTTATAGTTTGATGATGTGGTTAGTATAATCTTGAATGAAGAAATACGTAGGAAAAGTACATGAGAATCATCATCTGGGAATGCTTTGAATGTAGAAATAAGGGGAAGGTAGAAGGAGAGATCTAAGAGCAAGAGTCATGGGAAATCAAAGTCTAAGAATGGCATATCTAAATCTAGAGGTAGAGGTATAATCTTCTGGAATTGTGGAAAGAAAGGTCATGCAAAGAAGGATTGTTGGTTCAAGGAAAACAAAGAGAATGTACCAGATAAAGGTAAATAAGAAAATGTTTCTGTAAAATAGGTAATGCAAGATGCCCTAATTCTCTCCTTGGATAATAAAATTAAGTCATGGGTTTTAGATTCAAGAGCTTCTTTCCATGTAACCCCTAATAAGGGTTATTTCATAAATTATGTCTAGGGTAATTTTGGGCATGTTTATTTAGGGGATGATGAACCATGCATTATTAATGGTAGAGGTGAAGTTAATATTAAATTGCAGAATGGAAATACATGGATATTGAAAGATGTGAGGCATGTTCCAAGCCTCAAAAGAAATCTAATTTCTGCAGGACAATTGTGTGAAACTGATTGCATGGTTACACTCATAGCTGAATCTTGGAAATTTACCAAGGGATATCTTGTTGTAGAAAGAGGAAAGAAGGTAGGATCATTGTATTTATCTACCTGTATTAGTGATTCCTTTTCTTTTCTATCTACTTAAGATTCAGATACAATCATGTGGCACAATTGGCTAGGCCATATGAGTGAAAAGGGAATGCAGATCCTAAAGGTAAAGGGTAAGTTATGAGATATGAAACATGTAGATCTTGATTTCTGTGAGTATTTTATTTTTGGAAATCAGAAGAGATTGATATTTCTCAAAGTTGGGGCAAAAAATAAGAAGCATAAATTGGGGCTTGTACACTTAGATATTTGAGGACCAGCCCAGGTAGATTCTCATGGAGGATCCAAATACTATGTTACTTTCATTGATGATGCCACAAGAAAGGTATGGGTTTATTGTATAAATCGTAAATATGACGTTTTTGAAACTTTTAAAATATGGAAAGACCTTGTGGAAAATGAATCAAATTCATATTTAAAGTGCCTTAGATATGAAAATGGTGGTGAGTACTGCAGCAAGGCTTTAAATGATTATTGTTTAGTAAATGGAATATGAAGAGAAAGGATAGTTCCTAGAACACCGCAAGAGATTGGTGTTGTGGAGAGAATGAATAGGAAAATCATGGAATGAGCTAGAAGCATGAGGATACATGTTAGATTTCCCTTACGGTTTTGGGCAGAAGCAGTACACATGGTGATTTATTTGATTAACAGTAGACCTTCAGGTGCACTGAATGGTGGAATAATAAAAGAAGCTTGGACCGGAAAAGAGGTAGATCTTTCTTTTCTTAGAGGATTTGGCTCAAAAGATTTTGTTCATATTGATAAGGAAAATAGAAAGAAATTGGATGCTAAATCCAAAATATGTACTTTCATTGGCTATGGATTTGGTGATTTTAGATTCTGGTTTTAGGATTTAGAAGGTTCTAAGATAATTAGGAGTCGTGAAATTGATTGGAATGAAAAGAGAATGTACATGGATCAAGTTGTGGTACCTAAAGGTGAATTGATGGAGAATTTTGTGAATGAAAATGAACTCTCAGATTTAAAATTAACACCTACAGGTTTACACAGTAATCAAGATCAATTTACCCCTGACTGACATCAGTTTACCACTGACCGACATCCATCCAGTGTACCGGATTCAGTTACAAAAGATCCAGACTGACGTATTTTAGCCAAATTGACATTGGTAGAAGGTAACCAACATCGGTCACTATCAGAAGTAGATACAAATCTACAGGATGAGAAAATTGAGCCTCTAACACCCCAAATCTTAGTGAGAAGGTCACAAATGGTAAGTAGACCTCTATAAATATTTTCACCTTCCTTGTCTTATTTATTATTGATTGATATTGGTGAACTAGAAATCTTTGAAGAAGCAATGCAGGTTAAAGCACGCAAGCAGTGGGAGCATGACATGGATGAGGAGATGAACTCCTTAGAGTAGAACCAGACATGGAATTTGGTTAAGTTTCTAGTGGGTAAAAGAGAATTGTAGAACAAGTGGGTTTACAGGATCAAGGAAGAAGAGGGTGGACAGATGAGATACAAGGCAAGGCTTGTAGTAAAGGGATTTGCACAAAAAATAGGTATGGACTTTGGTGAAATCTTTTCTCCTATTGTTAAGATGACTTCTATTCTTGCTGTATTGAGTTTAGAGAAACTTGATGTCAAGATGACATTTCTTCATGGTGATTTAGAGGAAGAGATTTATATGAATCAACCACTTGGGTATGAATTCAAGGGCAAGGAGAAACTTGTGTGCAGATTGAAAAAGAGCCTATATGGGCTCAAGAAAGATCCAAGGAAATGTTATATGAGGTTTGATAGTTTCATGCATGATCATGGTTATTTGAGATGTGAATCTAACCATTGTGTTTATTTTAAGATGCTTGGAAATGTGAGCTATATTATTTAGTTATTGTATGTGGATGATATGCTTATTACAGGATCTATTATGTAGGCCATTTGTGAGCTTAAATAAAGTCTAGCTTACACATTTGCAATGAAGGATTTGGGAGTTGCAAAGAGAATCCTTGACATGCAAATTCACAGAGATAGGAAGAACATGAAGTTGTATTTGTCTCAGGATCATTATATCAATAAGGTGTTGGACATGTTTAATTTGTAAAATTCAAAGCCTGTAAGTACACCTATGGCTATACATTTCAAATTGAGCAAAGATAAGTGTCCTACATCATATGAGGAGGTTGAGTACATGGCAACATTTCTGAGCTTGATGTATGCTATGGTTTGTACTAGACTAGACATTTTACAGGAAGTGGGAGTTGTGAGTAGATTTATCGCTAATCCAGGTAAAGAGCATTGGAAATCAGTCTAATGGATTCTCAGTTATTTGAGAGGGACATCTAACATGTAGTTATGCTATAGAGGGTCAGATACTTCTGTATGTGGCTATGTGGATTTAGACATGGCTACTAATTTGGATGGCAAGAGGAGCACCACTGGATATGTTTTCATAGTAGGTGGGATGATATTTAGTTGGATTTCTATATTGCAAAAGGTTGTGGCCATGTCTACTACATAGGCTGAGTATGTTGCAGCTATAGAAGCTATTAAGGAGATGATATTGATGAGTAGGTTCATGGAAGAGTTAGGAAAGGAGCAAGAGGATTATAGATTGTACAGTGATAGTCAAAGTGTGATTCATCTGGAAAAGAACTTAGTGTTTGATTCTAGAATGAAACACATTAAGTTAAGATATCACTTCATACATAAGCTATTGGAGGATGGGCAGCTGAATTTGGAGAAAATTTATACAAAGGATAACCTTGTGGATATGCTAATGAAGTCATTGGAAAAGGAGAAGTTGGAGCTACACTCCACTTTTGTTGGTCTTTGAGTTTGAGACTTGAGGAGGGAGAAACATGCCAAGGAAAGGATTAGAGGAAGGAGTTGTATGGTATAATGCAGTAATTTATCTCCAAGTGGGAGATTGCTGAGTTGTGGAGCTTAATTGCTTCGTTGGCATGATTTTACAGAATTTCTTTATTACATAGTAACCAGTGTCAGTTGACAAACCACCATTGGTCACCCATGGACCGATATTGGTCAGGAAAGGAGGAACTGACATTGGTTAGGGATAACCGACATTGGTTAAGGCTAACCGATATCAGTTTCCTATGCGTGACTATTATAATTAAGTTATATGAATTAGATCTATCTTTAGTTGTAAAGTGAATCTAATGGTTGTAATTACATAGCTAAAGTGCCCTAAGATTTTAGATGCATATACAAGCATAAATCTAGGGTTTTAGAAGAGAGAATTCATTGAGAATTAAGAGAAGTTTCCTTTAGAGAGAAAAAGATAAATTTGTAGAGAAGAAAGTATAGGACATCTAAGAAGGTGTGGAAGATTGTAAATCATCATTGTATTTCCTCTGTGATAATAAATTGGTTGTTTCTTGGTGGACATAGCCCATACTAGGTGAACCATGTTAAATCTTGTGTATTGTTTCTTTTTTTTTAATTTCTATATTGGTTGCTTTTATGCTTAGATATAATAAATATATCTGTATAACCGGTGTGCTAACCCCAACACTTTCATGACTTCTAAGGTAAAGAACGTGGTTATGTCTTGATCATCCAATTAATTTTGTACCATTTTTCCACATAGGTTGATAAGATAACAACCTTATCTTTGAGTTACTTCTTAGTTTCTTTACCCTTGTCATTTTTTTAGAAGAGACCACTCAATGCCATGGTGACATCATACTTTAAGCCCTCAGGGGTTGGATTTCCCAGTGGGATATTTGGTAATCAAATAGGGAAGCCTCATCCCTTAAACCATTAGTTTGGGGGGTAACTACCTATAAAAACCTTTCTCCTTGAGCCCCTACTATTTTTCTTGATAAAATTATTTCTTTCTTTGGGGGCCTTGATGAATTCAAGGATATAATCATTTTAAGGTCATCTTCCTCTACTTTTACCTTCACCTTTCTATTCCTAGGGAGGTCTACTCCAAATCAAACTTCATCTTGAGTGATACCTTCCCCTTGTTCTTACTATCAGGGGGCACTTGGCACTATTATTTTCCCTTGGAGTACAAAGAGAGTGAGACTAGAGTCTTGAATTTGTTCCTCTGACATATTAGAAGCTTCCATAGTTTGTACTTATGTTTCTACTTCTCCTAGCCCTAAGTGTTTCAATTCTCCCCCCGTTATGGTTAAAGATGGTTGATTATATGTTCTTGCAATATTTATAACCTCAACCTTTTCTTCTTTGGATGGAGAAAGCTCCTTAGTTACTTCAAATTATGGCTCCTCATGATGTTGAACTTCCTGCTTTTTGACTTCTTGAGTTGCAATATCATTCTCTATTTCCACTAAATTTGTTTGAGTATGCTCCATGACATTTGACTGCTCAATCTCAACCGATGAAAACTTTTTTAGTGTGGTATTTTTCAGATTCACCTATGAAAAATACTTTTTCAAGTTCCTTTTCTGCCTCAATAGTTTTAGCGTTTTCCAAGGTAGAAAATTTGTATGATTTTTGGTCTCCCTCATTTTCCCCAACTTATGTGTCTTTTTTAGTTTCATGTGGAGGTCTACTCCAACATCCTCATCCATCCCATGTAATACCTCAATGAATGTTTTCTCAAATAATAGGTCTAGTACCTCTCATTTTTGTTCTTCTTGGGATTTATGTACCTGAATTTTATCAGTTGGTATATTGACAAGGCCTCTTGGATAAGTCCACTTGCATATTTCTCATGTTGCGCATGTGGGCAGGTAGTGAGTATGATATTTGGGACTCACGAGGTTGAGTAGGTACCTAAAATTGTGAAGTTGTCCCATCAAATGGTATACATATGGTTTCTTCTATTGTAGGTGTTGTCACCTTTATTCTTTTAGTCCTTGTAAAGTACAAGGTAATAGGTTCTTATTCCTCTTCATCTTCTTCATGGAAAGTTTGGAATGTTGGACCTGTTGGGTTTTTAAATGGCACTTTAACAAACCAAAGTCAAGGGACAACAAGTCCCTCCTCTTTAATGGGAGATGTTCACTTATTGAAAGCAAGTAGCAAAACTTATGTACAAATGCACAACTTTCAAAGTGTGGATTCCTAATACTTTGAAGTGTTTTATGCCCAAATATCATCAATACGAAAGAATGGAATAATTAAGGAGATGAGAGAGGAAGAACATAACAATACCTTCAAGAAATATAGATAGCAGAGTATAACCTTATACGTATTGAGCTAGGGAGATGCAGAGTAGAATCATTCACTTTCATAATAGATATAATTCCACAGACACAAAGTTCCAGAAATCATATAAAAAAGAACAAAAAGTTTCTTATCATAAAAGATGGATGATTCACAAATTTTCAGACAAGGAAAGAAGGAATAATAGAGGAAGAAAGGGAAAAAATATTCTGTATTGATTACTTCGAATCTATTACATCTACAGAGTAGCAGGATCAAACCCTAACAATGACATGGAGAAGCCATTAAATAGCTTGCAAGAAAAGTTACATTCGGTTACAAAAAATGATGAAAAATGATTCAAGAAATCGACGTCTAAACTTCTCTAGCACCTCAGCCATTTGCATGCTTGGCGGAAAAACTAGATGCATTGAATCATAGCCATTCATCCTACCTTTGAAAACTTTGAATTTGAGTCATCCACGTGGGAGAGATTTAAACTGAAGTGGGCCTGAGGACGCCTTTTGTATTTTGTGCCTTTTAGAGAAATGGCACTTTGGAACATTTTGGCCCACCCATCCACTTCTAATATAGGCCTTACATGTGGCTTTACTTGAGTGGCGACGGAGTTGAGTCTCACTTTTGCAATTTTGACTCTTTTCAATTCGGGCTCAAAAAATCAAATTACTCCACCGACCCACCTCACTGCTTTGACTTTTCGATTTAAGCTCAACATTTGAATTTATCCCTTGGCATGAGCAGGGCCATGGGTCACTTTATAACTTTTCAACCTTTTGGAAATAAAACCAAAATTACTTAATCACTCTGACGGCTTGCCTTCTCACTTTGACTTTTCAAAGCATCAAAACACAAAAAGGGTCCGCCTTTCCGCTACAACTTGAAACATGGCCACATTTCCCTTTGCAGGACTATTTTGTATTTTTGTGTTTTTGACTAAGTCCCTCTATTTGGCGAAGGCTTTATGTCTGACCCGAGACACGTGGAGGCTTCCCGCTCATTTGGAGACTCTGTTTGGACCTGACCCTCGGAGGTGCGCCGATTGGACATGTGGAGAGATGGCGCATGTTTGGGACCTACTTTTGGATTCTTCCTTTGAAGTGCACTGAAGAGACACGTGGAGACTTCCACTGGTTCTTTTATACTTATCTGATTTGGGCCTACTACCCACTTGACTTCTGTTGGACCCTAGACACGTGGATAGTTGTCACTCATTTTAATTTCCACTTTGGATTTGTCCTCTGTAAGAGCACCGATGGGACACGTGGTGAAGTCCGCTGGCCTTAGAATTTTCAATGCCTGATTTAATTTTTTTTAAGGCTCTAACCACGTGGAGGGCTGGTGCTCATTTGAGGAGTGTCTGTTGGGCCTCACTTCTGAAGTTGTGCCGATGAGACACGTGGTGTCGTCTGCTGGCCCTTCCATACTTAGCTGATTCGGGCCTGTTCTGTCTTCTTTTCAGACCTGGGACACATGGAAAGCATGTGCTCATTTGAGGACTATCCCTTAGGTTCTGCTGTTGGAGTTGTAATGTAAAGACATGTGGAGGATTCCATTGTTTCTTCTTTCCTTAGCCAATTCAATGACCGTCTCTATCCCCTTTTTGATTCGGACCACGTGGCGAGCCTGTGCAAGTTTGGGGTCTCTCTTTGGGACCTTATGAATTCGCATCGATGAGGCATGTGGCACCTTCCATAGTCCTTCTATACTTAGTCGATTTGGGCCTCGATTGAACACTGCCTTTCACCATTTTTCTCTAGCTGAGCTCTGATCTCCTTTGACGTTATTGGCCTCCTTCGCCGACCCTGCCCCTTCATTATTGGATTTGGAATTTGGGCTCACATGACTGAAACACCCTTTCTGATTTTTTCTTATGCGGGGTCATGTTTGATCAATTTTGTTGGGGGGAAAAATTGGGATAACAGGCACCAACTCAAAATTTCGAAACTTGACTTGAAAAAATGAGGGGAGTTTTGAGGGTGACAACAACTACCTCTTTTTGGGGATGACTTGGCTGGGACAAAAGAATGAGGCAAGATCAAGAAACATAAAATAACTCAAGGGAAGTAGACCAGTGCCTTATCCATTGGGAAAATAGAGTCAAAGGCAAAACCAATACAGAAGACAACACACACGCAATGGGAAAAGGAAACAAACCAAAAAGGAAAAACCAAAAACAAAACACAAAGGAACGATACCAAAAACCAAAACATTGTACACAATATACAGAAGGATTACCTAGTCCCCTAGGACTTAAACAACTTCAAATACTTCCCAATGTAAGGAAGTGGGAGAGGAGATCCATCCATATAATCCAAATAAAAATAGTTTTCTCTAGAAAAGTTCCTGATTTTGAAAGGACCAAGCCAAAGAGAATCAAACTTACCATGGTTTCCTCGAGGTTCATGTCTTTTGTCCCATAGCAGAACAATGTCTCCCACTTGAAAATCTATGGGTCTAGCCTTCTTGTCAAACAAAGCTTTCACCTTCAGTTGATGGGTTGAGATTCTATCAAAAACCTGCAACCTGTCTTCATCTAGCTTCTGGAGATACATGATCCTCTTGTCCAAGGAACTAACAAAACTTGAATCTTCAATAGCCTTCATTAAGTGAAAGGCTAGTAATTCCACTATTAATGGTAACTGAGATTCAACACCATACACCACTTGAAATGAAGACATCCTAATTGCTCTTTTGGGTGTAATTATATCTTCCCAGAGAGCATTATAGAGTTTCTTGTGCCAATTCCTTTGAGAGTCATTGACAAGCTTCTGAACGATGGTTACCAGATTCTTATTTGTTGATTCTACTTCTCCATTCCCTTGGGGGTAGTATTATGAAGAATGAGCAAGGGAAATTCCATAACCATAGCAGAAATCCATCATCTCAAAAGAAGAAAAATTGGAAGCGTTATCAGTTACAATCTTGTTTGGTACCCCAAACCTTATCAAGATGTTCTCTTTGATGAAATTACACACCACCTCAGAAGTAGTGCTTTTGACTGGAATAACCTCTACCCACTTTGTGAAGTAATCTGTAGCAGTTATCATGTGAGTATGCCCAACACTAGAAGGTGGATTAAGAGTTCCAATGAAATATAATCCCCACTGTTGAAAAGGCTCATCAATCACTACTAGTTTTAGTGGCAAAACAACCAACTTAGGTCTCCCAACAAAAGTCTAATAGGCTTCACACTTACCTACCCATTTTGATGCATCTTTGAACAATGTAGGCCAATAGTACCCAACACAGAAGAATTTTATGGGAAGTGATAGTAGAAGAGAAATTCCCTCCACAGGCCTGATCATGAAAAGATGAGAACAACTTTTTTTTTTCTCTTTGTCTACACACTTCAATAATCTTCCATCTATGCCTCACTTGAACAAAGCATTCTCCCATAATACATATTGTGCAGACCTTAACTTAATAGCTCTCTTTTCCTTGGAACTCAAGTGGGATGGACACTCTCCATAAGTAAGAAAATGTGCAACATCAGCATACCATTCATCTGTTGAACTGAGGAAGAGGACAACAGGAACATCAACTACTTCTTTGGACAATTCTGCATCAGCTCCTTCAACAATAAGCTCACATAAGCCTTTACCCTAGACTAGATTAGTTGGCTTGATATCAAGGTCATATTCTTGGAATTTTTCTACCCAATCACCTCTCTTAGTTCCAAACTCCTGTTGTGTAAGAATAGACTTGATGGTTTTATCAGGTACAAGCACAACAGAGTGAGAATTAAGAATATAAAAACAAAACTGCTTGACAACTTTGACCACTGCAAAAGCATGTTTCTCCATCATAGTATATTTTAATTCATGAGATTTAAGAACATAGCTCATGAAGGCAATTGGAAGTTCATGATCCTCATAATTTCTCTGAGTTAACACAGCAGCCGAGGTACTCTCCGTAGCATAGCAATAAATGATAAAATCCTTGTTGAAATCAGGACATGCTAAGATGGGAGTTTTAGCAATGGATTTCTTGATACCTTCAAATGCTTCCTTACCTTCAGGAATTCCAACCAAAGTTTTTCTTTCCTTTCATCATGTGAGCAATACTCAAATTCAGTTCTACAAAATCAGGAATGAATCTCCTTAGGAAGTTTATCTTACCAAAGAAAGAGTGAACACCCTTTTTGCTTGTGGGGAGAGGAATCTGCTGGATTATTTGAACTCTTTCTGGATCTATCTTGATTCCTTCTTTGGAGAAAATATTCCCCAACAACTCACCTTTAGTAACACATAATACAAACTTCTTAGGATTAAGAGAAAATCCATGTTCTCTACATTTCTGGAGGACTGCTTCAAGATGTTGAAAGTGATTTGTCCTTGTTTTGGAGAAAACAATCAAATCATCAAGGTACACAACAATACACTTTCCCTTTAGACTACCAAAATCCAAGTCCATTTCCCTCTGAAAGGTGGCACTAGCATTGATAAGACCAAAAGTCATTCTCTTTGTAGGGTAAAGGTGCCCCAAGGAGTAGTAAAAGCAATTTTGTGTTGATCTGGGGTACTAACTTCCACTTGATTGTATCTAGAGAATCCATCAAGCATAGAGAACATCTCAGAGCCTGTGAAAACTTGCAAAACTTGATCCATCATGGGGAGAGGATAGTTGTCTTTCAGAGAGGCCTGATTCAAATTCCTAAAATCCACACAAATGCGAATATCACCATTCTTCTTCCTAACAGGCACAATGTTGGCAATCCATGTTGAATGATGTATAGGGAAAATAATCTTTGCCTTTAGTAACTTTCTGGATCTCTTGAAAAATAGTGTCAGCAACCTTGGGATTATATTTCCTTTGTTTCTACCTGAAAGGTTTGATCCCATGTTTCAGAGGGATAAAGTGTTGCATTTCCTTCAGCTGGAAAGCCTTGAGATCATCATACAAATAGGCAAGAACATCAGTACCTTTTTTGTAGATTTACTGCCTTCTTCTTCTCCTCTTGAGTGTAGCATTTTCCAATGTTCACCATCTTGGGTTCATCAAGACTCCCAATATTAATCTTTTCACACTCAGCAGAATGCCGAGCTCCTTGGGAAGCTTTAGACTTAATGTACCTATCATGATTATCAAAAAAACCTTCCAAACTCACCAACCCTTTAGGAATCTTGTTACCTTTCAATTTGATGCAGCCATCTTGATCCATCTCTTCCTTGATATCTCCTTCATTAGAGGATACACACTCTCTAGGAAAAGTCTCACTTCTTTCAAAATACAACTGGTCAAAATTATCCTTAAGCTCCAAGAATGAGAGCAAGTGTTGATCATAATTGAAAACCTACCAATTGCTTGCATTATCTGGTACACTGGGCCTATGAATCATTTCAATGGTAAATTTATCCTAAGAGAAATCTGGGTGAGGAATCAACAAAGATCTTGAGACAGCTAGAGAATCAGCTCTAGTGTTCCTTTCTCTTGGCACAACTTTAATGGAGAAAGCATCAAGAAACTAAATGGAATCCCATAAAAGGTTTCTATAATGCTTCAATCTCCTATTCTTCACTTGAAAAATATCCCTGACTTGTTTCACAATCAGCTCTACATCTCCACGAGCACAAAGATTCTTCACTCCCATTTCTTTTTCCATGTTCAATCCAAGTATGAGTGCCTCATATTCAGTTGTATTGTTTGTATTTTCAAAACAAACCTTAAATGAAAAAGGATGAATGTTCCCTTCCGGAGAGATCAACACCACACCAACCCCAGAACCAGCTGAAGAATAACTTCCATCAAAATCCAGAGTCCAAATGCCATTGGGATCATGAATCACTCCCTTAGGAATTTTTGCCTCATCTTGTGACATGATCATGTAGTTACCATGCCCTATATCTTCATAGAGTATCTGTGTTTTTGGATCATTAGTCTTTTACATAATGTATTTAGTTTGTTTGTCAGGTAGCAACTTCTTCATTTTTCCATTGATTGGGATCAAAGCATGTGACCAATCCATCTAAATTTCACCTCCTACCTCCTTACAAAAATTTCTACTCAGCAACATCCCATATGAGGGAGGAATATCAACTACCAAAATAGTGGCTAAGACCCTTTTCTTTGGAAAAGCAACAAAAGCTACTTGTGCATCTTTAATTCTTCCAACCAAAGGAACTTTTCTACTCTCCATGGAATAATAGGAACCAAAGGCATGTGTTAGAGTCAGGCCCAAAGTATGAGCTACTTTTACAGGCATTACATTGTTTGATGCTCCCGAGTCTATAACAGAATTATTGAGTTTATGGAAAACTATGAGGAGAGTCACATAGAATGGTTCAATTTTCTCATTAGGGGAAGTGACTGCAGCCACAAGGCTTGATTGAGGTGAGGAAGAGGGAGTGGGAAAAATACCTTTAGAAGTATTGGATGAAGCTTTGGATTTGGAATTGACAAATTTTACCATTTTAGAAAAATATTTTGGATGGGTTTGGTAAAACTCTGCCTCTGAAATTTGGATTTTGGTCTTTTTGAGGTGATCAATGATATCAAAAGATCCAGAGGTGGATGGGGAATAATTGCTAGGAACTTGAGAGACTTTTGATTTATCAGTTTTAGGATTTGAAGGACAAAAGGTTTTGGAAATAGAAGTAGAAGAAGGGGAATTAACATTACTCACCTTTTGTGTGGAGGCAGTGGGAATAGGAGCTCCTCTTCTTGCAACCACTGGAATATTTATAGGAAACTCCTTGGACTTCTTAGTAGGCTGCACCAATTTTTATTTTCTGTTCGTTTGTTCCCAAGTCATGATAGCATATGAATCACTATTCATATCTGCCACTCTTTCATCATATTCATCTTCATCATCCATACCTTCAGTGGTGAGGAAATGAACTTGAGATCCACCAAGCTCTTCCAGTTCTTCATCAACCTCTTCTTCTGGTTCTTCATAGAGTTCATTACACTCCTCATCATCATGTTCTTGAACTTCACAAGTTGCATTGACTAGAACCTTGATGGGTGGGCCTTCAATAGCCAATCTGGTCTGAGAAGAAGGCAAATGGTTCTTGGGCTGAAAATTCTTCCTTGGAATATCTTGGTAAGGAGTATGCTGAGCCAATTGTTTCTTGATAGCAATGAGATCATTTGCAAGCTTCTGTACTAACTAATCAGAATTGGCTCTAGGGGAAGAGGAATAAGAAGATGCTTTAGATTTGGAAGGTTTTCTTTTCAATTTACCAGACATGATCAGGTCATCCTCCACACTGATAGATAACCATTGATTAGCCTCCAGAGTTACAAGGTTAGCTCTCCTTAGTGCATAACTCACTTTGGGTAACTGGGCATTGAGGAAGAAGCATTTTTGGATTTGATCTATAGGACAAGTGTTCTATGGAATTTTATGAATGAGCTTGTTGAATTTTTCCACAAACTCCCTCATGGGCTCGAATGGTTCCTTCTTGATATGAGAGATTTGAGCTAATAGAGCATACACATCTTCAGTAGGTTTGAAACGCTGCTCAAACTGAGTTTTCATGGTATTCCAATTAGTGATCAACCCAATAGGAAGATGATAAAACCAATCAGCAACATTGTCTTGCAATGTCTCCACAAAAATCCTGACAGAGACATCTTCATGTTCAACCCCAAGAATCCCACATGCAACAATGAAGGCTGCAATGTGTTCATCTAGATGAACCTTCCCATCACCCTAGAATTTGGGAAAACTTTTCTTGTTACCCCTAGGTAACTCATGCAATTGACGAGGAAGAGCAAGAGGCCCAACCTGTTGTCCCTAAGGCAAAGGGGCTGCCATCTTTGGAAAAATTGACTAAAGGGGAACTGAAACCCCAGTAAGTATCAAATCACGAAGATTCAGGACTGAGTTGTTCTTAAGGAATCTATTATTGGAATTTTTGTCTTTAACAGGAGGTGTGCTTGTACAATGAGTTCCTTTGTTCTTTCTTGCTAGAAGAAGAGAGAAGTCTTGTTACTCCAGAAGTTAAAAATGGGAATCTTCTATTCCGAGAGCCTTTTTACCATGAGTATATCTTAGATTCGCTATATCAAAAATGATCTTGAAGTTGTTATTTTAGAAAGGGATACATTTGAAATGAAATCCACAGCGGAGTCAGAAAAAACTGTTGGGTTTTTAAAATGATACCTTAACAAACCACAGTCAGGGGACAACAAGTCCCTCCTCTTTAATGGGAGAGGTTCCCTTATTGAAAGCAAGTAAGCAAAACTTATATACAAATGTACAACTTTCAAAGTGTGGATTCCTGATACTTTGAAATGTTTTATGCCCAAATATCATCAATACAAAAGAATGGAAGAATTAAGGAGATGAGAGAGGAAGAACATAACAATACCTTTAGGAAATATAGATAGCAGAGTATAACCTTATACATATTGAGCCAGGGAGATGTAGAGTAGAATCATTCACTTTCATAATAGATATAATTCCACAGACACAAAGTTCTAGAAATCATATAAACAAGAACACAAAGTTTCTTATCATAAAATATGGATGATTTCCAAATTTTCAGACAAGGAAAGAAGGAACGTAGAGGAAGAAAGATTGTATTGATTACTTCAAATGTATTAAATCTATAGAGCCTGAGGATCCAACCCTAACAATGGTGTTGTAAATAGCTTCCATGAATGGTTACATTTAAAAAGAAAAATGATGAAACTAATGAAACTTCAGAACTAACACCTTTTTTAATGCCTAGTGGCCCATTAAATCCAGCCTTCATCCTGATAAAATTTTAATTTGAGTCCATGTAGGAGATATTTAAACATGGGTGGCTTTTTTATTTTGTGCCTTTTAGAGAAATGACACTTTGGAACGGCCTGCCCAGCTTCTGATATAGGCTGACACATTTTGCAAGCGAGGGAGTTAACTCACTTTTGCAATTTTAATTTTCAACGTGGGCTCAAAAAATCAAATTGCTTCACCGACCCACCTTCCCACTTTGACTCTCGATGCGAGCTCAAAATTTGACTTTATCCCTTGGCATGATTGGGACCTTGGGTCACTTTATAACTTTAAGGTCTTTTGGAAACAAAGAAAAAAATCCCAAATCGCTCCAACGGCCCACCTTCCTACTTTGACTTTTCAAAGCATCAAAACACAAAAGGGCCCACCTATCTGCTACCACTTAAAACATGGCCACGTGTCCCTTTACGGGCATGTTCTACATTTTTGTGTTTTTTACTAAGTCCCTCTATTTGGTAAAGGATCTATGTATGACCCAAGACACGTGGAGGCTTCTCGCTCATTTGGAGACTCTATTTTGACCTGACCCTTGGAGGTGTGACGATTGGACACGTGGAGACCTAGCGCATGTTTTTGACCTGATTTTGGATTCTTCCTTTAAAGTTACACTGAAGAGACACGTGGAGACTTCTACCAGTTCTTTTATACTTAGCCGATTTGGGCATGTTTCCCACTTGACTTCTGTTGGACCCTAGACATGTGGAGAGTTGGCACTTGTTTGGGAACCACCCTTAGCGACCCTTTAAAGTGCGTCGATGAGACATGTGGCAACGTCCACTGGCCTTAGAATTTTTAACACCCGATTTAAATTTTTTAAGGCTCTAACCACGTAGAGGGTTGGTGCTCATTTGAGGTATTTCCCTTGGGTCTCACTTCTGAAGTTACGCTGATGAGACACGTGGTGTTGTCCATTGGCCCTTCCATACTTAGTTAATTCAGGCATGTTTTGTCTTCTTTTCAAACCTAGGACACGTGGAAATGCCTGCACTCATTTGAGTATTGTCCCTTGAGCCCTGCTTCTAAAGAGTTGTCATCCGTTGAGACATGTGGAGGCTTCCGTTGTCTCTTCTGGCCTTAGACTTTTCAAAGGTCATGTCAGTCCCCTTTTTTAAGGCTTTGACCATGTGGAGATCTTGGTGCTCAGTTTGGAGGTCTATCCTTTGGGCCGTGCCTTATGAATTTTATGCTGATGAGACATGTGGTGCCATCTGCTGGTCACTTCCATACTTCATCTGATTTGGGCCTCAATTGAAACACTACCTTTCACCATTTTTCTCCTGTGCTGAGCTCTGATCTCCTTTGAATGATGTTGGCCTTCTTCGTCTGACCCTGCCACTTCATTATTGGATTTGGAATTTGGGCTTGCATGACTGAACCACCCCTTCCTATTTTCTCCTATTCGGGATCATGTTTGATCAATTTTTTCGGGGGGAAAAATTGTAATTTTGAGGGTAACAACATGACCTATCCTTGGGGAAATACTCCCTCTCATTCATTTTCATTTATTGGATGACCACTTTGAGGAAGATGCTAACACATCAACTTGGGTGATTTATTTTTCCATATATGCCTTTATCCTTGAAGTTGGGTGTGGGACTACTTGGAGATATGTAGCTCTAGTAATAGTTATATAGTACATAGTTTTCTTCAATATCTCCTCTGCTATATGTGTCAATTTTGACCCATGGGTACCTATCTTCCTAGTTACAACACTAAGCTCCTCCATAGCCCATGGAGTTTTTCCTTTAATTGAGTGCTACGGGGAATTTCCCTTCAATGGTTCCAAGCTTGTAGCTCCCTTATTTAAAGAGGGAAGTATGTGTTTTATGATCCCACTTAATTTTTACTCTCTTAATTTTTTTTTGTAGGGTCAAGTCAATTCCTTTCTTACTTATCCAAATTAGGGTCCTTTTAAGGATATGTGTAGTCCTACTATGAAATGAAGTACCCTCTAACCTCATCCAATCACTACTTGGGATAAGATGTGAGGCTATCTTTTTGTCAACATATAATTTTCTCAACAAATCTAAAATCCTCAAGTCCTTGAGGAACAACTGCAATTTTGTAATCCACCACTTGGGTGCAGGTCATCCTAGACTAGTCCCTTAATATGAGCTCTTCCTTATCCCTATAATCCATCCAATAGTCCTCATAATGAGGTTCATATTTATAGTATTTCTCCAAAGCTCCATGGAGTATCCACCTAATGTCATAATTGGTTCTAGGAGAGAGTTTCTATAAATTTATTCTTCTCATCTTTTCCTGGAATAGTCTAGCTTTAATCAAAGTAAGGAAGTTGTACCTACTAACATTGATAGGGAACTTGATATTTGTGATGTGTTTCTATGTAATATTCTTATGTACTACCATCAACTTCCTTGATACCTCCAAAAGTTCCCATCTATCATCCAAGTACCTTGGCGACATGTAAGGGGTGTTATGAAATCCACTTATCCTAATATAAGTGAAAATTTTGAATTGGATGAAGTAACAACCATATTTAGTGATTATTGAAAGGAACGATAAGAATATTGTTCCAAGCCATGCTATCAGAATATAATAACACACCACATTAGATTTGCAAAGCAGAAGAGCTAAAATACCATATATGGAAATCCATCATAATCCATAATGCTCAATACATTATAATAGAATGACTTAAATTATTCAATAAGAAAGATGTACATATAGGAGGAGGGAAGTGCAACTACTAGCTAAATCAATGGTGAAGAACTCCCACTAATTGATACTAGTATTTAAGTTAACTCCAAAAGACTAGTAAGCTAACTTCACATAATTGAGAAGCTAACTCAACACAACTAGTAAGCTAACTCCACACAACTAGTACACCTAAGTAAGCTAACCCAACAAGTGTAGGGCTAACAAAAGTGTAAGAATTATCCTAATAAATAAATAAAAGGATAAATAATAACCTACACTAACACCCTCCCATAAGCATAGCTTAGGTGGGTGGAAAAGAAGGTGGGTGCCAGCAACAAGGCCTGATGAGGTACCCACGTACAACAACTGGGCAAAATGGACACCGCAAGGTACCCAAAACCAATAATAACAAAGTAGAGAGCAAAATTCTGCTACAATATATCCTTAGAAGCTTGACTCCAAAAACTTGTAAAATGATGAAGAAGTGTGGTGCAAACTATGGTCTGAATCCACTGCTCGATCATATAACTCAAAAACAACTGACAATGGGCTTCACCAAAATAGCTCCATGCAAAGAGACTGTCAATGGAGTGATGTCGAAAAGTGAAAAACAAACACCAAACATACTTTGATCAACTACTATAAATAGGTGTGCCACGATCCAAGAAAAACCAAGGCAACAAGGCAAGGACACGAGATCCAAATAAATAGGAGTGCCACGATCCAAGAAAAAGCCAAGGTAACAAGGCAAGGACACGAAACCCAAAGAAGCAGTATCAACACCACACCCTCCCATACTGTAAAATGGGTAGAGTGACACCACAGATCTATATGAGTTGTCAAAATCAACTATTCGAACACTGACAAACTAACACTGGGCTCCACTAGAATAGCTTCCCCACAAGAGAGACTGTCAACATGCCAAAAAAAAAGTGTCGAAAATACATATCCAAAATATCTCAAAAAACAAGAGAGATATAAATGTATGCACCCATAGATACAAGAATTTAACACCCAAAGGTTTAGGACGTCGGGCTCAACCGAAATTACATCCACAAGTGATCACAACACCCTCTCAAATTTGGCACTTTATAATTAAGTGCATGTAAATATCACAATGAGAAACAATACATTTTACCTTTGAAATATGTGTATAAAAATGTCACCAATGCGTAGATGTCGAAAAAATACAAAATTTCAAAAAAAATATCACCTTAATCCGAGCTACGGATCAAAAGTTATGAGCTCTATAAGGTTTTGCTATTAAAATAATATTTTAATGCTGATCTTTTTAAAAGGTACATGTGACACCCAAATGTCCAAAGGGTAAAAGAGTGCATCCACATGATACATGCTTGCGACCAAAGGATAAAAGCCTACGCCCAAAACCTAAAATGTCCACAGGGTAAATCATTGCGTCAGAGGGTACACGCTTATATCCAATGGATAAAAGAATGCACCCAGAGGGTACAAATCTGTGTCTAGTGGATAAAAGACTGCATCCAAAACCAAAATACCCAGAGGTTAAAAGAATGCATCCGGAAGGTACATGCTTATATCCAATGGATAAAAGAATACACCCATAGTGTACAGGTCTGCGTCAAGTGGATAAAAGACTGCATCTAAAACCGAAATACCCAGAGGGTAAAAGAATACATCCGGAAGGTAGATGTGTATATCTAATGGATAAAAGAATGCACCCATAGGGTACAGATCTACGTCCATTGGATAAAATACTGCATCTAAAACCAAAATACCCATAGGGTAAAAGAATGCATCCGGAAGGTACACGTTTATATCCAATGGATAAAAGAATGCACACATAGGGTACAAATCTGCATCCAGTGGATCAAAGAATACATAAAAAACCAAAATACCCAGAGGGTAAAAGAATGTAGCTAAAAGGTACATGCTTATATCCATTGGATAAAAGAATGCACCCAGAGGGTACAGATTTGCATCTAATGGATAAAAGACTACATCAAAAACCGAAATACCCAGAGGGTAAAATAATGCATCCAGAAGGTACACACTTATATCCAATGGATAAAAGAATGCACCCATAGGGTACAGATCTGCGTCCAGTGGATAAAAGACTTCAACCAAAATTGAAATACCCAGAGGGTAAAAGAATGCGTCCAAAAGGTACACGCTTATATCCAATGGATAAAAGAATGCACCCAGATTTGACTGTCTTAAAACATGGTCAAGTTTACAGTCAGTTCTAGGGTTTTGGCACCTTCCAAATCTAATTCTACACTTTGTTTTGCATAAAAATGCATGCTACAAAAAATTTCTAAAAAATTCCAAATACATGAAAAATAAACCCTTGCTTGCAAAGAAAAACTTACAAATGGATGTATACATCATCTATAGCTCTGATACCATGAAAGGAATGATAAGAATATTGTTCCAAGCCATGATCTCAGATGATAATAACACACCACATTAGATTTGCAAAGCAGAAGAGCTAAAATACCATATATGGAAATCCATCATAATCTATAATGCTCAATACATTACAATAGAATGACTTGAATTATTCAATAAGAAAGATGTACATATAGGAGGAGGGAAGTGCAACTACTACCTAAATCAGTGGTGAAGAACTCCCACTAATTGATACTGGTAGTTAAGTTAACTCCAAAATACTAGTAAACTAACTTCACATAACTGAGAAGCTAACTCAACACAACTAGTAAGCTAACTCCACACAACTAGTATACCTAAACAAGCTAACCCAACAAGTGTAGGGATAACACAAGTGTAAGAATTATCCTAATAAATAAATAAAAGGATAAATAATAACCTACATTAACAATTACCTTATTTTCTTATGAATATATTAGATTATTTTCCCACTCAAGCTTGAATAAACATATGAAGTGAGAAAATAAACTATCATGCACCAACTTGAAAATGTAAGTGTAGTTATACATGTTTAGATGGGGGTATACATTATAGACTCTATAGTTGCCAAAATATTTTACTCTTTCCAATCCAGGGAATGTCCTATGTGGAGAAATGTTGTATACTATAAAAGATGTCATGTAGAAATCCATTTTTCTACTAGATCCTTCTTTAATATGTACTTCCATTTTGAGTAACTATTGGTGGATATAATCACTGATGATTTATCCCCAATGGATGTGTATCTTTCAAATAAGGATAATCTAAATGTATTTGAACATCCAATCACTATAGTGGTATTTAGATTCCTTCCCCATGAATTTATTCAACAATGTGACGATGTCTCTAATTTCTTCCACAAAGTTAGCTCTACTTAATTTCTTGGGAATTCTGGTGGCAGTAATCCTTGGATTTTCAACCCAATTGTTGTTCAATATTTTGGAGCATTTGTGTTATCTTGTTTTTAGTGATTCCAGCTAAAATTGAGATAACCATAGAATTTTTTTGACAAAACCTCCTAAAAATGCCCTTTGAAGGAGATTTTTGGGTTTTCAGGTTTCCATCGCATGAAACATGTCTTTTACATGCTTCATGTCGAGTGTCTTCCAAAACCTGAAACTCGATTACATGCCAGTGTATCAGGTTTTCGAGAACCATGGGAGCATCGGAACATACCTTACAAAAAACATGTTACATGTTGCTTGTTTCCTGAAACCTGAAACCCAAAATGATCCTTTGTGTCAGGTTTTCAGAACTCGATAGCATCTAGACATGTCTTTTACATGCTTCATGTTGGTTGGTTCCCGAAACCTGATTTGTTAAGAAAACCTTTGTTTCAGGTTTTTGGAAGTGCTAAGCATGATGACATGGCATTAATGCCGAGTTGTCAGTTAGTTGGCACACATGTCGAGAGGAGGTGTAATAAATGCTAGGGTTTTATAAATACTCTGGTTTTACACGTCATTTCTACCTGACATATTTTGCTGCGTGGATTTTTCGTACATGCTCCTTCGACCTCCAAACTTGACTGAACTTCTCGATCGATTTCGTGATCCATCTTTGATCATTTTTCAAATTTCTTGAAGGTATTTTTCTCTTCTTATCATTTTGTGATCTTTGGGTTTGTTTTTGAAGTGTTCTTTTGGTGTTTTTCCTCTTTGCTTTTTCTTGCCTCTGGGTTTAGGGTTTAGGGTTGTCTTCTTCATTTTTTTTGTTGAATTTCCATGAAACCCCTTGTTTGAAAACTCATCCTGGGTTTTTTCTTATTTTCTTCCATGGATATACTCTTTTAATTTTTGAGAATAATCTATAAAACCTAACTTACAAGCTTGGAGGAAATTTTACCTGTTCTGACATCCCAGAAACCCGACACCTTTGTTTCGGGTTTTACAGGGTGTCTGACACTATTTGGTTTCTGCAGTGTATCAGGTTTGGCAAAGTGCTCAACATCAATCATCTGACTTCTGCTTGTGTCAAGTTTCTCAGATTGTTTGACATCTTCCAACTTCCACAGAGTGTCGGGTTCCATACCTTTGCAGGGTGCTCAACATCTCCTGATTTCCACCTTGTGTTGCGTTTCATGAATTGTCTGACACAACCTAGTTTCCGATTATACTCTGTAGTGTGTCGGATTTCATGAATTGTCTGACAGGTCTCAAAGTCCGGTTGGTGTGGCGGGTCTGTGGGGTTTCTCAGCAAGCTTCCAAGTTTGATTGTTCAAACAAGAGTTATCTAGGCATTCTTTCTTTAGGACTTCTCATGTCGGATCCTAGATCATCTAAGGATAAGTCAGATAGGTTAGGAAAGATGAAATACAAGTACCAGAAAATGGAATCCCCTTCCTACATAGATTACAATTACGACATCTGAGAGATACGGAGCTTGGTAACATTGACATGGAAGACTTTTGGAACAGAACCAAGGATTCTTCTCAGAGTCCCTAGATGAAGTCAATAACCAATAGTGGCCTCCCTCTTGCAGCAGGATTCCCAATGTCTGCTCAATGCCCTGAGTTCATTTTGGTCTGTGCTTCCAATTATGACTCAGATTCCCACTCAATGAAAAATCAAGCAGGAGAAACCATAGTGAAGTTGGACGGGGGTTACTTTGATGACCTCTTAAGATTACCCAACTTTGAGGAATATGTCGATGTAGATCTTAAGTCAGCACAGAAATCCTGGGACAAAGATCAAGAAGATTGCATCAAGCATGTGAATAAAAAGTTCTTGATCAAGGCCAAGCCAGCCGTCTCTAGGTTTCCCAAGTTTGTCCCTAGGAGTGATTTCATCCTTGAAATCAGTGACATCATCACCCTGTTGAGTCGAGTATTTGGACTCCCCAAGTCAAGAGACTTTCATGGGTGGATGTATCAATTCATGGTCCTTATAAAGAAGAATGAACAAGGGATTGATTGGAGCAGTCTTATAAGTAATGAGATTGATTCCCAGATGAAGACAGTCTTGACTACTGGCAAGTTTTATATGTCATCATATGTCACCTATGCAGCAGCCGGTATGAGGAATTATCCAGGGTTGGACGTGAAGGGAAGTAAGTCAACCAAACATATATATCGATATTTCCCTCAGTTGACAATGAAGGGGTCTGAGGATCAATTCAGAAGAGTGAATGATGCCTTCTTTTATGAGAACATCTGCATGTTGAACCCTGACTTAAGAAAGAGAAGAGTCTCTGATGAGGCATGGGCCGAAGTATCAAAATGGGGTTGTATCTTCTTGCAGTTCAAGAAGTTCACATACCTTTGGGTGGTCATGTACCCGGGTGATCCTTTCTGATTTCCCAGATTCCCAGGTGATAAGCTGATCCTAATGGAGTTGGTAAGACAATTGTTGGATTTCCACAAATTCCAACAAAGTAAACACAAGGCTGTCGTATCCTTCCCTATTTCCATCGGAAGGTACACGTGCTCGACAGTGGTTAAAGCTAAGAATGTGGTGCACGAGCTTCAGGACAAGTTGAAGAAGCACATGAAGCACAGAGATGGATTTGATTTCCGAGGAGTCCTTAAATCATACAGGACTTTATATCTACATGTTCCCAACATAGAAGATATTTGGGTTGATCTTCGGGATGAAGTTGCCATCTAAAGAAAGGACAATAACAGGTTGACAATTGAAGAAATCTAGATGCTAGATTTATCTGACATCCCAGAGGGCACCATGGATAATGAGAGTGTCCTTGATGCCTTGTATGATGGGTTAAATGAAGACCGATATGTATTCCCCAACCATTGATTGGTCCATCACTGAGAAAGCTTCTATTGTGGGGAGAGCTGCTCAAATTCTTGCCCATACTAAGGCGTGGCTCATTTCTTGGGGAATGAGTTATAAAGAAGGGATTTTTTCAAAACTAGATACTTTGGAAGTGGGACCCTCCAAGGGAAAAAAGGAAAAGGATAAGAACCCTTCCAAGAGGCCAATAAAGGTTAAGTTTGTCAGAAAGGGAGAAGATCAAGTAACTACACCAGTGGCCACTCTCCCACAAATAGTTGAGATTCTTGATTCACCTCCACAACCAGAACAAGGAAATCCTCCTTCAGGAGAAGAGATTGTTCAACCTTCCATTCCTCTTTTGACTGGCAGCTCATCAGAGGTAAGTCTTCCTCTTATCTCTCAAACTCTAATTTCAGAATCATTGCCTCCTCCCATTCAGCCTTCCTTGCCTCAGATTTCTTCACCAAGTTCCTCAGCCATGGCTAGTATCTTCTCTGGCCTCTCACCTCTCCCCACTGGACCTCAGTTAACCATGGATATGCCTCCTCCTTCTGCGCCTTCATTCCCTGAGTCCATTATCATGGACACTACACTTGCAGTGGTCACCACTCCACAAGCTAACCTTCCTCCACCTGAGGATGTGACCGTAACACCTACAATGGGAGAAACTTCTTCCAATACACCTCAATGGTTAATAGATCAGACTCCGAGGAAGAGGAAGGTGGTAGTTCCATTACCAGCCTTTGATTTCAGTTCCCTCAAGGTCACTCCTACCAAGTTGGCCAAGAAACCCAAAACAGTTTCAAGGATTTCAGTGGATGCCTCAGGGCATAAATTTGCAGAAATTGCTACTCCTGCAGCTGATAAAACCAAGGATGATATAATGGTCACAGATTATCAAATCACAAGGGTTGATCTAGGGAAAGTAACAACGGAGGGAGCACAACAGGATGCACAAGATGCCATGAATGTGTTGTGCCAGAAGCTAAAGGAAACTAAGGCAAACAGAGATGAGTTAAAAGAGAAAGTACAAAGCTGACAGAAGTACTACTCAAGCTCTCAAAGCCTCCTGAGTCAACACCATCATCCTCTACTCCTATCTAGGTTCGATTTCTCATCGGTACCCATGATCAAGAAGATTAATGAGAAGGGGAGAACGGTCGATGAATGGATCCAAAGGCTGCTCCTATAAGGAAAAGAAGTCATTGAGGACACCGTGGAAGTCTACAAATCCTTGGAGGATATAAAGAAGGATGGAGAGAAAATGGATGATGAATTTTCAGTAGAGGTCGGGAACCTAGAGTTAACTTTTGAAGCTCTCCAAACGCTGAAACAGGTTCCATCCCACATCTTGGTCGAAGAAGGCATCATTCCACATGGGGACAAACATTTTCAACTAACCAAAGCCATTAGATTCAGAATAAAGATTCTCAATGAAGCTTGCAGAAAATTGAGGGAATCAAGAGATCAATTGGTCAATGGCACGAATGACATAGAAGAAGAGCTAGTCAAGATCTGTGCTAAGGTGTTGAGTGAAAGCTCGGGTATTCTTCCTGTTGATGATCTTTACAAGCAGATCCAAGAATCAATTCAGCATGAACCAACTTATGGATTCGGCCTGGAAATCATTGACAGGTTTGTGAAAATTGAACATTCTTTGGAAACCCTGAGGAAACTCAACAAGAGACTGAAAAAGCTTCTTGGCAACACTAGCGATACTCAGGAAACATGTGAAGTTCTGAGTGATAATTCCACCGCGCCTGATGAAAATGAGGTGCAGGGTATAATCTGAAAAGTTCCAAGAATTTTGGGACAAGCAGGGTTTTGTTAGAGGAAGACAAAGATGATGAAACAGAATAGGCACAATGTTGCATGTCATTTCAATCCTGAAATTGACATGTCTTTTTCATTTTTGTTTCGTCACATAGGAAGCAAATTTTGACTTGGTCTCCTACGTGAGAGTCAAGCAAAGTAGGAATCTCATTAAAAAGACTATTTTCTAGGATTTATCCTATTTTCTCTCAACTCCTTTTATTATAAATAAGGGATGCTTATGCATTCCAAAAGGTTGAGATTTTTGGAATATTGAGATCTATTGTGAAGAAGAAAGACTTTGTGTTTTCTTTTAATCATTTGAGGAATAGAAGTTGATGCTATTTTGCAAACTTTGTGTTGTGAGATGTATCTTTCTTAAGATATTGTTCTTATGTTCATAATCTTAAGCTATTCTTTGTTTAGCATCTTGATTGTTCTAATCATTTCAAACATTACATTTGTTTTCTAAAAACGTATGATTATTTCGTGCTCTGTGTTTACTCGAAAGAAAATATGTTCCCCTCATTTCCTTTCCATTGTGTTTCTTCCATAATAATAATTTCCTTTCCGATCCATTTCATTTTGAAAGAGCAATATCTTCACCTATTATGGATATGGATTTCGGGATTCTATCCCAACCCCAATGGTTAGATTAGTGTGAATACTATATATTATTTCTGTTGTGTTTTAGATTAGTAATAAATAGGTAGCCTCACCTGTCTTTGAGGAGGGATTTAATCCCATGTACTGTGGTTGAACCTCATATTTTGGCTTGACAAAATATCCAACCAACAGTTTTTTGGCGACTCCGCTGGGGATATATGGATTGATAAGACTAAGCTTATCCTTTTGGTGTCTGGAAACTCCGTATTTTCCTTATTTTCAAGAAGATCCATTTTCCAGTTCAAGCTGGCCAGGAAGATCTTCACTCGGTCAAGCTGAGCCAGGGGTGAAACTGATCCGTTCTTTGATCTGCTTCAACAACATAATTTCAGGCTTTCACCCAACAGTGTTACATCTAGTCAGGCAAGAAGTTCTTCACCCATCTGAAGGACTCAGATTCCTCAAGAACAAGAAGTTTCTACAACTTGTCATGCATTATTCTTGTCAGATATTCATATTCCTGTACACACTTCATTTAGAAGAATGGTAGCACAACCTGTGCCTTGGGGTGTAGCTATTGGTCCTCTTTCCCTTACTCCACCATTGCATGACCTACCTCATGGATCATAGAAGAATATTCCTAAGTTCAACGGTGATGGAAAACAACATCCTGATGAACACATTGCCTCATTCTTTGTTGCATGCAGTGTTCTTGGGGTTGCTCATGAAGATGTCTCTGTTTGACTCTTCGTTGAAACATTACATGGTGTAGCAGCAGAATGGTTTTACCATCTTCCAAATGCATGCATTACCAACTGGGCTACCATGAGATCTGTATTTGAAGCAAGGTTCAAACCAGCTGAAGATTCTCATGCCTTGTTAGCACAGCTTACACACATGAAGAAGGAGTCTTACGAACCCATGCGGGACTTCATAGCCAAATTCAACAAGCTGATCCACAAGATTCCAGACCTAGCTGTTCCTACTCTTGAAAATCAGAAGTGTTTCTTCATCAACGCTCAACCCCCTGATGTAAGCTTCTTGTTGAGAAGATCTGTTATCCCCGATTTGGCCACCACTCAAGCTACAACCACCGAAATAGAAGATGATCTTATTCTGGCCGGAAAGATCAGAAGAGAATCATCTAAACCTAAAAATCAGAGTTCTTCTCAGAGTACTACTGATACCATGATTCAGAAGATGGCCAATGACTTGATCAATTTAAAGAAGCAAATGTCTCAACAAGAAACAAACATTCCTTATTGGGATATTCCTAGATGGAATTTCAACAATGCCAACAACGCTCCCGTAAGAGATAGGAATCAGTTGATTGCTGCTCCCACCAGTTTAGCCATTGAAGCTCCTCTTGTTAACGCAACAGTTGAAATAGTTGAGGAGGATGAGGAACCAGAAGATCATGACTCTCATGAAGCCTTCAAAGCTTCAGGATATGCTGATGAGTCTTTTGATGATTCAGCTGGTGACTCCAGCATTGGTTATTTGGAATACGAGAAAGATGAAGATGAGCATGATGGAAAATCATTTGCAGTTTTCACTTGATCCCAATCTCAGAACCCCAGAAATTTGGTTGAAATCTCCAAGGATAAAATTAAGGAAGCTCCCGTAGTTATGGCTAAAAGAGGATCTCCCATCTCAGCACAAACTGAAAAGGAGATAACAAAAAAGGTAACTTCACCTTCCAACTCTCTTTCTCCTACTTTCAAGGCCAGTACCTTGGCTCAGACCAATGTAACCAGAACTGAGCCCTCCATCATTCCTTCATATACCACTTTCGACATCATTGATCACACAAAGAAAACCAAAATCCAAATGTCAGAAGCCGAATACCTTCAGTCCAACCCTGAGTAATTTGAGAAACTTGCCAAATTCATTAGAAGCAAGGCTGTTATTCCTCCATCTTCAAAAGGAATTTTTCCTAGCCCCACTCAGCCTTTACCTCAGAGTAATATGACCTCTGCCACTTCTTCAGGAAATATTGAACCATTTTATTTGTCTTTACTTATAAACAGTTTCAAACTCAGCAATTGCATAATTGACTCAGGAGCCTCTGATAACGTTATGCCCACAAAAGTAGCTCATGCCCTTGGACTCACACTGACTAAATCTTATGGGTGATGTTACTCCATGGAAACTAAACAAGTCCCCTTGATTGGCCAAATCAAGGATGCGCAGTTTGCATTTGTTGCATTTCTAGAAAAGAGAGTAAAAATGACTATCCTAGTTGCTGATATCCCGACTGCTTATGGGATTCTTTTGGGAAGAGGATTTTGCAAAGATGTTGGAGGAGAAATCAACATGGATTGGACCAAAGCTAAAATTCTAGTAAATGGAGTTCCTCGTGTCCTTCACCCCGAAGCACAAGCAAAGTACCTGGTTACTAAATCAGATGATCCTAAGGCTCAAATTCTCTTTGAAGATGCAGGCTTGGGTAATTATTTCCTGACATATGAGGTGCCCTCTGTAGAAGTGAAAGAAGAAGATCCTAATGTTGTCTGGACCCTTGAGTTTGATGGGAGCTGTTCAACTACTGGTTCAGGTGCCAGCGTAGTTCTTATATCTCTGGATTTCGAGATCTTTCCCTTTGCTTTCAAGTTGCAGTTTGATAATACTAATAACACAACCGAATATGAAGCTTTGTTATTAGGATTAGAAATGGCAAGACAAAAAGGAATCTGAAATCTCAAAGTACAGGGAGATGCCGAGTTGATTGTGAATCAAGTAAGGGGAATTTATCAGGTAAAAAATGACCGTCTAAAACATTACAGAAACAAGGTTTGGGACAACATAGAATGCTTCGATGCTTTTTCCATTAAAGTAGTCTTAAGAGATTACAATGATAAAGTTGATTCCTTAGTTGTTTCTACATCTCTTCTTCTTCCTCACCCATAGTTCAAATAGGACACATATACCATTGAGATTGTGTATCGTCCAAGTGTTCCAGATAACTCAGCTCATTGGCAGGTGTTTAATGATGACCAACAGGTATTGTCTTTTCTAGAGAAAGATGATAATTTTAGTGAACTTTATTTTGAAGGATCAGAATTAGCTTTTCATGAGTCTGTCTCGAATTCATATCAAGAAATTGATGGTGAATTCATCCAGCTTAAAGGCAATAAGATTCTGAAGGGATTAGTTTCTCTGGAAGGTCTGTTTGACAAGCATGACCGGTTCATTCAGGGTAAAAGGCAAGCTGAAGGTGCTTCCTCGTCAGAGGTAGATCAAGTTAACCTGGGCTCCGCTGATCAACCACGGATGGTAAACATTGGTAAATGTTGTTCTCTGGAGGAAAAAGAAAGATTCTCTTCACTCTTGAAGAGATATATGGACGTCCTAGCATGGTCATATGTGGATCTAAAGTCTTTCAAGCCCAAGGATGTGCAACATAGCATTCCTTTGAAGCCTGAAGTTAAACCCTACAGGTAGAAGTAGAGACATTACAACCCAAAGATCTTAGGGACTATTCTTGCAGAAATTCAGAAAATGTTAGACGCAAGGATTATCTTTCTGATCCATCATTCCACCTGGGTTGCGAACATTGTCCCTGTGAGAAAGAAGAACGGTGAAATCCAGATTTGTGTTGACTTCTGGAATCTCAACCAGTCTTCATTAAAGGACAATTATCCATTGCCCATCATGGACCAGGTATTACAGACTGTCACTGGAGTAGAAATGTTATCCATGCTTGATGGATTTTTGGGGTATAATCAGGTTGAGGTAGCTGCTGAAGATCAACATAAAACAGTGTTCACCACTCCATGGGGAACCTTTACTTAGAGAAGAATGCCTTTTGGTTTGATCAATGCCTGGAGCCACGTTTCAAAGGGCTATGGACTTATCTTTCAGAGATTTAATGGGCAAGGTCATAGTTGTGTATTTGGATGACTTGATGGTCTTTTCTAAAAAGTGAAGTGATCATTATGATCACCTGGAACAGGTACTCTTAAGGTGCAGGCATCATGGGATTTCATTAAATCCTAAAAAATCCATGTTCGGAGTGACAGAAGGAAATTTGTTGGGTCATATTGTGACTAGAGAAGGAACCAAGATTGACCCAGAGAGGGTGAAGGCCATTCAAAGCCTTACCCTACCCACAAGAAAAACTGGGGTGCACTCCTTTTTCGGGAAGGTTAATTTCCTAAGAAGATTTGTACCTGATTTTGCCTGATAAAACTGAGGATATCCTTGGAATGATGAAGGATAAAATTCCATTTCGATGGAGCACTGAAGGGAAGCTTGTGTTTGAAGAAGTCAAATGGGAAATTGCTCACGCTCCTATTCTGGTATGCCCAGACTTCAAGAAAGATTTCATCATGTACAGCTACGCTTCCACACATACAGTATCGGCCATCCTGATGCAGGAAAATGAAGAAGGAATTGAAGCTCCCATTGCTTTCATGAGCTGCCCACTAAAGGAACATGAATTGAAGATGTCACAGATTGAAAAGCATGCTTATGCAGTGGTGAGAGTGGTGAAACATTTCAGGTATTATGTCTTGAGTTCCCACACTCTCGTTCTAGTTCCTGATACCACAGTTAAATCCATTCTGACCCAACAAGAGTTGGGTAGTCAACGGGGTAACTAGATAGCCAAAGTCTAGGAGTATGACTTGGACATCAGACCTACCAAGTTGGTGTGAGGCAGAGGCCTGTGCCAATTAATCACAGAAAACAATGCTGAGACAGAGTGTGAAGAAACTGAAGGTACTTCTTTAGAATTTCCCAAAGTGCTTTTCGTAAGCACGACTGATGAATGGTACGTAGATATCACTTTATTTTTAACCTATGGCGAGTTTCCCCCACATTTAAGCCATAAAGAAAAGAGGACAGTTAAACTCAGATCTGTAAGATACATTCTGTGGGACAATGGTATATACAAGAAAGGTATCGATGGTGTATTCCTGCGCTGTGTTGACAAGTCTCAGCAGATAAGGTTGCTAGAGTCCTTCCACAATCTAGCATGCGGAGGACATTTCTCTTCTTCCATAACAACTTACAAGATTTTATGGGCCAGGTACTATTGGCCTACTCTCTTTCGAGATTTAGCTGAATGGGTGGCCAAGTGTGAAGCTTGTCAACATTTTGTTGGTCGTCCTAAGCTGACAGCTCTTCCCTTAAAGCCCGTGGTGATTGAAGAACCTTTTCGCCAATGGGGAATTGATTTCATTGGAGTATTGAACCCTACCTCTAGTGCCAGTCATAATTATGTCCTCACCACCACAGACTATTTCACCAAGTGGGTGGAAGCTTCTCCAATCAAACAAGCTACCTCCGAAGCTGTTTGTAATTTTCTCAAAGAAAATATAATTGTTAGATTCGGTGTGCCTCACAAGATTGTTGCTGAAAATGCCTCCAATTTCTCATCCCATGAGTTGATAGAATTTTTTTATGGATTTGGGATCACATTGGCTCATTCATCTGATTACTACCCTCAAGGCAATGGTCAGGCTGAATCGAGCAACAAAAACCTGGTGACCATAATCAGAAAGTTGGTTGATGAGAATCAGAGGACATGGCACAAAGCATTGTATGATGCATTGTGGGCCAATCAGATTACTCCTAAATGAGCTATTGGAATGTCCCCATTCCAGGTGTTGTATGGAATTGACGCTGAGATACCTATCTCTGTAGAATTTCCAGCCTTACAGTTGGCTAAAGCAATTGAGGATGAAACTTTTCAAAGTTCTATTGAGAAAAGGATAATGTACCTAGCCAGGCTAGAAGAAGAATGAAGCAAGGTGGTGGATCACATCATAGACCATCAGATCAAATTCAAAATAATATTTGACAAGAAATCAAAGCAACGTGATTTCCAGGTCAGAGATCTAGTACTTCTCTGGGACAAGAGAAGAGAACAGAAAGGGATGCATGGAAAGTTTGACTCCTTATGGAAAGGTCCTTTCAAAATACATCATATGAACAGTGAAAATAGCTTATGTCTATCATACCTTGATGGAGAGTTTCTCCCTCTACCTTTCAGTGGCCAACATTTGAAGATGTTCCACCAGTAATGCAAGATGCTCTCTTGCATTGTATCATAATTTATTTTCTGTTGTGTGTTTTCTTTCTTTCTTTCTTTCCTTGTTTGTTTTTGGTTTTTCTTCTTCAGACTCCATAGCCCAATGGATAAAGCTTTTGATATGAGTTCTCTTCCTTTGATGTCTCAAAGAAATTCCCCAACTGGAGCCAGTTGTTATCTCATTTTTAGTGATTCCAGCTAAAATTGAGATAACCATAGAAATTTTTTGACAAAACCTCCTAAAAATGCCCTTTGAAGGAGATTTTTGGGTTTTCGGGTTTCCATCGCATGTAAACATGTCTTTTACATGCTTCATGTCGAGTGTCTTCTGAAACCTGAAACCCGATTACATGCCAGTGTATCGGGTTTTCGGAACCCGGGAGCATCAGAACATACCTTACAAAAAACATGTTACATGCTGCTTGATTCCCAAAACCCAAAACCCGAAATGATCCTTTGTATCAGGTTTTCAGAACCCGATAGCATCCAGACATGTCTTTTACATGCTTCATGTCGGTTGGTTCCTGAAACCTGATTTGTTAAGAAAACCTTTGTTTCAGGTTTTCGGAAGTGCCGAGCATGATGACATGGCATTAATGCCGAGTTGTTGGTTAGTTGGCACACGTGTCAGAGGAGGTGTAATAAATGCTAGGGATTTATAAATACTCTGATTTTACACGTCATTTCTACCTGACATATTTTTGCTGCGTGGATTTTTTGTACATGCTCCTTCGACCTCCAAACCTGACTGAACTTCTCGATCGATTTCGTGATCCATCTTCGATCATTTTTCAAATTTCTTGAAGGTATTTTTCTCTTCTTATCATTTTGTGATCTTTTGGTTTGTTTTTGAAGTGTTCTTTCGGAATTTTCCTCTTTACTTTTTCTTGCCTCTAGGTTTAGGGTTTAGGGTTGTATTCTTCATTTTTGTTGAATTTCAATGAAAAACCTTGTTTAAAAATCCATTTTGGGTGTTCTCTTATTTTCTTTCATGGATATACTCTTGTGGTTTTTGGGAATAATCTATAAAAATTAACTTACAAGTGTGGTGGAGATTTTACCTATTCTAACATCCCAAAAACCTGACACCTGTGTGTTGGGTTCTACACGGTGTCCGACACCATCCTTGTTCCGCATTGTATCAGGTTTCAAAATCTACTTAACATCCTTCAATTTCCATTTGTGTCGGGTTTTGTAGGGTGCCTGACATCTTCCAACTTCCGCTTGTGTCAGGTTTCACGAAGTGTTCAACATCCTCCAAATTCCACAGACCATCGGGTTTTGTAAAGTGCTTAACACCCCCTGATTTCCACCTTGTGTCAGGTTTTAAGAAGTGTCCAACACAACCTAGTTTCTGATTATACTCTATAGTGTGTCGGGTTTCATGAATTGTCTGATAGGTCTCAAAGTCTGGTTGGTGTGGCGGGTCTGTGGGGTTGCTCAGCAAGCTTCCAAGTCTGATTGTTCAAACAAGAGTTATCTAGGCATTCTTTCTTCAGGACTTCTCATGTCGGATCCTGGATCATCTAAGGATAAGTCAGACAGGTCAGGAAAGATGAAATACAAGTATTGGAAAATGGAATCCCCTACCTACATAGATTACAATTACGACATCTGAGATACGGAGCTTGGTAACATTGACATGGAAGACTTTTGGAACAGAACCAAGGATTCTTCTCAGAGTCCCTCGATGAAGTCAATAACCAACAGTGGCATCCCTCTTGCAGAAGGATTCCCAATGTCTGCTCAATGGCCCGAGTTCATTTTGGCCTGTGCTTCCAATTATGACTCAGATTCCCGCTCAGTGAAAAATCAGGCAGGAGAAACCATAGTGAAGTTGGACGGGGGTTACTTTGATGACCTCTTAAGATTACCCAACTTTGAGGAATATGTCGATGTAGATCTTAAGTCAACATAGAAATCCTGGGACAAAGATCAAGAAGATTGCATCAGGCATGTGAATAAAAATTTCTTGATCAAGGCCAAGCCAGCCATCTCTAGGTTTCCCAAGTTTGTCCCCAGGAGTGATTTCATCCTTGAAATCAGTGACATCATCACCCTATTGAGTCGAGTATTTGGACTCCCCGAGTCAAGAGACTTTCATGGGTGGATGTATCAATTCATGGTCCTTATAAAGAAGAACGAACAAGGGATTGATTGGAGTAGTCTTATAAGTAATGAGATTGATTCCTAGATGAAGACAGTCTTTACTATAGACAAGTTTTATATGTCATCATATGTCACCTATGCAGCAGCCGGTATGAGGAATTATCCAGGGTTGGACGTGAAGGGAAGTAAGTCAACCAAACATATATATCGGTATTTCCCTCAGTTGACAATGAAGGGGTCCGAGGATCAATTCAGAAGAGTGAATGATGCCTTCTTTTATGAGAACATCTGCATGCTAAACCCTGACTTAAGAAAGAGAAGAGTCTCTGATGAGGCATGGGCTGAAGTATCAAAATGGGGTTGTATCTTCTTGCAGTTCAAGAAGTTCACATACCTTTGGGTGGTCATGTACCCGGGTGATCCTTTCCGATTGCCCAGATTCCCAGGTGATAAGCTGATCCTAATGGAGTTGGTAAGACAATTGTTGGATTTCCACAAATTCCAACAAAGTAAACACAAGGCTTCCATATCCTTCCCTATTTCCATCGGAAGGTACATGTGCTCGAACAAGTGGTTAAAGCTAAGAATGTGGTGCACGAGCTTCAAGACAAGTTGAAGAAGCACATGAAGCACAGAGATGGATTTGATTTCTGAGGAGTCCTTAAATCGTATGGGACTTTATATCTACATGTTCCCAACATAGAAGATATTTGGGTTGATCTTCGGGATGAAGTTTCCATATGAAGAAAGGACAATAGCAGGTTGAAAATTGAAGAAATCTAGATGCTAGATTTATCTGACATCCCAGAGGGCACCATGGATAACGAGAGTGTCCTTGATGCCTCGTATGATGGGTTAAATGAAGACCGATATGTATTCCCAGCCATTGATTGGTCCATCGCTGAGAAAGCTTCTATTGCGGGGAGAGCTGCTCAAATTCTTGCCCGTACTAAGGCGTGGCTCATTTCTTGGGGAATGAGTTATAAAGAAGGGAGTTTTTCAAAACTAGATACTTTGGAAGTGGGACCCTCCAAGGGAAAAAAGGAAAAGGATAAGAACCCTTCCAAGAGGCCAATAAAGGTTAAGTTTTTCAGAAAGGGAGAAGATCAAGTAACTACACCAGTGGCCACTCTCCCACAAATAGTTGAGATTCTTGATTCACCTCCACAACCAGAACAAGGAAATCCTCCTTCCAGAGAAGAGATTGTTCAACCTTCCATTCCCCTCTTGACTGGCAGCTCGTCAGAGGTAAGTCTTCCTCTTATCTCTCAAACTCTAATTTCAGAATCATTGCCTCCTCCCATTCAGCCTTCCTTGCCTCAGATTTCTTCACCAAGTTCCTCAGCCATGGCTAGTATCTTCTCTGGCCTCTCACCTCTCCCCACTAGACCTCAGTTAACCATGGATATGCCTCCTCCTTCTGCGCCTTCATTCCCAGAGTCCATTGTCATGGACACTACACTTGCAGTGGTCACCACTCCACGAGCTAACCTTCCTCCACCTGAGGATGTGACTGTAACACCTACAATGGGAGAAACTTCTTCCAATATGCCTCAATGGTTAATAGATTAGACTCTGAGGAAGAGGAAGGTGGTAGTTCCATTACCAGCCTTTGATTTCAGTTCCCTCAAGGTCACTCCTACCAAGTCGGCCAAGAAACCCAAAATAGTTTCAAGGATTTCAGTGGATGCCTCAGGGCATAAATTTGCAGAAATTGCTACTCCTGCGGCTGATAAAACCAAGGATGATATAATGGTCATAGATTATCAAATCACAAGGGTTGATCTAGGGAAAGTAACAATGGAGGGAGCACAGTAGGATGCACAAGATGCCATGAATGTGTTGTGCCAGAAGCTAAAGGAAACTAAGGCAAATAGAGATGAGTTAAAAGAGAAAGTACAACAGCTGAAAGAAGTACTACTCAAGCTCTCAAAGCCTCCTGAGTCAACACCATCATCCTCTACTCCTATCAGGTTTGATTTCTCATCGGTACCCATGATCAAGAAGATTAATGAGAAGGGGAGAACGGTCGATGAATGGATCCAAAGGCTGCTCCTGCAAGGAAAAGAAGTCATTGAGGACACCGTGGAAGTCTACAAATCCTTGGAGGATATAAAGAAGGATGGAGAGAAAATGGATGATGAATTTTTAGCAGAGGTTGGGAACCTAGAGTTAACTTTTGAAGCTCTCCAAATGCTGAAACAGGTTCCATCCCGCATCTTGGTTGAAGAAGGCATCATTCCACATGGGGACAAACATTTTCAACTAACCAAAGCCATTAGATTTAGAATAAAGATTCTCAATGAAGCTTGCAGAAAATTGAGGGAATCAAGAGATCAATTGGTCGATGGCATGAATGACATAGAAGAAGAGCTAGTCAAGATCTGGGCTAAGGTGTTGAGTGAAAGCTCAGGTATTCTTCTTGTTGATGATCTTTACAAGCAGATCCAAGAATCAATTCAGCATGAACCAACTTATGGATTCAACCTGGAAATCATTGACAGGTTTTTGAAAATTGAACATTCTTTGGAAACCCTGAGGAAACTCAACAAGAGACTGAAAAATATTCCTCACAATGCTAGCGATACTCAGGAAACATGTGAAGTTCTGAGTGATCATTCCACCGTGCCTGATGAAAATGAGATGCAGGGTATAATTCAAAAATTCCAAGAATTTCGGGACAAGCAGGATTTGTTGGAGGAAGACAAAGATGATGAAACATAATAGGCACAATGTTGCATGTCATTTCAATCCTGAAATCGACATGTCTTTTTCATTTTTGTTTCGTCACATAGGAAGCAAATTTTGACTTGGTCTCCTACGTGAGAGTCA
Source organism: Taxus chinensis (assembly GCA_019776745.2). Lineage (NCBI taxonomy): Eukaryota > Viridiplantae > Streptophyta > Pinopsida > Cupressales > Taxaceae > Taxus > Taxus chinensis. The sequence goes on from CM034156.1 coordinate 387,305,401, forward strand.
AGCAAAGTAGGACTCTCATTAAAAATACTATTTTCTAGGATTTATCCTATTTTCTCTCAACTCCTTTTATTATAAATAAGGGATGCTTATGCATTCCAAAAGGTTGAGATTTTTGGAATATTGAGATCTATTGTGAAGAAGAAAGACTTTGTGTTTTCTTTTAATCATTTGAGGAATAGGAGCTGATGCTATTTTGCAAACTTTGTGTTGTGAGATGTATCTTTCTTAAGATATTGTTCTTATGTTCATAATCTTAAGCTATTCTTTGTTTAGCATCTTGATTGTTCTAATCATTTCAAACATTACATTTGTTATCTAAAGCTCGTATGATTATTTCGTGCTCTGTGTTTACTCGAAAGAAAATACGTTCCTCTCATTTCCTTTCCATTGTGTTTCTTCCATAATAATAATTTCCTTTCCGATCCATTTCATTTCAAAAGAGCAATATCTTCACCTATTATGAATATGGATTTCAGGATTCTATCCCAACCCCAATGGTTAGATTAGTGTGAATATTGTATATATTATTTCTGTTGTGTTTTAGATTAGTAATAAACAGGCAGCCTCACCTGTCTTTGAGGAGGGATTTAATCCCATGTACTGTGGTTGAATCTCATATTTTGGCTTGAAAAAATATCCAACCAACCATTTGTAAATGTATAAATTCTAGTGTTCCCCCATACTCTCAAAATAAATTTCTTCCAGTTTAGATGCATCAGGGAGACCTAACAATTCCTCAAAAGTTTTAGTGTTTAGGGATATGACCATAGTATTGCTTTCATCCCTAACCTCCCTAGTTATTGGTTTGTAGTTTTGTGCACACACCCATAATAATTTTGGATACTGATCAGATGGGGGTAAACAATTTTCTAGGTAATTCCATTTCAGTATATTTTCTTCATGGTTTCATTCCTATCAACTACGTGTAACCTTTAATGGAATTTAGCTAGGTATGCATTTCCCAAGTTAGTGTTGGTGATTTTCTCCAAATAAGAGGTGAGGTGAGAGGTGGTTTGGACATCTTTCAATTAAATCTTCATGTTTGCAGGGTGAAATTCTAAAAAATCTATTGAAAGGGGAACTTGAAGAAATCCAGATGCACACAACCCTTCCAATAATGCTTTCCAACACACTACGAGATCAAAAAATATTTATAAGAACAAGTAGAACTCTTACGTGTGTAAATGTCGTTGTAATTATCCATCACCTCGAGAATAATATATGAGATGACTTAGAAGCTCCAAAATAACCTTTTTCACAATCTAAATGCAAAAATGTGGTCTCTTTCTTGTCTTAGGGCTTTAAAGTTCTCTCAAAACTCAAAAATTGGAGGCAAAGTAAGGATTTTTTTTATGAATTTCAGTTCTATATTATTCCATGCATGATTTTAGTAATTTTGGCACCTTCATCCATGGCTTCTTTGTGCACAACCATTGATCCTTCACTTTAAATTTTAATTTCATCCTTACATGTGGATAGATTGGCCACATGTGATTTCACTTAGATGACTTGGCATTTTCTCATTGGTTCATGCATTATAATCATCATATGTGGTGTATGTGTAGGCCTTTGTTTTTCTTAGTCACCTTTTTCAAGCATCAGGGCTTTGTAGAAAAATTGTAGTTTTACAATAATTAAAAAACTGTGAGTTGTAAGGCTGTTTTCCTTTCCAAGAGTTTCGGGACACTGAAATGTGTCCACTTTGTCAGGTTGTGGGAATGGGAAGTTAGTTTTCAAAATTGCAGAAACTACAAAATTGTGAATCTACTTTCTCCATGTATTATTTCCAAATCATGACACATGTCCCCCTTTGTGGGTTATGGGGATAAAATTACAATTTGTATTTTGTAGCAATTATGAAGCTGCAAACTGCAAAACTACATGTCTCCATTATTTCAATGTTGTTCCAGTATCGTGCCACATATCCATCCCACCTAAAACTTTTTGGATCAAAGTGAAGTTTACATAATTGTAGAAAATGCCAAGCTACCAACTGTGATGTTGTGAAGCTACATTTTTCTTTGTATTTTCCAAATTTAATGAATATTCATTTTCAGGACTTAAGGATGAAATTACACTTTTGAGTTGTGTAACAACTTTTAATGTTTCATAAAAATGAGTGGGTGAGGGAATATCCCATGAATATTCTTTTTGTAGGGTTCGGACCTACATTTGAAACTTCGGTTTTTTTGTGAAATGTGTAAAATTTCTCTAAGGACCTGTTTTCCCTAATACCTCAAATATTCCTTATGTGCGGGGCTCAAGCTTGGGCATGCAATTTTTAGACTTGTAATTGCAAAAATTAAAAATACTCCCCATTGCCACAAAATAATTAAGTTTTTCTGAATGGGTAATTTTGTTTTGGGACTGCAATGGCAAGATGAAGGTCCAATAATCATCATGAAACCTATAACTTTGAAATTTGTTGTAGAAGTGTATGAATTAAAAGGAGAATGGTGGAGACAAATGAACCATGCATGAACAACCTTGTAAATCCTTAAATTATCTTAGAAATGGAAATAAATCACTTATTTCAACCTTTCAAATTTGTAATATCATATTGAAACTCCTCCAACCTACAAGTGATATTTGTAATCACCTTTAAGCCTCTTTGAGTCAATGTAACAAGAACATTTAAAGTACTAGGGAGAAAAAGAGGGAAAAGGAAAGGAATAAATTAGCATGCCTTCTAGGTAATTTTACAAATATGGTTCTAATAAATAATGGGTACTAACATTAGTTCTTTCTCAGGATGGACACCCCCAGTGGGTGTCCAAAGAACCACAGAAACTTGTGGTTTGTGGACCAAATGCCTATCCATTACACAAGGAGTCACACAAAAAACACCTAGTTACTTAACAAGATATATAGCCATGAGTACACATAATTGACAAAAATTGTTCAAAAGTGGAAAAAAGGAAATATAAAATAAATAAAACAAAAGAAAGACCAACAAGACTATTCAATATACAATGATACAAAGACACACACACTTAATCCAGAAAGTGCTTGAGATGTCTGCCATTAACAATAAATTTAATTAATTATCCATCTAAATCTCTCAATAAGAAATTTTTCTCTTCAATTCTAATGTTAATGGAATAAGGACACATCCAAAGGGCATCAAATTTTCTACGTTTTCCTTTATCCTCATATTTTTTTTTATCTCGTAACATAACCAAATCACCAACTTGGAAAATTCTTGGAGTAACCTTATTTTCAAATATCTTCCTGAGTCTCTCATTAAATTTGACATGTCTTTGATGAGCTTCTCTCTTAACCTCATCGAAATCAACAATCAGGTTGATCCTTACAACATAAGGATCAAATCCTTCCTCATCTCCTAATTATTGCATAAACTGATAAGATGATAACTACAAATGGAGAGGAAGGACTGCCTGGACACCATATACTTACTCAAATGGGATTGTTCTAGTGGACCTCTTTGGTGTGATTCTATCATCTCATAAAGAAAATTTGAGCTACTCACCCCACTTTCTCGTGTTGACCTCCAATGTTCTTCTAAGTATTTTTATCAAGTTCTCATTGCTTTATTCACCCTACCCATTTTCCTGAGGATTGTAATTAGAGGTATAGGTGAGGATTGTCCCATACTCTTTACACATATCCATTAATTTTTTATCTCTGAAATTCATAGTATTATCAACAATCATCTTTACAGGGACAAAAAACATGTATATTAAATTGTTCAAGAGGAAGTCCATGACTACTTGATGAGTAGCCTTCTTGGTGGGAATCACTTCTACCCACTTAGTAAAGTAATTTTTAGCAACAAAAATCCATTTATAGTTATAACTAAATGCATATACCATCTCACGAATGAAGTCTAACCCCCATTTTCTAAAGGGATCCTCAACTAATATAGGTTGTAATGGGATATATGCAGAAGCTTTAATCCTACCTAAAAAACATTGACAACTTTCACAGTTTCTTAAAATTTGAGAAAAATCCTTGAAAAGGGATGGCCACTAATAACCTACCCTCAAAAACTTGTGAGCAGTTACTTTAGCTTCATAATTCCCCCCACAAAATCCTCTATGAAACTTATTCACCAATTTATGAGATTTATCTTCTGTTACACATCTTAATAATAATACCTCTAGATTTTTCCAAGCTAGACCCAAGTCAGTCAAGAGATACCTTTGAGAGACTAAATTAAAATTTCTTCTATGATTTTTTTATCTAAACTAGAAGGAAAACTCAAATTCTTTGTGTAGTAAACTATGTCCTTATACCAAGTAGAAAAACATACCTTTTCCAAAGGGATAGCAATATCAATAACCACTCGGTTTACTTCTACTACTTGCAAGTTAGCCTCAACCATCAATCTTTCCAAACCCAACCTCTTACCAATTTAGTGGTTTGAATGTCCATCTCATATTCTTGGAGCTTGTTAACCCATCTAAACCTCTTGTTAGAAACTTTCATTTTTGTTTGAATATCCTTTACCATAGTGTACGATACAAAAGCTACAATCTTAAAGGCTAAAATATAAGGTCTGAATATATTAGTAGGTCTTACCAAAGAAAAATCCTTCTTTTCCATTATAGTATAATTCAACTTAGAGCCTTGTAAGGCCTTTCTAAAGAAAGTAGTTATATTCTCATTACCTTCATCATTCTTCTACAACAAGACTAAATCTCTAGTATGCTCAAATGCAAAATAAATTATTTGAAATTCTTTTTTGTAATTAGGACTAGCTAGGACGGGGGCAATTTTTAGTGTATATTTTATTCCCTTAAAATTTTACACTACCTCATTCCCCCACTTGACAATTAAATCCTTTTTCAACATATTTGTGATAGGAAAAATAATCTCAAAAAAATTGGATACAAACCTTCTAATAAATTTTATTTTACCAAAGAAATATTGGATACCTTTCTTGGATTGGGGAATGGGCACCTTGTCAATAGATTCAACTCATTATGGATCAATCATTACTCCTTCATGGGACACAATGTGCCCCAACAACGTGGCCTTTTTTTACACCAAAGTGACACTTTCTAGGATTATAGGAGATACCAAACTCTTTGTATCTAATAAAAAAATTCTCAAGATGCCCCAGATGATCACTCCTTTTTTTGGAGTAGACTATACAATCATCTTGATAAACCATAATGAAATCATTAATCAACCCTGTGAATGCAAAATCCACGGCCATTTGAAAATTAGCACCATCATTCATTAGACCAAAGGGAATTTTGACATAAACATAAGTTCCCCAAGGAGTGGTGAAAGAAGTTTTATAGTGAACTAATTCCTTAACCATCACTTGATTATACCCTTAGAAACCATCCAATGTTGAAATAATATTTGATCTTATTACCTTATGCAATAGATTATCCATGTTGGTAAAATGGAAATTGTCCTTCAATGAGGCCTTTTTTTAATTTTCTAAAGTCAACATACAACTAATATCATTATTCTTCTTTCTAACAAGGACCAAGTTGGCAACCTAAGATGAATACCTCGTAGGCTGAATGATTCCCCCATCTTTAAGATTATTAAGTTCTTAAATATTTTTGGCAAGGATGGGGTTTATTGGTCTTTTCTTTTTCCTAAAATGTTTTCTATTAATCTCTAATGGAATGAAATATTGAAAAATATCTTGTCTATAAGATTTTGATTCAAAATAAGACAATGCCAAACAGTCTTGATATTTTCTTAGAAATTTAATGTAATCCTATTTTTTTATCTACATTTAAATTGATGCCTAACCAAAATTTTCTTGGATCCTTATAAGTTCCTAGGTTGCATTCAGTTACATATCTTAGACCATGGATGGATTTTTTCATAGCCTTATCAGTACCATCAAAAACAGATTCAATGTTGACCAACCCTCTTGGGATTGTGTTAGTCTTCAACTAAATTATCTCCTTTCCAATAAAAGTTTATTTTCCTTCACAAGTCTCTACTATAGGCTCTAGATCAATTATTTGATTGGAAAACTCATCCTTACAACTTAGTAATTTGAGGATATGAGAGTCACCATCAAATACTTTCCAATTTTCAATATTATTAGGTATATAAGGGAAAATAAACATATCAACTTTAAACTTGCAGTATGTGGACATAACTTCATTATCATATTGAGAATACAATATTGTTAATCTGTCAACAAATGTATTTTGAAACCTTTCATGATATATGATATTGAAATAATCAAACATTTCAATATAATTCCAAGTTGTGTTTTTGTACTGTTTTAACCTTTGAATCTTGATTGCATATATTTTTCTAATTTGTTTCACAACTAATTCAGAATCTCCTTTGACAATCAAGTTCTTAAGTCCATGCCTCCAAGTGATCTTTAAACCAAGAAATAGGGCCTCATACTCTACAATATTGTTTTTTGCATTCAAAGATCAACCTGAATGAGAAGTTAAAATATCCATGGTTTGGAGAAAAAAACACCACTGGTGTTCCATTGCCAAAACTATAACATGATCCATCAAAATACATATTCCAAGGAGCATTGAAGTCTTCAAACTGATCTTCAAGCTCAAAGCATTGATCTTAAAAATATGCATTACTAACAAATTTTCCCAAGTCGATATCTATATATAACACTTCATAGGATGCATCCATAGGATATTCAATCAAGTGCATTAAATTTTCTTCCCTATATAGTTTCACTAACTTCCCCTCTAAAGGAATGGTGACATATGATAGGTCCATTTTCACACTATCTCTAACACTCACTACCCACTTCTTATATAATAACATTCCCCACTTGGAAGGAAAATAAACCACAACAACATTCATGATTAAATACTTACCATGGTGAGATACCAATTGTACAACCAATCCCTTTACATAACCAACCACATAGGAACTTCCCTTGAATCCATTACATAACATCTCCTATAAGTATTAGATATATTTATCCCAAGCTCATTCATAACTTCTAATGGCATGATATTGTAATGTGCACCATAATTAAACATGCAATTGTGAAAATCAAACATTAACTGTAATTGTGTAAAAAGGATCAACAACCAATTGACTCTCAACCAAGGATATACCCAAATAAACTTTACGGGAAGGTTCAATAATTTCTTGAGGTTATTCAATTTCATTCTCAGTAATAAGGGGAGGGATCTCTTTATTTGCAACAAAATCCTCATTGAATCCCAAATACTTAAATGCCATATCCCTATGTGAAGGAATGCTAAAAAACTCTAGTAAAGGACATTATTTTAAGTTAGCTCAAGAATTGGGCCATATCACAAATAATGTACTTGGGTATGGGGGTATTGATGGGAATGTTGACCCCATCTTTAGATGGTGAAAATTTATTTAAAACATAGAAAATAAAAGGCATACTAGGAGTTGGCTTCTCAAGAGATATTTTACATGGAAAACCTTTCTTAGGGGCACCATTTAGGACATTGGTCAATAAGGCAATCTTAATCTTATAAGAATAAGCATGGATATTTTGTTTAATAGGATGAGATGAAGAGACAAACTTACCAAGGACACTAGAACCTTCAACGCTTTTAGAGGTTCCCCTATTTTTATCCCCATATTTTGGATCAACAGAAGGGACACCTTTTTTCTTACTTCTCAATTTATATTCTTTTTATTGAGCCACTTATGCATTGATAAATAATTCTTTATCCTCCACTGAAGGGACCCCCATCATATTTTTTAATCATTAAATTTCTTATAAACTCAAATTCATTATTAGGAAGCTCAAAATATTGAGTCATATTAACCTCAAAATAAACTTAAACATGAGAATAACATACCTTATTCAAAACTATCCAAAATTCATCCATAGTATTTTCACATAAGAGATATTTGGAAGAAATTACCCCTTCATGGTCCAAGAATTCATCCAACATCAATGCATCATAAAAATCCTGATAAAAACCAGACTCGTCTGGATCTATTATCAAGGCCACTTGTTCACAAGGAGGATGGGGTAAAAGGAATTTATCACACCACTTAGTGAGGGGATATTCATCAATCAGTGACACACAATCAATTAAAGGATTTGGGACCCCTTTAATATCTCTAAATGAATTTTATCTATCATCCCAACCCATGGGTATTTTTCCTCTATCATCCCCTATGATATGAGGTAAATTTTTGTTTTGATTATGATTCTAAGAGCCCATGGAAATTCCCTTTTCTTCTCTATCTAACTTATATGATATCTCCTTAATAACACTAGCTACAATCATCTTTGTCTCTTCTAAAGTATATGGATTACCAACTTGTTACTGTTTAGGTTCATCAACTTGGCCCCTTCTCTCTTAGGAGGCTTACCATCATCCTTAATATTATTCTCAATTTAGATATCCACGGAAAAAACTTTCCTAAGATTAATAGAGCCTTATCTATTAGGTAATAATATGCCTTCTTATAAAAAAACATGATATTTTATCAAACAAGACTCATTGTTTGGCCTAAGAGTGGTTGGAAATCTCATCAATATCCAGTTAAACCTGGTATCGAAGTATTAGGATTATTTTTGAGGTTCTCAAATTCAGTAAAAAGAAATCTAGGATATATTCTATCACCATATTGAATTATAAATGCATTTAGCATATCATCCCAAGAGCCAATACTCCGATGAGGTAATGCATTGAACCATTCTCTAGGATGTTCTTCAAGATTGTGCACAAATAGATTTAGATAAAAATCATGATACTCAATCTCATAGACATAAATGATATTTAGAAAGGATCTAAGGTGTTTCTCTTTAGAAGCAACATTATTACCTTGAAACTTGGGAAATCTAGTTTTTAATTCATTGGTAACCTTATTAGGGTATCCAAGCATGTCCCCAAAGTTAATAGATCTAAAACCTTGGAATCTAAAAGGAGGAAATGGAAGAGGATGATCCATATTTTGGTCAGTTGTATTTTCAAGGGGATGATCAACTAGGTTTTGGAAAATTGGTCTATGAGCCAAGTGGGTAGGGTTAATATTTTGATAATTTATTAAAGGATTACCCCCAAAACCAAAGGATCTATATGCAATTGTAAGTTGATGGGTGGGCTCAGGACATGTTTTAGTAGATTTAGGCATAAATTCTTGTTGAAACAAGTAATGAAACTTGTAAACAAGGCTATTTAGTCAAAAGCTATCAAAAGAACTGGAATTTTTTAATCGAAGGAGAATCACCAAGATCAGAATACTTAATATCCTTCTTTGCAATTAATTCAACTCATAAAGTAGTTTCTTAGAAGGATATAATCTAAAAGAGGATCTCAACCCTTCCAAACTTATAAATGTGAAGTCACCACAAAGATATAGAAAATATTTTAGCATTGGTCAAACCCAAAATTAAAAAAAGGAGTCACCACTAGAGATTACACTCTAGACAAGGTAAATCAACATGAAAATGCACTGAATCACACTTTAATAATACATGGATTGATAAACCCTTCATAGATATGTATAAATTCAATAAAGAGAATGTACATTTATGACCAGGTAAGCCTCAATAACATAAACCTCCCTTAAACCTTGATAATGGAAAACCCATGTTAATAGGATAATCTAGATTTCTTAGCTTAAAATCTCCCCAAAAATGGTGTTAGTTTTGTGTTGGTTCCTAGTTTTACACCCCAAAGGTTCAGTTCCAATTATAGGAACTACAAGAATAATGATAAATGTTTGATGTATTTCATTTTTAGCCAGGAATAAATCTAGCATTATTCCATGACCAAGTCTTTGAAATGAATGAGAGGCACATACAAAGGGAGTGGCTACTCTCATGATATATATGGCTCTTCCTGAACTAGGGTTAGAGGACCTAGATGATAGCTTGAAAGGGGGGAGGATCTTATGATTCAATATCCCATATGCCTCTTGATGATTCAATATGAAGAAAGTATAGCCACAAAATGTAATTCTCACTCAATAAAGTTGTCATAGAGGCATTGCATATACTTATCATTTAGACACAAGCTACTAAAGACATATGGGATGTGATTATAGACATCATTTAAATAATACTAATAACAGCTTGGAATGAAATTATATTCATAATTCTTAGCTTTTAAAATCAGGGGCAAGCTCACTTAAAATATGCAAAGGAAATGTGGCTTACAGGGGTAGGATAGGGTAGTACAACTAAAATTAGATGAAAAGGGAATGGAGATCTAATGGCGAGGAATTATATTGTTCACCATTTCATTTTGATATCCCTACGGTGCATTTAGAGAAAGAAATTAAAATATCATGAACTCTTGGGGGTTATTTTCATTCATGGATATCCAATTTGTGTAAACACTACCATATAATCTCTGAAACCTTAACACAAGAACTTTTGATTAAAACTTCATGCATCTATTATATCAAATCCATAAAACCCAAGATACCCTTAAAGTATTAAATATTCATTTCGAGATGGTCATTGTAGAAATGAATTTTATAACTGAAATAAACATTGCTAAGTAACACTACAAAAAAACATCCACTTAATAAGTAGTTTAGTATAATGCTCTGAAATATACTTCATCATATTTCCTTGATCTGATAGACACAAAATTACAACAAATGAGTGTATGGTTCTTGATTCTATATCTATGTACAATTGGAAACATAAAACTTATACATAGAAAAGTGGTTATGTGTATTCAATTGATAAGGGATACATGTGAAAATTCTATCAAATCATATTAGTAATTGTATAAGATGCAATCACCCTAGATGAAAAGAAAAACTAGAACCCCTAAATTGAAGACAAATATTCACTTTCATATAATAATTTTCCCACAAAGGAATATACCTAGTTACCCCATGGAGTGTTGATAAAAAGGTACACATGGGGCTTTGGTCCCCAACTTGCAATCATGATGGGAGAAGTGCTAAAACTAAAAAATCCATTTTGATTTTCCTAGCTAGAATGGTTATACTACATGATAAAACCCATGGTGAAGTAAATAATATTCGTTTATTTTATCAACAATTTTTTTTAATTCTTTTACAAGTGTCATCATTCCTTGTGTGTGTTATAAAAGAGTTGGTTATATATCACATTACTTGATCCTCTTTGAAAAAGGACATAAAAGAATAAGGAATAGAGAGTGAGAAGGGGATAAAGAATTGTTTAAGGGGGAGGGTCGAGATCTACTTATTTCCTTGTCACTTCTTCTTCTAACCTATTTTTGTAATCATCAAACCTTTCAAACATCCCTAAAATCGGGTCCTCGTCTAGCCCTTCATGGTAGAGGAAGATTATTTCTTTCTTAAAAAGAATATTGTCCAACTCATTAGAAAGAAGTCTTTCTCCTTTTAGCCCTCTTGGCCACTTTATTGATGCATCCTTATAAATGAATGAATTTTTGTATATAAGAATATTTAAAAATATTTAGGAGGGTATAATTCCCTTGTAGTATCTTGTTGTATAATATCTCTCATCCTATCTGCATCTTTTTATTCCAGGGTGTATGTTTCTTTTAGAGGGAGTATCCTCTCAAGATTTGAATCTATGTCATCCACATACTTTCCTGCTTTCTCACTTATATCTTATATCTTTCTCATGCATCCCTCTAAGGTTTCAATCCTTAATTTAATTTCCATTTTATACTCATATTGTCTCCACACTTCATCTGATAAATTTTTTATGGCCTCAAGTTTGGGAAACAATCCATTCCAATATTCAACCTCTTTCGGATATTTATCAATCAAGGATTTTCTCGCTTCAATTTTATCAAACACTTTATTATAATTGTTATCACTGAGGAATGCACCCTTTGGGGAGTGGTTTGATATCTACCTTTCCAATTGACAAAATGGAAACACTCCTAGGTTATGAGTGATTTATATGTTGGAGTGAGTATTTAGAGAGGGTTGGTTCCCCTAGTGTAACACCTAAAACTAAAATCTACTCTAATGCATGAATTGGGAAAAGGGAGAAGGAAAGAGTAAAAAAAGGGGTGATACACCATAAAGTTTGAGGATCTCAAACTTATTTGTACCACACCAATGGACCACATAAACCACACACACCGTACATAACTTACAATGGATATGTCAATGCAAAAGATTTTTAGAGAAGGGTTTAAAGCTATGAAAAAATAAGGAAGGGAAACAAATGGATTCGAGGGGGAAATTTGACAAACTCCATAACTGAATCCTACAAACATGTTGTTAAGCACAATATATGACTTGCAAATTAACATATAAGTGCATAAAGGCATGGAAATCAAACTACAAATTAGGGATAAAATAGTATCACGAGATAAAATCATCTTAAAGACACAATATTACACAAAAAATAGGTTATAGGAAGGTAATAAAAACTCATTTATTTATCCAAGATGTGAAACCAATGAAAAAGATCACTCATGACCCCTGGGCTTCCACTCAGAGTTCTAAATTACTCCATAATGATGAATAGAAAGTGCAAAGATATTTTTACAATGAATTCCATAGATTTTTATAGAGAATTGTGAGAGAGAAGGAGAGGAAAATAGAAGACATGTAAGTTTGATTAGTCAAAAATAGATTAATAATGCATGAACATGTGTGAAATAAGTTTCTTCTACTCCAAAATAGCTCTTCCCACGCTCAAAAATTAATTTTCTATGCTCAGAAATAGAAATAATAATTCTCCTGCATGTTCATGTTATTTTTAGACTCATTTGCATGATTAGAAAGAGTTATACTTGCTTGAAGCTATCCCTTTTAGCCTCTATATAATCAAAATAGATTCTTTCTTACATGATCCTTCCAATTTTATTCTATGCATGATCTAAATTTGTAATCTGAGAAAAGAGAAAAGCTAAAAATAGTGAACTGGGATGCTTTGGGCCTATTTTGTGATTTGTGTTGGGTCTGTCGGTGGATTAGAGAATATGAGGAACTATGGAACGTTCCCTTCATTCTTTATGGAGTCTGTGAGTACAGGTGGGTAGAGAACTCATGGAACTCAAGAATAGTTACAAAGGTTCCTTAGGGAGACAATTTATCCACTTTATATTTGGATCAATTAATATGGGTGGGCAGAGAATGCGTGGAACTTGAGAATAGTTCCTAAGGTTCCATTAAGTGTTTACTTAGCCAATACGGAGATGGAGAGGAAGTAAGGTACAACTGGAACACGAGAATAGTTCCATCAGAATTAGTTGATTGTAGTTCCTTGTTCCCTCTATGGTATTTGTGGCTAATAGTAGAACTCATGGACCTTTTGAATTGCTCCCCTTGTGCCCATAAAACTTGATTTATTTTATTTCTAAGTGTATTTTGGCCAATATGGTAAAGCGGGGAATGAGAGGAACTCAGGAAAAATTCTTATTATTCCTCCAAATGCCAATTCTACATATATTTTCCCAATTTGACCCAATTTTCCTAAAATTTGACTAACTTGAGCTAAAGACTCAGTTAGAGGGGGAAAAGTGCTAGAACATGAAGGTTTTTCCCATACTTGTAAAATTTTGAAATCCCACTTATCCAGATCACTGAAAACTAGTTGTCAATGACTTGTAAAAATATCACAATGGCCTAGGGATCAATTTTTATTGTAACATCCAATGATGTCCTTGATGACCTTATTTCCCTTTGTTATGAGCTCATTCTCCCACTTCTTAGTTTCCTCCCCTCTACATCTTATATACTCAACATATTTCATGAATTTTGAGGTAAAGGATGTGATTATGTCTTGATCAGCTACAGGATTCTATACACATTTTTAAAGATAGGCCGATAAGATATCAATATTCCCTCTTAGTTATTTCTTTTTCTATTTATCCTTTTCAATTTTTTGCAAGAAACCATCCACTACGATGATGACATCATTATTTAGGCCCTTAGTGGTCAGCTTTCCCAGTGGAATCTTGGTAATTTGATAATTAGAGGGGGAAACCTCATCACTCAAAAAATCAGTTCGGGTGGTAGCTACCTCAACAAACCTTTCTCCTTGAGCCCTTACCATTGTTCTTGATAAAATTCTTACTTTCTTTGGGGACCTTAATGGATTCAAGGAGATAATTCTTTAAAGGTCATCTTCCTCTACTTGTACCTTCACATTTCTCTTCCTATGGAGGTCTATTCCTAACCAACCTTCAACTTGAGGGCTACCTTGCCCTTGTTTTTACTGTTGGGGGACACTTGGGAAGTATCATTTTCCCTTGGGGTGCAAGTAAAGTGAAACTAGAGTCTTGAATTTGTTCCTATGACCTATCAGAAGCTTCCACAATGTGTACTTGCGTTTCTTCTTCTCCTAGCGCTAATTCTTTCACTTCTTCCCCTGTCATGGTTGAATATGGTTGAGTATATGTTATTGCAATATTTGTAACCTCAACCTCTTCTTTTTTAGATGGAGAAGGATCCTTAGTTAATTCAACCTATGACTCTTCATGATGTTAAACTTCCTTCTTTGTGACTTCTTGAGTTGCAATATCATTCTCTATTGCCCCCAAATGTGGTTGAGTGGGATCCATAACATTTTAATGCTCAATATCAATTGATGAAACCTTTTTAGTATGGGCTTGTTCAAATTAACCTACAAAAACTCCTTATTCAAGTGTTTTTTCTGCCTCAACAATTTTAGCTTTTTCTAAGGTAGGAACTTCATTAATGTTTGGTATCTTTCCTTTTCCCCAACTGATATGTATGTCAAAAAATCTAGGCATTGAGAGTGGGGTGAATTAGTGCTTATCAAAAATTTGAAAAATCAGCACAAGATTAGTAAGCTATTCATTCTAGGTCATCAATAACCATGAAAAACAAATGAAATTCAAACATGAACATGAAGTAAGAAAACACATATCAACACCATGTTTAATTTGGGAAACCATTTAAGGGAGAAAAACCCACTGAAATCAATGCACTAACTTGGAAATTTTTTCCTATACATGTTACAGAGATTTCAACTGCTGAGCATCCACTCAACTTGGAGCATCAACTCCACTAGTTTAGTCAAGCTACTACTTGACCTTTAACAAGCTTCTACTTACATGGAAGCTACAAATCTCAAAACAATTTAGTCAGAGCTACTACTTGACCTTCTACAAGATACAACTTACAAGGAAGCTTCAACTCCCTGATTGTAATAAGCCAACAACTTATATATTCTTATAAGATGTTTTGATCACTTGCATTTAGTTGTATAATACATAACAAATTTTGATCACCTATTCAATTCAGCTAACTTCCTAATTTCACCCTTTTCACCTTGATTCACTTTCTATAAAACATTTTCTTAATCTAGTTGCAAAACAAACTTTCATACAAGGATGTCTTTTAGAAACACATTTTTTCATGATTTTATCCTTGAATTTCCCTCTCAATAAATCACTGTCATTCATGTGTTCATCCTATCTGCAAAAAATTGCAGTCATGAAGACAATTCATAATGCTCTCTTGATTTTCTTTGTTTTGACATGTCCTCACATTTTTCCTTCAACAACAATAGTCATCACACAAAATGTACCCTGCATACAAATCTACAAGCATTTTCAAAAACCTGAGCATATCATGCTACCTCTTCAACTTCAAATTCCAAATACCCTTCACTCTACTGTCATCCTTTAACTCATACAAGGGAGAAGAGAGTTACATCACCTACAAAAAATATCATTTTGCAATCTTTACATTTGTCATTTGATGTTAGGTTTCATGTACTAGATCTTACAAGGCCTTTCAAGATTGCCTCTTGATTCAAACTATGATCAAGTAAAGATATCCTCTAAACTCTCACGACTCTTTGAAATTCACCTACAAAACCTTCCAAATTGATCCTCTATAGACCTTGATTTATAACTAGTTAACCTTGTTAGTTGTCTTCTTCTTTGTCCAACACATGACTTGTATTGTAGC
Organism: Taxus chinensis; assembly: GCA_019776745.2. Lineage (NCBI taxonomy): Eukaryota > Viridiplantae > Streptophyta > Pinopsida > Cupressales > Taxaceae > Taxus > Taxus chinensis. Next base: position 387,321,202 of record CM034156.1, read on the forward strand.
ACATGAAGGACTCAATGAAAAGTATTACTATCATGAAAAAAAATTACAAGAACCTTCCTAACTTCATCTATACCTCCTTTAAAATATTAATTATCTCACCATTTTATTTTCAAGACATCATTTGAAATCATATGATCAACTAGGTGCATGTTCTTCAAAAACACAATATTCTTCTTAGGAGTGAATAGACACACTTTAAGTGTCATGTCATGCAACTAAAAATTGGACAGGAGGAAACTCAAAAGTATTTATTATATCACCAGCATACATGGAATGCTATAGATCATGTCTTATAACTTCATCTCTTCTCTTCTACTCAGTTGGACATGCACAGTCATGGAATATTTAAAACACAGTCAAAGAAATGCTTCATAAAACTTAATGCACGAGTCTTCAATACTTATCAAGGCTTGGAAAAATAGATATCTGATCCCTATATCACCTTCATATGTAAATAAGCAAGCCTTCCACATTCATTTAGTTAAAGAGATACTGATTTAGACAAGATACAAACAAGGTTTTAAGTACAGAACCTTAGTCTCCACATAGTAAGTAGTTTCATGCATTCAACCACACATCCATGGATTCAAGGTCACATTTATGGAGGGATATATGTAATAATAAACTATTAGGTTAATATATTTCTTCATCTCAGGTCCTAGAGATAAAATATGCTTGAATATCACAGACAACTCAAACTGGTTCTCAAGCTCCAAAAACTAATCTTACATTTTCTTACATAAAAGATATTAAAAATCATTTTCATGGGACACAATTACAAAAAAAATATCAATAAGAGATTATATTCCATGACAAAACTCTCTCTTTCATGTGTTGAGTGGAGAAAATCAAGTTTGCAATCTCATTTCAAAAAACCTTATTGAGTGTCTTAAAAGGACAGTTTTGGACCATTAGCCCTAGTATACACAAACACTTCATCACACCATTTAATGGGCTTAATAAATTTGTATTAGGCCTATAATAAATTTTCATACTCATATTTCATTTGAAAAAACTCCATTTCATCAAGATTCTCTTAAACTCAATTGACTGGTTTTGCCTTGTTTAGCTCCTTTAGTCAGTAGGATTACCTTGTTTGACATGGTTCACCTAATTTTTACATTTAAAATCACCTTAGATATTTTCATGTGAGCATCTATAGGACACATCTCTCACACTATTCTTGACACATCAATACTTTTCATCATTAGACTCTGTCCATAGGCATGTACCATCTACTACCATTTTTGTTTAAAATAAGGGCCAGAAGCTATCCTTGAACAGTCACTATAATGGAAGGATGCCACCAATGCAAAAATAGATATAGAAGGAGTTTATTTATGATACTCATATCATAAAATTATCTTACCCATGATCATTTCATTTTGATAAACTAAAATACTCAGTATTTTTCCTTATCACTCTCATAATGAGGGGTTTGGGAGGGTTCATGTGTGACTTACCAATGTTAAGGACTTCATTCGATAAAGCATATGGCACCATTATTGATTCCTCATTAAAACTCTGTTGATTGTTCTTGAATCAAATGATCTATCATTGATGAATAGCTCAAGACACCATGAACAAGTTTTATGTACCTTTCGAGCATCTGAAAACTTAACCCTACGATCTGAGAGAATGACCATTTTGAGAGCTAGATAGGACTTATATTTAGTTTTCTTGAATCTACCCTAGATTATTTAGACTTGAAAATTTGACCACAAGGCTGCACTAAATCCTATCCACTTTGTATACGTTTCAATTATATTTTAGCTCCACACCCACATATCCCTTTACCATCATTCACCTTGATTTCATTCATGCTTTTCTAGCTATGTTATTCATTAAGGACATGCCTCCAAATAGTCTTGAGTATGCTTCCACTAGTTGACTAAATGATTATATAAAACAGATTCCACATGTCCTTTACAACATCACCATACACATTTCATGCTTTTAATTCCATGCTATAGCTTTTTCTTCTCCACTCTTTAACTCATGCTTACACTAGGTCTTAAATATAGAGTTGTTTGAGCTAGTTTCCACCTTAGTCCATAAGTATGACCTAATTTTCATCATATAGACCCTAAAAAATGTTTCTCAAGCCTCTGCCATGATTTTCCACCAGCCTCATGCCTTAATTTCAGCATTTCATGTCATCTTGTTAACTAGGCCCAAGGATTAGGCCTTACTGAGTTGATCTAGTCTTAGTAATTCCACTCTTGCACATTTATACGTCATAATCATTATAACCTTATTTCCTCATAATATACATGCTTCAAACCATCTATATGACATCATCCTCATATGATATCTCACATCATCATCATACCTATACAAGCCACTAGATCTCTTCAAGAAGTCAAGTCTCCTATCAGGTGTTCTCATGCCATGCCTTTTATTGACTTGTTAGAATCATTCCAACGCTTCCTCTTGCTCTCCTTCATCCTACATTTGTCATTAATGTTCCATTTACATCAATGAAAATTCAATATCCACATGCCAACAAACTGTCCCCCTTTGTCATTGATGGAAAAATCCTCATTTATTCTTCTCCCCTTTTGCATTAGTGACAAAGTGCATGCCTATGGTATCCATGGTATCTCCTCCTTCATCAGCTAATTTAGAACCCCATCTTGGTTAGAGACATCAACCATACTCATAATTCAAGCTCTCATTTCTTGTCTCTTTTTCTTTTAGCTCTACTTTTGGTCTTCAACCATTCATTCAAATCACTATTAATCCCCCTGAGAATATGCCTTCATGGAAAATACACGTGCTCAACTGAATGACATTTGAGTGAAAACTCTCCTCCTAAATCTCATGAATAGACCTATCTCAGCTCAAGAAAACTCAAATCTAGGCTTAATTCTCTCCATATACTAATTGTAGGTATGGTATTTAGGACTTAAGTCCATAAACTAGACATTTCAGTGTAACATTTTAGCCCAATTTTTTTCATGCTCATAGGATCCCATATACATTGCATGGATCAGTACATTATAACCCACCCCGAGATTCTATACTATCTCTATCTAGACTGATTATGAGAGAATCATAGGCTTCATATCTTGTTCGTACATGTCATGTATAGGTGACTCAACAATCATTCATACCGTCCCATGAATTCCTACATTTCAATTCTCCTTTACATTTTTTAATGTCAATTCAACTAATATTTCCCCCAAAAATTCTCCCCTTGCAATCATCAATAATGTTGTCTTGTTAGTCCTTTTTATGAATAGATCACTTAATAGGTCTTCAATACAATTGTATTTCTAGTTATTTTGGCCTTCCTGACCTATAGGTTACTATTGCATAGCTTCAACCACCTGTAACACCCTACTACAGTGTAATGTTTCCTCTTACCAATCCTTATAGTGCATTATTTGATCATTCTAGCATTGCACCCGGTTGGCATGTTGAGTTCTAGGTGTTTTCATTGATGTAAAAGCTCATTAATGACAAATAGGTTACAAAGGAGTATGTGTGCATAACATGCTTAGTAGGTTGGAATGACATGGAGCATTCAGATGGTTTACAAGATGAAATACGAGTTGATCTATTTGAGATTAGCTGAGTCTGATTAGCCTAGTCAAAGTATGAACTAGCTTGCCTATCGTGAGTAGTGAATTACTTGCTTCGAAGTCTAATAAAGTTTTACTTGAGGAGCATGTTAGTTGCTATGAATTTCCTATTGTTCTAGCTGATTTTTCAAGTACTCACGTGAGGTTGAGGAGTGCAGGTACAGGTTTGAAGCACTCAGTTTGTAGGTGATCATCTAGACCTAGCTATAGGTGTTTGAAAACCAAATAAGGAGGCATAGAGCCATGTGAGGTGCATGGAGGTATATTAGCTCATGGAAGCATACAGAAATGTGATATATGTCATCTTAGGTGTGTTAGGTCCTTTTAGAGTTAGTTGGGAAGTAGCATATTCATGCAATTAGTCTACTCGTTCATTGGTGCAAACTAGGTCTAATCCTAGTGTTTGGAAGCCTAATTGGAGCATGATAATCGATTTGCAGGTATGTGTGAGATATTGAGGATATTCATGGAGGTATTTTATGTTTTTTTATCATATAGAGATAGTTTTACAGAGGTTTCATGTTTGGTTTCATAGTTTTGGTTTAGTCGGTTTATGGCATAAAATATGTAAAACCCTAAGGCCTATTCATGAAAATGAGATTGCTACATGAATATGTAGAGCTATTTGAGAAAATATGATGATTAGAGATGTTATCATAGGTTGTTTTAATGTTGTGCTATGGGAAAAATTTTAGGTTTACAAGATGAAAATGTTGCAAGTATATTGATGCTTTAGACCAAAATAGGGTACTTAAGAATGCTAATCTTCCAGCTCGAAGTGAGTGAAATGTCTCATGGTTGGAACGTGCAGAGGTTTGCTTGGGAAGATCAATCCCTTTAAGGTATGTTCCATGCATGGAGTTGAGAATATCTCAAAGTTGGAATTAGGTCAAATGAATCCCAAACATTTATGAATGAATCGTCAAGAAGGTAAACTCACTTGTTATGGCTTTGAAACCCTGGGTCAAGTTAGCGATGGAAGAAGAAATTCATGGTAGGTGCCCATAATTGACTATTTGTGCTCAGTATGATGATTATGATGGTTGTTTATGACTCACGTCAGCTTTCCAGAAAGGTGGTTGGTAGAGTATCATGGTGAGTGAGTGGATCTCCCTCAAACTACCATATTTTCTTATTCCAAGAAGTTCAGGATTTTGGGACAAAATTTTCCATTAGACCAGGGTATGAAATAAATTGACATGTTTTGATATCTATAGTGAGATATTATACTTGATTTCCATTGATTGTTTTAGATCGGTGAGTTGATTTGCTTCCTTAAATAGGTCAAAAGAGGTTCCCTAGTTTTTGAAGACTGATCTTAAGGAAGTTTTGGGGTAGTTCTGGAGAAGTCTTCAGATATTTACTTGGTTGGAGACCTTCCACTTGGATTTGGAAGGAAATGTAAGATTTTATAGATATTATGATTTAGAGATATTTCCAAAGGTATATATGGTTTGTCTCTTGATGATGAGGTTTGTATAGGTCATTAACCATCTCAATTTGCGGAGAAGAAGGTATTGTTGGTTTCTCAGGATAGGATTTTCTCTACGCTTGAAATACTATAGGCATAATAGGCATGAAATGGATTATTGTGATTCTTGTTATAGTAGTTGGAGAGTGAATATGGATGACTTTTTTTCCTATTTAAGGCATTTTTAGGTATTCAATGTGAAAGAAAGGTTTCAAAAACTGATTGAGTTTCTAAAACAGATTTTTGGGCAGGTCAATTTAGTGAAGAGGAAAGTCAGTGTGGTTTGCACATATGGATGTTTTATTATCTCTAGCAAGAAAGGATGTGATCTAAAGGTCCAAATAATTATAATTATTGGTTAAGTTCCATATTTGAGTTGTTCTTGGGTGTTTTTGAGGCTAAAAGTTGAATACTAGTTCCTAGAAACAACTGTTTTGTAAAGGATGTGAACCTTCTTGAATAAGTTATGATAAATTTGATTGGTGCAAGATAATTAATGACCATGGATGATTTTTTATGTAATATTTTACATTTTTGATGAATTTCAGAGATTTACTAATCATGGTAATGATGTTTTTGGTTTTTATCCATCTAGGTAATGGGATTTTGAGTTGATTTTGAGCTATTTTAGTGTATTTGGGCATGGCGACCTAAATGGGAACGATATAAATGTTTTAATGAATTTTTTGGGATTTTTTTAATTTTAATTATTCTAAATAAATGATGGATACTGAATTTTTTCATGTTTGAGAGTTGAGAAGGTTATAAAATGCATGTTTGAATTCAAATTTGCACTAGTTGAGAGAGAGGGACAAAGTGCAACCTAAGTGTGAGTGTGTAATAAGTATGATTACATAATTTTAGAGCTGAGGAGGTGTGTGACAGGATGATTAATGTTAGAGATCATGTTTACAAGGGTTTGAGATCAAAGTAAGTGATGTTGTGTCCTAGTTTGAGTGAGTTAGAAGGAGTTGTGTTTGAAGTAGGGTTTGAAGGAGTTTGGAGCTGAATCTTGTAATCAACATCAGCTGAGTTGTTGCAACATATATTCAGTGATCTTATCAAAATATTATGTGATGATTCATATTCATGAAATTCTCTTTTTTTGAGTAATATCAATAAGGGTTTAGGGGTTGGTGCTCCTTGTGGGATTGGTGCCTCACTAAATAAATCTCTTGTGATGTGTAATATTCACTTGAGTCTTTGTTGTGTGTAATATCATCAAATTTTATAGTGGGTTTTCTTCCCCTTGAGGGTTTCCCACTTATATATTTTGTTCTTGTGTCTCTTTCATGGTTATGTTGATATTATTTAATGTTAATCACACATTAATGAATGGTTTATGGTTTGAGTAAGAAAATATGAATTGGTTAATGTTTTGTAAGGACTGATTCACCCCCCCGCTCTCAGTTAATTATGCTTCCAACACACTCTTCTTATCATTCCTTTCTAGGAGAGTGACCACTTTAAATATTCCTCAAATTTAGTAATCAACATGAATCAATGTGCACAAGTTGTAGTCAATTAATTAAGGACATAACACTCGGTCATAGTTTCCTAAGAAGGTTTAACAGATGTGGCTCTAATTTTAATGATTTTTTACCATCTCAAAGTGCTTCATTAAGCCTATTTTCTATCTAGATCACATGTTAGAGTTATTGACAAATCCCATTGTTTTAAAGTGATGTACCCAGTCTTATAGCATGTAATTAAGGCCTCTAATAACTTATTATGTCTTGGAATAGTGAATTGTTTACTCAAATTAGTCCTACCACTGTAGAATATTTATCACCAAAGCATAAATTTAACCAACATGGATAGCTCCCATACATTAAATGGATTTTCAGATCTATAGGTCCATATTTTAGGCCTATAGTATGTATTTTTAGAGTTTCAAGCATCATCAATACCCTGATATAGTTCTAAATGTAATGAATTTGTGCATAGTTTATGTTATTGCATTTACCCTTTCAATATTCCTCTTCTCAAGACTATCAAAGGTCCTTCTCCAATGTGTAAAGTTATACAAAGACCATCATTCATAGGCTATATAGTTCCTCTATGACCTTACACTGTAATACACTTAGAGTAATCTCAAACATTAAAATTCCTCATTCATACCTCATGGATCTATATTATGATCAAAGTCTTCATTCTAGGTTTACAAAACATCTTGAATACCCATATACTTTGCTTAAAACATCACTAAAAGTTTACTATGTATGAGGAAGCTTTTCTCTATTCTTCACAGCCCTAATTTGCTCCTGATAACCCTGGTGGGTCACAAATACAAGAACCAAATCATTGTCATCTCTTGATTCAACTTGATCTTTCCTTAAATTGCTTATCACCTCATTCAAGGATGCATAATTCTTCAAGAGGAATTTCAATCATGTATTAATGTCTAATAACCTCATCCTAGGTCTGGTCTCATTCATAGATTTACAACTTTGATTAGCCTTTGATACACTTAACTTTTATCATTACAATACTAGGAGAACTTCCTTTTCACTCATTTCATCTCCATGAAACATTGAAAAAATTGATACTTCTTGCACATGAAGTATGACTCTTGGCACTATGTCTAGCATTGTCCAATTTACTAGTATACTTGAGAAACATTTAGGTTTTTATTTTCCACCTATAGTTTTGGTCTTGAATTTCAAACATTCTCAGCTACTAATGGCTTTACTTTCTTAACATTACTCAAATCATCTTATACACAGTTCTCAAATAATATTTCTTCATCTCATATGTAAAGTCTTCAAAATTTTGAGTTTGGTAAAACCCTAGGGAGGGTTTCCAGCATCCTGATAGGAGTAATTCTTTAACCAAAAAGTATGTTTTCCTTTCAAGGTCTTAAACGTATCGTTTAGGTTTGTATTAACTTACTCCTTTTAAATGTGATAGTGGGCTTGAATGACCACTAAAATTATAAGTCTTATTTTACTACATTCATACAAACATGTTCTTTAATTCCATAATGGATATCATGACCACTATGGCATACTTGGACTAGGACTAGTGTGAGTCCTTAAGGGTAGACCTCAATAAACAACACAAGAGCATGACTTCAACAATTTTTCATGATTTTCATCACTTTTGAACCTCTCACACAAACCTTTAGATACGAATTCAACACATATTTAGAATGTGACTTCTTGACATCACATGAACAGACTTCAACAAACCAAAAATATCTTGAAAGACTCCATGACCTTATTATCATTTATGACAAGAGCATACATTTGTTTTTCAGGACTATAAATCTTGACAGTCCTTGTTGAAGTTCATTCTCTTTATGACTCAACATTTGAATATTATACACACTTGATCAAGGCTTATTCAACTGAATGGATACAAATAGAGAAACTTATCCAAAACTATGATATAAATATACTCTCTTACACTCTTATAATTTGTTTGAAGACAACTTATAACTTATTTGTACACTATAGAGGAAAACTTGACTGAAACTTGAAGGACTGATTGAAAATAAGATTTAAAAGATATATCAAAGGCATGAAGACACTTTCCTTAGCTTGGATGATCAGTCATGACCTTCAAACTTCCTTACATAGATTGGACATACTAAAAAACCTTATGAGAGGGAAAAAAACATACGTTTTACTGTTCACTCAATTTACAACATGCAGAATGCTCTGATCAGTAGCTACAAGTGGAGAACCGTCTCTAAAATATTATCATGCTTTATTTCAATGGTGTATGCCTTCTAAAAGCCTAGAGAAGGCACATTATGCTTGTTAGGTCACCTTAGAATAGTAGAAAGTCGTCAAAGGAACTTGATGACTTGTTCTTTTCTCTTTTTTCTCTTGAACCCTTTTCAATCTTTGTAGATGCACTTTTAGAGGTCATGATCTCATCTCTTCTTCCTTCTTCTTCTAACTAAAGTCCTAACAAACAAACATGATGCATTTCATTCACTGGATCTCTCTTGGTTATAGATAAGGATTCTTCATGACTTGCCTTAGGCTTTTCCTCTACCTTCTTAGCTTTATCAACACCTTTTGAGTTCAAACTTGTGCTAGGTTCTTCTATGAGTATCTCTTTTTCATACCTTGTCTCTTTAGGCCTAGATTTAGGTTCCTCGACTCTGTATTTGTGCTCAACCACCTTCTTTCCTTTGACTTTCTCAGAATTTTCTATCTTGGAATCAATTTTAGGATGTGTCTTTACTTTGTATACCTTTTTACCTTGCCTCTTGATTGCATGAAGCTTACTATTTTATCTAGGAGGTTCACTTAGATGAAAATGATTTGCAAAATGTCCTAATTCATGACAATTATAGCATATGAAACTATTCTTGCATGTGAATTGGTTTGGATAGACATTCCAAATATGATTAACAACTTTAAGATCATGAAATTTCCTAACATAATGTCTAATTTTGTTACAGTTATAACATATAATGGATTTCTTACCTCTAGTGTCTTCGTCACTCCAAACCTAATTAGAGGATTCATATAGAGATTACATGTGACCCTTCTCTTGGCAGTTAAAGAATACTCTTTTTCTTGTTCTCTCATCTTTGATGTCCCTCCATGGACAACCTTCTTTGACATGCTTCTTACATTCCTTAGTTCTATGCCCAAAGTTATGACAAGTAAAGAAACATTCATTAAAGGTTCTTCCATACATGGATGCTTTTGGTTGTCTAATATATTTGTACCTTTTTTAATCTTATCTTCTTGGCCTCCTTCATGGTTGCTTATCTTCTTGGACCTTCCTTGTCATCTTCACTCTTCTCCATAGACTCTCCTTTGAAGCCTAGTATTGTCTTGTCACATGTTGCTCTTTATCTCTCCATAATTTCATCAAGAACTTCAAAGATCCTTCCAAGCTTTCAATACATCTTCAATCTATCATTTGCATATTCTAATTCAGCTTTCAAGGACCTCAAATCTTCTTCATGTCTAAGGCAAGCATCTTCCTTCTCTTCCAAGGATTTTGACACATTCTCAAATGAGAATCCATATATTTGAGGGCTTGACTATGTTAATTTTCCATATACTTGATTTCTTTATTCAATCCATCAATCAGGGACTTAGAAATATCAAATTTTCTTTTAAGAACTGCTTCAGATAAATTACCAATTCTTGTGATTCAGGGATCTCCTCCAATTTGTTCAAATTATTCCAAGAGGACCTTTTTTTTATACCAATTATTGGAAAATCTAGGCACTAAGAGGGGGGTGAATTAGTGCTTATTAAAACTTTGAAACCTGTTCACAAGCTTAGTAAGATATTAAATCTAGATCATCAATAACCATGATATACTAATGACATTCAAACATGAGCATGAAGTAAGAAAACACATACGAACACCTTGGTTAATGTTGGAAACCCTTCAAGGGAGAAAAAACCACTAAAATCAATGCACTAACTTGGATGAATTGTCCTATACATGTTAAAAATATTTCAATTGTTGAGTATCCACTCAAATTGGAGCATCAACTCCACTAGTTTACTCAAGTTTCTACTTGACCTTTAACAAGCTTATACTTGCATGGAAGCTACAACTCCTACTACTCCAATGAAACTTCTACTTGTACATTTACAATTGAAAAATTACAAGGAATCTTTAACTCCTTGTTTTTAAGCCACCACTTAGTCTTCTACAAGATGTTTTGATCAATTTCATTTATTTTTCTCACACAAAAAATTGTGATGACCTATTCAGTTCATCTATCTTCTCTTCACACCCTCCTCGTATTGATTCCTCTCTTTTCTCATCCTCTTCATATGTTGCAAAACTATGTCATGGTAGGCTGTTTTCACACACTTATTTTTTCAAGCTTCTCTCCTTTGATTATCCTCTCAGGAACCTTTTCATTCATGTATTCATATTTCTGCAACAAACTTAGTCATGAAGGAATTATCATGCACTCTTAATTCGCCTTGTTTTGCATATCAATTTTTTACTTCAAAACCATGGCCATCAACACCAAATTTTCTTGTAAAAATAGTATATTTATTTACAAGAGAAAAATTCTCATGTGCCTCTTCAACTTCACATTCCAAATCTTCCTCTACTTCATGCTTCAACCCGTGTAAGGGAGAGAAGAATGACTTCATACAAAATTTTCCTCAAGAAATCATTACTTTTTTCATAAGATCAGTTACATGCACTGATTATACATGACATGTCATGATGATCTTGATTCAAATGATGATAAAGTAAGTATCATAAACTATTTGAATCTCTGAATCCACCTGCAAACCTTCTATCTAACCCTTGCAGGCCTGATTTGTAATTGTTCTTGTTAGTTTGTCTTATTCTCCATCGTAGGATTTTTGTATTGTATCTAAACAGAGCTTAATGCCAAGTGTTTTCAACATGAATTCACATTACAAGAAACTTTATATTGTTTTATAACTCCTTTAAAAGTATCATTCTTCACCATTTCAACCTCAACCTTTATTAGAGATTCATACTTGGAGTAAGATCTTCAAAACCACAGTCATAGAGGACCAGTCGAATAAATTATTCATCTAACTTCATGCATGAGTATTTAAGATATTATAAATATTTGGGAGATATGTTTCTGACCTCTAGTCAACCTTCAAGGCTAGGAGAAAGCACCACTTCCTTCATTCATGTAATGAGATACTAGTTTTGATTGAGGTACTTGTGAGTTTCCTTGCATAGAAAATAGTCTTCATAAAGTGAGCTAGATCACTCACTTATCCTCTTTTTCATGACTCCTAAGTCATATTTATTAAGGATATGATCATTTGGCATCTCATCAAACCAATATCTTTCATCATTTCATTATATATGGCTTAAATAAACAAGCATTTCTAGGACTGTTTATATTGGTTTTTTAGGACACAAAACCAGTCTTGGTTTGCATGGATTAAAACACTTCAAACATCACTTTCATGGAAACTAAATGAATGAAAAAATTCTTAGAGAACCTTTAAAACAACTTCAGACCCTTACTTGTAATATTTACATGGATAAAATTACATTTACCTTCTTGTTTCTTAGACTTACTTGACAAGCCTAGAATGACAAGTTGGATTGTTTGAGCTCAAACCTAAACACACTTCACCTAGTCACTTCTTGGGATTGAAAATGTCATATAGGATGGGTACCAACTTTCCATGATAACTTTGCACTCCATCATAAAGTTTTCACCTCAACATCCTCTTAGTCAGACATAACTGGTTTTTCCTTGTTTATCCCTTAATCAACAATTTACCTTATGTGACATGGTTTATCACAATTTTTCATTGAACATACCATAAAATTATTATAAGAACCTATAACACCTCCTAATATTTCTCTTGAACTAAACTTGTCACCATGACACTTTCTCTAAAAGACTTTGCCATCAAATATTTGTAAAATAGAGTTGAAGCTATACCATACAGTCACATTTGAAGGATGAAACCAATGCACACATGATCTAGGAGGAGTCCTTTATAAGTTAAAATCATCATTTTTTCATGATAATATAGTTTTAAGACCAAAAGCTTCAATTCTTTCCTATTTCTCTCAGAGGGTTTGGAGTGACTTCCACTATTAAAAACTTCATTCATAAATCTCATTCCATTATTCTTCCTCATTTAAACTATACAATAATCTTAATTCCATGCCCTAACACTGGTGAATATTTTTCAACACCATGCACAATTTTTACGTACCTTTGAGATCTTCAAAGTTGACCTACGAGCCAGAAATGACCATTTTGAGAGCTCAATAGCACTAAAAACTCCATAACTTCAAAAGTATTCTTCATATTTACATGAAATTTTTCCACGGTAGTGAAGTACCCATGTGCACATGTTCTAATGCTTGTTTTCTCATAAATATCCATGTACCTTATTGACCAATCTTATTTTTGCATGCTAAATCTACTTATACTCAAGGATTTACCTCCAAACAGTCTTCAAATTTCCTCAACTAACTAAATTATGGTTTGAAACATATTCCACATACACCATAAAGTGTCACCATACACATTTCATGCTTGTAATTCCATGTTATATCTTGTTTTGCTCCATTATTCAACTCATGTTTATAATAGGTCCTAGACCTAGGCTTATTTAACCTAGTTTCCCCCTTAGTTCATAAGTATTCCCTTTTTTATCATATATACCATCAAAAAAATTCTCATGCCTTTACCATGATTTTCCACCTGCCTCATGCCTTCATTTCACCATTTCAAGTCACCTTGCTAACTAGGCATAAGGATTAGGCCTATTGAAATGAGCTAGTCCTACCAATTCCACTCATGCACACTTGTTTTCATCATTGTGACCTTATTTCCTCATCATATACTTTCTAAACCTAATATTCCATCATCCTAACATGATCTTACATCACCATTATTCCTGTACACTAGCTCCTCAAGAATACAAGTCTGCATCAAGTGTTCTCATGTTATGCCTTGTCCTACCTCATCACACTCATCCTCTAGCTCTCCTTCATCTGGATTTTTCATTAATGCACATTTTTCATCAATTAAAACTCAAAAAACACATGTCAATAATGTCCTGTGAAATTTATTGGGGAGGTCCACTCTAACATTCTCATCTAGCCCATGTAATACCTCAATTCTCACTTAATAGGTCTAGTGCCTCTCATTTGTATTCTTATTGGGATTTCTATACCTAAATTTTCTTAGTTGGTACATTCATATGGGCCTCTTGAACTAATCTACTTACATATGCATCATGTTGCACAGGGGGTGAGGCAGTGAGTACTACCTATGAGACTTGGGAGGTTGCAACAGGTACTTGAACTTATGAAGTTGTCCCATTAGATGTTTTACTTGTAGTTTCTTCCACTGCAAGTGTTTACACATTTAGTATATTAGTCCTTACAAATATTAAGGTCACATGTTATTCTTCGTCTTCCTCTTGTTCATGGAAAATTTCCAATGTTAGACCTATCCATGGTTTCCTTCTGGAAATACTCCCTCCCATTCATTTTCCTTTACTAGATTATCCCGTTGAGGAAGAGATTGGTACATCAACCTAGGTGGTTTCTTTTTCCACATATGTATTTTACCTTGAAGTTGGCTACAGATCTTCTTAGAGAGGTGTAGTTTCAGTAATAGGGGCATCCTACATAGTTTTCTTCAGTAGCTCCTTTGCCATATGTGTTAATTTTGACATGGGGGTCCCTGTCTTTCTAGTTGCAACATCGAGCTCCTCCATAGTCCCTAAATTTTTTCCTCTGATTGAGAGGTGTGGGGAATTTCCCTTCAAGGGGTCCAAACTTGTAGGTCCCTTGTTGAAAGGGAGAAGTGTGTATTTTATGATCCCACTTGCCCTCTACTCTCTTAAAATTATTGTGTTATAAAGGATCAAGTCAATTCCTTTCTTACTTAGCTAGATCAAGATTTTTTAAGGACATGTGTAGTCCTATAATATAATAAATTACCCTCTGGCCTCATCCATTCAACACTTAGGATTGGTTGTGAGGCTATATTTTTGTCAACATATAATTTTCTCACTAAATATTTTCCATCCTCCATTCCTTGAGTAAAAACTACAATTTTGTAATGTACCACGTGGGTGAGGGTCATCCTAGAGTAGTCCCTTAATTTGAGCTCTTCCTCATACCTATAATCCATCTAATAGTCCTCATAATGAGTCTCATGTTCATAGGAGTTCCCCAAAGCTCCATATAGTATCCACCTAATTTCATAATTGGGCCCATGAGATAGTTTCTGTAAAGTGATTTTTCGCATCTCTTCCTACAAGAGTCTAGATTTAATCAAAGTGTGGAAGGTGTACCTACCAATGTTGATAGTGAACTCGATGTTTTACCTATGTTTCCCTCAAATCTTCTTATGTATTTCCACCAATTTCCTTGATACCTCCAAAAGTTCCCATTGATCATCCAAATACATTGACAACATGTAAGGGGCATCATGAAATCTACTTATCCTAATATAAGTAAATTTTTTTAATTAGATGAAGTAACATTTATATTAATTGATTACCTTATTTTCTAGTGAATATATTTTGTTATTTTCCCACTCATGCATGAATAAGCATATGATGGGAGAAATGAAAGTATATTGTACTAACCTAAAATTGTAAATGCTTATCCATGTTCAGTTTGGGGTATACATCATAGACTTTGTAGTTTCCAAAATATTTTTCTCTTTCCATCCAGGTAATGTCCTATGACGAGTAATGTTGTATATTAGGTAAGAGGTCATGTAGAATTCCATTTTTCTAGTAGAGCCTTCTTCAATTTGTATTGCCATTTTGAGTAACTATTGGCGGGTGCAATCACTGATGATTTATCCCTAATGGATGTGAATCTTTCCAATAAAGATAATATGAGTGTACTTGATGTAGAAAACACACAGATAATGAGAGGCGGGTGAATCGGTATACTTATAATTTTTACTTATTAAACATTAACATCCATGACAGTTCAACAATCACATGAGATATAAAAATTTCATAACACATGATTTATGTGGAAACCCTTTAAGGAAAAAACCATAGAGAAAATAATGCTTGGATCTACTATCCAAATCTAGCTACAATAATAATTATATTAAAAATATTTATAGGAACCAACTGACTGGAGACACCAATCCCCAATATTGAGCACCAACTCAGCTATGATTTGTGAGCACCAACCCACTGGAGACACCAATCCCTAATGTCGGGCATTAACTGAGATATGATTTTTGAGCACCAACCTACTAGATACACCAATACCCAATGTTGAGAACCAACTTAGTAATAAAATTATCCACCCAATGTAATTGCTTCATCAATCATGGTGATGGCATATAGATAACTCTTCACTACTTCATGTTATTTTTGTATACCTGAACTTTAAATTTTTCTTATGCACCCCTCGCAATTCAATATTCTTCAAAAACTTGACATTATAATCTACTTGAATTTGTTCTTCCTCTTTATTCTAAACCCCTCTTGATATGTCTTCATTAACCACACCTATCTTATCACTTTCTTCTTTTTCTCTTTAAAATGACATCATCATTATGTGAGTGCTCACATGAATTCACAATTGAATCCACTTATATACGATATTCATTTCATGAACACTCATGACTTTTCATGAGTGGGCATCCTTTTTAAATATTCATCATGAGTTGGCTATAATATACTTTGAATTTTGAATATTTCAATTTTTCAATACTCTCGCAAACATCCCCTATTTTCTCTTGGTCATTTCAGAATTACATGACCATCGTAGACAAATCTGTATATTCTTGGACACTTCTCTTTATTGTGTGTATATCTTCCTTTATATTGTATCACTTAATAAATTCTATGGGAATTTTCTATTTATCATGCAAAATTGTTTAAAACAAACTAACATACTTTCATTTTGGTCCTTCATCTTGCGAGGCAACTCATTATTACAACCCACAAATCACTATAAGAAACTCACAAAACACTTCATAAACCCACGAAGCACTACAAACACCCGTGAAACACTTCTCAACTTGCAAAGTACTACAAACACCCTCAAAACACTACAAAACCTAAGGAACACTTCTCAACCTAGGAAATATTACAAACACCCGTGGAACACTTCTCAACCCATGAAGTAATACAAACACCCTTGGAATACTACAAAAAAAATTTCTCTGGCAAGCAGCATGCATAATTCAAACTAAAACATATTTTTCATAAAAGGAACACATCTATAAGCGTAAATGACAATATTTCTAACTTTAAGAGATATTTATCAATATTCCTTTGACATCCATGGCAATATTTCCAAAAATATCCCCCTTTTTCATTGGTGGTAACCAACCATCTTCACCATCCATCTTGATCAAATGCTCCCCCTGACTGTATTACTTCTTCTTTTTCTCCCCCTAGCTTTAACTCTCATATTTCTTCCCCTTTATGTATGGATTCTCCTATCTTTCAATTATCCCCCTTTGAAATCAATGGAAAAGGAAAAAATCTCACCATACTCTCCCCCTTAGAATATGCTTCCATTTTAATGACCTGTTGAAAAGGATAATACTCCTAACTTTTGTCTGAGATATTCAAAAGTTTCCTTTGAAAGAGGTTTTGTAAAAATGTCAGAAATATGTTCTTTTGTGGAAATGTATTCCAACTTAACTTTGTGATATGCAAATTTATCTCTCATAAAATGATATTTAATGGGAATATGATTTGTTCTAGAATGCATAACTTGATTCTTTTCGATATTTATTGCACTAATATTTTCATAGAGTATAGAAATTGGAGAATCAAATTCTACCTTAACATCCTTCAGTGTCTGTTTCATCTAGAGAACTTGTTTGCAACATGATACTATAGAAATATATTTTTCCTCAACTGAATATAGAGAAAAAAAATCCTATTTCTTTCTCAGCCAAGATACTAAACTATTGTCCATAAAGAAATCACCTCCAATTATAATTTTTTTTGTCATTTATACAACCAACCCAATATGCATTTGTATATGTTGTTAAATAAAAATAATCACATTTTTGATACCATAATCCACAATCCATCATAAATTTTAGATATTTAATTATATTTTTGACATCTTTCACATGAGTATATTTTGGTTCCTCTTGAAAATGTTCTACCATGTCTACTGTTTGCATCACATTTGGTCTTGATGTAGTTATATATAGCATAATTCCAATCATTGATCTATAAAGAGTCTGATTTACTTTTGGAGGTTCATCCTTATTGCTCAACTTATAGCCTATGATCAAGGGTGTACTTACTTGATTGTAGTCTTCCATTGTAAATTTCTTCATCATTTCCTTAATATACTTTGTTTGTGAAAGGAATATACCTTTATCAGATTGAGAAATTTATAATCCAAGGAAAAATGACAACTCACCAAGCATGGACATTTCAAATTCTTTTTGTATTTCCTTATAAAATTATTTACACATCTTATCCTTACTTCCTCCAAAAATGATACCATCAACATAAAAAATAACAATTAGTTTATTCTCATCTTCAAGTTTTATATAGATATTATTGTCATCAATTCCTTTCTTGAACCCTTGATGTTGTATATACTTTTCAATCTTTAGTACTGGACTCTGGGGGATTGTTTCAAGCCATAAAGATCTTTATTTAGCTTGCATACATAGTCCTCATTATCTCGATAATATGAATCCTTTTGGATTGTTCAATGTAGACTTCTTCTTCCAAATTCCCATTCAAAAAAGAATATTTAACATCCATTTGATAGAATTTAAATTTATTATAACAAGTAAATGCCAAAAACATCATAATGGCTTCTAAACATGCAACATGAGCAACATTTTCTTCAAAATCGATACCTTCAACTTGTGCATAGCATTTGCATACTAACCTTTCCTTATTTCTTACTACTTTCCCATCTTCATTCGTCTTATTTCTAAATACCCATTTGGTTCTAATCACATTTTTTCCTTAAGTCTTAGAACAAGCTCCCAGGTCTCATTCTTATCTATCTAATCAAGTTCTTCTTCCATTTCTCTAATCCAGTGCATGTCTTCCCTTGATTTTGCAAAACTTTTAGGCTCAACTTTAGATAGTATAGACATAGTTATATGTTATTCTACATTTTCAAGTCTTCTTCTGGTTTATACTCCAAGATTTTTATCACCAATAATATGACTTTTTGAACGATTCTTTTGGACTGATCTAGATGATGTTTTTATTTCCTTTATCTAAACTTCATTCCTTTTCATATTCATTTTTTTTCATCTTCATTGCTTCTTCAGAATAATTTATTTATTGTATCCTACTCTTTTTGTATTGGATATTGTCTACCTTCACTACACTTTCAACAATATTGAAAGTTCTCATATTGTAACATCTATAGTCCGTGCTCATTTGGGAATAACCAAGAAAAATACCTTCATCAAATCTATATTCAAACTTACCCAAGTCCTCATTATCTTTCTTGATATAGCATTTTCTTCCAAATACTCTAAAATATTTGACAATTGTTGGTCTGCCCTTCCAAAGTTCATAAGGTGTCTTACTGTTATTTACTCTTATCTCCCCTCTAATAAAAATATAGACTGCAATTTTGACTTCCTCTCTCCAAAAAATTCAGATATTTTGGATTCATCTAGCATGGTTCTAGCCATCTCTTGCACTGTTCTATTTTTCCTTTCTACAACTCCATTTTGTTGTGGCGTTCTTGCATACTGAATAACGTATTTTTATTCCATGGTGTTCACAATAATCTATAAATTAACTTGAATTGAATCATCCTCCTCAGTTAGATCTTAAACAATTGATTTTTAAGTCTATTTCATTCTCAACCAGAGCTTTGAATTCATTAAATTTTTCAAATGCTTCCAAATTTTCTCTTAAGAAAGTAACCCATGTCATCCTATCGAATAATCATCAATAAATAACATAATATACCTCTCACCTTGCATGATTTTTGTTTATTTTAGGTTCCACACAGATCACTATGCACAAGTTCTAACAACCTTGTGGTTGAGTACTCTATTGTCTTCAATGAGGATCTTGTCTGCTTTCCAAACTAACATTGTTTATAAGTGGTATTTGTTGGTTTAGTAATATTTGGAATGTCTCTAACAACTTGTTTGGAAATAATATTTACTAAGATTATAAAATTTCATATAACCCATTCTCCTATGCCACAACCTACTCTCATCAATTTTCCCCATGCAACACTTTTCACCTTTAATATCACTAAGAATATAGAGATTATTTGTTGTCATGCATGCATCAACAACAACCTTCCCCGATAATTTCATTTCTAATTTCACATCCTCTACACATAAAATGTTTTGTGTATCCTTTATCACTCATTTGACTTACACTCAAAAGATTATGCTTTATTCTTTCAACATATAAGACACTTTCATGTTTTTGATTTACCATTATTTAAGCTAATGGTTCCTTTACCTGAAATTCTTGTAGTAGCATTATTACCAAATTTTACAGTACCTCCATTTACTTTTTTCAAAATAATAAAATTAATTTTTCCTCTATTTATATGGCTTGAGAAGCCACTATTAATGTACTAATAATTTTGTTCATTCTGTGCATGAAATGTTTTCTGAACCATCATGGTTTTTTATTTTTTTATTTCTTTCTCCTATTTCGCCTTCCAAACCTTTTCTGATTTAACCTTTTCATTGTCTATGGTTTCCTCATTTTATAATGCCTAGAAGAATCCACAAAAACTTCTACAAAAGTGATATTTATGCCCACATTTAAAACATTTATAACATTCAATGTTAAAATTCATCAAAGGTGCAAATGGGTTGTAATTTCTATTTAAGGACACATGTGAATTTAAATTTTTCTTCCTATTTAAAATTATTACATGAGATTTGCAGTTTGTTTCCCTGTGATGAAACTGATTACATGAAAAACAATATCCATAAAAAATTTTGAAATTTAATATTGTAATTCTGCCTTTATGAGGAAATGATCTTATTGTTGAACTTTGTTTCCCTTTAGAGGAGTATTATGTGGAACATGAATTTCTTTCATTCTGCAAATTTTTTTTGAAGTTCTCATGTGTTGAGGTTCATGTGTTTTCTTCCTTCTTTGTGATTCTCATATCTGGTATAACTTTTAAGTGCATCTGCATAGCCTCTTGGTTTCTCAAGACTTGTCATCTTTGGAGATTCTTTGGGATCTTCTTTTACAAAATTATCAATGTACCCAAGACCTACTTTGATAAATGGTGATCTTTGATTATTGATGATTGTTTCTAAAGCTTCAGAGATCTTTTAAAACTTGAGATATATTTTCAGCTTGGTTATTGATTTTTCAAGGTCCTTTCTTAAAGATACAATTTCACATTCAAGTTTCTCATAGTCTTATTCTTTACACTTCAACTGTGTTCTCACAACCTCACCCATCTTCTTTAACTCTTCTAGTTGAATCTTTAGTTAGAATCTTAAAGGTCATGTGTCATATTTGACTTTAAGACACCATACTCATCTTCTATTTTTTGAAACTGTTGTTTTTTCGTTTTTGATTTTTCTTTCTTAAGCTCTTGAGTTCTTCTAGGGAAGAAATGAGTTTACCTACAAGATCTACTTTAGCTTTAAATTCAGTATCTTCATCATAGTATGACTCTATCTCTTCTTTTATTTCCTTAACTTCTAAATCCATGAGAAGTAATTCATCTTTATCACTATTAGAGATACACTTTCATCACTATCTTTAGATGAGTTAATTTCATCCTTGGTGTAAAGATTTTTCTTGTGCATGTAGAGATTACTTCATACTTTTAGATATCTTATTTGCTTATGATTCTTCTTGGACTAATAGTATATGTTGCTCTCCTTCCAGATTTGTATTTTTATTTATCATCCTTGTTCTTATATGAGCATTTGTTCTACATAATGTCCCTATTTTACCACAATCAAATTTTTTGAATGGTAGCTTATATTTATATTTTCCAAATCCTTTCTTCATCCTTCTGATGAAGTGATCTTATTTTTCATCTGACTCATTACTAGTGTAGCCATGTGGTTCAATTTTTTTTACTTTTCACCTTCTCTAAATAATTAAATGATTATTATTTCTTAGATGCATCTTATAACCTTCAATTCTCATTTCATGTGTACTGAGAATCCCATGCAGTTCATCCATTTTTATTATAATAGTAAAATCTTTCAAGTCTTCAATAGACATAAAAATTTGGCATCAAGTCTAAAAGGAAGAGATATAAGCACTTTTTGGCATAGTATTTTCATCTTTAATTTATTCACCAAGTACTCTCGTAGTATTGAGAATCTACATCAACTTCGGAGAAGGTAAGATTGTAATGTATTTCTTCATCAATCATCATAAAAATTTCAAACTAGACCTCTATATATTTGGAGTTTGGATTTTCATTACTTTATCATCTCATTCATAGACATTGCAAAGATTAATACAAATTTTCTTTGCATAACTACAATGCACCACTTGGACAAGTTCTACCTCACACAATGCACTCAATATAGGATTCATAGCTTTTGAATTTCTTTCACTTGCCTTCTTCCCTAGTGTGATCTAGTTAGCAGGATTTGATGGAGATGTATGAACCATTAACAAAATATTTTCATATATCAAAACCTAAGAGACATTAAATAGGTGTGCATACTTATACTTCAGAAAGGAATAATTTATTTTCCATTCAAATAATGGATCCTTGTTTGAGGATAAATCTTCTTGACTTTCCATATGCACTTCTGAGACCTACCTTCTGGTGGTTAGACTATTCAAAAGGAACTAGCTTTGATTCTAATTAAAGAAAACACACAGATACTGAGGGGGGTAAATCATTATACTTATAATTTTTACTTATAAAACATTAACATCCATGATAGCAGTAATCACATGATATAGAATAATTACACATAATATGATTTATGTGGAAACCCTTTCGGGAGAAAACCACATAGAAAATAATGCTTAAAGTTATTATCCAAATCCATCCACAATAATAAATGTATTACAAATAATTTTATGCACCAACCTATTGGAGACGTCAATACCCAATGATGAGCACCAACGCACTGGAGACACCAATCCCCAACATTAAGCACCAACTCAACTATGATTTATGAGCACTAACCCACTAGAGACAAAAATATATAATGTTGAACACTAACTTAGCTATGATTTGTGAGCACCAAATCACTAGAGACATCAATCCCTAGTTTTGATCACCAACTTAGCTATCAAAAGATCTACCCAATGTAGTTGTTTCTTCAACCTAAAGATGGCATATAAATAAATCTTCACTTCTTCATGTTGTTTTATTATTCCTATGCTTTACACTTTGATTATGCACCCCTCACACTTCAATCTTCTTCAAAAAATTGACATTCTAATCAGCTTTAGTTTACTCTTCCACTTTCTTCTCTAACCCGCTTGATATGTCTTCATTAATCACTCCTCTTTTATTTCCCTCTTCCTTTTCTATTTAGAAAACATCATCATACCATGAGTTCCATCTTGAATTTTCAATTGAATCCACTTATATACCATGTTAATTTCATGAACAAACACAATTTTTCATGACTCGGCATCCCTTTTTGAATATTCATCATTAGTCAGCTATAATATACTTTAATTTTTGAATACTTCAATTTTCCAAGACTCCCGCAAACATCCCCCATTTTCTCTTGGTTTGGTGGCATTACATGACCATTGTGGATTAATCTATACACTCTTGGACACTTCTCTTTTTTATCTGGCTATCCTGCTTTATACTGTTTCACTTGCTAACTTCTACAACTTTTTATTTATTACGCAACATTGTTTTGAACAAACCAACATACTTCAATCTGGTCCTTCATTTCGTGAGGTACTATTACAACCCACAAATTACGAAAAACACCCATGGAACACTTCTAAACTAACAAAGTGCTATAAATACCCATATAACACTTCTCAACTTGTGAAGTAATATAAACACCCTCATAACACTATAAAACTCGTGGAACTCTTCTCAACCTGTGAAGTACTACAAACACTCATGGAACACTTCTCAACCCAAAAAGTACTACAAACACTTGCGGAACACTACAGAACCCGCATAACGCTACAAAACTTGTAGAACACTACAAAAAAAATTCTCTAGCACGCAACATGTAGAATTCAAACTAAAACATATTTTTCATAAGATGCATACATATGTAAGCATCAATGACAACATTTATAACTTTAAGATATATATATATATATATATATATTCCTTTGAAATAAATGAAAATATTTCTAGCACTTGAACATCCAATCACTATAGTGGTATGTATATTACTTCCTCTTGGCTCTATTCAGCAATGTAATAATGTCTCCAATTTCTTCCACAAAGTCAACTCTACTTAAATTCTTAGGAATTTTGGTGGAAGCAATCCTTGGCTTTTTAAACCAATTGTTGTTCAATATTTTGGATCATTTGACAATGATTTCATTCCAGTATTCCTCTTTTATCTCAAGAGAAATGTCTTCCACTTTAGATGCATCATGGAGACCTAACAATTCCTTAAGAGTTTCAGTGGTTGGGGACAAGACCAAAGTATTTCTTCCATCACTAACCTTCCTGGTTGTTGGGTTTTAGTTTTTTGCACACACCCATACTGATTATGGATACTGAGAAGATGGGGGGAAAGTGGTTATTAGGTAAATTCCATTCTAGTCAAATTTTCTCATGGTTTCATTCTTATCAACTATGTGTAGCCTTTGTTGGAAGCCAGATAGGTCTGCATTGCCCAAGTTAATTTTGGTTATTTTATCCAAATCAGAGGTGAAGTGAGAGGTGGTTTATATGTCAACCAATTGAATCTTCATGTTTGCAGGGTGAAACTAAGAAGAATCTATTGAAAGTGGAACTTTAAATAATCTAAATGCACCCAACCCTTCCAATAATTCTTGTCAACAAACTATGATATCACAAACTATTTATAAGCACAAGTAGAACACTTACCTTTATAAATTTAATCAAAATTATCCTTCACCCTAAGAAAAATAAATAAGACATCTTCAAAGCTCAAAAATAACCTTTTGCATAATCGAAATTCACAAATTTAGTCTTGTGTTTATCTTAGGACTTCAAATATCTCTTCAAACTTGAAAATTTGTGGTAAAGTGAGGTTTTTTTATGAATTTTAGCTCTATATTGTTCCTCCTATACTTTCATTAATGGTGACACGTGCCTCCTTGGCTTCTTCATCCGCAGTTGGTTGTCCTTACACATGAATAGATTGTCCACATGTGATTTCACTTAGATGACTTGGAATTTTCTCATTGGTTCGGGAATTTCAATCATCATATGTGGCATCTTTGTAGGCCCTTATTTTTCTTAGTCACATTTTTTAGGCATCAGGGTTATGTAGAGAATTTTTAGTTTTGAAATAACTACAAAACTACGAGATACGAGGATACTTTCCTTTCCAAGAGTTCTAAGACATGGACACATGTCCACTTTGTTGGGTTGTGGGAATGGGAGTGCAGTTTGCAACATTGCAGTAGTGACTGCAAAAATTTGAATTAAAAAATTGTGAATTTGCTTTCTCCATCTATTGTTGCTAGATCATGACACATGTCCCCTTTTGAGGGATGTGGGGATACAATTGCAATTCACAATTTTACAGTAACTATGAAGCTACAAACTACAAAACTACAACTTTATATTTTTTAAATGTTGTTCCAGTATCATTAAATGTTTCCATCATGCCTTGGAATTCAGGGATCAAATCATAGTTTGTAGAATTACATCAAATGCAAACCTACAAACTGTGATGTTATGAAGATGTATTTTTTCTCCGCAATATTTAGATTCGATAGATATATGTTTTCAAGCCTCAGATATGAAATTACACTTAGCATTTTTGCAAAAAAAATTAATTTTCCTTATAAATGAGCAGGTGAGGGAATATTCCCTAAATATTCCCTTCCCGGGGTTTAGACCTCCATTTGCAACTTTCAGTCTTTTTCAAAAAGTACAAAATTTCTAAGGACACACTTTCCCTTGATACCTCGAATATTCCTTATTTACATGGGTCGGGAATGGGCACACATTTTGTAAAATTGCAACTACAAAAATAAAAAACACTCTCAATTGCACAAATAATCAATATTTTTAGAATGGGTATTTTTGCTTTGGGATTGCAATGGAAATGCAAAGGTCCAATAATCATCATGAAACCTATAACTTTGAAATTTTTCTACATAAGTAGATGAACCAAGAGGAGAATGGTAGAGACAGATGAACCATGCATGAACAACCCTACAAATCCTTTAATTCTCTTGGAAATGGAAATAAATCACTTAGTTTGATCTTTCAAATATGCAAATATCATATTGAAACTCCTTCAACCTGCAAGTGAGATTTTTCAATCACCTTCAAGCCTCTTCGAATCAATGTAACAAGAACTTTTAGAACACCATGGAGAAAATGAGGGAAAAGGAAGGGTTCAAATCAATATGCCTTTTAAGGAATTATGCAAAGATGGTGCCAAGAAATAATGGGATCAAAATAGGCACCAACGTAATAGATGTAAACTTCTTCAATATAATGCACGGTCCTATTGTCTTCCAATGTAACTTATCATTACTACTTTTTGGAAATATTCCCTTCCTCAAATGTGTTAATACCACGTATCCAACCTAAAAATAAACTTCTCTTCTCTTCATACACGTTGTTTATATCATGTGTTACTTTGTTCCGGTTCTCTATGTTCATTCACTTTATATGTATATTCTATAAAATATTCATCTTTTATATTTTTTCTTGTTTACTACTCATCATGTGTAACTTCATAACTCTCTTAGACTACTACCATACACAATCTAAAATGGTGTTTTCCTTGTGATTAATTTCACTTAATTTTTGTTTGCAAATTATTTTCATGCCACTATTGAATCCCAATCCCATAGCTATTTTCCAAATAAATAGTTTAAAATATTACTCAAACTTTTATGTACAAATTGTGTCTATCCATTTGTCATTACATGATATGTTGAACAAAATTGTGAACTTGTATACAACTTCTTCTATAATGTCCTCAATAAATTTATGAAAAAAATTACATCCATGTCTAAAAGAATTCATGTAGACACTATAAAATGCAACTTGGGCATAAGATCTCTTATTCAAAAATACCAAAAACATCATAAAACATAACAATCCCAAAAAATTGAAATAATCCCACAAAATCAAATAAAAAAATAAAACCCCAGAAAAAATGGTGATAAATTACACCACACCACACATGTACTAACCCTCACCCACTCAAATTTATTTCTATTTATTCCACCTACCCATTGGCATGCCCAATGCATTATGGACCCTTATCCTCTCACCCATCTATGCACATTGCACCCATTTTTGTCCCACTTCCCTATGCACTCAAAATCTATAAAAAACCACTCACCCCCATCATTATAACCCCCTAACTCTTTCTGCACTGAAACTATACTTGATTTTTCTCTCTCTTGCTTGTATATCTTGGTTTTATAGGTCTTGAAGAAGTGAAATAGGAGCACAAAGGATATATACAACTTGTTACAACACTATTTTAGTGAAATTCCAACACATGTGGGAGTCAAAAATATGATTATCTTGCGATCTTTGTGCAATTTTTGGTGAATCTTAATTGTGATTGTCCTGCGATTTGAGTCGGGTATACTTATCATTTACATATATTGATTTTTCATTTTAATCAATAAATTTTCTTTTATCTCCTTAAATGGTTAGGGATTTGACCAAGGTTGGTCCCCTAACCACCAAAAATAACTACTTTTTTTCTAAGTGTGATTGTGTGTAGGTTTACATTCGAATCTAGAAGAGATTTTACCCACTTTATTCAATGAAAGAACCCATAATTATCTTTGTCTTCACAATGGAATCGTAAGCCCATCCTATTTATTGGAATTGATTTGGAGGTTTTATATCAAATAATACATCTTAAAGGTGATCTAAATCTAGCTGTACATTTTGGCGATCATTGTGGGATAATTTTTGGTTGTGGGTAACTCTTTCTATTTTTTGAATCTAGTTATGTTTCTTTTAGGGTTTTATATTCTTTTTCAGTTTTTTTTTAATTTTATTTTCTAACATTTATGTTTCAGATTTAACATTTGGTTTTGTAAATTTTCTAAAAAATTTGGTTACAAACTAATTGCAACAAGAAACTGCAACTAGGTTGCAATTTTCTGCAAAATCTAACAATTTGATCGCAAGGGAGTCACAATTGTAACTGTTTTGTAACTTTGTTTCTAAAAAACACTTATTTTTTCAAAAGGAAATGAATCAAGAATTAACTTACCCTAAATACAGGTGTGAATGAAGGTAAATACCCGTCTGCATAACTATGGGAATTACTTTGGAATATGCCCTAAAACTCATTGTGAGGAGTACCACATGAGCCCCAAAGTAGTTAGCGCATTGAGAGGACTCACTGGAGAAAAGGGTCAACAACCCAATTCAATTGAATAGTCTTACTTGAGAGGTAGAGCCAATGATTTATGTAGTGATGGCTCCATCATGATTGAGTAAGGTCTGCAACTAACATTTTCTAGTGAATGATACTTTATTTGAGTAATATTTGGCATTAAGAGAAATATCTCTACATAGGAAGATAAACAAATCGGGCCTATATTCAACCGTAAGACAAACAAACATCACCACATTCATCAAAATACTTAGTTTCAATTTTCATTTTCTTTGAGTCACACCCGTGACTGTTCATTTTCTTAATAGTCTCTTCTCACACTACCATACATGTTTTCGACAATAATTCTGATTTCTGATTTTCCTAGTCTCAGTCGCAACTTTGAATGTACTGTGATTTTTCATCGCATATTTTTCCCAAGTCAGTTCATAACTATGACTAACATGTAACCTTCCAAATCCATAATTCATTCATTTTACATTATGTTTTGATTCCTGGTTTATCCCAGGCATAGTCGCAATTATGACTGGACTATGATTTTCACCCTTCATTCATTCATTACTTCATTTGTTAGTATCATAAATTTCTTTACGGTTATCTTGAGCTTGTCCTTATATGGTTTTTACCATCACACATTCATATAATCCACCTGACACTATGAATCATGCTTCTCACTCCCATGATGAAATTTTTAGCCATAGGAGAGTAGTAGAAGATTATGAGGAAATTTCTACATTTACTACTTCTCCCCCCAAAAGATGATGAATTTTACAAGATTCCACATTTCGATCCCAAGAATGAAGAGGCTTTAGATCATAATCCAGAGGCTCTTGCAAAATATCTTAGAAGATACTATTACAAGCTAGATGCCTACAGTCGTAATATTTACTCTACAAACCCGAAACCTTCCTCATCTACTACCGAACCACCTCATACCACTACTATGCTTGTTATATTTTAAGTCATTGATGTGAAAGGATTTGGTCACAATGTATCTCGTTTGGAGATTTTAGTGTAACTCATCTAAAGCTCAGTCACAACTCTTGTCATCCAAAGATATAATTATAAATGTTTTGGATTTCAAAAGATCAGTGTACCTCGTTAGAGCTAGAAGTATAAATGGTCCGGAGCTTAGAGGACAATGTAGCTCATCTGGAGCTAGAAGTATAAATGGTCCAGATCTTAGAGGACTGTGTATCTTGTCTGGAACTAGAATTATAAATGTTCTAGAGATAGAAACATAAATGGTTTAGAGCTCGAAGGAGAAATGTAGCTCATTCAGAGATAGAAGTACAAATGGCCTAGAGCTAGAAGTATAAATGGTCCAGAGCTCAGAGGAGAAATTTTTCTCATCTGGAGCTAGAAGGACATATGGTTTGGATATCATAGTAATATTGGTCAGGATCTCTCCTACAATGTAGATCATTTAGATCTCACCTGCGATGTTGGTCATCTGGAGTTGGAAATATATTAAGTTATAAGCTAAGAGTAGAATATATTTATGGCTTGTAGTAGAAATGGTTTAAAGCCAACTGTAATTGAATAAATTTGGATCTATACTCATGAATAGTTTGGAGCCACATTGATACATTTGGAGTGACACGTTTATCATGTTTTAGCGAATATACGACCTGCTTAAGTGAAGAATCTTGATCATAAGGACTATGAGTAATGTGTGGACTAGAGCTACTAGTTTTGTGGTGAGGGAAATTCAAAGGTGAATTTTTGACATGATTATCTGGCCACGTGGAAGGCCAAAATCTACTAATAGTTGGTGGAAAATTAAAGGATGATGGATGAACCTTCCTTTTTTTAACATTTTTTTAAGCATCCATATTCATAGAATGGGCCGATCTATATCTATTCATAATTCCCATTGTTTGAGAGATGATCATGACATAAAAGAGACTAAAACAAGAAATTTTAAGGTGTTCTTCCTTGGATAAAACAATGAATCATGCTTGTGAGAGGGAAGTTTGAACTGCTGAGGAGAAGAATGAAGCAACTAATGAAGACATCCTTTTGAGTCTCAAGTATATTTCTGAGTGTGGAGTATTGGGGAATTACTGAAGAGGAGGAAGAGAAAACTCAAGCAAACTGAAATGGTGAATTGATGAAGAGGAAGGAGCAACAATCACATGAAGTGAATAAGGGAAAGAGAAATATGAGAAGCACCAGTAGAGGAACAAAGTTTGAAAAGTTAGAGTGAGTGATTGTGAACTTTAGGACAAGTAAAAGATACAACATTAGAAGTATAGTTCTAAAAGATATTTAATTCATCTATTGAAGAAGTGTATTTGTGGATTGGTGTCTCCAGTGAGTTGGCGATCACAAATAGGTTGAGTTGGTACTTGGTTTTTGGGATTGATGTCTCTAAAGGTTAGTTCCTACAAACATTCATATAAGAAATAAATTTTTTGATTGGATTTGGACACTAGATCTAATAATTCCTTTTCTCTATGGTTTTGTCCCAAAACGGTTTCCACAAAATCATGTGTTTCATACTTATTTGATCATGTATGATTGTTGTTATTGTGGATGTTAAAGTTTTAAATAATTAAAATAATGTATAATACTAATTCACCCCCCCCCATCTCATTATTAGTGTTTGATATTCAATTAGTATCCGAGAAAGGTTCCTTCAAGAGTAGCCTACTAGCTAGAAGGTAGATCTAAAGAAGCACACATGGCGTCAAGAAGGATTCTCCTCAAATAGAGATCCATTGTTTGATGGAACTAATTATGCTTTTTGGAGTATAATAATTCACACCTATCTAATGTCTCTTGGGTTTGAAATTTGGAAATCAGTTTTGAATGGTTATGCAACTCTAACAACTCCTCCAATAGATCAAGATGGAAAGAAGGAAAGTGAGAGTGATGCAAAGGCTATGAATGTAATATTGTGTGGTTTGTTTGAATCGGAATTTGTTAAGGTGATGCATTGTGTTTTAGCTAAGGAAACATGGGATAAACTCAAGAATTTCTATGAAGGAGATGATAAAGTAAATAAAGATAAATTATAA
Organism: Taxus chinensis; assembly: GCA_019776745.2. Lineage (NCBI taxonomy): Eukaryota > Viridiplantae > Streptophyta > Pinopsida > Cupressales > Taxaceae > Taxus > Taxus chinensis. Next base: position 387,352,171 of record CM034156.1, read on the forward strand.
ACACATAGAAGTCAGTTTGAGGTTCTAAAAATGAAGGATGATGAAAATGATGCAGCTTATATTCTTCGCGTGGATGAAATTGTCAACACTATTAGAGGGATTCAATAAGAAATTAAAGATAAGAATATTGTGAAAAAGTGTTAATATCTCTACCTTTAGGGTTTGAGGCCAAAGTATATGCCATTGAATAAATGAAGAGAAACACCCTAACAATGGGTGAGCTACATGGGATTCTCACTACATATAAGATGACAACTAAGAAGGATAAATCATCTAAGTGTGTGGCAGCCTTAAAAGCTTCAAATAAGTTGAACAAAAAAAATCCAAGACATCATGACTACTCCAACAATGAGTCGGACAAGGAAGAAGCCCATTTTGTCAAGAAGCTGAAGAAACGATCAGGAAAATAAAAAGGCAACTTACCCTTAAAATGTTTTAATCATGGTAAAGTAGGTAATTATGCTACTAAGACTTGATATCAAGAAAATGAGAATATTGATAATAAAAAATACCATAGCATGAAGAAAGGAAACAATTATTATCAATCTAAGAAGAACTATAAGAAAGGAAAATTTGAGAAAATAAATAACTTATACAAGCACAAGAAAAATCTTTATATCAAGGAGGAAAGCAGTTCATCTGAAGAAAATCAAGAAAGAAGTATTGTCAGTGACAAAGAAGAATCACTGTTCATGGAAATTGAGATTAAATAATGTGAAGAAGATATTGTTTCAGAAAATGTTAAAGTAAAAGGTGAATTAAATCTTGAAGAAGAGCTTATTTCCACCTTATAGGAGATCAAAATACTAAAGAGTACGAATTTAAAACAAAAGCAAAAGTTTAAAAAATCTAAAGAAGAATATGGTGCCTCAAAATCAAAGGTGAAAAAAATCTTGAAGAATCTAATAAGATCATCATTATCTTGAAGGTTCAACTTGAAGAGATGAAGAAGATGAATGAGGATGTGAGAACCCAACTGAAAAAAAAAATTGTGAGAAGATTGAACCTGAAATTGTTTCCTTACAAAGGAGCTTGAGAAAAAAACTACTAAGTTGAACATATGTCTCAAGTTTGAAAAGAGCATTGAGATGTTGTATGAGATGCTTAGTTATCAGAGGTCATTATTCAACAAAATTGGTCTAGGTTATGAAGAAAATTAGAAGTATACTAAATTTGGTTCCAAAGATCGACCAAAAGTGTCAAACATAGATAAGCCAAAAATTTATGCAGATGCACTTAGAAATAATGGAAATAGTAAGAAAAAAGAGGTTAATGTTCTTGAAAATACCAGCATTCCTCCTAAAGACAACTCAGATAAATGCAGAAGCACTTTCCCCCAAGGCGGTGTTACATAACTAGGTTTCAAAATGCTTTTCATGGTTATTATTTTTCATGTAATTAGTTTGGTCACAGAGAAACAAATTGTAAAACTCAGACAAGAAGTTTTAGAAGGAAGAAGAATGTATTTATGTAAGTCCTTGTGTGTCCTCAAACAAAGACTATAACTCATTTTCTCCTTTAATGGATTTCAGCATTGAATGTTATAAGTGCCACAACTAAGGGAATATAACACATTTTTGTACATGTGTTTTTTTAAAATATCCCAGGAAAAATAAGAATGAGAAACTGTGGATAATTAGAAGGATAAACAAGTAATAGTTTATAAGAAGAAAGCGTCAAAAGATTAAATAAAAAACCATGCTTGTTCAGATAGTGTTTCATGCACAAAATGAAGGAAATTGGTGGTATATTGATAGTGTCTTCTCAAGCCACATGACTGGAGATAAACATAAGTTTCTTACCTTGAAAGAAGTAAATTGGGGTACTGTGAAGTTTGGATACAATGCTACAACAAGGATATTAGATAAAGGAACTATTAACCTTAACAATGGTAAATCAAAAACTGAAAAATGTCTTGTATGTTGAAGGAATGAAGCATAATATTTTTAGTGTGAGAAAAATGAGTGATCAAGGGTATATTGTCACATTTCAAACTGAATGATGTGTAGGAAAGGTAGTTTTTGATGTTTGAAGTACATATAATAATATTTATATTCTTAGTGAGATTAAAGGAGAAAAATGCTACATATGGCAAGAAAATGAGCGTTGGTTATGGAATAGAAGAGTGGGGCATGTTAATTTTGATAATTTAGTAAAAATCAGTTCCAAGAAATTTGTTAGAGATATACTAAAGATCACTAAACCAACAAACACACTTTGCAAGCAATGTCAGCATGGGAAGCAGATAAGAGTTACATTCAAGAAAAAGGAGTACTCAACTACAAGGTTATTGGAACTTGTTCATATTGATTTGTGTGGGCCTAAAAGTAATCAAAGAATGAAAGGTGTGAGTTATTTCATGTTATTTATTAATGATTATTCTAGAATGACATGGGTTACATTTCTACAAGAAAAATATGAAGCATTGGAGAGGTTTAAGGTGTTCAAATAATTAGTTGAAAATGAAATTAGTTAAGAGAATCAAGTGCCTAAGATATGATTGTGGGGGAGAATTTACTTCAAATGAGTTTGAATAATTTTGTGAGAATCATGGAATAAGGAGACATTACTCAGTTACAAGGACTCTTCAACAAAATGGCATTGTATAGTAGAAAGAATAGAACAGTCCAGGAGATGAAAAGAAAAATGCTAAATGATTCTAAGTTGTCTAATATGTTTTGGAGAAAAGAAGTCAATACAATACTTTACATTTTGAATAGAGGGAAAGTTAGAGTAAACAATGGAAAGATGCCCTATGAATTATGGAAAGGCATAATATTAACAGTAAAATATTTCAAAGTTTTTGGAAGCACATGCTATATCAAAAGAGATGATGAAGACTTGTGTAAGTTTGATTCTAGATCTGACAAAGGTATTTTTCTTGGTTACTCTTTAAAAGGAAAATTGTATAGATGCTACAATGAAATAACACACAAGATTGTTGAAAGTGCAAATGTGAAAGTGGATGATATCAAATATGAGAAGAATAAGACACAAGAAAATGATTATTCAAATGAAGAAAGCAACGAAGATGAAGAAGAAGATGAAAAGGAAGAAGTTGAAATAAAAGATAAAAAAACACCATCCACATCAGTACAAAATAACCATTCAAAAAAATAGATTATTGATGACAAAAACATTAGAGTACAGACTAGAAGAAGATTGGTGAATATAACTGAACATGAAAATATGTCCTTTCTATCTAAGATAAAACCTAAGAATTTTATTGAATCAAGTGAAGATGAGCATTGTATTATAGCAATAGAAGAAGATCTATATTAGATTGAGAAGAATGAAATGCGGGAACTTGTCCCACTATCAAAAGATAAAAAACATGATTGGCACCAAATGGGTTATCAGGAACAAGTTGAATGAAGATGGAAAAGTTGTAAGTAATAAAGAAAGGTTAGTATATAAGGGGTATGCACAAGTTGGAGGTATTGAATTTGAAAAAGAAAATCTTGTTGCGCATTTAGAATCCATTAGATTTTTTTTGGAATTTTCTTGTTTTAAATTTTTTAAAGTATATCAGATGGACGTTAAATTAGCGTTTCTAAATGAGATCTAGAAGAATAAGTTTATATTAAATAGACGGAAGGATTAATTTTATCATATGATAAGGATTATATATACAAGATGAAGAAATCTCTTTATGGACTAAAACAAGCCCCTAAAGCCTAGTATTCAAGACTAGACAAGTATCTACAACAACAATGTTTTAAGAAGGGTATTGTTGATAGCAATCTTTACATCAAAATTGAAGGTGAGAATCAGCTGATTGTTGTTATGTATGTTGATGATATCATTTTTAGAGGAAGGAGTGACAAGATGTGTCAATAATTTTCCATTTAAATTAAAAAGGAGTTTTAAATTTCTATGTTTTGTGAGTTGTCTTTCTTTCTTGGTTTACAAATTTCTCAATCAAACAAAGGTGTATTTATTTCACAAACTAAGTTAAAGAGATGTTGAATAAGTTTAAAATGGAAGATTGTAAACTAGTTAGTACTCTTATGGTTACAAGCTATAAGTTGGGAAAGGATGATGAGTCTCTTAAAGTAAATCACACTCTTTATAGATCAATGATTGATATTTTATTATATGTGACGACATCAAGACTAGACGTGATGCAAGAAGTAGGTATTGCAACACGTTTACAAGTTGTCAAAATAATATTCAAATATCTAAAAGGAATTGATGCAAAGTCCTGCATGTAATTTTTAAATCATCCAAAATAATCCATTATAAGTCAAATTTTCAACTATCCAATCACCCAAACTCAAGAAACCAATACCTTGCTAAAGAAGACCAAATTTTCTCAAAACACAAAAATGCATAAATAACTATATCAAATGTTAAAACCACTTCAAACATGCTTAAAAATACCAAATAAATATGATCAAATCAAGAAACCAGCACCACTTCATCAGCCATCTTACTTTTCTTTCTATACCTCACTTTCGCCTAGTAGCCCTCCAAAACCTATTTTCTGACAAAATTCACTCATTTTTCATCAACGTTCCTGATTGGTAAAATTTTTGGCTACCTTTTATGCTTATTGAATTTCATACTAAATTTCATGGACTAACTCTTCTCCACTAAAAATTTATCCTTCTTTTTGCAATTTTGACTAGCTCCTCCAATTAGCCCTCCTATCTTGCAAACATCCAAACTGGGAATGACCCAAAAACATTCAATCAAAGACGGTTAGATTTTTTTATACCATTTATTGTTTTTATGCTTTATGCCAATTTTCTCTCTTAATTCATTGTACACACTTCCCAACACCAACTTGCTCTTTTTTTGCTTGTTTTCTTGACCTAGCTAGGGTTTAATTGCAATAACTAGGGTTTGACCATTCCTTTTGTCTTTCAACCTTTTAGACTCTCTGATCCACATTATTATAACTTGATAAATGTCCTCTCAATTTATTAACACTCTCTTAGCCTCAACTACTTCAAAATTTCATATTTTTTCCTGTCTAATAATGTCTTACCCTAACTGACCTTGTGTCATGTTTTAGCCTTGATCCCTTAAGTTTTTGGTTAATTGCTCAATCTTCATGCACCAATCCTTTACTTTAGTCTTCCACTCATCATCCGCTTATTCTCCTTCACACTTCTCAAGCACTGTAACAATTTAGTTAGGTTTCTAACAAGGTTTATGACATAATGACACAACTATATCCTTCACAAGTATTCTTAAACCATTCCTCTTTCTGCATAAGATTCTTCATGCCGTAATAAAGATGAATTAAGACCACCACTTAATTCTATTATATGTCAAACTCCTCAAACTGTCCCAACTCAGTCGACTTTGAGTATTTTTTTGTTTATTAAGAAGTATAATTTCTTAAGGTCTTAATGTTCTTATCCATTGTCTTTCATACTTTTGACACACTCAAACAATATCTTCCAACATTCTTGACAATATCCAAATTGTTCTTGATTTACAAACTGTCTCATCAAAATCCTAGTGCACTTAACTAATCCTTTGACTACTTATTCGCATTTAAATCTAGAGATTCTTCTGAAAATGTCTTGTCTCAATACCTTCACTTCTCATTAATTCTATTCTGAAGATTCAGTTCTTTACACTCGGGATAGTAACTTCTATGCAATTTACTTCATTTAAACCTTTGAAACCCTTAGAAACATGGTATGAAGGAAATGGGTCACTAAATATTAGTCTTTTAACTTACCTAATATTTTCCTTACGTTTGCAATTGTGTATGTAACTCGTTTAACACTATCAAACCCTCATTTCCCAAGCTTGAAAAATTTCATAGCATTTATTTTTTAAATACACCTCATTTGGTTCAACTCAATTACAAAACTATGACACATCCCAAGAACACTTGTTTTGGGTTTAATTTCTTATTTCATACTTTCAAAAAAACAAACTCAATTTATAATTCATGAACTTCTCTCACTCTTCATAAGACCATTCTAATCATGTATTAGCTGTAGGATTATATCAAAAAGATTTTAAAACTAGAAGTAACAGTTTACACACAATATTTTACCTTCTTCTTCACACTATCTCTTTTCTTTGTGTCTTGGATAATCTAATGAGCACTCCTATAGACTTTCCATGGTCTCCCTAAGCTTGCATATCTTACTCAATTCCTGTAACAACACATATGGGTTATGAAAGAAATTCAACATATACAAAATTCATTCATTCATATTCCTAACACTCATCTAAGGCTCTTTTACAAAGATCCTCTCGCTCTCTAACCTCTCACCAACATTCTTACCTCTCTCATTCAAATGCATTAGCATGATTAAAGAATAGGATAAGGTAGTTAGTTTTTCCTTTCTTAACCCATACATGGTTTTGTGACTCTAGGTGAGTTTTACATCTAGATAAGGAAAAGAGAGTTATTTCACATCATGACTAACTTATCGCATTGAGGTGAAGCATAATCTAACACTTAGATTTAGGCTACACTACTAGGATAATTTGAATATTCGAATGTGGATTTTGGAGGGAAACCTATAGAATGCCACTTATTACATCATTGAAAGTCCAAATGGACTAATTTAACCCCAATAACTCCTAAATGGACCTATCATTTCTTAAACAACTATGGAAATCCAAAATTGAAGTATATACATGATGTTCCTGCATCATGCATGTTGGATTATGGCTTGTGGTATCATAAGGATGAAGATTTCAATTTGAAAGTGTATACAAATGCAAATTGGGATGGTTGTGTTGATGATAGAAAGAACACAAGTAGGGGAGCATTCTTTTTGGGAAATATCTTGGTATCCTGTTTGAGTAAAAAGTAAGCATGTATTTCTTTATCTACAACTGAGGAAGATTACATTGTAGTAGTGTCATGATGCACACAAGTTTTATGGATGAAGCAAACTTTGAAGGACATCAAGGTATAGTTTGATTTTCCATCTCCATACCTTGTGATAACACTAGTGTAATAAATATATCAAAGAATCTTGTTATGCACTCTAGAACAAATCATACTCCCATCAAGTATCATTTATTGATAGAACAAGTAGTGGAAAAATAGGTTAAGCTGAAATGTGTTGCCATAAAAGAATAGATTGCATACATTTTCAAAAAGTCTCTTCTAAAAGAAACACTTGAATATCTCAGATAAAATTTGGGTGTGATATTGTTTGCATACAGTCTCTAAAGGGAAACATAAAATCAAGGGGAGATAATCACTATAGTAAATTCATGCCCAAAGAGAAGGATATTTCGTTACATTGTTGCAGTCTCTAACAGGATCAACATTTGATAGCATCCAGGTTGTTTCTAACAACTTGTATGAGGTACCAAGTAGTGGATGAGACTAGATTAATAGAAATGCAAGGAACACATTGTCATATTGTATTAACATCTATTGAAGAATGATCAAAAGAGATTATAGATTTTCAAAATTAGGGTGAAGGAGCTAGAAATAGCATGAGTTGAAATGGTCAAAGAGGACAACATGAGATGTGTTAGTGTAAGGTTAGAGCAACTAGAATATAAAATAGAGAACGTGGGTAAAACTATAATTAAAAATGAGTAAGAGCGTGTTATGCTTTAGATGAAGATGTGAGTCGAATGGGATAAAAGTATTAGTAAGGACATATGTAGATTTAAATAACAAGATGTAGTTGCACAACAACTTACTGCAAATGAGCTCGAGGTAAATTTCAAAAGCATCCATTCGAGGAGAGCTAAAATTTAGGGGATTTAATCACAGACAACTCAAAAAAATATTAACATGAATAGTCATTTTTGACATCGATGCCAAAGGGGGAGAGTTTTTCTTATTGTTTCTATGCAAGATGGTAGGTTTTCATCAATGAAAAAGGGGGAGATTGTTATATTTAATTTCATTGATGTCAAAGGATTTAGTCATAATGTATCTCTTCTAGGGCTCCTAGTGCATCTCATTTGGAGCTCGGTCACAATTGTTTTCCTTTGGAGTTCAGAGGATCAGTGTAGTTTGTATGGAGCTAGAAGTATAAATGGTCCAAATCTAGAAGTATAATTGGTTTGGAGCTCTGAGGATAGTGTAGCTTGTCCGGAGCTAGAAGTATAAATGGTTTAGAGCTTGGAGCATAGTGTATCTCATCTGAAGCTCGAAGTATAAATGGTCTGGAGCTAGAAGCATAAATTGTCTGGAGCTTAGAGTAGTAGTGTAGCTCATCTGAAACTAGAAGTATAAATGGTCCAGAGATAGAAGTATAAAGGGTCCATATCTTGGAGGAGTAGTGTTGCTCATCTGAAGCTAGAAGTACATATGGTATGGAGCTCATAGTAACATTATTCTAGATCTCACCTATAATATAGCTCATTTTAGTCTTATGTTACCCATGAAAGGCCCAAGGTGCATTGGCACATCACCCAGGCATAACCAGAGCACTCACCCGAAGCATGCAAGGGTACCAGGTCCTTCTTTTATGTGAGCTCTACCAAGGAGTTAGTATGATGGGAAGATATATATCCCAGATTCATAACAAACATTCAAGTATATTATAGAATATAAGCTAGATCTAGATCTTAAGCCTAAATTAACTCATACAAGTATCAAGATTAAATCCACCATGCAAGAACCAGTAATAGATATGTTTACAAGTAATATATAGCCACAAAGATCCATTATATTAAGTATTGTAAAACACAAAAATTGTTTATATCTATGTAAGTGTCACCACAATTCATGTGGGCACATATTCTAGCAGCATGAATCTAATACAAAAGTGATCATACTAACCTATGCAGATCATATATATATATATATAGGGGTGGGGACTTTCCCTTCACTACCCATGCATCCTCAAAATAGGCTACATGCTAAGAATAGCTGTGCACAGCTACAAGATAACTACAAAAGAATGCAAGATTTCTTAATAATAGATCTACTACAGTTAACTCCCTACTTTAGATCCTATTATTAGGTCAGAAATATGCATGTCGCTTGGTCCTCCTTATATCCAAAAATATACATTTCTTAAACCACAAGTCTTCATGTTCCAACCTTATCTTCAAAACGTTGCTTGGCCAACACTCCAAATATATATTTAGATCTGCATCCAAAAACTGGTTAAGTGTTGAATCCTTTCGCATGCAATCCATTCATGTCTAACTCAAGCGGGTAAACCATGTTCTCCTTGCGCACACTTCCTCATGTGCCTTTTATCCCACTTGCTACCTTCTCCTCAGTACTTAGTAATTCTCTCTGCCCAACATTACCCCACACTTTTTTCATTTCTGCCCCCAGCAATGGGTAATCCGATGTGTCCCTCAAAGAATAAAAAAATAAACAATATTACATTCTTAAAGAATAAAGAACATCAAAGAATAAAATAATTATGTCATTGTGTAAGGAGGATAGGAAAATCCTTATTCAATGATGCTTCAATCACATTCCATCCTTCCACATCACTCTACACTTGTTTGAATAGATCCTCCATCATCACACTGACTTCTTCAAATGTTAGATCTTCACCCTTGGCATTAAACGTGTCGACCATATTTTCCAACTATTTGCTAATTTTATTCAGTGCATCCATTCTTCTTGTCACCTGGGGATACAATTCCTTGAGCTTATTCTTTATAGAGGCCCTCAATTAAGATATCAATGGTGTCACTCTTTTTCTCAACCTTTTCAAGGATCCTATCTCGTTCCTTCCTGATTTTACTTTGATCTTAGCTCTGAAACTAATTTAAATATTCCTCATGAGTGGAAATCATCATGCTTGTTACCCGATCCCTGTCTTCACATTTGTCATAGACAACTTCTACCATATGGGCCACAGTATTAACTGAAGCAATAAGTTGAGTGTATTGTGTTATGGTCACCTCCATTTTTTTCTTCTATCCTCTTTCCGCTGGCATGCCATAACTTATTCCAATGGAATCCAATGAAAGTGGTTGCTTCTGCATGACTAATTATGCACATTAAATCCTCCAAACAGTGGATATTTGATCTAATACTTTTACACATAGGGGGTCAGATTCTAGGTGTGCCTATTATGATAGAGTTTGCTGTCAACTCTACTTTTTTGTATGCCTCACGCAATCTTCCCTTTTCCTCCCACAACTCAACCTTTAACTACGTAATATATCTGCTCCTTCCCCTTTATCTCCTTGTCCCTTTCAATAATTTATTTATTCTTCTCTTCTAACTCCTTTCCAAGCACTCTGATTCTATTATTCCTTCCCAAACACTTGACCTCCACTTTCCACCAATACCTTATTCAGTGCATTACATGCTTGTTCATCAGGTAGTTTCCGAGAATCCACCAACATGGATTCACCTCCTTGTAGAGTTCGTTGAATCTCATGACATCTAGTAATGATCCAATGCATTGATTTAAAACTTCAGGTTCATCCACGTGGGACTTGAATGACCAGGACAACATCTTTCTAGTGCATGGGTAAAGTACTTTCCCTATCAAAATATGACCAACAAAAATTTTTGGTCTGCTAGTACAATGTACTCTAGTAGCGAGTGCACGTAAGACCTTGTTGGGATCTATATCATAAGCCACAGTAGGTCCTTGTTGGGTAGACGTGTGCCTTCTACCCATGCATGTACCCTTTGGGAACCCTACAATCAAACTTCTATCCCCTCCTAGACTTCCACCTTTATCCTTTTCTTCTTCTTCAATGTTGCGCTCCACCTCCCGCTCAACCAAGTTCTTTATTATACCTACTACTTTTTTATCCACATCAATGTCTAACTCTTTCCCATAAAGGTATCATACACATTTGTTCCTAATTCCTCTTCATTTCCTTCTTCCTTATGAGTGTCCTTAGAATGTGTGCTCTGCTACTCATAATATTTGTGCACATCATACATGGGTGGGTTATCTTTCAGACTCTCGTTCCTCTTCCTCCCCCTTTGTTTCCTCATTCTTTAAGCTCTTTGTATTCTCGGAGTTAGAAATCTATATCACCCTTTGCTTCTTCCTTAATGGAGACTTCTCCTTGACTAATACTTCTTCCTATGAGTATAAGTACTTGTACCTACACATGTTTCTTGTGTTCCTATGGTCTGGACCACATGTGCACTCGGTGCCCTGCTTGTTGTAGGAGTTTCTTCTCTATCTCTTTTCTTTACCTCTTCCTTATTTCTTGTTACAGGGTCCTCTAGGATAGAAATGTCATATTCTACATACATTCCCTTATTAAATTTTGGTCATAAATTAATATATACCCTTATTGCAGTTATCCCTGCAATCGGTATTGTAATGGGATTGAGCAAATGTATGTCATGAGAGACATATTTTTCCACATACGCACGCTTATTTGGGTAGAAAAGTGTTTAACGCAGCCCATGATGCTCCTAATACACTTCACTTAGCTCAAATATCAATTTCTTGGCCTCCTTAAATCTGTTAACTGCGCTCTAGAAATATTGTGCTGTGAAGGAAAAAGGTGATTTGCACCATGGGCTCTTGGTGTCATTAATCAATGTAAATATACCAATGAAAACCTGTTGGTAGACTGCAAACTCAACCTCATCCCCCACCAAAGCTAGCAGTTGCTTTGGGATCCTCCATTTTGTGTCAAAGGCATCACGCATCCACTTGTACCATTTATCCAAGTGCACTTTGTACACAAGTGTCATAATATCACAAGTATATCTTGCAAACCTCTTAGTTGGGGAGGGGTTCTCATCAGGGTACTCCCATATGTTACTGTTCAGCCCATTAGGCACTCCAATCTAAGAGAAAACAATGGTAAGAAAAATATTACCATATATTATCTTGTCTCCATCTCGTACAACATCAATGATATATTCTACAATGAAGGCCAAGATGTTGTAGATGGTCCCTTCTGTAATCTTCCTTCATACATTTAACCACCTTTTGTTAACTTGGGTCCATCATTCTTTTCCATTCAATTTTGTAAGTAGGTGCACAGCCATCTTCATGACTAGGTAATTAACCTTTGTAATATCAAAGGTGCCCCCACCTTTCTTGTACTCGTATTCCTTAGTTGTTTCTTTAATGGCCTCATTGTTGCTCAAGTCATCATCAATTGACTCTCCAGTGTAGATGATTCTAGTGAACTTGGAGATCAATTGTGGAGTTATGCACATCCTCCTTCTAGTGAAGTAAAAATAGTCTTCATGTATGCGTGACATAAGCCACTGGTACAATCTCTCAGGCTTTCCAAAAAATGGTAGTTCATACAGTTGCAGAAGTCTATCCTTCTTCAATGTCTTCTGCACTGAGTCATCATACACCAATTTTTCATCTTCTATTCTTTCACCTGTGGGAAGAGCTATCTCTAAATTCATATCCTTCTTAGTCAAATCAGGTCTGATGGTTATAATCACTTATAACCATTTTTCACACATGGGAAACCCACTCCATTCCCATCAATACCCCATCTAGGTATTGCATCTCTGAATACCATTCCTCATTGAAACTCACCACTACAACTGGTTTTCCCTTTCCCTTCTTCTTGGGTGAAACAGTTTCTTCCCTACATGGTGTCATTCTCCCTTGGTTGAGTACTTGATAATTTCTACCTTGTGCTTTGTTATTTTGATGCCTCAAACTTAGAACTCTACCCCTTCGTGCAATCCTGCAATCCATGCCCTAGTTCTTCAAACCCTAACCAGAGAACACTTCTTTTCACACTACACCATCTAAACCAGCAGACTTCTTTCACAAACTTTCTCTGCACACAACCATGTTTGTCTTCACAATCTGGTTCAAAAATTTCTACCTTCACAATTGATCATTCACACAAATTCACAAGGATACCCTAGTTTGCAAGAGCTCTTCCACAAGTTATCGCAAGGTAAAAATAACTTACCCCAACCCCTATTTATAGTTTTTCACTTTTTACCACATTAATTACCATGCCACCTACCACCATACTACCACAATAAATACAACCTTTCCTTCTCCCTAAGTGTTTCCTCATGTGTCCAACACGTGTAACCTCTGCAACCTTTCTGGTGTGTAAAACTACACTAACCACAGACCTCCTTAAGCACGCTCCGAGTGCCAAAGTACATCAACCACTTCATCCTTTTCCAAGTAGTTTTTCCTGCCACATCCTACCTCGCATTACACTATGTGTTCATTCCTTTACGTGGATTTTTCCTTGGCATCATCATTATTTTCATCATATTCCTTGACACCTTACCATCTTCCAAAAACCATTATCACCATCACTACGCGTGCCCCTCTGATACTTAGGACTTCCATCGAGTGGTTTTTTTTTTCCAAGGCCATTATCAACATCAACCTTTATACGCATGATTTTGTTTGCACTCTACCCCACACTAAATGTATGTGTGGTCCTCTGCACATGAAACCACTAAAGAAAGTAATCAGCTTCTGGCACGCAAGCGTGCTTATTACACAAAACACTAAACTAAATTGACAAAGCATAGCAATGATGAAAGGAAACACATATAAAGGAAATGCATTAAGGGAAACCTATTCTAACTAGAAATATTGCCTTATTACAAACACCAAGAAGACTTATTTATAGTAGGGCTTCAACCTACTTCCGTTGAAGTAACCGGGAAACCTTGTTCCATCCAGCGCCTATAACTAGCAAGCACCTGAATCAAGTATGTAAGTCACAACATACGGTCCCAACCAATGCACTTGGAACTTCCCAGGATGGCGTAAAAACTTAGAATCATACAGAAGAACCATCTTCCCAACCTCAATCTTCTTGTTCTTAATATGTCGATCATGTCATGCCTTCTTCCTGGCCTTTTTTGTCTTCTGGCTCCAACGAGCTATAATGTGCCTTTCATCCAAATGCATCATTTTTTCTATGCACTCTTTAAGTGCCTATTCATTAACCAATCCTCCTACACGTGCAATACGCAAGGAAGGTAACATGAATTCTATGAGAAAATATTATGCGCCAAACACCAATTGAAAAGGTTTGGCCTTGTTCAAGCTTTTATAAGTTGTCTTGCATACCCAAAGTACATTAGATACTTTATCATCCCAATCCTTTCTACCAACATCACAGATCTTTATCAAAGTATGGTTCAGTATCTTGTTCAAGGCCTCAACAGTCCCATATACCTATGGATGATAGGGGGTTGTCTTCTGATGCGCCACCATAAACTCAGCTAACAATATCCTAATAGTCTCATTCAAGAACTATGTGCCCCTATCACTTGTCAGACTCAATGGACATCCATATCTACTAATAATGTTTTCCCACAAGAACCTTGTTGTAGTAGATGTCATGTAATCCTTTATAGGTACCGCTTCTACCCACCTTGTAAGATAATTTGTATAAGTTATAATGTAACACGATCCAGTCCTATGCTTGGGTGGTGAAATAGGACCCACAAAGTCAATTGCCCATTTTTCAAAAGGTTTTATAGGTCACAAAGGCATCTCATCTCTATGCCCAGGCTTGCCAAGGCACTGACAGTGGTCACAAGCCTTGCAATACTCTATAAAATCCTTATAAATTTTTTCCCACCATAGGCCTGCCAATAGAATCTTGCGCGTGGTGGCATTTCTTGCATAGTGACCACCTGCAATTCCACCATGAGCCTCTTCCATAATGGCAGAGTGCTCATGTTCAAGTACACACTGGCACAAAACCTCATCACGACCTAACTTGTAAAGATCTCCACCTATCAGCATATAGGGTGCGACATGTATAACAAGTTGTTTCTTCTCCAAGGCCTTCATGCCTTTAGGTGCCACACCAGTATGTAAAAAGAATGCAATATCTTCCAAATCAGAGAGCACACATTTTAATCTAAATAATTGTGCATCCAACATTATATCCTCAATGCTTTATGCATCCTCGACTGAGTTAATCCTGGATAAATGATCTGGTCCTAAGTTTCTCTTGCCTAGCTTCACTGTAACTCTAAAGTCAAATTCCTAAAACAACAGAATCCATCTGCATATGTGCCCCTGTAAAATGGGTTGATTAAAAAGATACTTCAATGTCATATGATTTTTATAGAATATAAACAGAGTTTCCAAAAAATACTTCCTAAACTTATGTAGTGCATAAATCATAGATAAAGCTTCACGCTCCGTAGTTGTGTAGTTATGTTCAGTCGGGGTCAATTTCCTACTTGCAAAACAAATAGGGTGATCTACAATACCCTCTCTAGGTTTTGCTAATACTGAACCAATGGTCATGCCAGATGCATCCACATGCACATGAAAGGGTTTTGTCCATGAGGGTAAACACAGAATAGGAACATAAGTAAGTCTTTCCTTCAATGTATCAAATGCACGCTATTACGCCTCACCCCAATGGAACTTACCCTTGCTCTTCAAAAATTCTTCCAAGGGCGTGGAAATCTTGACACAACCTTTAAAGAATTTCCTATACTACCCTATGTGTCCAAGGAACCCACACACTTCACTCTGGTTAGTAGGCTCCTCTAAGCCCAAAATAACAACAATCTTATTAGGATCTACCAACAAACCTTCTTTACATATGATATGTCCCAAAAGAGTTCCAAAGGGTGTAGAAAAAACACTTCTTGATGTTGAGAGAGATGCTCAGCTTCCTGCACCTCTCAAACATAAGTCTCAGATTTTCACAATGGTCTTTAACTAGCCCATAAACAGTCCAATCATCTAAGTAAACCTATAAGAACTTATGTATGAAATCCTGAAATGCTTGCACAACAATGCGTGAAAATACCGCATGCACATTCTTCAACCCAAAAGGCATAACTATGTATGCAAAACTTCCCCATTCAGTGGTGAAAGTTGTTTTCTCTTGATCCTCTTTAGCAATCCGAACCTGATGATATCTAGAGAACCCATCAATAAAGGAGTAGATCTCGCGCCCTACCATGCCCTCCAATATATCTTCTGTAAAAGGTGTGGGGAAAGGATCTATAACACAAGCAACATTTAACTCCCTATGTAATCCACATAGATCCTTATCCTGCCATCTTTCTTGATACTTATCACCATTGGGCTAACCCATTCTGATTCCTCTATGGGCTCAATGATTCCAAATTTCAACATCTTGTCAATTTCTTCTTTAACTTTGATGTGCAGGTTAGGATTCATCCTATAAGGCCTCTTCCTAACTGGGTGCACACCTTCCTTTAACTTAATTCTCATCTCACCTAAAGATTCATGCACTCCTTTCAATTCATGATAACCTCTAGAGAACAAATCCTGGAATTCGTGCAGCAGCTTAATAATATTAGCAAACTTTGAATCATACCAATAATCACCAATGATGGCCTCCTTAGGTTCATATTTTGTTCCAATGTTGACCTTATTTTTCTTCATAGGCTCATTACGCACATGCCTTATCATCTGCACTATCCATGACCTCGTGCATACCCACAGTGTGATCAACATCCAAGTTTGTGACCTCTTCATCATCTATTATATAAACCATCTTGCCTTTTTCCTTTTCTAACCAGGTGCGCCCAAGCTATTCTTCATCAGTCTCCTCTTCTTCAAAGTGTGCCTTGAGGTATGATTCTCCCAACAACTCCTGAATGAGTTCTTCAGCTTTTGCACTATCTCCCATAGTCAAGTGCTTCATTATCTGTAAGGCTTCATTCACCAGTGGTTTAGTAGAAAAGTAATCAAAGGTATGAACCATACCTACAGTCAACTCTTTCCAATTCCATGTCACTCTATTCAACTCTTTATAGACATACCATGCACACGCACAACCTCGCAAGGTGGAGTAGAACTTATGCACCCATAGTGATGGCGGTAAAGCTATTCCTGCCCCTCTATCCAAAGTCTCTCACACTTCTAAACGTGGTGCTGAACATGATCCTTCCTGTGAAATTCACAGATTTGAGAGGGTACATTGCTTCTTAAAAACTTAATAGAGAGCACAATTCTCACTTCACGCCACTCCACAAGATTGTTCTTGTGTGTAATCCACCAGTGCGTTGCTGACCCGCGCAAAGTATACACTAGCATATTTCTTCTTTCTACCTGATCTTTCCATTGGGATTCCATAGTGTGCAGAAACACCTCAGGATTTCCTTCTCTAGTGTACATAGGTATCTGGTTATTTCCCAAATTCCTAACAGAACGCAGTCTACTAGCACGCATAACTGCACTCTTCATTTCTCATCCAACCATCTCATAAGTCCCATGCACCCAATTGTCACAAGAAACACTTGTTGTATCACTCACATATTGTGAATCATCCCACTAAATTACTCCTTCCTTTGATGGCTCCAGCACCTCAGGATCCCTGATGGTGCACACATAAATTTTGTTTATATCCTCTTCACTCAAAGGTTCTACATAAGGCACAACCTTTCCATCTGTCAAAGGGATGATCACGTGCTCCTTATTTTCAAAGCTGATATAACCCTTATTGAATCAGAGATCAACATTATTTTCATAACACAAGGGGTGCCCAAGTAATGCTGGAAAACTATCTACTTCTGCAAGTGCTAAGACTTCAAAATCACCAGTAAACTCGGCCCCCTGAATTGTAATAGTGGCATCTTTCAAAACTCCAACAGGCGTGGCTTTAGTCATGTTTTCCATGAACAACACATTCAAAGATGGCTGTAATGGTGGTCTCCCCATCTGTAGCCATGCATCCAAAGTGAGTACATTCACTTCCATGCCTGTATCAATCAAGATGTTACTTAAAATCCACCCATCAACAACTACATTCAACGTAATCTCTTTATCATAATCAATACTATGAGGAGGTAAGTTGGCATGCAAGATTTGTCTCCTGTGATCACCCTTAATGCATGGTACCTTTTCTCTCAGCCATTCCCCTAACAACAGAATGATGTTCTCTTGGCGCAACAACTTACAAACCTCCTTAATGTCATCCACATCTGTCAAGGGTAGCACAGCTGTATTTTCTTGTTTTGTCTCTCGTGACTGCTCCTTCAAGCATTGTATCTCACCTTGTAAATTTTGGATAACCTCCATAGATTCTTGATACACTTCCTTCTGATGATATGTAGGGTCAAGATACTTTGCATTGATAACCTCTTGCTTTGTAATAACATGCTTCTATTTGGGAACCTCATGGGCATGTGTAGCTTCAGCGTGAGTAGTCACTAACACAGGTATCATATCAGGATCAGGTGCTAATGTGGGCATCCACTGATCTCCCATAGTGTGTTGTACTCTAACCATCCCCACACCCTTATCCTACTTATGCTTCTTGCTCAGGTGCTCATACAAATCTGGGCACTCTTCATAATTGTGGTTCTTTCCGCAAAAGGAGAAAATGATGTTATGAGGGCGTTTGTGGCTGTAATGATCAAGAGATCCATATGTATAATAGGTTCCACGAGGGAACTCACTTCTTCCACCCCCGTGACCTTGGCCTCTGAATCCTCCATGGTAGCCTCTACCTCGACCACCTCCATCATAACGCCCTTCATTATTATTTTGATTTTGACCATGATTATCACTTTTCTCCTTGGAATTATTTGTAACACTGGTCTACTACACACCCATATCAATTGCTTCATGAATTTGATCAATCAACCTATAATTCTCAGTGTCATGAGTGTGTGATTTACAAATCTTACAGTAACATGACATGTTCTTCCTAATGGCATGCTGCAATAAAGGATACTTTCTTGAATCATGATCTAAATGGAATATTTCGCAATCCAACAACATGGTGTGCACTGATCTACGAGGGAAACTATCCTTGGTATGACCCTCTACTTCACAATTTGTACACCACAACCCACTGTGTGTCTCATGTGTTGAATTGGCTGACAATTTTTCTAACTGCTTCGCCATAGAAGTAAGTGTGCACCTCCAAAAAGGGACTCACTCTAGTGTCCACACTACTAATGACCTCAGCACATAGAGCTTCCTCAAGAGATTCACATGGATCTGTAAAAATCTTGTGTGAGAGCGCCCTCCTGAATGGGGTTATCAAACCACCAATGAACCATTGTGCATGATGACTAGGATGAATATCATAAGATAAATTTGATAACAGAGTCTTAAAAAAGACATCATATTCCCTTACACTTTCAGCCATGCCCTATTTGATATCCTTCAGTGTGCTGATGCTCTTCTACTCAAACTTAGGTATATGAAATTCTGCTAAGAAAGCATCATGCAACATGGTGTAATCTACACAAGTCTGATTCATATCAAACTTCCTATACCAACTATGTATGCACCCCTACAACATGGTTATAAACTGACATGCTTTGCGCTCTAGGGCTATAATGCCCTTGGCGTGCCATAGTATTTCACACATGAACATGCTCTGTGGCATCTTCAATGCCTTTATACTCTGGGAGAAGAAGGGACATCTCATAATACACCTGTGGGGTTGGTGCGGACCATGCCCACCAGATCCTAGATCTTGTATTTCCTCATGTTCCCTCCACCTCCACAGATCCACTAGATCCCAAACCTCTAGATCCTCTTGATCCTCCTCCTGTGGCAGGAATTGGACCAGAGGATGCTGCCTTGTGTTCTGATAGTTATACTAAACTAAACTCCCATAGTCTGTGAAGTTGTGATACTTCTACATGTAATACTAATGTTCTATGCACCCATGTTCTGTGTTGATGATGTGCCAAAAAACATACCTCCAACTGGACCTCCAAATAACGTAGAAGACACCTGCCCGCCATAGATGAATAAGCTACCTGATTAACTCCTGAACTTGATGGTAAATTAACTCTATCTGTTGTTCCTCTACTACCCACACTAGCTTGCTTACTGATAACTATCGTAGAAACTGGAAAACCAAGCGCAAGGGCTAGGTCACCAGGAGGGATCAAATGTGCACCCACGGTCCATGTAGTTTCCACCGGTAAACTCTCATCTGAGGTCGAAGAGGGTTCTCTGCCATGCTTACCCAAATGGGGGAGTTCCAAATGCTCCAGCTCCACATCCTCTGTGTGAGCTCCAAATCCTTCATGAGCCATCTCTCTCCACAATGCCATTCATTCCACAACTTCACACTACTTCTCCAAATCCCTCTCGTGTGCCTCATTAAACTTAAGCCACATTTCTTCTCTCTACCTTTCTACCTGCCAGGTCCACCATCTTTCACCACACCTACTCCTACCCCTATGCATGGTGGGGTTTAGCTAGCCATAGGTTTCTCTTCAAAATCTAGTGTTACCATCAAGATTTTAATTGCTAAGGGGATAACATGTGCACAAAAAATACCCTCTAGGATCGTGCAAGAACTTGAACTTAGCTACCTCTAGACAGGAATAACTAGACACAACATACTCCAATATATATCTATTTAACACACCACTCCACCAGTGATCTACAATGTGTGTCCAAGGTAAATCAACATCATTCAAATTCTGATAATCTTCCTCCATCCAAACAAGAGTTCTATACCTCCAATTTCTCTTTAATGCATATCCTACCAGCCACTCATACAACTCTATAGGAAAGAAGACAAAGAACATCTCATAGAGCTCATGATAAAGGTTCTGTTCAACCCATGCACGTGCATTAAACTCAGGTCCAATGTTGTATCTCTGTGTAAACTCGCACTCCAAATTCTCTACCCAACTTTCAACAGTGTCCAAATTGATCTGGTATGTTTCCATCATGCACCATCCTTGTAATGGCTTCAAAAAGAGGTCCTAATAATGGAACCAAAATGTAGTCTTATTTTACCCACCAAAATCCCAAGGCATGCTGGCACATCACCCAGGAAGAACCTGAGTGCTCACCTGAAGATCTCAAGGGTACCAGGTCCCTCTTTTATGTGAGCTCTACCAAGGAGTTAGCATGATGAACACATATATATTCCATATTCATAACAAACATTCAAGTATATTGCAGAATATAAGCTAGATCTAGATCATAAGCCTAAGACTAACTCATACAAGTATCAAGATTAAATCCACCATGCAAGAACCAGTAATAGAGATGTTTACAACCAATATCCAACCACAAAGATCCATTATATTAAGTATTGTAAAACACAAAAAACTGTTTACATACATATAAGTGTCACCATGATTCATGCGCCCACATAATCTAATAGCATAACTCTATTATAAAAAGTGGTCATCCTAACCTATGCAAATCACACATATATATAGGGGTGGGGACTTTCCCTTCACCACCCATACATCTCTAAAATAGGCTACATGCTAAGAATAGCCATGCGCCACTACAAGCTAAGTACAAAAATCATGCAATCTCTCTAACAATAGATCTACTACAATTAACTCTTAGTTCAGATCCTATTATTAGCTCAGTAATATGCATGTCACTTGGTCTTCCTTGTATCCCAAAATAGACCTTTCTTGAACCGCAAGTCTTCATGTTTCAACCTTATCTTCAAAACCTTTCTTGGCCAAACACTCCAAGTCTATATTTAGATCCACATCCAAAACTGGCTAAGTGTTGACTCCTTTTGTACGCACAATCCTTCCCTTTCTATCTTTAACATGAAAACCATGTTCTCCTCAACTTGGTTAAGTGAATAATCCTGATCACAAGGACTACGAGAAATGCATGGATTGTATCTACTAGTTGTGTGGTGAGGGAAATCCAAAGATTAATTGTTAACATGATTATCTTACCATGTATAAGGCCAAAGGCCACTAATCATTAGTAGAAAATTAAAGGACGTTGTTTGAACCCTCTATTTTAAGATTAATTTATTTTAGCATCCATATTCATAGAATGGTCTGACCTATATCTAGTCATGAAACCCTATGTTTAAGAGATGATCATGATATAAAATATACTAAAATAGGAAATTTTAAGGTGTTCTTTCTTGGAGAAAACAGTAGACCGTACTTGTGAGAAGTAAGTTTGAACTGCTAAATATAAGTATGAAGTAACTAATGAAGACATCCTTTTGAGTATCAAGCATATTTCTGGGTGTGGAGTAATGGGGAACTGTTGAAGAGGAGGAAGAGAAAACTCAAGCAAACTAAAATTTCCAATTGATGAAGAGGAAGGAGGAGTAAGAAACACTTGAAGTGAATAAGGGAAAGTGAAGTATGATAAGTGCGGATAGAGGAATGAAGTTTGAACAATTGGAGTGAATGAAAGTAAACTTGAGGAGCAGAAAAAGATACAACATTAGAAGTATAGTTCTGGAAGATAGTTAATTCATCTATTGAAGAAGTGTATTTGGGGATTGGTGTCTCCAGTGAGTTAGTGCTCAAAAATAGGTTGAGTTTATGTTTGGCATCGGGGATTGGTGTCTCCAGTGATTTGATGCTCAAAAATAGGTTGATATGGCATTTAGCATTGGGAATTTTAGTGTCTCCAGTAGGTTGGTGCCTACAAACATTTGTAAAAGTAATTAATTTTTTGACTGGATTTGGATAGTATATTCAAACAGTCTTTTTCTCTATGATTTTCTTCCGAAAGGGTTTTCGAATAAATCCTGCATTTCATAATTGTTGGATCTTGTATGATTGATGTTATTATAGATGTTAAAGTTTTAAATAAGTAAGAGATTGTATAATACTGATTCACCCCCTTCTCAGTATTAGTGAGTGATATTCATTTTATGTTGGTCCTACACATCATATCCCTTCTACAAGTGGAACACAACCTCTTGGGTCTCGTTACTATACCACAATACCTCCCCTCAGCCATAACATTCCACCTAATTCATCATCCTTCGATTATACATCCCCTTCATTTTCTCATACTTACACCCATATACCACATTATTCTTCTATGCATTTATTCACTCAACCACTCTAAAGTCATGTTTTCCAACAGACATTGAATATCAATCAAGAAATAATAGATAGAATTTGTAACCTTGAACTTCAAAATCTTGTCAAGGGAGTCCCTACTCTCACATACAGTCAGTTTTGTAAAAAACCTATCCATCCATTAGTTCTTATGAAATCATATCCACCTCATTTTTAGATACCTATATTCATAAATTCAAGGGTAAAGAATACCCTCAAAATCACTTGTGTATATTCAAGTATGCTTGTTATATTATTAGTCACGATGATGCACTTATGTTGCAAACATTCCCATTATCATTAGGAAGTGAAGTTTTAGATTGGTATACTAGCCTTACCCAACATAGCATCATCTCATTTGAGAAATTATTTGGCTTATTCCTCAGTCACTTTTCAGTCAGTGTTGCCAAGTGTACCACATTATCTTATATCTACAATTTGAAATTTTTTGATGATGATCCCATTGCTGATTTGGTTTCATGTTGGAGGTTCATCGTTCATGAGCTTAATTTCCTCATTCCTTAACCGAAACTTACTTAATTGGTTTCCAAGAGTTGTGCCAAACATATATATCACACTCTACAAATTCAACAGTTTTGATATTTTGAGGAAGCCATATTGATGGCCAAAATAATTAAATATATTCATGTTAGTACCAGAGAGGTCAAGCTTTGTAAGAAAAATGATTTCTCTAAATTCACCAAGAATAATCCTCAAGTCAATCAAGTTTTCCTCCAATCTAACTCATGTTCTACATTAAATACCATCAAGAATACTTCGGTGGCTCCTAATAACCCACAGTTGTGAGATGTAAAAAGTAAATCATGGGATCCATTTCAAGCAAGTCGAAAATACACTCATTTTACCGAATTACTCTCTAACATATTATAAAAATGTCTCGATGCTCAACTCATTTCTCTCCCACCAATACGACAAGAAGATACCGATGCACCAAAATTTTTGTGGCACCAAAAATCTATTGATAAATGTGCCTACCATAGGATTGTGGGTCATGCAATGGATAAATGTTGATAATTGTGTAATGATATTCAAAACTTAATTGGAAAAGGTGTTATTCAAGTTGATAATTTCATGGCCCCCCAAAATCAAAATGTAGATGTCTTAAAGAATCCACTCCCACCACACATGGATTCAACCAATAAAGTTAGTCATGATGCACCATCATCATCTCACTAAGATTTTATTGGCATGATTCAGATTGTGACAAGAAATAAAGCTGCCAATATGAAGCCTAAATCTGCACTCAAACCGACATCCATAATTCCTCCATCACCAAATGTGGCATTGTCTTACAATCGGTCATTACTCTCAAGAATAATTTGATCAATCAATTAAATATCACGTCATCTAATATCTCATTATATGTTCTCATTGTTCAATCTTCCAATCATCGTGAAGCCTTACTGAGGCTTAAAGTCAATTGAATTTTCCATTCAAAATCCTAATGCATTTTCACAATTTTTCAAGCAATCTTCATACCTGGGATTCATCATCAATCACATTATATGATTATGAAATAAATTCTAAATCACATCTCATCACATCGAGTAAAGTTGAACCTCGTGATCCATCATCATTGAAATCGAATAAAAACATTGAAATGCATATTGATTGATAATGGATCAAGCATCAATATTATATCATCTATTGCCTTATGTCATCTCAACATATTATTATCTCATCTTTTGGCCTTGACATTACAATTATGTGCATTCAATGATTCCCCTTGCACTAGATTTGGTACTATCATTTTATCATTGAAAGTTGGATCTAATACACTCCACACCCTGTTATATGTCATAGACGGATAACTACAATACAACATCTTGTTGGGACATCATTGGATTCATGAAATGAAATGTATTTCCTCCACTCTTAATCAATGTCTTGAATACAAACAAGATGAAGTTACACATTATGTCACCAATGATGTTGAACCTTTTAAGTAATGCAATAATATCACATTTTCATTTGGAAGAGTGGTTCCTATTACAACAATCACACCAATCATTTCATCTCCCGTAGACATATCTAACACATCCACCTATATAGCTACTATAGTTGATCCATCACCCTAAACACAACCTTATGATTCACAACATTTACATGATCCATCTACTTCTTCATCATCATTCCTTGATAAAACATCAACATCACTTCTAGAAGTAATCATACCTCCACCACCACCCTCGTCATCTTCACCATTGATAGATTTGAATTATATTCCTTCTATTAGCAAACCCATAACTAGAAGTATACCTCAAGATTGCGGTAAAGCTTCTATGACAAATGATGCATAATCTATTGGTCGTTAGGGAATACAAACTTCCTTATGTTACCATCTCTATATAATATGCCAACTGTCAAATAAATAGGTCAACCATCTTCCACACAATGTGTCAAAGGTTCTTTGGTTTCTTTTGGATTTCCTCCCAAATACACTTATTTTTTGTATGGGGGATATGATATTGCAGCTCATCCACCATTCAACAATGTATCTATTGTAAAATGTAGGTTCACATATGACATTTCATATCTTTTGAATCTTTATTTATTTATGCATTTCCTACTCGACCAAGGATGGAAAGGTTATGGTTTGGGAAGGTTTGAATAAGGAATTTCCATTCCTATTCATCCACGTTACAAATTGGCTTCTACTAAAGGAACATTAGGGTACACCAAGCTTGATGATGATATGGAAAATATAATAGAGGATTTTATTGACATGAGCTTTCAATCCAGATGGACATATCCTGACATTCACATCCATGTAGTGTTTATTCTCTCTTTAATACCATATCATTCACACATATTCCTCAACGAAACCACACGGTTCCATTTTTCTGAACTATTCCATGAATTTGGAACAATGTTTGATTGGTCATTGATCATCCTATTCCATACATGTTACCTACAGATCACAATGATATCACTCAACCTCATATTTCCCCACCTATAGATTACCTTTTCTTGCTAAAAAATGTTACCATCAATCGAGTTGAAACTTTCCCCGTCAATTATCATTTAGTGGACAAGTCGGTATCTCTATATTCGTTCTCTTCAGAAGAAGTGATCTTATGTCACTTGGGCACTATGGAAAAAGAACCCTAAAAATATATTGTGTCAGATACTCAACTCCATAGTGAAGCATACTTTGGGGACATCAATGGCATACCTCTAGAACTTATTGATGAGCTTCCCACTTTTGATCATCTTGACAAGGCATCACATATGCTTATTGAAGAAACTATTGAATTTAACATCGATATACATGAGGAACCTTTCATAGTCCTTGGAAAATTATTATCATACAAGGAACGTATTGCATACACATCACTCTTACAAGATTTTTTCAATGTTTTTCTTGGTCATATGTTGATATGTTAGGAATGGATCTGGATACAATTGTTCAAAATCTTGTGTTAAAACCCAATGTGAAACCTATCAAGAAAAATTTATGAAAGATGCATCCATGTGTTGCATTACTAGTCAAATACTAACTATAAAAACTCCTTAATGTTGGTTTTATAGAACCAATCGACTATCCGGAATGGGTCTCTAGCATGGTCCCCATGGGCAAGAAGACTGGTGGTATATGCATTTGCAATTATTTTAGGGATGTCAACAAGGCTTGTTCTAAGAATGACTTTCCCTTATGATGAGACCAAACTAAGTCCCTTATATTGCAAAAAATAACATTATTATTCTCTTATAAAGTGTATTTAGTGTAGTCTTAAGAACTACAAATCTTATTTAAGATAAAATGTAGAATATATTTGATCTATTTTTGAAAATTCCATTACAATTTAAATGTTTCCATTTCTCAATAGTTCTTGTAAGTTGGAGTGCAGTATTGTGTATGAACAAGTCATTTGAAAATATTTGAAAGCTAAATCACTTTAGAACACTTTGGACTATTCTCTAGAATGTATTACAACAAGTGCAAGACTTGCATAGCCGAAAGTGTGTGACTCACATCGCCAATCACATGACTCACATAGACAAAAGTGTAGGACTCACATAGCCAAAATCACAGGACTCGCATAGCCAATCACATGACTCACATAGCCAAAAGTGCAGGACTCACATGGTCAAGCACAGGACTTGCATAATCAACACTAAAACCACTCTAACTAAAATTATATACCTCCAAATGAGAAATTGAGAGATGTTTTTGTTCCTCTTATTGCTAGGAGGAAAAATATCTCTATGTTTTTACACATCAATAATGGTTATGAATATATCAACATTTGAAGAAGAATATTTTCAAGTGCAAAACTCATACAAACAACATTGGATTCACTCTAACTAAAATTGTAGACCTCCAAATGAGAAATTGAGATATTTTTTTGTTCCGCTTATTACTAGGAGGAAAAACTCTCTTCATTTTTACACAAAAACAATAATTGAGGAGATCTCTTCATTTAAATTTTCAACAAAATAAGGTTAAAGAAAAGTAAATAAGATTAAAATCATAGGTTCATTAAAACAGTGATATCTCCCTCATTTCTCAATGAAAAGAAGAAGTTTAAAATGTTCTTGAAATATTACAACAAGGAGCACCAAACCCAGAAAAATATTTAAAAGATTCTTCAAATTAAGCACATAGTAATGATCATAAAATCAGTGATGAGAATATGGTCGGACAACTGTCGTGTTGAAATATTCAATCAGGCAAGAGAAGACTTGTCAAATGGAAAGAAATAGTTGAGTGCATATCAAAAAGAAAGTTCAATATAGATTTTTAATATTTGAAAAAATATCTTCCACATTTTTCTCCTTAGCAAGTGGAATAAATAGTTAAGTTCATGTGGAAGAGGTAGTTCAATCTAGAGTTGTAATATTTGATTAAATCACTTCCACATTTGTCTCCTCAGAAAGTTGAAGAAATAGTTCAATGCAAACAAAATAAGTAGTTAAATCTAGAGTTCTAGTTTTTGAATAAATTCCTTCCACATTTATCTCATTGTAAATTGGAATATGTAGTCAAGTCTTGCCAAATATTATAGGTAGGTAGTTCTATAATCTCATAGTATTGTCTAAGGGATGAGTTATAAATATCCCTCTAAAGCACTCAATGTAGTAGTGGTAAAATATGGATGAATTTTGTAACATCATTTCTGATTAATAAAGTCCATAGTTCAAGTATTTTTGTAGCAATTTGTTTTTTGTTTTGTTAACCCAACTCTAAGGGAAGAGCAAGGGCCCACACTTACCCAAGGAGGATGATGGTTATTGTTTTTTTAGAATAGAAATATTATTGTTTTATTTAGATTGTTTAATTCAGTATTATTATTTTATTTTAATTTGGAATTTTATTTGTAAAGATTCACTTTTATTTATTTACTATTGTTTCTTTATTTTATGTTATTCATTTCAATTTTTTATATTAGATTTTCTTTTAGTTATTTATTTCAGTTTGTTAGATTAGATTCACTTTTAGTTATTGAATTTCCTTTCAAACATTTCCAATTCTAGATCAAAAAATTGGTAAATTATTGTTTCCTTCATCCCCTTTTGTAGATAGCCTTGGACATCACCTGGTTCTAAAATAATTTAAGATTAAATGATGAGGAATGTAATGAACCTCATCACCTTACCCAATATTGATACTATTATCGACAATACCGCCAGTCACGAGATGTTCTCTTTTATGGATGGTTTCTCTGGTTATAATCAGATTAGAATCACTCAAGAAGACCAACATAAGATTGCCAATTTTACCACTCCTTAGGGGACATTTTGCTATAAATATATGCCCTTTGGACTCAAAATAATGGAGCCAGCTATCAACATGTTATGAACTATGTATTTCATTATTACATTCACGATATTGTAGAAAATTATGTTGATGATCATCTTGCAAAATACAAACTACGCTTCAACCACATAAAATTCTTACACAAAATCTTTGTGTGCCTCCTATAATACAAAATTCGATTGAATCTTAAGAAATGCATTTTTGGAGTAACACTAGGAAAGTTACTTGGATTCATTGTTTCACGTTAGGGCATTAAAAGAGATCCAACTAAGGTTAAGGCCATCATAGACATGCCTCCCCTATAAACATTAAAAAACATACATAGCCTTCAAGGTAAGATTCAGTCCATTCAACACTTCATCTCACAACTTTCTAAGTGTTGTCATCCATTTAACCAACTCCTTCGAAAAGGTGTTACCTTTAACAGGGGAAGGAGTTTTGTATCACATTTGAACAACTTAAGTAGTATATTCTCACTCCTCCTATTCTCTCACCACTACAACATGATCTACCATTTTATTTCATATATTTTTCTACTGACTTTCACTCTAGGAATTATGTTAGCTCAACGAAATGTTGAAAATCAAGAATCATCCAATTTACTACATTAGTCACAAGATCGTCATTTATGAAATTAACTATGTGCACATCAAGAATATTTGTTTGGCCATAGTATTATCCACAAAAAAATATTTGATATTATATGCTTGATCATATGACATATATTGTTGCTAAAAAGGATCACTTGCATTATATGATGAACAAGACATATTACAATAGCTGTACATCCAAGTGGATTATGTTACTCACCAAATTTGACCTATATTTTTTTTTTCACAAAAAGCTATTATGTTACTCACTAAATTTG
Organism: Taxus chinensis; assembly: GCA_019776745.2. Lineage (NCBI taxonomy): Eukaryota > Viridiplantae > Streptophyta > Pinopsida > Cupressales > Taxaceae > Taxus > Taxus chinensis. Next base: position 387,381,454 of record CM034156.1, read on the forward strand.
ACCTACATTTTGTTTCACAAAAATCTATTAAAGGACAAGTGATTGCTGATCGGTTAGCCGAAGCACCTCTTAATGATTCATGACCATTAAATATTGATCTACTAGACGATTCCATATTTAATGTGTTTGAAAGTGAGGATTATATTGACACAAATGATGATTTTTATATGACGTTACATTTTGATAGATCCAAAACTAGCCAAGGGGTGGGGCAAGCATTATTTTTGTAACATCCCAAGGAGCCTCTATCCCATTATCATTCAAACTTGATTTTCCATGCAAAAATAACATGGTTGAGTATGAGGACCTTATCATTGGCCCCCAATTAGCTATCACTCTTAAGATCAAGTGATTAATTTTTTTTGGTGATTCTCAATTAGTTATCAATCAAATCCTAAGGTCCTACTAATGTCGTAATGACACATTATAACAACACAAGACCCTTGTTGATTCATTACTCACACAATTTACTCATTTTGAGATCAAGACTACTTCATGTTCTACCAATAGATTTACAAACACCATGGATTATTTAGGATTGTATATACCTTTATAAAAAGAATATGATATTATCCATGTGCCCATTTGGGTGCTAGCAAAACCATCCTTGAATCATACCCAAGCGCTTGATATTTTCAAGATTGAAATTGCACCACCACCTCTCTAGTATGAAGAACTTGTTATGTATTTGAAATTAAACACTCTAACCCTTGGCCTTAATAAAACTAGACGTCGTAATTTTTGTCAATGAGCTACTCATTTTTTCCTCATTGGAGACCTTCTCTATAAACGTGATTATGGCGATATATTATTACGATATTTTCTACCTCAAGAGACTGCCATTATGCTTTCTGAAGCACATGATGGTACATGTGGGGGTCATTTTAGTGGCATGGCTATTTATCGACACATTGTTCACATGGGTTATTATTGGCCTTCCTTGGAATAAGATGCTTATACTTACATCCAATAGTGTGAGAAGTGTAAATTTTTTACAAATCTCTCGCATATTCCCAAACAAGAGTTACAACCTGTTCAATCCACATGGCCTTTCTCCCAATGGGGACTTTACCTTATGGGTAAGTTTTCCCCATTATCTTTTGATGACCACACATTTATTATTATTGCTACTCAATATTTCACAAATTGGGTTGAGGTTGCACCACTTGAACGTACCACATGGTTCAAAATTGTTGAATTCATTGTCCAACATATCATTTGTCATTTTGACATTCCCACTAGATCATTTAAAATAATGGAAGTTCATTCAAGAATAAGGACATCAAAGCATTGTGTGATAAGTATAAAATTCAACATATCTTTTCCACACCATATTATCCACAAGCTAATGGACAGAAGAAGCTTATAATAAAACAATTAAAAAGATCATTTAAAATTTTTCAATGCTTCCCATAGAGATTGGCTTACACAATTGCCTTATGCACTTTGAGCATATCATACTAACATTTACATGACTACAAGAGCTACACCTTTTTCACTAGTATAAGGGGCTGAAGTTGTTATACCCCTTGAACTTGAAATCCCATCCTTGTGTGTCACTGTACACGAATTTATTACTGATGACGATTACCATTGGTAATACCTTGCACAACTTGATTTACTTGACAAAAGGCGTGTTAATGCTCTTGATCATCTCCAAGTCTACCATGATCACATATCAAGGGCTTATAATAAAACGGTGCATATTCATGAGTTTGAGTTAGGTGATATTTTCCTTATAGAAAATAAACATAATTCATCCCAAACACCTAACCAACTGGACAAATTTATCCCTAACTGGCTTGGACCCTATGTGATAATTCAAAAATATTAGTCTGACGCTTACAAGTTAGTTGACAAGGATGGTAATGAATAACTTGAGATGTTAAATGTTATGAATTTGTGGCAATTTTAGGCCTAAAACTCACCCAAAAAATAAAATATTTATGAAACATCCATTTAATGATATGAATTTGCGATGATTTTATGCCTAAAACTCACAAAAATAATAAAATATATATGAAAAAATCCAAAAAAATAAAATTTCAAAAGCACAAAAATAAATATAATTTTACAAAAAGCCAAAAAAAAAAAAAAATGTTCAAAAGTACAAAAATTAGTCATGTGACTATCTATATATGCATTATTGATTTCATTAGCTCTACGTATACATATTCATTCATCCACAAAACCATCTTTTCAAAACTACATTTGTATATAGGTTTCTCAATGCTTTTAGGCATAATGCACTCCATTTGGATACCCTCACATTAAGTTTTCATGTGGATAACTTCCAACTTTTGAACCTAGTCTTCATTGTTTGGCGAATACAAGAATGAATTGATTTTTTGAGAGATCCATACACTTTAAACGCATTAAAAATATTGTTGCAAACACTAAAGGACCTTATTTGTTGTGTGCTAGCCAATGACGTCTCCATATTCACTTTTATCTCCTCCATTAAGTCATAATGATTCTAAACCCTAAGAGAGATTAATATCATGTCAAAAAAAGAAAGAAAATAATGAAAAATCAATTTACAAAAGGACACAAAAAAGAGAAAATAAATGAATATCAACAAACTAAAAGAAATACCAACAACTCTCTCAAAATGGTCTTTTTAGCATCTCTATCATGGCTATGGATGCTTAGCTAGTAGTAGAGTAATTTTGTAACTAGAATCAAATGTATCTCCATCAGGGCTATGGATGTCTAGCTGGAAATAGAGCAATGCATGACTCACAATTACCTTTCACCATTCACAATACACACCATATATTTCCTTCTACACACCTACATATTGGCCATCATATCCTCATATGTAATACAAATTCTTGATGGTTTGCTTCAAGTGGTAATCAACTCACATACGTGCACATTGGATCTCGACAAATTGAAGGGCCAATATGTCGCCTTGTATTTGTTAGAACTTTTCTCAAATCATTTGTTTTCTCTATACTTTTCTCGCACGCGTCTGCATCCTCTCATGGGTTTTAGTACACCTATAAGCATTGTGTTATGTTCACACCATAATAAGTCATACCCACATGACACTATTCCAGATTTATATATCCTGAAACATTGCATATCTATAGTCATAAGTTCCTGCAAAAACATAAGAAAAGTAAAAAAAAATACTAATAATAGTTCACCATTGTATATATCCATTTCGTAAACAACATCACAAGTACACAAACACATCAACTGATAACAAGGTGAGTCATTTTATGCCATGAAAAAAGAGTGAGATCGATGTATATGTATATATGTGTGTGTGTGTGTGTGTGTGTGTGTGTGTGTGTGTGTGTGTGTGTGTGTGTGTGTGTGTATGTGTGTGTGTGTGTATGTATGTGTGTGTGTGTGTGTGTGTGTAACATTGTTCTATACATACAAAATCATGATCACATGTCAATACAATCAGGGGGCAGCACTACATTAGAACCATGTCTACTATCACCTAAATGTGATCCATCATCCATATGGATGCATTGGTCCACTCCTAGGAGGACCCATGTCAGTCCTTTGAGTCTTAGACCTTAAACTAGATGATCATGAAAAAGGTTGCACCACAACATGTGGGGCATGCACCCATATCAGAGCCTCGTAATACCTAGCACGTGCACCCTTTTTATCAATATCCTGATTAACACAAGCTAATCCCTCCTCCACGAGCTCTCGATGACATCACTCACGTTTGTGTGTAGCTATCACTTCCTTTAGCTAAGTGACTCACTCTTGATCATGCTCTCACTTGACCACTATGGTCTCTAGTTCATGGATACGTCTCATGACATTTGAACGTACTAGCATATGACCCTCCAACTCATAAATCTATGCTTGATCCACCTCTTGGCACATCTATAGTTCTACCACCTCCCTCTGTAATCTATCTTTCTATGTCATCACTTCATCTAAAGACATTAATACTGACTCCACCATGCTCTCCACATCTCGACCCCTGGCTCGATGTGGTATCACTGGTGGTGTTTTTTGCCCAACGCTCTCTCCCATATCCATATATGCTACTGGATCCTTCCCCCACCTCCCCCCACAAGTATGCCCCACCACTCCCTCAATCTCTACTACTAGATTATCCACCCTAATCCCACATCTACTCTCCTCCTCCAATTGTTCCTCGTGAATATCTATCACATCCTCGACATCACCACCCCTTTGTGCACTAATATATATTGATTGATTATGCTACACCTTTGGTTCCATATTAGTGTATCATCAGCCTCTATCTCAACTATCTCGGTGGCATTCATCTCCTTATTATCCTCCACACTACTTCCATCTCGTAGCTCTCTCATCTCCAAAATCACTCCCACTACATGCCCTCTTGGCCCATAAATTTCCCACTATGTATAAAAATATTATGTGGTACCTATATCACAACCCCTGAAAATCTCTATTAGGGCATCATCCTCATCACCCATCACCCCATACATTAACATTGGTCGCCCATCTCTACTCAACCCCAAGTATATAACAGGATCTGATGGAACTCTCTGACATAGCCCAAACTGTCTCATCACACACCCATACTGGAACAAATCTCGGTGGTATCCATCTCTTGTGCTCAACTTCAAACCACCCATCTAGCCCTCTGCACCCACCGTATTTTTACTACATCCTCTCACCATCCAACAAACCCTACCACCACCTCTCTATACGACCTCTATACAACAACACTTGACTCTAAGCTCGCTAGCATCTGCTGATAGTGATCCATCACACCCTCGTATGGCCTATGTATGAACAATTCCATATCCACCCTCCATCGTAGATATAATTGTGCCTTCAATGAGAACTTCTCATGGATATAATACAATAACCCACACAGCCTGTCAACTGCTATAAGCTCCCATGCTCACACCTGTAACAACACCCCCATACTCAAACCTAATCTCAACCAGTTAGTTATTGCTTCAAATATGAATATGTCTATCCCAATAACGTCTGATCCCATGCATAAACTACACAATGCTCTATCATCTCCGCCAACACCTCACCTAGCCCCCATGGGAAGGTGTTCCCTAACCAATCTAGAAATATAATATTATAAATCACACTAGATAAATATTCCATGACTTTTGTACTAGCACCTTGATCATATAACTCTCGATATAAAAATCCTCCACTTTCCACCTCAATCCCCTCTGCCACTAGCTTGTACAATCTCCACAATATACCATCTCACACCATAACATCTACGACTTGCACCACCTACTCATTCTCAATTAGAATGTGAAATATCCTCCATACATCTTCCAGTGTGATAGGCATCTCGCCAGTCACTAGATGAAAAGGTATTAGTATCACTGTCTCATCTCAACATCAACGCTATCAACAAAAACATTTCCATCTGCACTTGCTCAATCCATGCAATATAGAACAACCCCACTTTCTATAATAACTCCATCTCCAGATGTGTCCTCTCTCACTACAACCTATACATAAAACTGGAAAACTAGTGTTACAACGTATATAATGGAAGGCCTTACATCCATAAATCATACCCCTCATTGGTCCCATACTTTTTCATCTCATCCTCAAAATTTCACCTACGGTGATTGTATGTCGGTCGCAGCGAGGTTGAGCCACAGTAGCAAGCCGATTGCAATACCCTAAAAAATTATTAAAAACCATAACTACTCATGAAAATAAAAATATACCACAACATAAGTCTAACTCTGACTGGATCACCCTATTCCTTAGTGTTAGTCACTCATGCAGGCATGCATCTCTGCTCAACCTTTCACTCCTCTAATATCAATGTAACCAAATGGGCCCTCCCCACCACCTCACCTCTATTTATTTCTCATCACACCTCACCTTTATCACACTCGTTCATATCTCTATCTAGCTCACTTAGCTTGCCATGCTCACCGTTCAGCTCTTTTAGATTGGTCTTAGCTATGACCGAAACTCACTTCTCACCCCTACCGCTCACCCCACTAACTCACTCACCTCACTTGCCTGCCTTTCCCACCTATGGCTCATGCCACCCTGTACATATTTCAACCTAACTCGTTGTGACCTTCATCTATTTCACTCACCACGCTCTCCCATATAGCTTGCATTCCCTACCTACCTAGCTCATCATCTCTCCCATCTATCTCACTCACCATGTAGCTTGCACTCCATAGCTCATCATCAACCCACTCTCTACCTTTTCTCTACCTCCTCTGTGTAGTTGCTCCCACCTCCACTTTTGTACACATCAATCATCAAGTTTTACCCATCGTCCACCTTGTTGGGGATCACACATGTGATCCATCACTTTCACTCATAATTCCTTTACCAAGATTCATTCTTCTATCTTCTTCAACTACCACTTTTCATTCTATGTTACGTTGGGAAAATTTACAGCTCCACATAACCCTTCATCACTTGACCCAAGGAATCATACAAAAAAAAATTTCATATGATCTTATGGCGCTCAATCATTCAAACACCTTAATTCAATTGACTGTAATAGTCTTTGCCTTGTGAAATAAACATATATGATCCCTTCACAGATTCTAGGGTTGAACTGGCCCATCAATCATATTTCCAAGTTCTTGTCTATCCAGTCGACCATTTAATCTCGTAATTACAGCAACCACAGTCACAGTTTTAGATTATCCCCATCTCATCTTTACTTTTTACGTTGCATCTTTCCTACTACAAAATGCAACCCAAAAGAGGGTAAAATTGTAGACACTAGAAAATGTATCTTGCGCATAAGGTCTCTTATTCAAAAACACCAAAAACATTATAAAACACTAAAATAATCCCAAAAAAATCAAATAATCCCACAAAAGTAAATAATAAATATAAAATCCCACAAAATGGAGATAAATGACACCTCACCATTCATTTACAAACCCTCACTCACTCACATTTAATTTCTATCCATCCCACTCTACCCATATGCATGCCCAATGCACTATGGACCCTTATTCATCTGCACTCATCTATGTCTCATTGCACCCATATGTGTCCCACTCCAAGTATGCACTAAAATCACCCTCTCCCACATCATTTCATCCTCTCTTAATAATTCTTGGGCCCTAACTCTTTTGGTAAACTAGAGCTATATTTGAATTTCTTGCTTCTTTGCTCGCATATCTCAGTTTTACAGGTCTTTAAGAAGTGAAATCAGGAGTACAAAGGATAGATGCAACTTATTGTATCATTGTTTTAGAAAAATTCTAACACATATGCGAGAATCACAACTATGATTTTCTTGTGATCTTCATCTGATTTTTGGTGAATCGCAACTGCGATTGTCCTGTGATCTGAACCAGGTATACTTTGTCAATTTTACACATATTGTTTTGTCATTTTAATTAATAAAAATGTATTTTATCTCCTCAAATGGTTAGGGATATTACCTCGGTAATGTTCCCTAACCACAAAAAAAAGAACTAACATTTTTCTAAGTGTGATTGTGTGTAGGTTTAGATTTAGATCTAGAAGAGTTTTTACCCACTTTATTCAATGAAAGAACCCATAATTGTCCTTCTCTTCATAATGGCAGTGTAAGCCCATTCTATTTAGTAGCATTTATTTGGAGGTTTTATATAAACTAATACATCTTGTAGGTGATTCAAATCTAGGCATACAATACCATGCAATAAACCGTGTAGTATTATAATCCCCCTGAAAAAATATTAGCAATGTTTGTTACATCATTTGTTTTCTTACATGCAACAAAGTGTTCCATATTTGAAAATATATCCACTGCAACAAAAATGGGCTCAATACCTTTGTGTCCTAGGAAAACCTAAAACTAAATTCATACTAATGTCTTCTAATTGATTATTTGGATCATGAAACAATTGGTTCAACCCTATGTTTTACATTTTAACATTTTTTCCAATTAACATACTACACTCTTAAATTTATATGTGTCTATACTCATCTTAGTCCAAAATTAGTATTTAACCATGCATAAGTCTTTTCATAACCAAAATGACATAATAGATCTTCATTGTGATTTTTTTAATCAAAATTTCTTTCATAGATCCTCTAATGATGCATTATTGATTACCTTTGAAAATAAATCTTTCTTGAATGAAACAATCCAAAAAAGGTGTTTTATTTATACTTACCATCTCTACACATGCATGTCATGCTTCCATGAAGTCCTTGTCATCCTAATACAAATCCTTCATAGAATCGAATCATGTGAGTTCTGCCAGTACTTTTGTAATAACATGCTTCTCCTACTCAATTCATTACCAATTATGGTTGACTTTATGTTTATGTGCTTCAACACAAATGAATAAATTTATAGAAATTCTACCCACTTCATATGTCTATGATTCAATTTACCCTAGTTTATTATTAACTTTACTACATAATGATCTATATAAAAAACAATTTTATTTGTTATAGATAATGATTCCACCTCTTGAGTGCTTTCTTAGTTACATAGTTTTCTTTATCATATACTGAATATTTACATTTTGTGTCATTATATTTCTCATTAAATTATGTTATTAGTCTTCCTTCTTTACTTAACATTACACAATTGCTACTCCATTTGCATCGCAATTGACCTAAAAATATTCATAAAAGTCTAGTCACTTTCCTCTTCAACTCTTTAAAAAAAAAAAATTGATGGATGTATGTGCAAATTCCTTTGTATATATTTTCTTAACCTTTGCTATATGTGTACATATACCATTGAAATTATGAATAAACTTCCTCTAGAAACTTTTCAATCCATGGAAATTTTTTACTTCAAGATTATTTCTAGTTGTCGACCAATCCAAATTTTCTTTCACCTTTTCTTAATCCATCTTCAAACCTTCTTTGGATATTACAAAACCCAAATATATAAGTTCTCTCATGAGACCACATTTCTTTAAATTTTTCAACATTTTCACATCTTTATCCACTGCAACACTTTCTACAACTACATCAAATGATCCTCCTTTATCCTCATGAATATTATAATGTTATCAAGATAGCCTATTACACTAACTTACCCAAAAAAATATTAAGGGCATCATTCATGAGTTGCGTAAGTACTCGATGCATTACTCAACATGAGAAATCTTCTTGTGTTTTAAGTGAAATATTCCTTTCATCACCTTCCCTTATGTGGATATCCACTTTTTAAATTTATCTTCCTGAATAATGTGATCCACTAAGACAATCTATCATGTCATCCATTTGTGGTAGGTAACATGTACTTAATTGTTATCTTGTTCATTGCTCTACTATTAATGCACATTATCCATTCTCCATTTTTATTTGGTACTTGCACTAGTGGTACCACACACAAGCTTAAATATTATCAAATAAAAAATTCCCCTCACAACTATTAAAATTTATTCTTCACTTTGGCATTTTCCTTCGGCATCAACCTATATGTTGTTTTTGTTTAGAAAACTTGAACCAGGATCAAGTCCATGTGATGACCTATACTTCTCGTTAATGGTAATATATCCTATAAATATTCTTAAATAACCTCTACAACTTTCTTAAAAAAATTATCATTGCATGTGGATTTGTTTCTTCTTCCTCTATTACATGTACATCATGTATAGGCTTATCTATGAGCACAAAACTAGTACTCTCCTTGTTTTTCTCTCTCATTTTTTTCCCAAACCATTAATATCTACATACTCTTGTCCACCTCTTCACTCTTTTCCTAAAAGGATTTAGAGTGTATTCTTCCCCATCAATCACCATGGTGTAGGTTTTTTTGCAACCATCATGATGCACCTTCCTATCATACTTTCAAATTCTATGGAGAAAATTGTGGTAAACATATATAGGCATCAGATCATAAATTACATCATCTTTGTATACACTTTTGAAAACTTACTAAACATTTCTTGTTCACCAAGTTTTGGTGTAATTTTAGTAACTAAGAACCTTTGTAGGGATTTGGATGTGCAATCCTCTTCAAACCCAATTTTATACCATATATTCTACAACCAAGTTTTTGGTACTGATTCCATCCACAATTACTTTGCATACCTTTCCTCTAGACTTATGTGAGGTTCTGAAAAAATAAATTAATGTGCTAGATTATTCTCTTATTTCCCCAGTTTCAACAAATATCTCTTCATTGTATGAGTCCTTCATTTTTCGGTTCTTCTACATGATGATCAACTTGTGCAACATGTGCAATGACATCATTTATTTTTCTGCCATAAATATATGTGTTTGGTGCTCAGATGTTATATTCCCATTCTCTCTGCATCTAAAATATGTGCATGTGAATCTACATCCACATTCTCAACCAAAGGATCATTTACCTCCATTATAAATTCTTCTACTTTTATGAGTACCAGCATTTTGTAAAGATGTTCTCGCTTCACCCTTTTGCACATAATTTCCTCTGCCACAACCTTATCCACAACCACATGTGAAACTTCATTTAATTCATGTTTCTTCTTGTTGTCTACAGGAAAATTTTTATTTCACATTCAATACACATTAATACACCTATTCAATGCAATGCACTCGGATCATATTGAAATCATCCTCAATGGATGTGTGAAATCTATTCACATAATGCAATATTTTCCTAATGTCATCCTCAACATGACCTACTTTGATAGTGAGTTTGTATATTTATTTGGTGTAATATTTTACACTTTAAATCCTATCTTAAATTTTGTAACTCAAACAAACCAAACTACTAATATGTAGGCATGAACTTATCCTTCAAATTTATCACCAACCTATCCCAATTCTTTATCTTTTCTTTACCTCTATATACTCTCTCAGTTTGAACGTGTTCCCGCCATAAAGATGTGTGACCCTTCAACTTAGTATGGGAAAACTTAAATTTATTGGGATCCTCCACGCCTTCATACTCAAACTATTTTTCTAACTCCATGATCTAATCAATGAGATCTTTGGGATTTATACTTTTAGAATGTGATTTAGACTTTTAGAATAACTTGGACTATCCAACTTGGTCCTACTTTACATTCTCTCTATTGCACGTAATAATATGTCTTCTTGTTCATTGATTCTTTTGCAGCTTGAGCTTCAAGTGATTTTAGAAATACTTCATCATTTCTCATCTCATCATCCACCACAACTCCTTGACATTGGGAAACTTCAATAGTCTTCAAAATGGTTGGAATTCCTCTCATCGACTCCTCTAATTTCACAACTCTCATAGCTCTAAGTGCTCTTACCACTTTTGTATTGATGCCTCCTTTAGATTTCATTTGTTCTCCCTTGATATCAAGTGATTATAATCCTCGCAACCCCTACATATTCAACTCATATTTTTTACTCAAAAATGTCTTCATTAGTTGTTCTTCACACTCACAAATGAGGAAAATAAACGACTTATGCTTTCTCACGAGGAAAAACCTTGTACTCTGACCAAATGATGTAGTCACAATTAGTGATTCCAATTGAAAAATATCTTATACCATGCATCATAATGAAACAACATGACTCTTGATTGACTTGTAGCCTTTGCACACATAAGAAATTAGTTTACACACACAATATTGGTCATCTCTAAGAAAATAAAAGCTTTCATAGAATTGAGACCAATTGCAACAAATACAATATCGACACAAATACTAAAGAGATACAATAACAATAATGCTTTCTATCTGAGTAGATCATATTGCCACAATCTCATATAACCAATTCTTATTAAAATCCTAAGAGTATCACCAAACTCCTTGATATGTATTTTATAATTCATGTGGAACTCTCCTCTTAGAACTACCTATATACACCTCATGTTTGACACTTACTAATCATTTCTTTTGTGTTGGGGTTGTCGATGCATATTCCTCCTGAGTGGGTGCCTCAAGGGGCTTGTCGGGATTGGGGTGTGATCGTAATTGGTCTCATGGGATAGATCATACAATTTTAGATAGGTCAATGTTATGCTTTATTTCCCTAACCCTTTCGTTATTTCTTCATTGTGTTCACACTTTACACCCATTATGTCCACTTATCCCATTATTTCTACTTTTTTATGCCTATTAGATGTTATTATCCCTATTTTTTTGGTCACCCTGGACCTTCATCCTTTACCTCTACTTACCTTTTGGCTTTCATATCACATGTTTTTCACCTTTTTCCTTAGGGTTCCCCCAAAGCTGATGCTATCGCCCATGTATGATGGTGTCAGGTTTGGTTTTTCCATAGTTGACACTGTCACCTATGGGCAATGGTATCAGGTATATATACCCCACAATTTTTTGTTAAACTACCACAAAAGAATCATTTTTTTCATACATGAAATCACTTATAGTTTTCATATTTTTGCACCTTTTCGCACATACTTGTTTGACTTGGAGTTTTGGAGCTTATCTCTTTACATATGGGTCATCATAGTGAGTTAGGACTAGATATCTTCGTGTTGAGATTTCCCCCTTCTCCACCCATGGTGATTCTCTCTCAGTGTTGTTATCTCTAGGGTGGATTATGCATCAATTCTCACACACTAGCTACATGTAATTATTTTTAACCCTTCTTAGTCTTTTATCTTACACATGTATGTTGTTTATTGGTCATTCATTTCTATAGACTAGGGTAGATGTATGTTTTGTATGATCATCTGCATTGTCTTATTGTATTATGCCCCTTGGATTTATACATCATTTGATTACCCTTATTTTGAATACTAGTAGGCTATTTATATTTATCTTAGGTAAAGGCCTTAGAAACCTATAACTATCATAGGGTTAGAGTTATTATCCTCTAGAATTATGACATTATCATTCCTTGAACACCTTTGGTATCTACATCATGTGTCTAAACTTATATTTGATCTCTACATTTGAGATCCCAGTTGGGGACCCATATATTTCTCCATCATATAATTATATATACTAAGTGTACCCGATAGTGACAGATTTATCATATTGTCTCTCAAAATCAAAGTTACAGCCTACTTTTTCTAAGAATCATGTAGTAACTGTAAATAAACCCTATTATTATAATTGAATGACATAATAAATAATTTCAACTATGGATAGTGATATCTTCAAACAACACTGAGGTATTCATTTCCAAGAGCATAACTTACATAGTAAATACATGTCTCAAACTCATTCATAATTCATAATTAACCTCTTTGACCACTTATCAACCATTTATGAAGGAAACCTTAGCAAATCGACAATTTCAATTATTTTCCCATACAATAATTTATCTCCATATTACAATTCATAACTTTTATTACCAACAATTAGTATCAATAATCTCATCAAAAAGTGTAAAGTCACATTAGTGTATCAATACATCCTCTATTTACAGTCATAATAATAATGTGAGATCGCAATAAGGTATAGGCTCATAATAGTATGTTTGTAAGTTAGTTCATCACTCCACTAATGTATTAATGACATCAGTAGCTCGACTTTTGGTTCCAATGACAAAATCTTCACAAGGTAGAAATTTACTTACCAAATCTAGAATTTTAGACCATGTCCCTGAAAATGGACAGAAGAAGAGGAACTTGCATACATGGCTCCCTTCCCCACCCAGCCATTTTAGCTCTCACTAGTGTAGAATTACTTTCATGGGGCAACATTTTGAGAAGTAAATATATATGTGAGGTTCATAGTAAGCAGAGATAGAATTATGTGATATATATTTAAGCCCTTCTCACACTGCCTAAAAGATTTATTAGTTTCTTGAATATGTAGGGGATTCACTCAAAATGCTACATATGTGCATTTTAAGATCACAAGATTAAAAAAATAGTTGGATAATCAGATGGTCAGACCTTGTTACGAATTATACGTGGCAAATAGATTCACTCAAAAATTATGACTTTGTACATGTATTGTAGCAAGTATGTAATCCATAGGTTGTTTGTAACCATACACAATTAGATTTATGACATAATATTGTATAACAGTATCACATTGGACTTACATTAAAAAAATTCTAATGCAAATGCATAGCATACTCTAGCTTAGCTTGTTATTCGTAACATATTATGGTCTCTTGGGGTAAGTACAAACCAGACTGTTAGCCCCTCCTCTTCTAGTTACAATCATACTCTGAGCACCAAGTATAACATAATGTATCATCCTAGTATACATAGGTACTTTATGTCACCTAGTCATAACATATCCTCTATCACTCAACTATAACATTACTTTGTCACCAATTGTAACAGTGTTATCAATCCTTCCATTTTTTACAACCTAGGTTCTACATAACATCTCGCATGCATACACAAAATATCAATTCTTTAGTGAAAATTTCAAATACATAAGATTGGGTCAATATCCTAATTATTATCATGTCATTAACTTTTCTTAAACCATCAGTAAATTTACAAAGTGATTACTTGGCTTGGTAACATTTTGTTTCTTTATAACTAACACATTGTCGAGATCCAAACATGTGGTGAATACGGTCTTCTTACCAATGAAGAATAATGAATAACCAATATTTTTATCAATACAAAATCAAGTTTTTAAAAACCCATATACATACAACTGGAAATTGAATATGCTAAATATATACTTTTAATGTTGGAAGACCTTACCCACTAAGGCAAGACATAATATGCTTGATGGGAGTTTATTCTAGTTATTCCTTACAGTACTCAAGTCTTTTTCAAAGTAAGAAGGAGAGAACAATCAATAGTCCTAAGACCAAATACTTAATGGAATATGTTTTCCAAGCATGGTTAAATGCCAAGAATAAAACATGTGAAAATAAAATTTACCCTCCAACTTCCAAAGAAACAAATATTTTAAATTCTGAGAGTAAACAACCAACATCTAACTGCGTCCTGCGAAATAATACACCCCATTGATGATGGAGTTCTAGTTAGGAGTCTTACCCCATAGGCACTTAAACTAATAACCATTTATCCAGTAAGAATGTATCAATTCATTCGTCAAAATACCTCAAGGTACACTCTTTAAATTCCATGATGACTATGACCATACCTTTAATCCAAGGAAAACCATTGAGATAATGTTAAGCTAACATACCGAGTTCGATGATGGTTATCGATCTCTTATTCATCCTTTTCCAACCATTGCAAGCAATGAAACGTAAACTAAATTGAAAACCCATGCTAACTGGGGTTAATCTTAAAATAATTTCTCATTCCAAACTTAAATCATAAATGTTCCGTTTACCTTCCTACTTTACAACATACTTTTATTTATGACAGCCATCAAAATTAAGTTGAAAGGCTAGACTGAGCCAGTGAAATGCATTACGATAAATCTCAACAGTGTGCTTGGCATGAATACCTTGTTAGGGTCTCAAGACAACGAACTTATTAAAATCAACAATCCAAATAAGGATCAATCTAAGTTTGAACAACCTAATCATTGTTATAACTACTAAATCAACATATACAAGTCACTAATCCTTTCATGTACAGTTCATATCCATAATGTTAGTACAAATAATTGAAAACAAATTCCACAGACACCACACCAAGAGCCAGTTGGATACATTTTTAGGTCATAAAAAAACGTGGCCATATAGTTTTAAAAATTGGTTAGCATGATTTGTTACCAATAAATACAATAGTAATTGATCACTCCTATTTCACTACCTTTTGCTTTGCCTCCTTACACTTTTAATAGCTTCATACATCTTGCAAACTTGCAACAATTTGAATCTCCTAACTAATTTATGGCCTCAATCACCTAGCGCCTTGAGTTAAGGACAATCGGGTCAGGTGGTTGGATTAAGGTAAAAACTTCGTAACCAAATCAATTATGCTAAAACTAGATGCCATTTCACTATAACTAGATTGCTTTTTACTACTTTGGATCATCCTTCTAGTTATCAACTTAATGAAATGGCTAACAATCGATTCACATTATTACCAATAGTTATGTCATCAACAATAATGTATACACAGCACTACACATATACATATGGTTTTAGATCACCTTATGGTGCCTCTGTACCCAATATCGCACAAATGAACTTCAAAGCATACCATCTAGTACAATCATTCAAGGGACAGGGGTTGCTTTAGAATTCTGACATACTCTATCATAGGAGTCGGGTCTAGTCTAGTCCATTCCATATATATGGTTTTAAAATGTGTAGTTCATTACTATATCTAGCATGTTATCTTAACGGTAAAATACTTGCACAAGGGCATCATTGAACTAATCATTACATACACTTACACAAATGAAATACATGGAGTCTAAAATATGGTGTGTCACTCCTTATATATAGATTTACTAAATATATATATTGATAACTATTAAATTGTCAGTATATGACTTCTCATTCTATATTTTTTTATTATATTTTATGTGGTTTGTGTACATGTACGAGTAGACAAATTGTTTTGCAAGTTACAGGTACATTCGGTGATCAAGGAAGAAAACCAGAGTGAAAAACAGATACTAGTAGTGAAGTTCCTCCTACACAGAAGAGGCCAGATCCAGATCATTCACACATATACTAACACCTAGAGCTAACACTAGCACCCAGGTACTTCTGTCCTCCCATGGATGCTCCTGTCTGGCACATTCTTGAGTCTTAGAACCTCCAATGAGCATTGATGACACTTTTCTCAGCATGTTTCAACTGTTCATCTACCTATATCACTTCTAGATTTCTTGAGAATCAACTAAGTCTCTCCATCTCCCTCTCTTTCTTAGGGTTTCACATTTGTACATGCTTATTTTCTTGCATTTTGCTATACATTAACATTTGTATATCATATAATATAGTAGTTACTCTGCAATTAGATTTAATTCAATTTATATTAAATCAGGTTCATATGGATAGTACCAAACGTATCATTTCCTACATTAAACCCTCTTATCCTTCCCCTATTTAAGCTTAATCCTCCAAAGTCATCTATGCATTCTCTTCATGCCAAAAATATCACAAATGGACTCACATTCATAATCCCACACTTCAGATAAATGTCATTGGCCTCTATGAAGACACTCTCGAATGGTCGATCTTGTATGTGGCGTCATCACATCTCCTAAACACCATTGTCCTTTGTTAACCTACATGGCCAATCTCATCTATTTCCATCTCTGACACTTCTTACGATATCGGCCCCTGTGAAGATACCTTTATCACGTCTGATCCCAATGAAATGCCAAGAAAAAATAAAAATTTAGAGCAATCTGACAATTTTCCTACTTTGGAACCTGTTCAGATTGACCCTCCCCAAGTTCAAATTGTTGCACAACTCGGTGCTCAATATTAGGACCCTCATGCAGAACTCTCTTTCCTTCCAAGTCAAATCCCATTCTTGGAGCTCATTTTTACCTCACTAAAACATCATGAGCATCTTATGCCAACACTCTTCGCTATGAACATTCCTTTTCCACCCACTTTGGGGTAGGAACCTTCCCTACATGGTTCAAAAGAGAGAATCATGTGTTAATGCAGAAGGCTATCAATTTCTACCAGTCTCTCTACTGAGTGTTCCTCGTGCATTCATTTTCCTCATGATTCCATGATCTTTCATGATATTATCTTTTGTGCAGATGAACCTCTCATCTTTATCTTAGTTCAAATTGGTCACACTACAGTCAAGAGATCCCTCATATATGAAGGTTTTAGTACCAATGTCACTTCCCTCGATTTCATTAAAATAATCAATTACTCTATAAACAACCTAAAATACGTTAGGAGCATGTGTTAGGGTTATGATTATAGACATATGCCCTTTTATGGCTTGTATTTAGATCCCTATCACCGTTCCTCCTTACACCATCTGTGTAAAATTCATGATCTTCAAATTCCCCTTCTCTTACAATATCCTCTTAGGTCAATCATGGACTCATCATATGCACACAATCACGTAAATCACCTACCAATGTGTTAAATTCTTGCACATAGGGGTTATCTATAAAGTACAAGGTGACATTGATCCTTAAAACATTGACATCTTCCAACAATGTGGGACATTCAAAATTCCCACCCTTGAAGAACTCCCTACCATCCCATTTTGGAAATATCAACACTTCAACTATCAGGTGGATTCCCTTCCTGGCTATAGTGGTCATCCCAAGTGTGTGGGTCGTACTCTGCACAACGTTCTCGATTATGATGACAAAAAACCCAATGAAATCAACCATAGGATCAACACTTTTGATATCCCCAATGTTATCATATCACAATTACCTCTCACTCTGTGACCTCGCTCATGTAAGAAGGATTTTGACCATGTCCTTATCACCATTACTCGCACTAAGCATCCTCCCATAGAGCATATTGTTCAACCCAAGAATATTATTGAATCATGTGTTATTGATGCCACTACACGTGATGATGATGATGGCTATTCTCTAGATGATCCCTTCTTAGTAGGGTATGCCCATGCTAAGATTGCGAAAATACTTTGTTATTGGGGATCATTACGCTCTACCTTTAGTCATAGCATCAACATTATCATTATCTCCCCATGAGACATACATATCACCTTTGATCTGAAGGCGGATGACCTTATGGATGATGATGATGCCTATTCCAACTTCAAATCTAAGGATGAGCTTATGAACTACACTCCTCTAATTGGTGATCTAATGCCCAAACCGTTTCCTTCTCCCTGAGACATCCCCTCTACAATGTTTGTTATGACATCTCCCACTCTTTCCCCTTCTACTTCTCCACATGTCATAATGACGTTACCTTCTATGACATCACCACCAACCCTTCTTTCCATTATGGATTCTATCCCATTTTTCATTAAACCATATTGCAAGTGGCATGAGGATCATGGGCATGATGTTGCAGATTGTATATTTTGTCGATGAAATATAAAGAAACTCGAGGTGGAAGTCAGACGATACCAACAAAAGAAACCCATAACCCTCTTCCACGACACCACTCTTTTGTTCTCATCACGACTTTTGCTCGCACACAAACAATACTTGTTGGGTTCTCTCTAACAAGTGTTGCATTTGGGAACCTTCTCCTTGTGTGCCTAAGCATTAAGCCAGATCCCCTCTATCATGTCCTTTTATGCCATCATCTAGTTCTAGCCAGACTCGTTACTCCCCCCTCACCCCTCCCTTGAAGGCATTTGTTGTGATGTTCTCTCACATATCTCTAATCACATTGACGGTTCTCTCTTTTTCCACATGATCAGAAGTCCATCATGGTATCTACATCATTCAAGAAACCCTCAAAGACCTCATGATTCATATCGATGCAAAATCCTACACGATGTAGATGACATCATTAATGATGCATGCCGATCATTCGCACATTGCCTTTGAGTTGCTACCTTAAACTTGATATATCGCTATTTATTCTCCCAATTGACTTTATCTCTCCCACTTGGGTTTTTATGGCCAATGGTCGCTATTTTGGATGCTTTGGTAATTTTTTATATTTCCTCACTTTGGTTTATCTCTCTCATTTAGGTGTTTATGGCCATTGCTTCCTATCTTGGATACTTTGGTAATTATTTTACATCTCTCTCTTGGGTTGATCTCTCTCACTTGGGTCTCTACGGCCATGGCTTCCTTCCTTGGATACTTTGGTCACTTCTTTCCGCTTGGATTTATCTCTTATCACTTGGGTTGGTCCTCTAATCAATACCCATCCCATTCAATTTTACCCATTTTTTCTACTCTATCATTTTTAACCTTTTACCATTGTATTTCCCTTACTCATGAATGTTCCTACATTTGTGCACACATAAAAAATGGAATCATAAAAGTAAACATACATCAAACATTAGCATAAAATACACATGACATTTCCAACACACAAGCACGGGCACATAGGCGCACACACACCCGCGCACACGCACACGCACACACACACACTTACACACACGCACACACACACACGCACTCATGCACGTGTATGCACACAGGCGTGCACACACGCAAACACACATGTGCACGCACGCACGTGCGCACACACACACATGCATGCGCACACACTCATGTGTGCGCACATGCACGCACTTGTGTGTGCACTCATGAATCATTATATACATTGTATATAATATATCTCACAAATGTGACAACCACCCCTCAAGCACCTCCTCCCTCAGACGAAGGTCGTTCAATGTTTTTTGCTTTGAGCCAATGGTTCCTGAATCATTGCAAGTATGGATTGTGTTAGAGATGTGGCTCTCAATACATCCCCTACAACCTCTCCCTTTTCTCTAGCTTCCTAAATATCTAGCACTATAATGCGGGTTGCATCCATCGCCAAGTGCACAACAGCCTCCTATGTATCTTATAATCTTGTTTCTTGCTCTCATGTCAATGCCACTTGTGCCTACAAAAGGCACTACACCAAGGACGTCATATCTCCCGCACTTGGGGCTACTTGAACATATCAATATCTCTAAATCTTGTAAGTTGGCTCTCCCGCCAACCTAAATGCACTCACAAACTCTCTGATTATTGTTGATATTAAATATGCCATCACGAATATATTTGTCACGTTTACGATGTCATCCTAGATCTCGTGATGTGTACCCTCAATCACTGAATGCCACTTTATTGTGGTTCGCTATACAAAACACACAAATCGCATACCTCACTAGTTATATATTCAACATCATCATCTGCGTTATCACAACTAACTTCGAGGCTCCCCAGGATGCTCCAGTACAACAACTTTATTTGTGTGGCCTCCCAAAATTGTCCATGCATCGTCATATTTTAATCAATGGGCCCCTACCAAACGTACCCATCGATCTCACAACACCAATATTCTCTGCTCGAAGCCTCTATTCCCTGGTCGGGTTGCCCCATCATATACATTGTTATGTGGGCACCCTTATTTGTTAAATAGCCTCCTCATTACCTCTCTAACCACCACTTTTGGTGTTATCCTCGGGGTCTCTCTACTCTCTCCTCCTCCTCGGTAGCCTGTCTCTTAGGGTTTTCCCCCACCTCTACCACTTGAGGTCCCTCTCCACCTTCTGCTCCCCTCTGTCACTACTGCACAATAGATAGTTGTGGGGCACACCTAACTCGGTGTGGTAGCAATGGTAGCACTAATACCACTAGTCCCACTCTCCCTCTTCTCTCTAGCATGATGCATTCAATACTCTAGAATAAGTAGAGCTACCACATGAGCCAAACACCCACAGTGCAATGAAAATCTATCTATTGAGTGTGTATCCACCCACCACGCTTAATGCCATAAAATCTCCAATGTCCCCTTGACAACCACTGTAGTCGGCCAATCGGACCACTTATTCATTATCTCTCTATAGGGCTCCCTCACTAACTGATCCTGTGGGACTTGTATATCAAATTTCTATATCTCACTGATACTCTCCCTGTTGGGCCTCTCTCCCATTTTACAATTCTCGAGGCATCCCTTGGTACCTATAGCAATGTCCCTTTCATTCTATACATCGAAAAATGTTCATAAATCTACGCTATCAAAAGTAGGATGGGCACCACTTCCTATGTTGCCTCACACAAATCTTGTATAAATCATACATGAACTACACCTATGCGGTTGTCCCCCAACTAAATAGTATGCCAAACTCTAACGCATACAAGCACACAACTAATACAAACAAAGGCATTTCTCAATATACCTTGTAGCACAAGATCCATGACACCACTATACTTATAATCACATTCTGGGTATCAAGAATTTGCACAACAATATAGAACTCAATCGGGCCCATCATTGAGCTCGGATAATACTCATCACTTCTGTTAGCCCACTATGTTAAGGCTCTCCTATGTGTAATGCTTAATAGCACATCACAAATCATCCACACACCGTATACATCAAGTATGTCATTACGACCTCTATCATGTGTCCTCTGACCCTCCACCTCAAGGTGTTGGACCTGAACTCCCAGTGGCCCAAAAACATTTGTATCAAATATGAATCTAATGGAATCCTCGCCATCTTCATAATGCCTATGAAATCGAGGCCTTGTAACTATGCAATATCATGTGTGGATATCACATGCAATAACTCTGGTAACCATGCCACATCCACCAATCTCCATAACCAGATCCTCCATGGAACTTACAAAATATCAACCAAGTACTCATCAAATCTCAATCCATACTACTCATCAAAAGTACATCCCAAATTACCAAAAAATCAAACACTTAACAACTAAAACAGCATTGGCCCTTTTAGCTTAACACCATCGGCCACTAAGCAAAAATCAACATTTCTCTACTACATCGACCACCCTAACAAAACGCCATCAACCAACCTAGCAATCTTTCTAAGCATAAATGCTATTGGTTGTGTTGTGATCGATCATTTTAGTATGGTCGATCCCGTCTATCTCAGTGGTTTGCGACTTTTTAAGCAATAAATTCAACAACCTACCCTAATGACTCCAAAAATCAAAATGCTCCTAAACCCACCTAGACCTCGACTTGATCTACATTTCGACTATCCTTGGGGAAATTTTCACTAGCTAGATGTGTCTGGGCATACATTTTTTTAGTTTTCTCCTAGTTGCCCTTTCCCAATTCAAAAACACAACCTACCATGTTGGGATTCACACCATGTGCCCCATCTCTACCATCTCATCTGCCACCTCACACTCTTGCCCTCGTCGCTAAAATCACTCAAATTGGGTGATTTCAAAGATCATAATCTCTTAATCTCAATTAGCAAAGTGACAAATGAATTCCTTCATATAATATTTATAGCAGTTCTTATAATTAGTTTCGACGTGACTCCCTTCCAAACTTCAAACCTTCATATCTTTCAAACAACAAACCCTAAAAAACATTTCATAAATTGTGTCACACTCATGATGGTGAGCCGCTTATTTTGGCATATTGCACATACATATACCAAATCCAGCCCAAAACACCCATTTGTGTCTTTTTGGCACTCAAATACATCCCTCCTATGGCCTCCTAACTAGGTGATTTATGTCGTATTTCACTATCTTCTGATGTTTCTTTTTAGTCTTGCTTCTTTAAGGTTCCAAGTAGTTATTGCACTCATCACAGGCAAGCCAAATGACGTGGGCAAGTAAGTATGAGGTAGGTATAGCTCATATAATGGAGTTCATTATTTCCTTACAACGTTTTCATTACTGTTTTATTTTCAGCATTTACTTTTGATTTTACGTGTTGCATAAGTCTTTTTTCAAAGACTATCTTGTGTTTCACTATTGTGGCACACATTGATCTTTAGTTGGGGCGTATGTATAAACCTCATTTTTGTGTTTGTTAATCGTTTCTTTTGTGCATGAGTTGATGCATCTTCCTCCTCAGCGGGTACCTCAAGGGGCTTGTTGAGATTAGGGTGTGATTGGACTTGGTCATATGAACTAGACCACAACATTTGAAAGATGTTGCTATTATGCCATAGTTCCCTTACCCTTACCTTGTTTCTTCCCTTTGTTCACAATTTACACGTATTGTGTCCACTTGTCTCATTATGTATACTTGTTTATGTCTATTGCACGCTATTATCCATGCTTTCAGTCACCCTAGACCTTCGTCATTTACCTCTACTTACCTTCTAGCTTTCATCTTGTATGTTTTTCACCCTTTAACCTTAGGGCTCCCCTATGGGTGATGGTGTCAGGTTTGGATTTTTCATAGCTGACACCATCGCTCGTGGGTAATGGAATCAAGTATATATACCTCACCTCTTTTTGGTTAAACCACCGCCAAACAATCATTTTTATCATACATGAAGGCACTTATAGCTCGTATATTTTCATATGATTTTGCACCTACTTGTTGGATTTGGAGCTTAGGAGCTTACCTCATTGCATTTAGGTCATCATAGTGAGTTATGATGGAAAATCTTCTTGTTGAACTTTCTTCTTTTTCACCCATAGCAATTCTCTCTCGGTTTTGTTGTCTCTAGGAAGGATTACACACGCGCGCGCGCGCGTGCGCATGCACACACACCCACACACACGCACACACCCACACACCCACGCGCACACACACACACCCACACCCACGCACGCGCACACACACGCACACACACACGCGCACATGCACGCGCGCACACACACACACACGCACGCACGCGCGCACACACACCCACACACACGTGCACACGCGCACACACACGCACGCACGCACCCACACGCACGCACGCACCCACACGCACGCACCCACACGCACGCATGCACACACGCGCACACACTCATACGCACACATGCACGCACGCGAGCACACACACACACACGCACATGCACACACGCACACACACGCGCACGCACACGCGCACACGTGCACGCACGCACACGCACACACAACAAATAAGTATTTGTAACCCTTTTTAGTCTTTTGTCTTGCACAAGTATGGTGTTTATTGGTTATTCATTGCTATAAGCTAGAGTAGTGGTATGTTTGTCTTAATTTATTGCATTGTTTTATTATATTGCGCCCCTTGGCTTTATCCATGCTTTAATTACTCTTATTTTGAATCGTAGTAGGATACCTCTTTATCTTAGGTATAGGCCTTGGAAACCTATAATTATCCTAGGGTTATGTTCACTATCCTCTAGAATTATGATACTGGCGCTCCTTAAGCATCCTAGTACCTACATAGTGTGTCCGGACTTGGATTGGATCCCTATATTTGAGAAGCCAATTGGGAACCTATCTTTTCCCGTCATACACTACCTTGCTCAATTGTAACGGTGATTTCTTGTAGAACTAATCACAACCTACTCACAATATTGCCTTGAAGCTACAAGTTACTCATACTACATTTATTGAAGTCTCCTTAATTAAGTGTGTTATAGTGCACTATGCAGGGTAAGGCTCAAATGTTCCTTAGCAAATTTATAATCATAGCAAGGGTTGATGCATATAAGTTGACTCAATAATTGCAATTATAGGTTAGGTGAATCTTTGCCAGCTCATTCTTATGCAATAACAAATTGGAATTTAAATTCTTGCACTCATGAAAATCAAGCAAACATTATGCCCTTGCACACAAAATTGCACACTCACCTTCCATGTGAATCCTTGTGCATTTGTTCAAATGAACTAAGATGGCTTTGTGGTTTCAAAGATAGATGTGCATCCCTCTGATGAATCCCTACTAGTAATGTGAATTTCTGAAAATGAGGTGACACTGCCCATAAAAGTACTTCTTTGTACACAAGTCTAAGGGTGACAAAAGTTAATTGTCTGAAGTCTCCTAGTCTTGTGTCAAGCATATAAATCGTTGTACCATACATTTGAAGACGTATTCATACCGGAAAGATGTTGTGATGCATCTTGACCCTCCATTTCCTATGCACAACGTTTTCTATTCTGAAATACCTATTTTGTGTTGCACCAACAAAATATTTGGTTATGCCATCTTCTGAAAGATATTCTAGACTCTAGAATATAGTACAAACTTATTGAAATCTTTTGGATATACCACAAATCAACATAACTACGAAAACATGCAAATAACTACTTGAACTGTAAGTATAAGAAAAGGGTGACTTATTAAGTAGTACACTCACCAAAAAGATTTTTCAATTGGGAAAGAGGTTATAAGACGAGAAGACCAAATTGATGAATTATATTCACCATTCCTCCCCTATCAACTAAAGCTTACGATGCTTATGTGCTAAAGTGGATCCCCTTATGTTTTTATTATTACTAGAGAGACATGAGGAGAAATATCATTATGGAAGCTATTTGATTAATGTCTAAAATCACACCAATAAAAATCCCACAAAAATACATTGTAATTAAATTGCTTGTGAAAGCCAATCTTAATATAAGAAAATTACTATAACTATTATTGGTTTGATGCAAATTACTTGTGAACCCGAATGCTCACTCATCGCATACATACAATACCATCACACATGTATTTCATATCTACCTGGATCATGGCAATAAATGAATAGTGTGACATTTCTTTTTAGCTTGTATTTTTTCCTCTGGAACTGATTCACAATGTTTCTCCTTTCGTAGCAACAACTTGTCAACAATGGTCTCTACTCTATATGTTGGATATTGCTTGAGCAACAATCAATAAGGCATTTTATGAAAATGGTGTTTCAATGAACAATAATGGTAATAAAATATGTAAATGAAAATGGTGTCAATGAAAATTTAATATGGCCTTCTATGAAAATGGCATTGAAATGAATTTCTAATTGGAAGCGCAAGAAAATGCCTTGAGAAATGTGGGATCTGACATGGTATGAGTTTTTCGCACCTTGACATGGTAGTACTTGCTTATATTTGCCATTGTTCGTTCAATGTGGCATGTGTAGGGATGGTAAATTCATAATGATAGTGACAACTTTTAGAATTGTAGAAGCAATTCCAAGATGCACTGAAGAGGCACATCCGATTTGGGTAGAAAGGCATGTATTTATAGGCAATATTATTAGGTTTTTTTTAGGAGTTGGGGGGGGAGAGGGGGGGGCGGCGGGGCGAGTGGCAGGCGGAGATGGCAATTGTGAGGTAGAGAAGAAAGGAGGGTGGGATGGAGAGAAATATGGCAGCCACTGGGGAGGCAAAAGGATGACCAAGCAAGCAAACATACTAAGCCCACAACCAATCAAACACTATATCAAGATTAATAGCATATGGTATATGGGATGGTGCATCCAATAAGTTGGATAGCCTATGCCCACATGGTTGTACAGCTATGTTTAATTAACATCCAAATCTACCAAAAAAAAAACAAGAAGAGGTGAACAACGGTGTGACACAAGAAGACATTGCAAGCATTGACCCATAAGCGTCAATGTTGGCTTCAAAATAATAAATATTTGTTTCTTAAAACTCAACTCCAATATTGTTGTACACCAAGTGTGAAACGTATATACCAAAGAGAACAATACTAGATAGCCATGAGATTTGAGTGCTATTCTCAGCCAAACATGCAAACCACAGAACACAAAACAACATACAGTTAAAAAGATTAATTTCATTTTAAAAGTGTACAATCCATGCACTTTTCTTTCATAAGAACATTCTTCGTGTTACCCCAACCTTAGTTGGCATTGAGAAAGAAATCGAATCTAGAGAAAACTAAATTGAGTTTTGCATCCAACTTGGTATGAACTCGCTAATTCACTTCACATAAGCAGAATTACTTTTTCCTAACAATGTTTTCCATACAAGTACCAATGGGCATATTCGCTTTCAGTTTCTTGAAATAGAGTCCGAATTTAGGGGAAGAAAACAAGTTTTCAATGGTTGATCAACTTGAAATGTAAGTGTAATTGGTAGTTTTCTTTTTAATTAGTGAACTTAATGCACTACTTTCGGGATTTGAAATAAATGGTAGACAAATTGGGAGAAACCTCAATAGTGCAAACTGAGCCGATTCCCAATCCTAATTCTGTGATATAATTTCCATTGCATCCATTTATTCTGCACAATCTAATGCTATGTTTTTTCCTCTGAGTCACAGAAGAAGTTTTCTCAGTTCAGAAATCACTAGCGGCTTTAGTTTCTCTGGACAAGTTCAGCCATATGCCATCCGATCTAATGCTTAGCATACCTAACAAAAGTTCCATGAGATTCTTTAATTGTGTTGAGAGAAATTTACTTCTCTGCCTTAGGATTAACGAATAAATTTACAAACTTGGAAGAAATTATAGATTCCTTTACTGAACTTGATGAAGATTCATATATAGTCTGTTGTAGATTCCAAAACCATTGACCACTGAGAAAAACGGACACTTGACTTGGCCAATGGAAAGTTTCTAGATCTGATTTATTTTTTATACAGTTTCAAGCACTTCTGAAATTTGTTTCTTGTTAAATGCATGCATAGTGAACACATGATCTTCCATATAAATTTTATGTAGATTAGGGCATGTGGTAGGGTTTTTGCTGCAAAAAATATGCAGCCACAGGTTCTATGAAGCATTTTCCAACCTGCTACATCAAGGAAGTGAATCTTTCGAGACCCAAAAAATTTGCTCATTTTCAGAGGTTATTTGGGATGCTGCAAGTCTGCCCCTATTTTTTTAGCATGTTTTCTATTTATGTGGCACCCTGGCATGTAGACCCTGCATTGTGGTTGGCTGTTGCACTCTGCATTCTGATTTCTCACTTAAATTTTCTCAACTATACACTTCAAAAAACAATATGTAGACCATAGGACCACCTGCATGAAAATGTAGCTTGCATCCAAATCAGAGACAGATATATAAACACCCTTTTAAACAAATTTCTCTCTACCGAGGACAACTGTTGGAAGCCACCCATCGATAGCTGTACATGGTTTGTCCTTGAGCCAAACTTATGGCGGACCATTTGTTCAAGATCAACTCATCTCCTTCACCTGATGGTAGGCTAAATAGCAATTTTCCCTCGGCAGGTTTGTTCCGTCTCAGATATATATCTGCCACAAATTTCACTGCACTCAGTTGCTCGTCAGAAGCAGTTCTTGAAGAATC
Organism: Taxus chinensis; assembly: GCA_019776745.2. Lineage (NCBI taxonomy): Eukaryota > Viridiplantae > Streptophyta > Pinopsida > Cupressales > Taxaceae > Taxus > Taxus chinensis. Next base: position 387,409,730 of record CM034156.1, read on the forward strand.
AATGTCACGACTCCAAAAACTCTGAAATGAACTCAGTTCTTCCCCATGAATTGCCTCCACATTATTGAGCTGCATATGATACAGATAGACTTTAAAAATCTCACCAGATGCCCTACCTTTTGGGAGAATAAAATGTATTCCTGCAATGGCTCCTCCTTCACATGTATCATAGTCATCTTTAAATACTAAAAAAATTGGTATTGGCCTATCTGTATTCACCATCCAAGTGGCAAGTTTATCCAGCTCTTTAAAGTAGGATTCACAAAGAACACGTCTCTTGTAGAGATGTCTAAAGTTACCTGAGTATATATCAAGGTATTGAGAGGGTCTGTTTCCAGCATCTTTTAGACTCTGCAGAGGAGGAGGAAGGTTCCGCAGAGGAGGAAGGTTCTCCAGTTTCCATTCCAAATTAATATTATCTTTGCCCGTTTGCAGCCCCCACACAAACCACTTATTTTTCTCTGCGGAAGAAACTCTTTCCCAATTGTTAGCAAAATTAAATTCTTCATAGTCTGCATTTTTGTCCACGTTGCACATCCCAATGTATATTTGCTTGGACTTGTCATTATCCCTATCTGAATTATTACTAGTAATAAAAACGAACCTTCCCATGTTTGGCAACGATGGGAGACTCTGCCACCCAATCATTCCTCCCCGTAAATCATGTACTTTTACATTGTACATGTCCTTACTAGGAACCAAAGAATATATTTGACAATCTGTAGGAAGAAATCTTGTAAATGTAAGGTCGATGGAAGGAATACTGGGAAGGGGCAGGGTTCTAAGAATACCATCTTGAAAAATTCTAAGAGCAGAGTTGACTGGAGATAGAACCCATCTTGTGCTATATGTATATACAATAATGAAATTGGCATGCACGTTGAGGAGGACCTCTCTCCAAGATCGACTCAAAGCCACCAACGAAGGCCTTTCATACCGAGTCAATCGATCCATGATTGGACCAAGAGTAATCTCATTTTGTATTCCAGGAATTAAATCTGATGCTGCTCAAGAAAACCAATAAGCAATAAATTTAATTACTCTACAAATGAAGTATCATATAACATAACATCATAACAGAATCTTATATATAATACCTGACTTACATGTTCCATTGCACTGTAACTCTACATCTGACTCTGCAGCTTGCTTTGTAGTCTTTTTCCGTTTAGGTAGATCCATTTTTAGATTTCTGAACTAACTTGGTTTTGATTGCAATGCAGACACAAAGTCTCCAACTGAACTATGTTTGAAATAAATGCAGAAAGCAAGCAATTAATAGAAGGCATCCATCCTCCTTGGCTTTTAAGCAGTGTTGACCTCTCCTGTCAAGCTGTGATCTCATACAATCCTTAGTTTCAACTTTTGCTGTGCATTAACTCTCATCAATGTGAGCCTGCTTTTGGTAAATGAAAAAAGAGAAATCGGTCTACAAGTCCATGGAGAAAAATTCACTCATTTCTAATAATATGTTATTAGCTAAATAAAAGTATGTATTTCACATTTATCATATATACACAGAAAGCTTTTCCGTTGCAGTCATGAGAAAAAATAATCAAACAAAGTTTGCACATATTATGTTAAAAACCAGTCTCATTAACCAATTATATATCTCATCTTGTTTAGTTGGCATCTCATATACCAATTATTGACCGACCTTCTCTAGTATTACAAGCTTATTGCCGCCAAACCCTGATTTTACCAAGTTCCATTTGGAAACTATAGCAGTTAACAGACCAATCAGAAGATTACCCAACAACAAATATTCCAACAAGTATTTCAGCAAGATCAAGGCTGAGCAAGTGTCGTGATATTCATGAAACAACGATATTTTCCTTTAGCAAAAAAACACTCCTGCATAAATTTTAAAACCCTAATTCTTTTGTTAATAGTGAAATTTATTGTGTGGAATGTGATGAGCTCAAACGAGGCCTTTCAAAGCCGAACCCCAGGCGCAGATCTGCAAAAGACATTATAAAGTGTTTATATTGAGTAACATACCACATCCAGTTTGTTGGCTATTAACTACCCCAACTGCCGTGGCCAGGTGCAAGACCCCAAGGGTTGCTTGATAAAGAAAATTTATTAAATCAATAAAAGAAAAAGAAAAAAACTAATAAAAGGGGTGTCAAATAAAAGACTGAGGCAAGGCTAATTGTAATAATACAGCTGCCATTACTCTCATGTGCTGCGCGAGCAAAGCATACTCCAGACCGCAAATGGACTGGTAGTTCAGTGGTACGGTACCCCCAACATTATAATAGGAGGCCCTAAGTTTTTCCCTAACTGATCCATTGCCATTGAAAATAACATCATGTGCAAATAAAAGTGCCCAGAAACAACACTCTAAGCAGAATGAGATGTCACCATTGGATATGGGTAATAAAAAACGAAATCGACCTTAGAACAGGGCCATCTAAAATCCAAGCCAAACCCACAAAAACAGAAAAAGGGTTCAGTGGAGTTTCATGGCATGCGCTAGGGTTTCAATCCCACCCAATTGACAAGACAAACAAAGGATTTTCATTTGCCCTACCAGAACATGATTCAATAAAAACAAGCAAGAAGAAAAAGAACATGATTTGCACCTGTAACTTGAGTTCAGTTATCCTCCCCTTTCTTCCTTGTTTACATTCTTCAAATCAAAATTACCGCGGCTTTGCCAAACCAGAGTTGAACAAACCCTTCTCAGACTCTGAGTCCAATGGAAACACAATGCAAACCCGCTCACCGGGAGTATTCCATGGTAGTAGGTATCCACCACAGCGACAACTCCAAATTCATATATTTTTACGGCACCATACCTATAATCGTACCTTTCACTTGAGTTAAAAATAAAATATTATTATTATACAGTTTGAATCTCGATTAAATATAATGATCATACATGTTTGTAATGTGTGTTTTAAATATATTTTTATGGGAGGGCTGTTTTTTTTTATATATTTGGGAAATATGGTCTCATGAAAATGTATAAGTATTGTCCCTTAAACCAAAGTCCCTATGCGCCCTTTGCCTCATCCATCTCTGCCTTGACGGCCTCCTCCACTAGGGTCGCGTCACAAAAGTTGCTTTCATAGTCACTGATGTGCCTCTCTCTAGGGTCACCCTTCAGCTTCATCCTCTTTCGGGCCAGGTTGGTGTCCTCCTCCGAGGGGGAAGGTTGTGGCTAGCTCTCCACGGTGGGCCTCTCCTCTGCTTGGAGTTCAGACACTTGTTGGCTTCCTGCCTCGTAGTTAGGACATTATTGTGCCTTTACAGATGCAAATGCCGGATCAAGATGCCTGGCAGGTTGATCCTCCTTCAACTGAGTCGTCAAGTGGAGCATTCATCCCCCCTCGGGATGATCCTCCTCCTCCTCCTGGAGCGGTGGCTTGTGCCTACTGCTCTATGCTTTTATGTAACTCTTGTATTTTTTGTTTGCCCTTTGGGCGTTTTATAATGCCTATGTGGCATTTTTGTGGGACTGTGAGTTTTTCGGTCGCCCATACTCTTATAACTCTCTTTTATTTTAATTAACATTAAGGGTAGTCCCAATAGTAAAATCTTCTTAAAGGAGTTGGTCTTTACTGAATGACTTTCTAGCGAGCAAGGAGTAGGGGGTAGTGCTAGCTTTTGCAAGGTGTTTAGATATTTTTAGTCATTTTAGATGTCAAAATATAACCACTTTAAAAATATGAGCGTCATAATAGGTGAAATTATAATTTAAATGTCAAAATGACATGTATGCTTAATTTTTAACCGTCACACACGCGCGCACACACACACACCCACACCCACACCCACACGCACACACAATTTATAGTAATCAAGAGAATTACCAAATGAAATATTACACTACATATTATGAATTTGTGAGATTTATGATAATTAATATCAACAAAAATGGAAACTTTGGAATTAAAATAATAAAAATATTTTAATAGTTTATTAATAAAATAAAAACATCTTAATATCTCATTGATAAAATAGAAATGTTTATTAATTTTAATTTTAAATTAGTTTGATTTAGTTTTCTTTTATTTTTCATTGTTTGATTTCTTACAAATATAGATTAAACTACAAACATTAGATTTAAGATTTTGTAAGAAAGGTGAAACTTGAAGGTTGAACTTGGAGGTCTAAAAGTTGGAAGTTGGAACGCATTCTCTACAGAATTACAAGTTTGCACTAGTGAGTATTTTCTTTCAATTTTTGTTATATTTTTATTTTTTAATTGTAATTTAAAAGTGTTTAAACGCTCTCACAAATTTTAGTAGTGTTTCTAAATCTTTAATTTGATTAGTGAAGATCCAATAGATTAGTAGACAATTCATATTTATGAAAAATAATTGAATCTTTGATGAACTATGAAATTGATTAATTTAGCCTTTTTTTTGTTGGTTTATAATTGTACAACAAAGGCCCAAAGATTTATAAAGATCAAGGTTGCTAAAATCATTTTAGATTCAATCAATTAAAGAATCCCACATAGATTTGCAATTATAATGTAATTGAAAAAAATATAGAAGATGGAATCTGCAGTAGAGAAAGACCCACCATAAATGTTTATGTAAATGTTTTTTATAATAAATACCAACATTGGCTGCAACTTAAAACTTTTATTATCAAACATCTATCTATTTTTTGTGTCCATGTTGTTCTCTTTATAAGAAGAATAAAGTAAGAATGATTAAATAGACATTTTTTTGGGCTAACAAAATGATGAGTAATTGTTGTTGCCTACCTATGGATCATCAGTAGGAGGTTAAGGATTTATAAAACAATATATTTATCTCCAATCTTCTAAATGTAAAAGTTAAATTAATCTATTTACATGTTAATCTTTGATATACATTTTTCCCCAAACAAGTCAATAATTGTTATACAGTTATCGTGACTATGTCGAGCCCTAAAAGTTTTTCCTCGAACCCTAGTTTGGTTTTTTCTAATGGCAGTGGCAGCGACTCAACTGGGAGCTCTCTACATTTCCTTTCTTATGATCCTGGCTTTGCTTATGTGTAAAAATTTGTAAACGGTGGCAGCATTGGGGATTTAGGCGGCGGCGACCATGTTGCAAAGGGTTTTTCGACCCCTTGAGCTCCCCCTCTTCACAGTGACCTCTCTAATGGCGACAAGGTGCCTTTCCCCTCTGTTGTTTCGCTTGATGATCTTGTTACTGGGAAGCGTTCATGTGTTGTTGCTTCTATTTCCTCATTTTCGAAACCTCTCTTTGTCTCCAAATCCACTCCTCTGGTCATTCTTGGAAACTCAGTGCTTGAGATCGAGGAGTTCTTCTCCTCCAATGGTTTGATCTGCTGCTTCAATGGGCTAAGGCCCGACCTTCCACTTCTTCATTCGTGGATCACTACGAACTGTCGTCCCCTTATTTCAAGTAGGATAGACATTTACCCCTATGCAAGGGGCTTTTTAAATTGTGTCTTTCAGCTCTGATGATGTTAAGGATATTGTTCTCTCTAAGCTCTGGGAACTGCATAATCATCATTTGTTGATAAAACCATGGTTCTTGACTTTCAATCCACTCACGGCTTCTTTTTAGTGTAAATTTAGTTTGGATTCATTTACCCCATCAATCATTACAGTGTTGGGGATTTGATAGTTTAGTTGTTATTGGTAATGCTTTGGGAATTTTTTGTCCATCAATTCCAATACATATACCTTTTCTCATACTACTTTCACATGGATATTGGTGGATCTAGATACTTCGCTTGATCTACTTGCTTCTATTGATCTCAAAGTGCGTGAGAGGGTTTGGTCATAACCCTTGGACTACGAAGGTTTACCCTTCAGATGCAGAAAATGTTTTAACATTGGTCATCTTGCTGATGCTTGTTAGGTGGTCAAGCAGAAAGCTAAAAATGAAAAGGTCTCTTAGTGGAAGAATGCTCACCAGAACCTTTTATTTCTTGAAGAGGAAACTGAGTCTATTATTGATACGCAGGTTAGTGAATATTAGGTTTCCATCCCACCGGTTGACTCTTTAGTGGGTGTTGATACAACAAATTTGGTGGACCAGGTGCTGGTAACGACTGCATTAATACCAGTTTCACTATTGAGAATCCCAATGATGGGATCTTGGCTTCTTCAGAGATTCAAATTCCACCTCACATAGAAAAAAATGTAGATCCTAATAGGAGTGAAAAATGGACAATTGTTAAACGTAAATTTTTTTTTTCTACGCATCTTAGATCCCATGCAAGGGACTCTTCTAAGTAATCTGGGTATAGTTGTAGCACTAGGTGTTATTATCCTTTAGAATTTTTTTCGCTAGTTTTTTATTTTATTTTGTTTTCCCCCTTTTGTTGTTGGGGGTTTCCTCTCTGTAGTGCTTAAATGTTGTATCTAGCCTTGAGTTATTGTTGTATAAGGATGCGGGTCCTTTCAAAACCCCCAACTTTTACCAATTTCCAAAAAATAAATACATTTTCCCCTGATAAAGGGGTTGGTAAAAAAAAGTAATGCAAAAAAGCATCAAATGGAAGCCACCTCCAAATGAATTTATCAAATTCAACTTTGATGGGGCTTCAAAAAATAATCCTGGTAGGGCTGGAGCAGGCGAGATTTTTCTACAACTCATTGGGAAATCTTATCCTTGGCTTTGTTGAAGCTCTCAGTCATTACTCCAATAACCTTGCGGAAGCCAAGGCTCTTTAGCGTGGCCTCAAAATCGTAAAGGAATTTTTTTGTAGGAATCTCGTTATTGAAGGTGATTCACAAATCATCATCAATTTTGTGAATAAGAAGAATATGGATCACTGGAATCTAATCTGCATTATGGAAGATTGTATTACTCTTAATAATCCAAGAAAGATACTTCATACCTATAGAAGCACTAATAACTTTGTTTACTATCTTGCTAATTTTGGAATTGATCTCAATTCCAAAAATGAAAATATAATTATTATGCAACCTAAGGATATAAGCAAGGAAGTAGAAGAGATCGTTAAACAATATGGGCTTGTCACATCAAATTAAGTGATGGGAACAAAGCTCAAACATTTTTCCATGCAATGAAGATAGGATTTTTGCACCTATCTCTCCCCACACAAATTCATTATTTCCTTATTGACTCACACGGGGAGAGAAGGTTTTATAAGTTCTACCCACCTATTTTTCTGGTCATTTGGTTCTAACAATTTGATTGAGAAGCTCTCATGATTTTTTTGGTGGGCAATGGAGAAAGGGAAAAGTGTGGCAAGACCAACAAAGTGCACAAGGGCCAATAAGGGAAAGGGAAAAGTGTGGCAAGACCAACAAAGTGCACAAGGACCAATAAGGGAAAGGAAATGGAAAACAACATGGTTCATAAAATGTAGGATAATCTTGTTCACAGGTACTCTATTGACGACCTGCACCACTCCTTCACTGGGCTGGTGAATGATCTGAAACTATGACAACTTCTGAATGAGGGACTCTTAGTAGACAAGGGCAGAAGAATCACGGCTAAGGAATTTATGGAGTTTTTGTAATATTCCCATTTTAAGACATTAGAACAGGGGAATATATATATATATATATATATATATATATAACGTTCTCTGTTCTGAATTATGTAATTCAAAACACATGACCAAGTTTTAATAATTGTTCTCTGTCTAATTAATGTAATTTAGAACACACAATACTTTTTAAAACCAATGTTCTCTGTTCACATTTTTTTATAATATGGAACACACATTCAATGCCATTCAATCATATAACAGATACCATATGCTGTTGTAATGACTCGAAGAACTACCGATCTCCCATTTTATGGCTCGGAGTTTCAACGATCTCTCATTTCATGACTCGGCTACTTACCGATCCTTCATGTTAATCCATGCATTGTATACTAAGTATACTTGGTTCTCTTTACCATTTTCGGTTATCGAAGTGTTCCATTTAAGAGGCCTATCTGAATATCTGTTACCGATATTCATTTGAAATCCTGCTTCTTAAACTAGGTGATTAGGACAACGCAACCAGCAGCTTGCGATACTTTGGCCAAAGATTTTCACATGCTTTGCATGATCATATTCCTAGACGTTACACACATCAATGGAATATGTCCTTCACCTCACTTCGTCTGTTATCTAGAATGGTCTTTTCTGATCTCTGTCAGTCCTCTCGTCCAAGGTTAAACTTTAACCCAAGATAGCAATATGAAAGAGTATAGGGAGACACTCGTGGTGACTAAAGGTACGCAGACATACCTTGTCGACCTTAGTCGACTGTGTGTGTCTAGTTACCTTTAATCTTTCTAAGTCACTCTGTATACAAGGTCATATTCCTAACTTGGTCCAAGCTTATGTAAACTTTGATGATTCGATTCGGAAGGGCATTGTAACATGTCAGCTGCAACATTGTGTCGTCATGAAGGCCCCGCCTTCATGAAGACACCAGATTGCAGCTGGCGTGTGCCAATGTCCTACAGAATCCTCCCATCAAGGGTTACACATCGAGCTAAAAGTGTGATTAGATTCTTATCTTTAGTATTTTAAGAATAGGTTTCAATAATCGTGCTGATCCTCTAACCTCACTGTTCATTACAGTTGCATAGCTACGAAAGACTTAAATTGTCTTATAGCTTAATATACATTTACTCCTCCTTACCGAAGGATTGCATATTTCCATCTTAGTTCTTTAATTTAAGCTTCAGACTAACAGTCCACTACAGCTTAACGTAGTAAGATCAACTTACTAAACTTAACCAAGTTTTATTCGCAACCGAATTTAAATTCAGAATTCCATCTCATTAGACGTCATTTAAATGAGGCCTAATCCCAAATGAATGTATTCATTTATTTACTATAACCTTACTTCAGTTAAGGTTTGATATGAGGAGGTATGGTTCCTCATACCGAATATCCTTTGATCAAAACCTCCCAAGGATATTAACGAAATCAGAATATAGAGTTCAATTGCCTCTTTACTAATATCTATTAGTTTATATTCTATTTCCGAAAGTCATTCATTTAAGAGTTCTTATTCACTTTACTCTTTACTAATGTCAATTTTAAATCCATATTGACCTAAGTAATAATTAATTGTCCATTCCAACTTAAAAGTTGTATTCAAGTAAAGAATAGATAATATGTCCCTTAAAAATCTATCAACCATCATTTGAATAAATCCAAATTCAATGAATAAAATTATATTCTCAATCTTATTCAAACAGTTCCAAGGTGGTACAACCATTAAAATAACACACCTTTCCTTTTACTCATTCCTCTAGATTAGAATTTATACAATTTACAAATCCATACAACTGGACTTCATTCATGCTAAACAACATTAACAACTCGTAAAGAAAGAAGAATACAACTTTTTCTTTTTCCAATTCTCGGAGAAGAATAATAAAATCTCAGAAAAGATCCATCCCTTTTCTAATCTGAAGAAGCATCATAAAACATGTCTTCATTTTTACTCATGGAAACCATCTGCAAAATTTACTTGCACAGGTCAGTTCATCGAACTGAGCATATTAAGCACTTATCATTAAAATGAGGTGCTCTTAAATAACTGTCTCAATAAAAGAACTTTGCTTTTATGAAATGTCTCCTAATAGAGATAAACATCACGTAATAGTTACGCACCAATAAGGTTGAACAATTCTAACAACCTGATTTCAATAAATAGTTTCATTTTAAACAGTAATAATAACTATCAACATACCAATTTCTATATTGGCTAACCTATCATGATGTATATTTCACCATTCTCATAGTTGTTTTCCAATGAAAAGCAAAGAGTTCATTCCATATTTAGATAATACTAAAAGGAGTATTTTCTCTAAACAATCACGTATTAAGACAGCTATATGAAATGATTTATAGATTGTATATATTCGATTGCATGCAATGTCCAACCCATTTCATTATCAAGAATGAATTCCAAGATACTGAGTCGATTTTTTTAAATTAAGATAGAACTTTCTTACCTTCAGGTTACTCCACTGGACTTTAACTAAATCAAATGCAAAAGTGAAAAGAAACCTTACATCACAGCAACAATCTATTTAACTTCCCAGAATTCAACAAACAGCATAGTACTTCTTTCAATTCAGAAAAGAAGAAAAACAGTAGTTAAAATGCAGTCGCTTACCGAAGGCAGTAGGAAATTCATTCAATATCAAATAATAGAATTTCAACTGGATAAGAGAAGAAAATAATTATTACTTCTAATTACCCACTCAATATTCTCTTTCCTTTCATCAGAACCGAACAAGATGATTTGAACAAGAAGTGATAACAATCAACGATAACAGTCAAGAGAGAGAACAATTAAAACCAATAATCGAATGAAAGAAGAAGATTCATATTATCTCTTCTCAATGCTTAGCCGAATATCAACTAATTAGAGACGACCTATTACCCATAGGATAATTTCTTCTAACAAGACTATTACAGTATTTAAAATTTACTAACTACCATTCAAGGAAGCATACCAGAATTCATTTTGCATCTGATTCCGCAAGTATTAAAAACAACTGAATCTTTCAATTAAAATCGCTTTCAATAATTATTCAGCAAAAACGAACATTTCCAGCTAGGTCTGAAACAAGCAAGAATGTACAACAAGCTATATGACCATAATTATCCACCAAAACGAACATTTCCAGCTAGGTCTGAAACAAGCAAGAATGTACAACAAGCTATATGACCATAATTATTCACCAAAAACAAACATTTCCAGCTAGGTATGAAACAAGCAAGAATGCACAGCAAGTTATATGACCATAATATCACTGTAATAAATAAAGAAACCACCTTTTCAACCGCAAGATCAAGAATCTACTCTAGTACAGTTCTAATCGACACAATGAAAAAGTTCAGAATGCGGTTCCTCTCTCTCTCTCTCTCTATATATATATATATAAATGGATTCACGGAAGGATAAACGATACACTCTACTCCATATAACCAAGTTATTCTTTCTCAGTTTTAAATAATTTATTCCCCAACAAACATTCACGACCTTTAAACCTCATTATATATCAAGCAAGGGTAAGATGATACAATAAAATCACTGTATATATATATATATATATATATATATATATATATATATATATATATATATATATATATATCCATGGATTCAAGGAAGGATAAACGATACACTCTACTCCATTCACCAAATAACCAAGTTATTCTTTCTCAGTTTTAAATAATTTATTCCCCAACAAACATTCACGGCCTTCAAACCAAATATGGAGTCATTATATCATTTTAAATCAAGCAAGGGTAAGATGATATAATAAATTCACTGTCCCCAAAAGAATTCACTTTCTATGCACTGTAATACGACCAGAAAAATAATTCACGCAAACAGTTCCATCAAGCATTCTCACGGTTTTTCCAAAACCATTTACGCGCTCAGAACTTAGAAAACAATTTTCACATCACTGTAACTTCCATCGAATCAAACCCATAATGAGAGATAAACCAAATACCTATTATATAAAATAAAATTCAAACAACAGAGATGGGTTTGTTTCATTTACCATTCTACAAATAAAATACCAGTTTTTCTCTAGTAAGCATTTAGAAAAATACCCAAGTCGTATTTATCTCCAAAAGACAACTCAACCCAGAAATCACAGCAAACATATCAACATTCATTTTACAAAAACACCCAATATAAGAGCAAAGTTATTTTAATGAAGACGCTTAACAAAGAGCAAAACGGTTTAAAGAGAAGAGCTCAACATGCCTGTAAAACTTCTTGTTGCTTGAAGAAAACTGCGTCCGCACCCTCAGGAGCTATTCTTTTCCACGGCGACAACAACAAGGCTTTCCCAACTATCTCCTTACTTCCACAGGCTCAAAAACAACCATGGGTGATCAAAACAATAGCAACAATGACCAGAATAGTTGCAGGTTCGAAAGAACCATAAAAGAAATGCAGAGCAAAAAATCAAAACCTGAATGAACAACAATAACCACAAAAATTCCTCTTTCCTCTTTCCAAGGTGAGCTGGTAACCAAGACCAAGATCAATAAATGCATTGAATGCATTGCTTTTTCCTCTATCTCCACGCCACACTTGACTCAGGTTTGGCGAGTTCCACCTTTAAATATTAGCATGTAATTTCCTTCTTAGCTACATTGCTAGTTAGATAACTCCAACTTCCCATGTTCCCACCAAACTTGGCATTTAAAACTTCAAGGACATCATTTAATGTCCTTCATTAAATTTCTAAACCTTCCCTTCTTATCCATTCATCGGCATGTATCCATAGGTCCCCTCCTTAGGTTAACAATAGTTTAGGTTGTATTGTCCATAGTTAGGTTTCCACCTAGGTCACAAGTCATTAGGATTTGCAATAAATTACATCCCATTTAATTTATAAAATCCTCCTAGGATAGTGTATGAGGTCATAGGTTAGAACTTAACCCCGTAGTATTTTAGTTAATAGGTTCCTTAGTAAGTTTTTACAAACTTACGTTCATAACTAGCATAATGCAGGACGTTTGTTCCATGCTCGACATATCTATACCTTGTTCACTTGCACCAAAACTCTTACTGTCTTACGCTTTCCGGCATTACAATTTGTATATAGTTTAGAAGTCGAACCTTTCCATTGGCAACATGGTGCTGAATAATTATACTTGTAACTAGGTTCTGTAAAATTTATAACGACCTTCAGTCTGGTTCCAGACTTCATTCTAATTAGAAAGTAAATCGACAAAGCGATCACAAATAAGGCCACATCATACCTTGGATCAATGGAATTGATTCAAGGTGTGCTGTCAACAACAATATGAGTTCATCAAACACAAAAGTAAGCCTGTAGTTTCACACTTTGCAAAACACAAGTTATAATGACCTTCGTCCCAAGTAAAAAAGTTACAGTAAGCAAGGGTTCAGATTAGTATCACATTCTTTTTAAGATTAAAAGATATATCTTAACATAATTATCCTCATTTCCACAGTTACAACATCATGAAAAGAGGTTATCATAGTAGCTTCTAAAAATCAAGACGTTACAATTTTTGTAGAAGACTATGATCGATAGGGTGAAGGATCCTAGAATTTTTTCATGGATGTGTATGAACCTTTTTCGCGCATAGTTATCAACTCAGATTAGAAGCATGGATGTGGTAGAGGAGGTGGTTAAGGCCATGGGTGACTCGAGATAGTCTTATTCTCAGCTTGACACTCTGAACGTGGCACAAATAATTGGGGTTTAGACTATCCTCCTGGGGGTGAGTAACCCCTTGGCTATACATGAGGATATGGAGTAGCTTGGGTTTGACATCGGGATTTGAATAGACCAGATTTGGACGTTATCTAAGGCACAGGATATGAAAATTATTTCTCAAGGAAAGAAGTTGGATGCCATTTGTGCCACTTTGGGTATTCTGGAAGATAAATTTGAAGATTATAAGATGGTAGAATCAATTGCAGCTTTGATAATTGAGGAAGAAGCCAGAGATGTAGAAAAACAAATAGTTACAGTCTCCAGCTCCTCATAGGAGGATGATGTCTAGTCTCAGTTCTGTTATGTCGGGTGTCTTTTAATTTTTGTTAAATTAGCTTAGTCATTTTATATTCTCACCACATGTAGGTGGTGACAAAACTCAAACTTATACCTGGTATATTGGGTATTTTGTGTAAATATTTTAAATAGTGGGTCATGGTGCCTCTTTTTTGACACACACACACACACACACACACACACATTTTTTTGATGTGCAAATTAAATTTTACAATCACATGATTTTTTGGACTGTCACCTAATTTTTTTGTGACATGTAACCTTGAATGTCATTGGCTTGGGGCAGAATAAAAATTAACAACATGACATGCCTACTCGAGATTCCCTTCTAATTTTTTTGAATTAAATTTTCCTTTTTATCTATATAAAAAATAAAGAAAAAATCAAAGAAATACTAGGATTGTAATTGTGTGAAAAAAATCTTATTTTTTCTCAGCAACATCTACTAAGAGAATTTAGTTTTCCCCCTTGCATGGAACCAAAACTGTATTAATACTACCAAAAGACATCTTAGCTTAGTAATCATGATGTGACATACAATATAAAATTTCTAAACAATTTATTATAGCATGACATATTGATGGGTCGTTGTATTCTCCAATCATTTAACTAATATGATCTTGTGTTAGTGTCACTATAAACCGAGGTTATGTCCTAGGTTATATCTAATGGAGCTTTATGTAACCAATTTTCCTATTGGGTCTTCTATTGGGGGGTTGTTGTGAGATCTTTCTAAGTTGGTTACTAATCTATGGAAACTCAATGTAAATCTACGGAATTAAGTTACTATGATGAAATGAAGTCTAAAAGCTATAATTCTAATTTAAATGGAAATGCACACATAGAATTTGAAAGAACATAATTGAATTTGAAAGAACAGAATTGAAATTGCACACTTGTAACTAAAACTCAGTAGAAGTAAAAGCACATGCTAACTAGACTTTACATAAAGGGAAACACACATTCTGAATAGAAATTTCAATTCGGAAAACAAATACGTTCAAATAGAGATTACATGAAACATACTAAAATAGAGATTGCAGTAAAACTTATCAGAAAACCATAATGTATGTGAATGTAAACAACCTCTTGTCTCCTTGGTGAAGTGGGCCCTTGCTCTCCCTTGGGATAAAGGAAATATCAATATCTCTCTAGATCCTCAAAATGATGCTTAATTATATTAACTCAAATAAGTTCTATGACATATCCAATATGTGAAAAGAAGAGTGCTAAATACAAAAGGCTATATATTGCAGATTATATCTTAGAAAATAATAGCTACTACAATGTTCTTAAGAAGGTGTCTTTATATAGACACAAACAGTTACAGAATATGCCATAATAGCCAGCACTAACCTCTTCCACTAATCAACATTGATCAAGACTCATAAATTCCTATAGGACTACTAGAAACAAGTCCCATACTTATAGGTCGATAGGTGGAAAAATTCTTCTGCTTCCGCATTCCAGCTCCAAACTTGGACTTCTTAATTACATTGGAAATAAATGTTCATTATTTCCCTACACACACCATCACATTTCTCTCACAAAGGCAATTAGTAAGAATTTATACGGTAATTAGGTTGCATGAGCAAAAGCAAGGAAAATGCATTAAACTCACTAAGATATAACTATACAAAGCATCCCCATGCATTAGCAAACGCATATCTAAATGACAATTTATTAACCATAGGAATGATCCAATAAGTTTGGTATAAAGAGCCAATTTTTTTACATAGCACTCAGTGTCATTTCCGAATATAGAATCCTACACTTTACATGTTGATTGCAATATGAAATATCCACTTTGTTCACCCCACTGATCTGAATTTCGAAGCCCTGAAAGGATTTTAATTGAAAATCCCCCATGAACAAGTTATTGAAGAAGTCAGGGACATTGGGAACTAACATATTATGGAAGTAGAACTCACAGAGCAGGTTTTGAATTTTGGGGGTATTGGATTTGTAAATGGATTAAAAAACATTACCATCAAGAGCTTCATAAGGCGCCTGACAACATAGCTGTAATAAATACCAAGATTAAAACTGCTCCTAAACAAACATGTTGTAAATTGAAGATGGTTTCCTATAAGACATGAGCTTATGAGCTAAAGGACATACAAAGTCCAAAAGAGATTACAATTTTTGTTTTTCATCTTGGATGATTTCCATATCCCCCTTTAATTTCTTGTTTTCCTTCTTTAATTTTGAATTCTAAAGAGACAATTTGTGGACATCATTCAAAATTCTAAGGCCTTTATCTCTCTATCGCTTTAGGGTGTTAACTTCTATTTGTAAAGTTGTGATTTCTCTAACCTTTTCTATTGTGCATGGGGTAAATTCGGTATGTAAAGACATATTCGTTTCCTCCATTCATTTCAACTAGGCTTTAAGGAGTGTAATCACTTCCAAATAATTGTGGGGATCAACAACTTGACATAACCCAAGGCGACCAATTTCCATTGTAATTGATTTCAGAGTGAGATTTTGTGCTTCAGGTACCAAATTAGTTTCCAGAGCTACGGAGTTGACTTCTGAAGATGTGGGAATAACTGAGCTTTGTGGGGTAGGAATAGGTGCAGTGAATATAGTGTCTGGTGATTTGTTAGTATGGAAAACCAAGTTTTCTATCTCATCCCTTACCTCCCACACAGGGGCAGAAGCATCAACAAAACCCTTTGATTGGGAACTTCTAGGTTTATGCAATGTACAGGACCATCGTGACCATAGGAAAATAGAAGAAGAGGGAGTTAAGGTATTCCTACATTTAGAACTGGAAGGTGTTGAAGATGGGCTCACTTGATCACAAGATGTATCCATGGTTTTTTTAGCGCCAGGTTCCTCCTCCTTGTAAATAGGGTAAGAGGCATGACCATGCAATGGTGCTTCATAAGGTGTGGAAAATGGCCTTGGTTTGAGTTGTTTCAGCTGGGAACCCTGTTCCCAAATCCATCCTTTCGTAAATTGCTTTGTCTTAAAAAAAACTTGATGCGAGCACAGTAAGTGAATGATCCCTGGGTGCTTTAGCACTGCCTTTCCTCCTCTAATCTTGTATTTTTGGTCGACTTTGATAACTGCATCTGCCAATTATTCCAATGAATTCACCTTGAGTGCAGGGTTGACACATCCTTTCTTCAAATGAATGATAATTTTGAGTGAATTTCCACCCAGTACAGACGGTTGTTCGTCACATATAAAGTATATGTTAAACCATTTGGTCATCTCCCTCTAAATGCTAGACAAACTGTCTCGCTTAAATACTTTCTAAACACCCTGGGAGGTAAGGATTACCTCGGGAAATTCCTCACTCTTCTCATGTGCGTTGAGTAAAGAAAGTCTTTGAGGGGAGAATTTTTCATTTCTTTCAGACCAAAATTGGGATAAATGGATAGTTCAGAAACTACCTCTTGGTAATCTCCACTGAGCTTCCCTCCAATGCATGACAAGTACCTTCAAAATTTTCTAGGAATTCATCCACTATAACTTCATCAAAACCTTCAAATTTCCAGATGAAGTCAAGCCAAGTGAAATTAGAAAATACCTATGAAAGTGTAGCATTCCTGAGTAATGGGTCCAGAGAATCAGGCTCTAACTTTTTCTTTTGTGCCATGATGAAGGCGAATAAATCCAGATAGTAGAGAAACAAGAACAAGGGTGTGCTTAAATTCACGGTGTGATGGCAGGTAGAATGGTGTGTTCAATATTAACGAAGCAACCGAAGGAAGTGGTTAGGAACTATCAATTTGAAATGCACCTAGATCCTTGAATCGCATAAAAGCAAAGAAAATTTGGTGGCGTAAAAGGTTGACAAGACTAGGTATCTGTGAGTAGTTTTGATATGTGAGATGATGCACATCCCATCACTTGAAATGGAAATGCCACCTGTCCCTTTCATAGAATGTGACACATGTGGTGTGTATAGGAATCATAACTCATTACACCCTCATGTCGTCATGTCGTAGCATCAAATTCGGAAGGATATCCATAATAAATACATTGAACATTGTGTATGGATGACAATTATGATAAGTTCATGCATGGGGAGTTGCTTCATAAGGAAATATCCATAGTGAATTAGAATGCACTTACCCATGTTATTTCAGCGTCTGATATCTGTAGATTTCCACGTCTTGTAGTATGAGATAAAATGTGATTAGTGGCCTTTAAAACAATGAAGATTTCTGCATTTATTAAAAACAAAATAGCTAACTAAGGGAAGAAGATCAAGGTCATGACCATCCTCCTTTATTTAAATTGAAAGATAACAATTACTCCTGGATGGAGGGGTGAAGAGCCGCCTCAACATGCATTTCCTCACTCAACATGATGTCACTGGTGAAAGTAGCCTTGTCAAGAGGTCATTGATAAATCATGAGCTTATGTCCATTCACAAGAAGAGTCCTTTTATCACCATCAATTGGTAATAGTCACATAGAGCCATTATCAAACACTTTTTCGATTTGATATGGGCCCATGTAGCGTGTTCGTAACCAACCTTTAAACTATTGATATTTGGAATCAAAGAGTAAGACCCATTATCCCTCGTGAAATGTCCTGGATTTGATATGAGCATCATGTTAGGTCTTCCTCTGATGTTGGATAATTTCCACCTGTTGTTGTGCTTCCATCCACATTTCATCCAATTCATTCAATTGCATCACCCATTTTCATTGTGCTTCATCCAAATTGATGTTGACTTCTAGTGTTGTTCTCTAGGTGCGTAACTTGAACTCTATAGGTAACAGTGGCTTCTTCCCATATACCAACTCATAGGGAGAAAAACCAGTAGTGGTTTTCCAGGTCGTGTTATAGGCCCAAACTGCCTCGGGAAGTTTTGGTACCCAATTTTTCCTATCAGCACTGACCACTTTAGTTAGAATGTTCTCAAGTTCTTTGTTGGTGACTTCCACCTACCCATTGGATTGGGGGTGATATGGTGATGATTTTTGGTGCTTGATTTGGTAGATTTCCAGAAAAGCCTCAATCATTTTAGACACAAATTGAGGACCTTGATCAGATATAATGGCCCTAGGGGCCCCAAATCGTAGCAATATCTGATTGTATAGGAAATCAACAACAACATCCTCATTGGTAGATGCCAATGCTTGAACTTCAGCCCATTTCATAGTCCATGCATACCAAGAGGTATTCTTTCCCAAAATATGGGGGATCAAAAGGTCCAACGAAATCAATTCCCCATTTCTCAAATGGTCCTAAGACCAGCTGAGGATTAAGAGGCATTTCCATGGATAGTGTAGGCTTCCCCATTCTTTGACATGCATCACACTGCCACACATACTTCTTGACAGTCTTGTGGAGGGAAGGCCAATAGTACCCATCTCCAAGGACTTTGTGAATTTTCCTCTTTACTGAGTAATGTTCTCCTCCTAGCTCATCATGACAAGCTCACAGTATGTCGTATACTTCATCTTCTCGAATACACCTGCGAAGAACCATATCATGACAACATTTGAATAAAATTCCATTACACCATTTATATGTTTCACTATTTTTAACCAATATTCATCTCTCTTTATGAGTAAAATAGGCAGGAAACTTCCCATGTAGTTAAATAATTTGCAAGATAGAAGAACCACAGAGTCTGAGTTGATATAGACAAACAAATGTTCATCTGGAAATTGATCCTGGACTACCTCATCATTACCTGAAACATTCAATCTCGAAAGAAAATCAGCTAACAACATTAGATTTCCCGGGCTTATCAATAATGGTCAGATTGAATTCCTGTAACAAGAGTAACCATCTAATAATCTGACCTCTGACTATTGGTTTATTCATCAAATATTAGATGGAAGAGTGGTCAGTATAAACAAATATTTTATACCCAGTGATGTAATGTCAAAATTTATTCAAGGAGTAAAACAAACTAAAAATTCCTTTTCCGTAGTGGTATAGTTTATTTCCATAGGAGTCAGGTTCTTGTTGATAAAGTAAATGGCATACATGTGATCCTCTTCATATTTCTACCCAAGAACAACTCCTATGGTTGTATTGGAGGCATCAATGTGGATATGGAAAGGTTTCCCCCAATCAGGGCCTCATAAGACTGGGGTGGTGGTCAACTTCTCCTTGATAATATTGAATGCCTACTGACACTGAGGGGACCATTCAAAAACACAATATTTTTTCAGCAATGAAAACATAGGTGCAACAATTTTACTAAAGTCTTTGATGAATCACCGATAATACCCTGCATGTCCAAGGAAACTTTTGATGTCAGTCTGATTTGTTGGTGTAGGTAGCTGAGTGATGACTGCGATATTTTTGGGGTTGACCTGCATTCCTTTGGCTAGAAACATGGTGACTTCAGATAATTCCCTAATCAACCATCATCAAACATTTTTCATGACTCAGGGATAGTTGGTGTTGCTCACATCTGCTCAATACTTTTTCAAGGTTATTCAGAGATTCATCAAAAGTGGATCCATGGACAGTGAAATCATCCATGTAAACTTCAACATAGTCATTTGTAAGATCTAAAAAAATGGCCAAGACTACTCTCTGAAATGTAGCAGGTGCATTACAAAGCCCAAAAGGTAAGACTCGATAAGAAAATGTACCCCAAGGGAAAGTAAAGGTGGTTTTATCCTGGTCAGCAGGTGCAATAATTATTTGGTTATACCCACTAAACCCATTCAAGAAAGAAAAATATTTCTTACTGGTGAGATTGTCCAGAACCTGGTCAATAAAAGGTAGGGGAAAATAATCTTTCTTGGTGGCTTTATTAAGTTCCCTATAGTCAACACAGATTCTCCATTTACCATTTTTCTTGGGAACTATAACTAATGGTGAGACCCACTAACTATCAGATATAGGGTAGATGAATCCTACCTTTAGCAATTTTTCTATCTCATTTTTTACTATGTCTCTGAGTGTTGGGTTAATTCTTCATTGCGGCTGCCTTATGGGTTTAACATCTTCAGTGTAGATATGGTGAGTATAGATGTTAGGATGAATTCCCCTCATATCAGTGTAATCCCAAGAAAAAGCATGGGAATGTTTCCTCAAAATCTCGAGAACCCTAGCCTCTTGGTTGGCCTCCAAATTATTACCAATGGTCAGTTCTTTCCCTATGTCAACAGGAACTTGTTTGGTATCTTTCAAAATAGCAAGCTCTACATTGGTGATTAAATAATTCAATGGGAAAACATGGGGCTGAAGCATGTGCAAAATGGGTACATTGTCAAGAGACAAAATCTTGGTTAAAGGACAATAGAAATCAAAGACTATGTATTCCACATTATAAGCATAGATTTATTTACAAGCTTCATTAGAAGTATCACTTACCAAGGAAATAGTATCATACATGTCTAGAAAAAATGGGTCTACAGTCAGAGTTCCAATTTCTGTAGCCACAGTGTTGATTTCCATAGTCACAAAGCCCTTTGCATCAGTCAGTGTGTATGACTCAACAACTTCCGTCATATGGTTTTTCACTACAATGGTGGCCAAATAAGAAGAACTCAGAGAGTTAGTATCCAAAGAATCTACCCATACATGTTCACAAGCATACACATAAGGCTAAGCAAGAGGATATAATGAAATATGCTTGGATTTCTTCCCATTTAGAATGGTCATTTTTCCCGACCTACAATCAATATATGTAGCAACAGTAGCCAACCAGGGTCTTCCCAAGATGACTGGATACCCCAATTTCTGAGCTTTAGGCTGTAAGACCATAAAATTGACAGGATACTCCCAGGATTCAATGGTGACCATTATATCCTCAATCACACCATCTGGTACAACAATGGATTGATCTGCTAATTGAAGAATGGTATTGGTAGGTTGTAGTCATGTTAAGGACAACAAATTGAACATATATGTTGTTATAACATTGATGGTAGCACCAAGATCCACCAAAATGTTAGATATTGACTGATTGTTTATACAAATAGTAATGACTGGACTCCCAGGATCCCCATATTTTGGTGAAATAAGGTTTTCCCAGCAACAAGATCAGCCAAATTTCCTTCCACCCTGATGGTCTTTGGGTATTTCTTCTTTCTTCCTGGTGTCTTTATACACTCATTTCTAATGGTTTGGTTTAATTCTGGAATGTCCCTTATTGCTTCACAGAAGTGGGACCTCAATGTGCACCTTTTTCAACTCTTGAACAAGTGTTGTTTCATTTGTAGTTCGAGTGTCCTATAACCGCTCAGGAAAAGGAGCTTTATGGGCATTTTGATTAGTTTCTTGACTAGTTCTGAGTGTTTTGTGTTTGTGGAGAAGGTGTAGTTCCTTCATTTTCCTCAAGTGTCTCTTCTTTATCAGTGTCTACAGGAATTTCCATGATAACAATAGGAGGATTCAATGTTTTCCCAGACCTTAGTCACAGATTACCAATAGTATTAACCTGCATTGTATTACTCGGTCCTGCTTCATCAATTGAAGTTTTATATTGATCTTTAGGGTTCACTATAGGATGGGATGGAATTTTTGTTTGTGTTTCTTGTTTGTGTTGTTGATAGGTTTGTGGTGGGGCCATTAAATCTTGTTGTGGTTGTTAGAACCTCCGTTGTTGATTAATGTTCTGTTGTGGTGTCCACTGCTGGTTTTGGTTAGGATTCTATTGAGGTACCCATTGTTGGTTGTGCCATGGACTTGTTGGGGTCAGTGGTGTCCAACTTGGCTGAGTGTAGGGATTCATCCAGGGTGGTGGATGTGGGTAAGTCATCCAATTTGATGTTGTCCACTCAGGTTGTCCCCAAGTAGGTTGAGGAGCTTGACTGGGCCATGACATCCTCTAGGGGTTCTGAGTAGGTCGAGGGGAATATACAACCTGATTATTTGGCCTTTGAACAAAATTTACCTCTACATCATCTTGAGAGATGGAATTCAAGCCTCCTTTCAACTATGATAAGAAGGTACAATTCTTAGTGTCATGGTCAGAAATGTCACAGATCAAACACATGTATGTGACATCCAAAGGAAATTCTCTTAAGGGATGTCTCTTCCTACAATTAGGGTAATATATGTCGAGAGGTTCTTTGGCAGCACTGGTTTTGGCCTTAAGCCCATCTATGGTTGATGTTAATTGTAACAAAATGTGTGTTTTCATGTTATCCATTTCCTCCAGAAGTTCAGAGGTACCTAGGGTAAGCTTGGATGTTTTTCTCTTCCTTATACCCCCTCATGTTTTAGAGTAACTTCTGCATAGCTCAATGATTTGTTCCATAGTAATTTTATGCACATCTCCTCCTCCCATAAGATGGAGGGAATCCTTGGTTTCCTCATTAATTACTTTAAGGAAAATTGTCTTAGTGATGTCTGTATGTAACTCATAACCACCATGTCGATGGAGAAAGAGAAATCTATCCAGATAATCCTCTAGATTTTCATCTTCTTTTTGCCGTATTTGGAAGAACTATTCTTTCCTATCCCTTCCCCTACAGTAGTCTTGATATTTATCCAAAAAGGTTGTATCCATGGCTTCCCAAGAAGCAATGGAGTTAGAGGGAAACCCCATGAACCATCTCATAATAGAGTCTTTGAGATTAGAAGGAAAGTGTTTAGTTTTTTATTGTTGGTTTTGTAGTCATATGTCTTGGAAAGAAACTTTGAATTCAAACAAGAACTGATTTAGGTCTTCCATAGACATGCCTCGAAAGATAGGGAGGATGGATGGTGAGATATTTTTCATGGGTGCATCCTCATCCTCATCCAAGACAATGGGATAAGTAAAGGTTTGACCCAAGGTGTCGGTCTCCATTATTCCCATGGTCCCCCATTTCTGAGTACTAGTTAGAGGATGTAGAATGCTCAGAAAGGCTTCTAGGCATTGTATTGGATTCAGTGTCACTCTCAGTGTTCCCTACGTGTAATATGTTTGGAGATATTTGTTGGATGTTGCATGGTGTAAATCTCCCTTGATCATCTCATGGCCTATGCATCAAGGTTGGTTATTGAAACAAGGCCCAAGACTTCTACTGGTTGTATATGTGAACTCCATTAACACCCATAGCATGTAAAGTGAGAAAAATGAAGTGGTGTGCTTATGGTGTTCCCTAGAAATGGCACCAAAAATTATGGGTTGTTGTATTCTCCAATCATTTAACTAACATGATCTTCTGTTAGTGTCATTATAAATCATGGTTGTGTCCTAGGTTATATGTAATGGAGCTTTATGTAACCATTTTTCCTATTGGGTCTTCTGCTGGGGGCTTGTTTTGAGATACTTCTAATTTGGTTCTTATCTACGAAAACTTAATATAAATCTATGGAATTAATTTACTGTGATGAAATGATGTCTAAAAGCTATACTTCTAATTTAAATGGAAATGTGCACATAGAATTTGAAAGAACAGAATTGAAATTCCACACTTGTAACTAAAACTCAGTAGAAGTAAAAGCACATGATAACTAGAACATAAAGGAAAACACACATTCTGAATAGAAATTTCATATAGGGAAAAACATGCATTCAAATAAAGATTGCTATAGGGAAAACAAATACGTTCAAATAGAGATGGCAATAAAAATTATCAAAAAACCATATCCGTATGTGAATTTAAACAGCCTCTTGTCTCCTTGGTCAAGTGGTCCTTTGCTCTCCCTTGGGACAGAGAAAATCTCAATAGCTCTAGATCCTCAAAATGATGCTCACTTATATTAATTCAAATAAGTTCCATGACATATCCAGTACGTGAAAAGAAGAGTGTTAAATACAACAGGCTATATATTGTAGATTATATCTAAAATAACTACTACAGTGTTCTTAAGAAGGTGTCTTTATATAGACACAAGCAGTTATAGAATACGCCATAATAGCTGGCACTAACGTCTCCCACTAATCAACATTGATCAAGACTCATAAATTCCTATAGGAATGCTAGAAACAAGTCCCATACTTATAGGTCGATAGGTGGAAAAAGTCTTCCACTTCCGCATTCCAGCTCCAAACTCAGACTTCTTAATTACATTGGCAATAAATGTTCATTATTTCCCTGCACACATCATCACATTTCTCTCATGAAGGCAGTTAGTAGGAAGTTATATGGTAATAAGGTTGCATGAGAAAAAGAAAGGAAAATGCATTAAACTCACTAAGATATAACTATACAAAGCATCCCCATGCATTAGCAAATCATATCTAAATGACAATTTATTAATCATAGGAATGATATAAATGAGCCAAATAATGCACTCATCACATATCAACATATATTTTTTTTAAAAAAAAGTTTCATTAAATGACACCTCAACATGTATTACATTGTTAATAGTTGCCATATCTTAATAAATTATCGGATTGTTTCGTGACGATCAGTGTTAGAACCTTGTGCACATCGAATAGGGTTGCACTTCCAATGGAGATGAGAATGCTTCATGTAATTAACAAGAGTACACATCACAAGGAAAATCAAGTACATAAAAGAAAACGGTGTGTCTAACATGCTCATAGATCAGAAAGAAGGGGTACATATAGGAGTGTTGTGTGACTCATGTGCATGACACATGTAGCCTTTGATTCTCAATAGAATTCTATGCACGTTGGAACCTCATTAAGAGGGATCTGAATGCTCACCTGAAGTGCACGTAGCTACCAAGTCCCTCCTTTGTATTTTCTTGTCAAGATGTTAACATGTATATTCATGATGATAATTAACTAAGTACTCAATCAAACATACTAAACCATTAATCATTCAAGTATAACCATTACATACATCTCATCATGGAAGCACATATAATAAGGAAACAAGACATCTTAAACAATGATTGAGACTAATTTCACCATGAGATATCTATATTTAGACATGTTAATGATCATCATCCATCCACAATAATCCATTATATCAAAAGTATTATATAACATAAGTTGTATACATAATCAAGAGTTACATTAGTTCACAGATCTATACACACAATCATATAGCATAGTATTGACCATCCCCTTTGTCCACATGATGGTATATCTACATTAGATCCATGACATATATATATAGGGGTGGGGACTTGCCCTTCACAGCCCATGCACTCTCCTAATAACAGGTGTGCCCAAAAAGAGGCTACATGCATGCTCTTACATAACAGCTAATAATATACCATCCTATAAATACGACTTGCTTTAATCCTATTAATAGACTCCATGTGTATACTCGATTTTCATGTTCATTCTCCAAAAATAGCCTTTACTTGGCCTCCAAGTCATCACACTTTATCTCCTTGCTTGGTCGGCACTCCATCCTGGTTTTCTATTTTTAGTCTGTAATCCACAAAATCGACTAAGTCCTAGATTATGTCTACCTGGGTACAAGCCTCTTGCGAGTTGTTTCCACATTACCCATGTGTGCCTCTGCACCTTCCTTGCACGATCCCTAAACCTTCACATGTAGCCCATACTCGGTCAATGTATCCATGCAACATTACCCCACACTAATTGCATTGTCGTCCTCAACAATGGTTTTCCCAACTTGTTCCTCCAAATAATATATGAATGAAAGAATAATTAAAGAATAAAGAATACAGTCTATATATATGATCCAAAAATGACTTCCCACCTCAGAAGTCCAGGTATACATCATGCCTCAGGTTGCTGGAGAAGCTCTGAAAACTCTGCATTTAACTCTCCCTTGAGCTTTGTCCATTCATGTGAGCTCCCTTTATGGCCTTCTCCAGAACTGCCACCTCTACAATTCTTGGTATCTTTCTCAGGCATCATCTCATCTACTTTCCCATCCTTCAACTCCTTAACAACCACACCTAACTCATTGTACGCTCACTCCCTCCAATCATATCCATATACACTCCATAACCAATTACTGCAACTTGTTTGAATTTAGAAATCCAAAGTCTCTCTCATGGCCTTAATGAGTTATTCCTGTGTTGATATCTCCGCCATGACCTTAGTGTGCTCAACCTTACTAGTAGGTTGCTTACCCTGAATCACCTTAAGATTTTCCTCCTCCTTAGTGACTCATGCACCAATAATTGGGTCACTCTTTCAGCATCTATCAAATGCCAATTCCTATTTTCTAATGGCCCCTTTAACTTGCTTGAATATTGCTTCAACCTCAACAATCTCGGTCTTAAAAGCTACTCTAGTTGCTTCCTTCTTCTTTTCTAGTTCTTCAGCTGTCAGCCTCACACCATGCTTGATGTTTACCAACAACAACCCAACTAGGTCTCAAGATACTCCATTTCATCATTATAATCACTCCTGTCCTAGCTCACCAAGGTTGGGCATGTTCCTAAAATTTGTTTTACTAAAGAACCTTTTCCATCTATATGCTTCCTTTGTGCACTTATGTTCTCCATTCAGGTCATTCCTTGCGATCTCCAATTCGTTTTCCTTATTCTTCTTATCCTTCACCATGAACCTCATACTTGCCCCTCAATCTAGATTCCTCCTTGTTACATTGGCAACCATCTTGTTTAAGGTGTTGCATGCCTTCTCATTTATTACAAACATGGGGTATACCTATTTTTACTTCTTTCCAGGCTCCCTCTTCAACTCTATCATACCGAGGGATTTATTACTTACCTCAAATTTGGGTTCCTCTGCATGTGTATGCATATTCCAAGATAACATCTTCCTAGTGCCTGAGACCCCTCCCTATTTATCCATTAAATCCCAACCATATAATTTCTCTGTGGTGACTATACTCTAGAATATTTCCCTTAAAACCTTTGTAGGACCATCCACAAAGTCCATGTGTGGTGATCAAGGAGTCCATCTCTTCCTAACTACCTTGGATTTTGTCTAGGGATTCTTCGGTGTGAAAGGTCTTGTGTTAGTTTCTCTTGTCTCACCTTTATATTATTTTATTACATAGGCATCATCAGCCTCCTTATTATATCCACACACCTCCTTGTGCACTAGTGATTTTTCCTTGCGTAAACTCCTATGTGTTATTCTTGTGTTTGTACCACTTTCCTTGCCTACTGCTTAGACCACTTATGTTCCAACTCTTCTAATATATTTTATTCCCCTTCCTCATCACTAGAAACTACTTTGGTGCCTCTACGCTTGGTCTTTGTCTTCTTCAGACTCTCCTTTATTGGTTGTGAAGGTCCCACGCCACCATCATATTTTATCCTTTTATAATACATCTCCTTCATGTGTGTATGGTCCAACCCACCTTCCTCTTCTCCCTCTTCTTCTTCAAGAGAATCATTGTGCATCCTCTTCAGTGGTGGTATAGTATTATGCTTTGGTTGTGGGAGATAAGTATCTATAACTTCTATCTCCACCCCTCCTTATGAATTTAGTCACAGAACTAGAAAAAATTTGTATATCATACATTTAATCATGACATTTAGTTACAGGTTAAAGTCCAAGGTATCTATCTCTAAATTCTCCAAGTACGCAAGCCTGGAGTCATACCTGTAAGTGGCATGTAAATTGTGCTAATTTGAATCCACTTTGTCAGCATCAAAAACTAGTTTCTGCACATCTTTAATCTGATTCACTATGCACTTAAAATATTTTGCAGTAAATGCAAATGACATCTTGCACCATTGGCTTATTTAACCATATTGCATCTCGAACCTTACAAGGCTGTAGTGTTGCATTACTGAAAACTTTTCCTATCCTCCAACTTCTTAAGGAAACTCATGTGGAATGTGTCATTCATTTTCAAATGCCGCATGCATCCTTTCATACCACTTGTCTACTCTGGCCTTGTATGCACTATTTATTACGTCATCACAAGTATAACCTACAAACTGTATTACAGGGGATTTATTCATTGGTGGGTGAACCCACATTTCCTTATTAAGCCCATCTGGGACACCAATTTCCCAAAACACAACCAATATAAGGATCATGCCCCTGGTAATATTTTCCCCTTCTTCATTATGTGCATTGGCCTCTTTAATTATCCTGTTGGTGATATATTGCGCTATGTTGTATTGAGTATTATGGGCCATATTGTGCACAATGTACAAAAACTTCTTATTCACATTGCCCCATCTCTTTGAGGAATTTACAACTCACCAGCTTGTTTGCAACCCTAGTCGTAGGGTCTCTAAGTTTCTCTATGCTCATGGCCCTTCCTCCCTTCTTGTATAGCAACTTAACGGCTAGCTCATCAATCTCCATGTCATCCTGGAGGTCCATATCTATATCTTCCCCTATCTCATGTAAACATGTAACATGTCTAATGAATTAGGTTTTAATCCTCATTCTGCAGCCTGAAAAGTAGAAATAGTCCTCATGTACCCTGGATATGAGCCATTGGAATAGATGCATGGGTTTAGTGAAGAAGGGTAACTCAAAAATTTGGAGGACCCCTAATTTCTCCAGAAGTCTCCTCACAGAGTCATCTACTTGTACCTTCCCTTCTTCATTCTTATTTGACAGCTCTAGTAGCATATCGACCTTCAATGTCAAATTATTTCCCGAAGCCCTGTGATTAAATTCACTTATTTTACACTTCGGGAGTTGGGAGTTCCATGTCTATGCCCTAATCACTCCTAGGGGGTACTGCATTTCTGAGTAAATTTCCTCCAATGGATCCTCAACCTCAACCCTCTTCGTTCGATCCTTTCCACTTCCCCTAGGTGATGAAGTAGTCATTCTCTTTGGTGCCATTTTTTGTCCAAACTTGTGCCCTAAATCTCCTATTTCAGAACCTCTGATTACCACACAATACTTGAGCCCTGCAAACCCTAGCTACTTAAATTCCAACTCTGCAAATCCTATCTACTCGTGCCCTATTTTTGCATTCAACCCTTGGCTCAAACTTCCTATTTTCCATGAAGGAGCCTCAAACGATCACCCTATGTACACTACTCTAGTTTTCTCTTTACTTAGCTCACTCTTTTGCACTAGGTCACTCGGTTGTTATTCTCTTCTGCTCAAATGTGAGGTGAAAAATAAGTCAATTTCCCCTCCTTATATAACTTTCTCATACTTTGAAAATATCACGACCTTAATCTTTCGGTTTTAATACCCTTTTTCATGCTTTAAAACTTCCAAAGTACGTTTTCCATTCAAAAAACCTTTTTTTCCTGACTAAGGCATGTTTTTACTTCCTTTATGCCCTACCTTTGCGCCCGTGACAGTCATAACCTTCTGGCACACTTACTACTTCCCAAGGATGTAGACATCCATGCTTTCCCTTCTTACACTACAAGCCTTATTCCTCTGCGCCATATTACAAGTAGTACATCTTGTCGTTGCCTACCTTGTGTTATACTACGCCACCTCCTATTGCATGGGTTTCAATCTGGGTAAATTTTATTAAGTGCACCATTCTTCCTCTACCTGCAACATCTTCCTCTACCTTTCGCCTTCATAATTCTTATTCCCTGAGGTACCTACCTTTTTATCATGTTTGTGCGCATCATTATTCTCCAGATCATTCCTAGAGCAATTTGTTCAACATATATACCTGCTTCTAGACACCTGCGTCCAACCCACACTAAAAATGCTATGTGCGGTCCTCTGTGCATGAAATAAAATAGATAGTAATCAACTTTTTGCACACAAGCGTGCTTATTACAACAAGAAAAGGAAATAAATAACTAAAAGGGAAAAACAAAACATGAAAGGGAAATATAATCTAAGTGGAAATACTGCCTTATTACAAACACTAAGAAGCTTTATTTATAGTAGGGCTTCATCCTACTCCCACTAAAGTAATCGGGAAACATGGTACCATCTAACGCTTGGAATTGACATGCGGATGATTCAAGTATCTTGGTTACTACAAAAGGTACCAACCAATGCACTTTCAATTTCCTTAGGTGGTGCATAAACTTGGATTCATATCGAAGGACCATCTTGCCAACTACAAATGTCTTGTTTTTAATGTGCATAACATGTCAGGAATTCTATCTTGCCTTCTTGGTCTTCTAGCTCCAACACACAATGACACGCTGCTCATCCAATTGCATAAGTTTGTCAATGCACTCCTGAATCACTTGCTCATCATCTAATCCACATGCACATGTAATACGCAGGGATGGAAAAATGAATTCAACTGATAATACCGCCTCTACGCCAAACACCAACTGAAAGGGTGTGGCCTTGTTCAATCTCAACAAATAAGCACCCTTCATCACATTCACCTAGCCATGGCCCCTTTCACCTCACTAATATTAATTTAATTAAATTAATTCATTATCCTCACTATATTTATTATTTAAATAATATCCACACATACACTTCACCTAGACACCTCACCAAGCCAACTCACCCTAAAACCTATTCTTAGTAAGTTGCCATAACTAACTAAGACTTACCTAAACCCTAAAAATCAATGCCTACATTCTCTCTAACCACATTCCCGCATGCTTACAAGAAGCTCCCAGTCTAATCCACGGGTTAATGGCACGAGATTCGAGGAAATCAAGAGGATCTCCCTAGTTTAGTAAACCTAGGAAATCCCACCTTGACTGACGCCGGTTACCCCTAACCGTCGCCGGTTAAGCCGGAACCACCGTCGGTTACCCTTTTAACCCCAAAACAACCTTATTCTCAAGGTTGGCAGAAGGTTGGAAAAAGATTGGAAAAGTTGGTGAACATTAGCACATTCCAGAGAGATATCACATCTTCTGAGAGTGAATTCCAGTGAGAACACGCATGCAAGGAAGGAGATCAAGCATCTTTTCCTGCACAGCCATCCCAACAATGATCTGATCTAACCAAGCAAAGAGGAATGTACATGCAGCCCATGCAGAAGCTTTCCTTCAGTTGGTGATCACCTGCAGCCTTCAAAACCTCTCATCAGCACCTCCATCCCTCACTCACATGCATCCAAGACCAGAATCCAAGTAAGTAAACATTATACTTCTCTGGTTCATTCCATTTCATCATTATATTATCATCTATTGTTTACCTAGCCACCCATTGACCTCCTCCAACACTCACCCCTCCATATACCCATTAAAACCTCACCAAATCCTACCCAAATCACCCAATACCTCATCCCGACCAACCAAAGTCCTTTGTGCAATCACAAAGGAGACCTAAATCTCATTCTGTGGCATTCCCAATTTTCCACAGTAACTGGCACCGGTTACACCTAACCGCCGTCGGTCACCCTTAACCGACATCGGTCTCTGTATTTTCCCATACAACCCAGAACAGTGACCTACCCACCTAATTCCATCTCACCCTCATTCACCTGTGATCTACCTGAGACCTCTGTCAGACCTGCAGAGACCCAGAACCAGTTACTTGACCTTCGGATCCTATTCTAACCTAGCCTGTTAGATTAGATCTATTTCTTATTGTGTTTTAAGTGAGATACCTAAATCATTTCAAATTACAATAGGATTTACCTTATTTACCACATTAAATTGTTTAAAATAGTGGACTGACAGCCATCTAGGAAGTATCACACTTCCCAGATCTAGCATACGCTAGGTAGTTCACTACACATATTGTTTAACTCCTTCTGGTGGTCTTGCTTTGCATTACAGGTAGTTCCTCCTAGCCAAAAGGAAGCTCTCACAATCAGCTGTGGATTCAGAAGTCATACGCACGCAACAACCCATCAACCAACATTTGAATAGGTATTCCTCCTATGCCTGTTACCCTATCTGTTTCATCAATACTTCAAAGAAATGATCTAGAATCAGGTGAAACATTTTGGCACACCCCGGTGGGACCCATCTGGGGTTCCTTGCATTTCATTCAGTCCTAAGAAAAATTGTGTGTTTGTTTCCCTTCTGAAAAGCATACACATTAATTTTCTTCCTTGGTAACCCACCTTTTCTTTCTATTTTCTCTAAAGGAAACTTTTCTTTTGGTGTAATTAAAAAGAACCATTTCTTCATGTTTTCTGCATTTTAGTGAAAGAGCATCCCTCTTCCTCTTCATCTTATTGTGTCATCCAACTTCACACTTTCGATTTGGGCTTAAAAATAAGTGCATTTCATTCTGATTTATCGCATTAGCTCACATTAATTAAGGGCAACCTATACGCTAGAAGTCATGACTTAGCTGATGGTTGACAAATGAACCATAGAAAGCACATCTCTCTCTCTCTCTGAGTCTTGCCAAATTGCACAAATTCAAAACAAACACATATTCTTAAACAACATCTTTCCTGGGAATGCCTGTCAATGATCACACTGATCTAAGGATTGGATAGGTACTCCCCAGCTCGCTGCTCTGTTGAGTCATACTTCAGAGTAAAGCCTGCCCCTGCCATAACATACCTGAAACCTCACCTTTTAGATCTCCTTCTTCGTAGGAAGCCATCCTCACCAAAAAAACTCTATTTCACAATTCATGTGTCAGTCCTTAAATAGCATAAGCTAAACAAACATAATAGAAAAGGCACTCCTAGGATCACATTTTTCTTAGTGTTTCTGCTTGGCTTGCATTTTGAGGTGAGAGATTATGTTCTTCATTTTTCTTGTTCATCCTTGCATGCTCCTCATCACAGCTGGTGTATTTCAGCTTCACCTGAGTGTGCCTGGACCATATCATCATCATTCTCAGAATTCTGGGTCTGATTCTACATCAGATTTTAATTCACAACCACTTTTCTTTCATCACTGTTTCAATTTCATAGTAACCATCGTCAGTTACCCTTTGACCGTCATCGGTTATACCCAACCGACGTCAGTTCCAGGTCCTTTTGTTAACCTACCCAAAAGGACATTTTTATTCATTTTCTTCCACTTTTCACAGTCCCTGTCACTGCCATCATTCCCATTGACATTGTAAAACACCATCAGATTTGGCATACCTGTCAGATTTGACCTTCTACCTGGTTTTTCACTCACTGACCATTTTCTACAGTGACCGACAGTGGTTACCCCTGACCAGCGTCAGTTTTCCTTAACTGGCATCGGTTAGCCTGTTTCACTTTCCAACCACCATTTGGTACCAAATCCACTTTTTGTCACCAAATTCACCTGTTCCTGTTGTTTTTCTGTGTCATTTACAAAGAAGCAGCCCTACCTGATCAGTACTAGTTCACATGGTGCTGACCCGAAGACAAGCAAGCGCACTCATATTTCATGCCAGTTGTCAACCACTCCCACCTAGTCCTTCACCACCTTCCATTTTATCACCAGCCATGGATCCCATCCAACCTATCACTATCACTACCGGAGATGAGGAGTTTGCATGACTCCTTGACCAAAACCCTACTGCCTTGCAGTTTTACCTTTCCCACTCATCCACTCGAGATGCCTCGGGTCAGTTGATATACGGCATGCCCGTATCTATCCCCCCGACTCTCACTCCCACTCCTGCATCGGCCCCATCTAGCTCTGTGCTTCCTGCATCTACCTTACCCCCAGTCATTTCATAGCTAGGTCCTATACCCACTATGACTGCCACGTCTACCACCTTCGTTACCCCCGCCACATCCACCATACCCTTGACAACTACCCAAAATGCAACCTCATCCACCCCTAATGTCTCACATATACCCATAACTACACTACCACCTCCGGTGTCGGTGACCCCTACCCCTTTTCAGAACGTGGTCCTTTCCATTCCACAATCGTTAGCCCCCATTGCCACTAGGGTTACCATGACCCTTCCACCTCCATATACATACTATCAGCCACCTCCCATTTCATCTATTATTCACTCAGGGTACGTACCCCCTGTTTCACTGCCTTCTTCCCAATCAACCTACATGGCAGCACCATACACTGGAGTGCCACCCCCATTATATGCCCAAAACCAACCCTCTCACGCTACAGGAGGCACCCAATCATCGCAACCTACCAATGACCTAATCAAATTGATGTTGGACAAGATGCAGACATTAGAGGCATCAGTTTTGGCTCCCGTAACACTCTCACCTATGATGAGATTTGCAATGAGCCCATCCACCCATCCATTCCTATCTACCCATACCCCGTGCATTGGGAAATGCCTAAATTCAATCATTTCAATAGCAAAGAAGACCCACAGTAGCATTTGCGGTCGTTCAAACACGGGTGTTATCTGATCACTCACGATGATGCCTTGCTCTTGAGAACCTTTCCCATGTCCCTCACTGGACCTGCATTAGATTGGTATAGTGGGTTACCTAGACACTCTATATTCTCATTCAATCAGGTAGCCCAAGCCTTCTTGGATCATTTCTCTATCAATATCATCAAGAAGGTTACCATGACCGATCTATACTCCACGCGTCAATATGAGGATGAATCTATCACAAATTTTTCACTTGCTGGCATAGCTTGATCAACCAACTCACCTTCCAACTGCCACAAATGGAACTCATCGAGCTCTTCACATGGGCTTGTGCTAGACATATCTCACCAACCTTGTAGGTCCAAACCTTCCAAACATTCGATGAAGCATTCACTATGGCATGAAAGTTAGAGATTCGGGCCATCGAAGAGAAGAAAATCCAATTACGCAATAAGAATTTGGCATTCAAGTCGAATGATACCTCTTCTTCTTCCAAACCACAAAACAATTATTCAAAGGCTAAGGGCACCACTAACGTAGTGGTACTCAAGGCTGGCCCAGCTCATCCATCAAATCAGGCTACCCCCTCATCTAATCTCTCACCCGTCCAAACTTTTCAATTCAGACGAGAGTAGTGGAAATACACCCCAATTGGGGAACCTTACTCTTCTGTCTTAGAAAATCTTATCAAAGCCGGAGCCATCACTCTTCCACCCATAAAACCACACACTGGTTTTGACCCTACTCGCCCCATGCCCGCATGGTATAAAGAACATGACTTCTGTAACTATCATCGAGTAAAGGGTCATAGTGACGGCAACTGCATCACTTTCAAAAATATTGTCCAAGAAATGCTCGAGAAAGGTGAGTTAACCATGGATAATCCTAATGCACCTACCAACCAAAACCTACACATCTTCAAGAAACCATTTCCCAACCATGCCCCTTTTTCTGATCAAACCGGTGAGACATCAACTTATGATACCCATACCAGTGAGGTTCCACGCTATCTTTAATGATGTACCATGTCACCTCCTAATTACCTCACATTCTTTCCATAGAGGAAATCCTAGCCTAAAATCCTCCTTCCACATTAGAACCAACCTCCCATGTTCCTTCACCCATAGAGGAACATCTTTCATCTCCTTCATCACCTATGGAGGAGTCTTCCGCTAACATCGAGACCATCTCACCCCTGGCTTCTCCACTTAGAGAACCTTTACCCATAGTACCTCCTCCACCCATAGAGGAGCACCCATTACCTCCTCCACCCACAGAGGAGCACCTATCCATTCCTCCACTTGTAGAGGAGCTTCCATCACCTTCTACACCTACCATAGACCCAGTTGAGATACCTTTGCCTCTTGGTGAGCATTCTCCATCCGCTACCCAAAATCCTGCAGACCTACTTTCGGCTCTCTTACCCATGGAAGCTGAAGCTAGCCAATTTCCCATCTCTAAGACACATTTTACGGGAATTTCCATTAGGTCCTCATCAACTCCACCTACAGATGTGTCATTCTCACATTTGGCCAATCACTTAGATTATGTGGATAGAGCCTTACTATGGGGATGCCTTTTGCTTCCTGTCTCAACGCAGATGCAGAGGTCACTTGCTGATACCTCCACTATCTACCCAAAAATATTTCGACCAATCAAACCAAACACAACCACCTCTATCACAACTCCTTCCATGACACCTGTCATAGCTCAAACCACATCCTTACCCATAGCCCAATCTATATCTAAACCCAAACCCACACCTATGACATCATCCTCGACTAAACCTATTACCACTTTAGGGGTCACCCCGACTACCAGCCTTACTCATCCACCTATCAAACTGGATTTAGCTACATCCTCCAAAGACAACACCACACCTACTCTGACACCCAAATAGAAGCACCAAACCCATAGAACTCATACCCCAGCTGCACCAATCACACCTGCACCTGTCCCATCCGTCTTAGGATCTCAGCTTCCCCACATGGTCAAGAAACCTCCACCCATCAATAAACCAAAAACACAACAACCCATTCCTTCCTCACAAACCTCTAACCTACCCAGATGCCCAACATGACTTACACCCACACCTACAACATCTTTACCACCCATACCTCCAATACCCTCAGCTATTGCTTCACTACCCACTACACTTCAGTCGTTGTCTCTCACACCCCAAGCACGACCCACGTCATCTACCTTCACAGCACCCCCTTATCCCCATGGGTGACTTTCCCTCTTCCCCCATCTACTTTTCCTTCTAGACCTCATATACCCATATCACCTTTACCCAAGAAGGTGCAATCCAAAAAAAAACTCCACTACCCCACAATAAGGTAGTCAAAACAACCACACACCCTCCTACCCGTTCACCTACTATACCCCTACCTAAACCAACATGACCGACACCCAAAACCATGCCAGCACCCAAACCCATAGCTTGAATTGCTCCTCATCTTCCAAAGACCATTC
This sequence comes from Taxus chinensis, assembly GCA_019776745.2. Taxonomy (NCBI): domain Eukaryota; kingdom Viridiplantae; phylum Streptophyta; class Pinopsida; order Cupressales; family Taxaceae; genus Taxus; species Taxus chinensis. Next base: position 387,446,548 of record CM034156.1, read on the forward strand.
CTCAACAATCAACTACACCTACACCCAAACCCACGTTCACTTCCCATTGCGATCCACTAGCAGGGTCCTATGCCAAAATTTTAACCAACCTCCTTGAGACTTCTGTCATCACATTACCGCCACTCAGACCTTATGACCCCCTCAAACCCAAGCCAAAAGGGTTTGATGATACTAAAATTTGTGCATACCATCATGTGCCAGGGCACGATGTGGAGAACTACAAGGCCTTGAAAACCATCCTTATCCAGTTGTGTCCTCTAGAAGCCAACTTTGACGATGACGACCTTCTCGATGAGGATCCTGCTTCACCGACACCCATTCCCACACTGCCCACTCAACAACCACAACCTCCACCCTCACAGCTCCTAGAGCCACCCCCAAGATTTGAAATTAACATGGTTTGCATCAGAGAACTTGCCACGCCACCACCCAAATGTTGTTGCGCCCAACTCACCTCACAGGGTTTTTCTCCTCCGGTAGGTTTTTGCCCATCATGTCATTATACCACTCACCCTACACCTTCTCCATTTGCCAACTCCCCTCAGATCAACATGATACACGTCACTACACGTGCTCAGAAGGATAAGGGTAAAGAAAAGGCAACTGACCCACCAACCAATCCTATACCCAACATACCATCTACACCCATACCTAAAATCACTATCCACGGCCCCACGTACCCCATTTCTAATGGCGTCACACATCGCACCATGCTCAAACAATTACACCAGTCTCCCCTCAAAATGTCCCTATATGACCTCATCCAAACCTCGGAATCCCATCGTCAAGCTCTCATGGAGGTTCTTCAATCTATTGAGGTTTTACCCAATGACCCTACACCCGTGGCCTCCATTATCACACCTCATCATGTAGCCTCTCTCACCAAATTACCACCTTCATCTTCACCCCACCCTATTCACCAAGTGGCCTCCCTTAGCTTCTCAGAGGAAGAGATCGCACCACACCAAAATGATGACCCAGACCCAGCCCTCTTCATCTCTGTCCACATCGATGACATATGGGTACACCGTGTGATGATTGATGGGGGTGCTAGCATTAACATCATTTCATCCCATGCATTTGCTCAAATGTGCATACCTGAAAATTACATGCATAAACATCTGGTCATGTTGCATTCATTCAATGATGCTATCACCTCTACACTAGGCACCATCATCCTCCATGTTCGCGTGGGCCCCCGCACTGTTCCAGAATTGTTTTATGTTTTGGAAGGGGAATTCCAATATAACCTGTTGCTTGGCAGACCCTAGATTCGTGTCATGGGTTGTGTTCCTTCCACTTTGCATCATTGTGTAAAGTTTGAACACGAAGGACACACTTATACCATTCCAGCTGACCCCTCACCTTTCAAAACATGCAACATGCTTTACTGACCCAATGATGTGCTCATACCTATTAAGCCATCTACCTCCACAACCGCTACTTCTTCACCTACACCTCCACTTACCAGTACAGCCGCTGCTTCTACCGCACATACCTCCTCCATTCCTACCACTGCCATAACCTCCATGGCTGACCCATCAACTTCCCAATCCATTAACTCCACCTCCGCATCGACCTCTGACACATCATCCATTCCAGCTACCTACATACCAACCACTGATCCCTTGGAAGGTGTTTTTCAATGCCTCACTCTGGGGGAGTACCGCCTATATAGTGTCAACACATTCCTTACTCCACAAGAGTATGGAAGTCTTCACCAACACCCTCGCTATGATCACCACATTGGAGAACACCTCCTCTATGGTCCTCCTCACCTTCGTACTAGTCTCACCTATGGGGGACTTGATACTACCACTTACACACCTGAACCACCACCACAAACTTGCCCCTTTTCCACTGACTTCCAATCACTTACCAATCACCATTTCACCCACACCTTCTTGCACTGATGTGTGTGGAAGGGTTTTGGTTTTGGATTTTATGAGCAAGGCCACCATACCATTATTCCATGTACCACCCACAAACATAATGACCGTAGTGGTATCAGCTTTCCTGAACCACCTACCAAACAGGCCTGCATTGAACTCATTAAGGACACTAGCTCTTCTCCACCTTCTTCACCCACTCCACCTTCATCACCATCCTCACCGATGGAGTCGATGGATCCTGAATCTATCCCTCCTAATTTTTTTTTTCATAAACACCATTTCCTTGGGGCCTCTGACTTATCAACGTGAGGGTGAGGCCCCTTCCACTCTTCCCTTCCTGTATCCTGAAATGATCGATGATGATACACCTTCAATTAACATCGTTCAATGTCAGGATGATGAATCTATACTCACCTACCTTGGTGTAGAAGACTCATATATTCATCGGTCGTTACCTTCTGAGACACAAACCATGTTGAATGAATCGACTATCGAGATCAACATTCATACTCAGGATGACCCGCACATCCTAAAGATCAGACAATCTTTAGATGCTGCTGAACAGGAAGCCATCACTTCTTTTCTCAGAGATCATAACCATGCTTTTGCTTGGTCTTACACAGACATGCTTGGTATTGACCCCACCATAGTGGTCCACAATATCGTAACCATTCCCGATGCCAAACCCATCAAACAAAAGCTGAGGAAAATGCACCCTCGCATTGCTCTTCTCGTCAAAGAAGAACTTCAGCACCTTCTTTCCATTTCCTTCATCTTACCCATTGATTATCCTCATTGGATTTCTAACATTTTCCCTATCACTAAGGTGACAGGGGGACTCCACATTTGCACAGACTTCCGTGACCTCAACCTAGCATGCCCGAAAGATGACTTTCCCTTACCCGGTATTGATCAACTGGTTGACCTTACCGCTGGTCACGAGATGCTATCACTCATGGATGGCTTCTCAGGTTATAACCAAATTTTTCTTGCCCCAGAAGATCAACACAAGACCTCATTCATCACCCCTTGGGGGACCTTCTGCTATCGAGTCATGCCTTTTGGCCTTAAAAATGCTGGTGCCACATATCAGTGGGCTATGACTTACATCTTCCATGACATCATGCATCACATATTGGAAGATTACGTGGATGATCTCTTGGCCAAATCTAAATGCCACTCCGAGCACCTAACCGTCCTCAAAACCATCTTTGACCATCTCATTAAATATTACATCTGCCTTCAGCCTAAGAAGTGTGTCTTTGTGGTTCTCTCAGGAAAGCTCCTGGGATTTATCATTTCCCTATGTGGTATAGAAGTTGACCCTACTAAAGTCAAGGCCATTCTTGAAATGCCTCCCCCTACTAACCTTAGACAACTTCGTAGCCTGCAAGGTAAGTTGTAGTATATTCGCCATTTCATTTCACAATTATCTGATCGATGTCAACCATTTCATCATCTGCTCAAGAAGGATGTCTCCTTTAAATGGGATGATGACTACCACAAGGATTTTTAGGACTCAACACAATACCTTCTCCAACCACCCATACTCATCCCACCTAAATATGATCAACCTTTCTACCTATACATATCAGCTACCGATCATTCCTTGGGAGCCATGCTCGCTCATCGTGATGAACAACATAGGGAGCAGGTGGTTTATTACATAAGCCATACTCTTTTGGACTATGAAACCTGATACAACCATCCCAAATTTTTTTCTTAGCCTTAGTTTTCATTGCCACCAAACTCCATCATTACCTACTCAACCACAAAACCTATGTTGTGACCAACACCGACCCCTTACACTTCATGTACGCCAAACCTTATCAAAATTAGCATGCCGCATGATGGCTTATGCTTTTAGCTGATCTTGACCTCGAATTCATTCATCAAAAGTCCATCAAGGGCCAAGCTATCACTGACCAATTGGCTGACACACCTATTTGTGGGGATCAACCCTCTAATTTTGACTTTCCAGATGAGTCTATTGCTACCCTTTCCCTGGATGAACCCCCTTACCAAATGACACTCTTCTTCGATGGTTCTAAGTGTCAGCATGGGGGTGGGGCTGGTATTATCCTCATTCCTCTTGATGGTGAACCCATGCCTTTGTCTTTCAAATTAGATTTTGAATGTACCAACAATATTTCCGAATACGAAGTGCTCGTACTAGGTCTCTGAGCCGCCTACACCCTAGATGTCAAATCAATCAACATCTTTGGTGATTCTCAATTGGTCATAAACCAAGTCAATGGTATGTACCAATGTCATAACGAGATACTTCAAAAGTATAAACATCATGTAGACATACTTTTGACCACCTTTGATCGTTACACCCTTCAAACCATCCCATGTTCAACCAACAAGTTTGTAGATACCATGGCCTGCTTAGCTTCCCAAATACCCACTTCACCCACCGATTCTACAATCTTTGTCACCGTACAATGACTCCAATCACCTTCTTATTTACCTCACGATGTTTACTCGATCAGAACCACTACCCTGACCTGAGTGACCTTTGGTATAAACAATACTCTGACTACCTTTCTCTCTCCATCTTACCTCCTGATCTCACCCGTAACGGACAACGCGCCTTCCTTAAAAAGGTCTCTCATTATGTCATTCTGGGGGGCCTCCTCTATAAGCGTGGCTTTGACAATATTCTCTTATGATGCCTCACAAGTTCTGAAATTCCTTATACCATTAAGGAAGTTCATGATGGCATATGTGGAGGTCACTTCAGTGGCCTTACTATTGCTAAGCGTATTCTTCACCTGGGCTATTACTGGCCGACCCTTAACCATGATTGTTGTGACTACGTCAAATGTTGTGTAAAATTCCAACAACATTCCAATCTTCATCATACACCCAGTCATGCCTTATAGGTCACTCGAGACCTTTGGCCCTTCTCTCAATGGGGTTTGGATCTTGTCAGAGAAATCAATCCTCATTCTTCCCAGCACCATCAATGGATCATCACTGCTACCGAATACTATACAAAATGGGTGGAAGCCATACCACTCATCTCCATGAAAGCTGAGAAAATATGTGAGTTCATTAACCACCACATCATTTGTCACTTTGGTGTTCCTCATCGCCTCATCACTGACAATGGAAAACAATTCAAAAACAAAACATTGCAAAAAAATTTGTGACGCCTTCGGCATTTAGCTTAGTTTCTCATCACCTTATTACCCACAAACCAATGGCCAAGCTAAATCCACTAACAAAACCCTCAACAAAATTCTTATGAAAGTGGTTGATGATACTGGGAAGGATTGGCATACACACATTCCTTTTTCCCTGTGGGCATACCGCACTAGTATTCACACTTCCACTGTGGCCACACCATTTTCTCTGGTCTATGGTATAGAGGTAGTTCTACCTCTTGAAGTCTAGATTCCCTCACTTCACATTTCTCTCCATGACATGCTCAATGATGATGACTTTTGTCAGGACCATTTAGCACAACTAGAGTTATTAGACGAATGTCATCTTAACGCTCTGGATCACCTTCAAGTTTACCAAAAATGTATCAAATGTGCCTACGAAAAACGTGTCCATGAACAAACCTTCCAAGTTGGTGACCTTGTCCTGAAAGAAAATCAACATGTAACTAAAGCAGAAAAAATTAAACGGGGCAAATTTTCTCCTAATTGGCTTGGACCATACATTGTGACTCATACCTATGGATCAGGTGCTTATCATTTATCTTCACTCGATGGTAAACCTAAACCTAAGCCCCTTAACGCCTTGCATCTTCGACCATTCTATTGTTGACTTGTAGTCTTACCTCACTTTTTTTCTCTTTCCATGCTCGTCCCTTGAGTGCTATCCACTTCATACACCTCACCAATGATTAAACAAGAATCATGTGAGTACCTGTCACTTGTTATCTTCTCTTGAATATGTGTACCACGGTGCTACACATAGCATGATTCTCATGGATACTTTTCATCTACCTTTAGATGAGATCCCATGGTCATTTCACCTTGCCTTTTGAACAAGAGTCTTATTCTCCACCTTGGTCTTGTCCATGACTTCAAGGCCCATACATGGGACCAAACTCCTTGAGTCAAACTTCTACTAAAAAGATGATGAATCCCTCAAAAGGACATCTTCCTCTCAATAATTACTGCTATAAATAGACTTCTCCCTAGAAGGAAAGCTATGTAAAGCTCTAAAAAAAACAAAAAAAATAAAACAATAAAAAAATGAGAGCAACCGAAGCTTCCCGCATCGATCAGCTTCACGAAGACCTCAAGGAGTTCAATTTTATTCATCCCATATAGACTTCCCACATCGATCAGTCTATCTCAACTATAAGTCAAAACACTCAACCTTTTTTTCATGGACTTGCCCATTGTGATCTAGGTTCTCTTGCTTGAAACGCATGCTACCTATACCATATAAAAATTAACTACCTTTCACCCTTCTTACCATTCCCACTCTCATTTCCTATTGCCTCAAGGGACTTCTTGGAACTTAGACATTTGGTGATCATGTGACTACTTTTCACCGTAGAACAGTCCATCATGCAATGTCTTTAGGGTCTTACGTTCATCACCTCCACCAAGGTATGATCTACTCAGTATGATCCTACCCAACCAGGTGGCTTTATTGCCCCCTCTTATCTTTTAACCATCTTTGTTTACATTTTGATTACCTTATACAGGACTTGGTCCTCGACACTTACTTTTGGGGTAATCTTCTTCTTTCACCACAATCACCCTCACCTACATCATTTTACCTATAATATACCCACACCTAACAAACATAAACCCACAACATGCCCAAAAACCTACCAACTCATTTTCATACCTCCTCATATTCTTCCCTAGCTCATGGGAGAACTACATCGGCTTGAGGTCCCTTTTCACCAGGACTATGTAGGCAGCACTCTGAGGGCATGGGGCCCTTGGAGGTTAGCTCGGCCATTTTCTACCCTAAACAATTCATCTTCCATGTTCCTCACATTACATCACACCTCACTTAGTTTCCCTTTTATACCCAAAATTGGAAATTAAACCACATACATAACAAGTTGTTTCATATTTTAAATATTATCACAACATACATTTATTATGCCTACCATTTCTCTATCATCACTATGCATATATTATACCACATCTCACATATGACCCATATTATCATTCATTGCATGAAATAATGAATCACAACTTCACCTACTTTCAACACAACCATGCCTACATTCGACCTAACTCAACCATGCCTAAACCAACCTGACTCGATCCATGCCTAACACCTGACTCAATCCATGCCTATAACTGACTCGATCCATGCCTAAACAAACCTGACTCAATCCATGCCTACCTGAACTTAAACCAACCTAAACCAACTCTTGAACCATGCCTAACCTGACTCAATCCATGACTCCATCATGCCTAACTCACCTGAATTTCCATCCATATCAACAAAACTCCATCCAAATCAATATCTCATAAACACCTAATTTCCATCCACATCAACAAATCAAAATCAAATACCATGTATCTCATCATATAAATCAATGTGTATCTCAAATATACATGGCTATCTCATCATGTCCATCATCTCAAAATCATTGGCACGCAGGCCGATACACAATACAAAATGTCATCAGCATACAGGCTGGTCTCATATATACAATAAAATAATGAATCAATACAAAATATCTTCGGCACGTAGGCTGGTATATGCTCGAAATATACAAACCACTCATACATCCTCACTGTCTTCGGCATGTAGGCCGGTATGTGATAAAAAATACAACTATCTCTCGGCATGCAGGCTGGTATAAATCACAAAATAACTATCATACATCAAAAACTAGGTGACCACATTTCAGGCATCTCGATAGATGTCCTCCATCTCTGTATCACTTATACCCTTGGCCTCCTGGGTCCCTGCTGGCACCTCAACTAGAGCTGGTCTCTATGCACTGGTAGCCTCTACCTGATTGGGCCTCGGAGCTCATTGTCCCCCTGTGCTCTCCACACTGTGAGTGTAGGATCTCATCCTCTCACTCGATGCCTGCTATGCTTGGTACTCGGCATAGGATATGAAGTCTATCCCGGCTGCCATCAACTAGTCCTGATAGTATCTAGCCTCACCTAGGGCATCTTGTAACCTAGATACAGGCACGGTCTATGGTGGTCCCATAGGTCTCAACCCCTGTACCTACCCTGCAGGACCCTGCCCCGTGCACCTTCCTATGAACTGGGACCTACTCCTGGTGCCTGTGGTGGTGCCCCCTGCCCCTATGCCTGTATCTGGGACTATAAGACCCCAATCTATGCCTGGGATGTGGCCAACTAGCCCTGTAAACTTGCCACCTGAGCCTGTAAGGCTACCACCTGACCATCCCCCTCCTCTCCATATCCATCTCCTCCATCAGCCATCTGGGCCTACAGACTGGCCACCTGTACATGTAGCTCTACTACCTCTACCTCAGAACCCTCCAGCTGTGTCTACAGTATACCCAACTGGGTAATCAACATAGCTACCTGCCCCTGTAGGGCGTCTCTCTACACCATAATGGTAGCTAGATCTAACTTCCCTTGGTCTAGGTGGTATGGCTTGTAACTGAGCCGCCAACCACTACCTATACTTGTCTGTGCACCTGACGTGACATCTATCCATTGGTCCACTTGCCTGCTCGTCCTACCCTGTGGGCACTGTAGGATGTAGTAGAGGTAAGGGACTCTCCACGTCATCTCTCTGATAATGAGGTTATGGCAGAGGAATGTATTGTACTATATCGAACTACCGTCAGACTCTGTCTACCGAGATCATCTCATCCTCCTTGGTTGGCGATCCTATATCCATCTCTCTAGCTGGAGCTTAGCTAGCTCCTCATTCATATGCCTATATGAGGGGAATCCCACATATGGCCTCCATATAATGTCCACTCCAGATAGCCCCTCTAATAACTACTAGAAATGGGCCACATCATGTGTGGGCCTCTTAGATCTACGCTCTCCTATCACCGGCACCCATCTCCTGTACCCAACCTGCACAAATCGTGATGGGAATGTATCTACTGAGGGCATCCCTATAGGCCACACATAAACTATGTGCTTGTAGGCCCAATAGTGTAGTAAAAATGTGTAACACAGGCTGAACCTGCGCAGATGCCCATACGCCCACATCTCTTTGTATAGCTACACCAGAATGCTGGTGCCCAGAAAAATTAGGTTTCATCCAACATCATGTTGTGGAGTACCCCCATCAGTGATCAGGGAAACCATCCACCCTCTGCTTCTGGCTGTGCATAGCAACACACTGCCTCCATCAACAGAACCACTAGCCTCATCTCCTTCAGATGGGCTAGGTACATCTCTCCATAGCTCAAGCTGGTGCTATGGAATCTTAGGTTGGCCATCCCCTCTCCAAAAATAGTCACAATCAACTCCTCTGAGGCTTTAGAGGAGATAGAATAAACCTGGGCACTCAATATGGGTAACCAAGGAATCTGAGAACACATCCTCTAGGGTGATAGTAATCTCATCTGTCGGCCGGTGGAATGTCTTGGTCACGGAATCCCATCTATCGATGAGTGTGACCATCAATTCTAGGCTGTCAGACTACATGTCTGATAGTGATGAACCCCATTGAAACCCAACTACCTCCTCATGCTGCAGCTTTGTCACAGTCACTACACTGCACACTTTCACCAGTAGAGGCAGAACCCTTGTCCCTGCATATGTAGTTGTGCTCTCCCATGCATCCAATATAAACACAATATTAATTTACATGTATCAATCCATATTCAACCATTATCATTTTCCTATACCCTATTTTCACCCTACCCATCTCAACTACATAGCCCAAAACACTTTTGGAACCTTGTGCCTAATAATTTGACTGGTACTCGATTCATCCTGAACTGACCCCGGTCACCCTTTAATCGACATCGGTCACCTATTTTGTGACCAATACTAGTTCACCCTTACTAACCCCAATCACCCCTTAACTGGCATCAGTCACCTATTTGGTGATCGATACCAGTTCCACCTAACTAACGCTGACCAAACTTGACGGATGCCAGTAACTGTCGTGGAAAATCCCACGATTTCCCAAAACCCCCCTCTCTAAAAAAACCTCCCCCTGCCCCTTTTACCCCCCCTACAATGACCTCACCTACCCTTGGACCTCTACCCACCCCACTTATCCCATTTATTACCCTCCCCATTCTTCCTTTTACCCAATATTCCCCCTATTCCCAAATTTAATTTGTAACCACCCACCAAACCAAAAAACCAACAAAACCTAAACCAACACTAAAATAATCCTCTAATCTATCAAATCAACAACGTAGAGTATGGCGCTTACCTCGTCACGTTGCCTCCGTCTCAGTGGCACGTCTGGCCACTGTATCGGTGGCTCACTCAATCCCTCTCCAGCCTCCACCATCACTGAATAGCTACCCACAACCTCTCACCAATCGAATCCCTGATAATGATCCTGTGGAACTGCTACTCACCAACCAATCACTTGTCAATCACACCACCAACTCACTATTCCATTTTGTCTGGACAATTTTCTCTTTTTTCTCTCTTTTTTGTCATTTTCTCACTTCACAAAATAACAAATGAATAACAAAAAAAGTGGATTTTTTATTTTTATAAGAAATCCAACCTAACCGACATCGGTTACCCTTGACTGACATCAGTTGCGTGCCTTACCTAACCATCATTGATTAACCTATATTGACGTTGGTTCTCCTTAACCAGCATTGGTCACCCTCACCTGCACATTGCCCTATGTTTTACCCCTTTACCCTACCCCTACCTCCTTTTTTTCCCCACCCAACCTTCACCCTGATCATTTACCCCACTCTTCCTTTACCCTACCCATTTACCTAACCTTTCCTGACCTCATCATTTACTACCTCTCGTTGTCCTCCTTTGCGGACTCGTTATTTTACCCATACCTTGGCCTTACCCGTGCCGTGACCTAGATATTTGGACTTGGACCATCGCTAGCAACCTTTGACCTCATGTGTTCACTATACCTTGTGGCTCTGCTACCTGTGTTGTTGACCTAATGACCTTACCTAGCCTATGACCATGACTGTTTATCCTGACCATACCTTTGGTGTCCCAGAACATACCTAAATGTTCTTGCACCTAACCTACATTGTGTTTCCTGACCATATCCTATACCTTGGATACCGGAATCACTTCCACCTTGTTTGGATAAACCTATCGACCTTAGATGATGTAGAGTTTTCCTGCTCTTCAACTTGGTAACGTGTTATAGTTTATACGTGTGCGTGCATTTGACTGTTGCTACCTTTGACCTAGATCCATTACCTAGAATTTCTCAAGTAGACCTTTCAACCTTTTTTCCCCCGTGCCCACCTGCCTTTTCCTCACATTCACCTTTTTATCAAACCACTCACCGATTCTGCCTTCGGCCTCGTCAGTTATTGGTTTGAGAGGGATCACCTTCACCCACACATGGGGAAACCACATCTTATTTTTTTTAGCATCGCTTACTAATACAATCTACGCAACAAAAAGGGGCAAAATGTAGACACTAAAATTAGGTCACACTCCCCTTTGGTCCCTCAACAAATAAGTACCCTTCATCACAATCAGCTAGACATGGCCCCTTTCACCTCACTAATATTAATTTAATTAAATTAATTTATTATCCTCACTATATTTATTATTTAAATATCTTAATTTAAATAATAGCCACACATACACTTCACCTAGACACCTCACCAAGCCAACTCACCCTAAAACCTATTCTTAGTAAGTTGTCATAAGTAACTAAGACTTACCTAAACCTTAAAAATCAATGCCTACATTCTCTCTAACCACATTCCTACATGCTTACAAGAAACTCCCAATCTAATCCGTGAGTTAACAACATGAGATCCGAGGAAATCAAGAGGATCTCCCTAGTTTAATAAACCTAGGAAATCCCACCTTGACCGACACCGGTTACACCTAACCGTTGTCAGTCAGCCTTAACCAACATCACTCTCTGTATTTTCCCATACAACCTAGAACAGTGACCTACCCACCTAATTCCATCTCACCCTCATTCACTTGTGATCTACCTGAGACCTTTGTCAGACCTGCAGAGACCCAAAACCAGTTACTTGACCTTCGGATCCTATTCTAACCTAGCATGTTATATTAGATCTATTTCTTATTGTGTTTTAAGTGAGATATCTAAATCATTTCGAATTACAATAGGTTTTACCTTATTTAGCGCATTAAATTTTTTAAAATAGTGAACTGACAACCATCTAGGAAGTATCACACTTCCCGGATCTAGCATACGCTAGGAAGTTCACTGCATATATTGTTTAACTCCTTCTGGTGGTCTTGCTTTGCATTACAGGTAGTTTCTCCTAGCCAAAAGGAAGCTCTCATAATAAGTTTTAGATTCAGAAGTCATACACGCGCAATAACCCATTAACCAGTATTTGAACAGGTATTCCTCCTATGCCCGTTACCCTATCTATTTTGTCAATACTTCAAAGAAATGATCTAGAATCAGGTGAAACACATTGGTCAAGATTAATGGGAAACCATACCCACTAATAGTGTTTTCCCATATAAACCTTGTTGTCGTGGCTGCAATATAATCCTTTATAAGTGCAGCCTTTTCCAACCTTGTTAGATAATCAGTACATGTAGTGATGTAATGTGCTCTAGTCCTACGCGTGGGTGGTACAAAAGGTCCTAAGAAGTCAATGTCACACTTATCGAAGGGTTTTTTCACTCGCTATAGGTCATAAAGGTATCTCATCTTTGTGTCTAGGCTTCCCAAGGCATTGAAAATGATCACATGCCTTCACATAAGCCTTGGTGTTTTTGTACAATGTTTCCCACCATAAGCCAACCATAAGGATCTTCCCCGAGCTGTCGCTGTAGACACCAAAATTGGGTCACATTCCCCTTGGTCCCCTTTCGAATAACTAACTTAAACATACTCACCTAGCATTATCCCCCCTTTCACCCCATATTAAAATTAATTTAACTATCCACAATTAATTCAATACTCACCCTCACTCCATTTATTAATTTAATTACTTTAATTAAATAGATGCACACCTCACCTAGCCACCTCACATAGACTCCTCACCATAGACCTATTCATATCATGTTTCCATAAATAACTAAGACTCAACCCTACTTACTTTAATAAACTAAGACTTAGTATAACCCTAAAAGCACATGTCTATTCTTCCTCTAACCATATTCTTGCGTATCTAAGCACAACGTTCCATTTAGACCCAATGATAACTAGAAAAGATGTAATGTAATTACTTGTATAAATTTGATTATTAGCAGCAATATAACACCAATGAACACAATATTTTAGACAAATGATCTCAATGTGCAATAAGAATAACTTAGCCACTTCGAGGGGGCAACCTCCAAACTAGACAATAAGACTCAAATGTTGAATATCATGATCAACTACTACATACTAACCCCTATATATACTATTCCTATGCTATGGCCAACACCAAGGCCGACCCACTAATGAAAATATAACATATATGAAAGAGATACATAATGATAAGAAGTTATGATAACCACAAGTCAGCTATATACATCTAATATAAGATATATGATTAAGACCGTAGCATGCCCCTCCCCTTAGAAGCAACATTTTATCCAATGTTGAGAAGATCCAGATCATACAGCAGGAAATTTGCATCCTCCCAAGTTGTGTCTTAATTTTCTATATTTTTCCACTTGATAAAATACTTAGTGATGAACCTTGTCCTCAATCGCTTAATGCGTGTCTGAAGGATGCATTCTAGTTCCAGGATGATTCTGCCCTCTTCATCAAGCTCTAGTAACACTATCTAGGTTAATACTATCTATCCAATTGCCTTCTTTAAGTAAGATACATGGAAGACTAGATGAATTCAAGTAGCCAGAGGAAGTTCTAGTTTGTATGTTACATTTCCAATCTTCTGTAACACTTGATAAGGACCATAATACTTAGGTGAAAGCTTGTTATCCTTTTTCTGTTGTTTTAAGGATATTTGTTTATATGGTTGTAAACACACAAAAAACCAATCACCGACTTCAAAATGTATTTCAATGCGATGTTGGTTTGCCTGTTGCTTCATGTGGTTTTGTGACATGGCCAAATTCTCCCTGAGACTAGAAAGCACTTCTTGTTGGTGTTGAGTATGTTCTTCAACTGCTCAAACCTTTGGTTGGACTCTCAAAGATGAAGTGATAGATGGTGGATGGTAGCCATATAATGCCAAGAAAGGAGACATTTTAGATGAAGTATGAAAGGAGGTGTTATACCACCATTCTGCCAATGGTAACCATTTGAGCCATCTCACTTGCTTATTTGATGTAAAACAATGAAGATATCCCTCTAAGTACTTGTTTACCACCTCTGTTTTCCCATTAGAATGGGGATGATAAGAGGAACTACGAGCTAGTTGTGTGCCCAAACATGAGATTAAGTTAGTATAAAAATTACTAGTAAAGATATGGTCTCGATCACTTACTATAATCTTTGGTGTCCCCTGTAGCTTCTAAATTATATCCCTGAAGGCCATTGCTACTGTACGCAAAATAAATGGATGTGATAAAGAAAAAAAATGGGCATATTTGGTGAGTCTATCCACCATCACCATGATTACATTTTTACCTTCTAATTTAGGCAATCCTATGATGAATTCCATGGACATCTCTTCCCACCTCTGACTAGGAATATATAGAGGTTGTAAAAGACCTCGGGACTCAATTGTTTCACCCTTATTTTGCTGATAACCATGCATTCTGCCACAAACTTTTGGACATCTCCTTTTATCCCTTCCCAGAAAAAACCATGCTTGATTCGATGATAGTCTTTAAGAAGCCAGAATGACCCCTATTGGAGAAGCATGGAGCTTAGATAGAACCCTATTTTAAAGGATTGAATTCTTACATAGACATAATCTATCTTTATACCATAAAACATCTCCTTTCCATACAAATTTTTCTGACATGCTTGGATCTTGTTGGATATTCTGAATAAGATTTTTTGTACCTGGGTCATTTTTCCATTCAGACCTTGCATCCTCTATCCAATCCTCATGTAATACAGATATGACACACAACAATGCCTGGGTAGATTCATCCTTTTGAGATAAAGCATCAACAACTACATTCTATTTCCCTTTCTTATATATTATCTCAAACTAATACCTCAAAATTTTTGTGACCCATTTCTGTTGTTCTTCTGATGATAAACATTGCTTTAAGAAGTATTTCAAACTATCATGATCTGTCTTTACTTTGAAATATTGTCCCATTAGATATGGTCTCCATTGCTTCACTACATGAAGTACTGCTAACATTTCTTTCTCATAAAATGGGTTAGAGATATTCTTACCTTTGAATTGGTGGCTATCGAATGCAATGGGTCACACTTCTTGCATGATTACTGCCCCCATACCATACCCTGAAGCATCACATTCAATAATGAATGTTTTTGAAAAATCTGGGGTGGCTAGAACTAGTTGGTGCACATGGCCTCCTTCAACTTCTCAAAGTCCATAGTAGCTTGCTCATTTCGATGGAAAGAGTCTTTCTTCAATAAAGTTGTGAGTGGTGCTATGATGCTACCATAATTCCTTACAAATCTACGATAATAACCTGTAAGCCCCAAAAATCCTCAGAGATTTTTTAGGGTTTTGGGAACCTTCCATTCAAGCATGGTTTTTATCTTGTTAGGATCCACTTTAACACCTTCATAAGAGACAATATGACCCAGATATTCAACCTCCTTGACACCAAAATAACACTTATAAGGATTTACATAAAGTTGATGTTGTTTAAGAGTTTCCAACACCTTATTTACATGATGCAGGTGTTCCTCCCATGTTTTACTATATATATATATATATATATATATATATATATATATATCATCAAATATCACTAAAACAAACTTTCAAAAAAATGGATTAAAGATGGAATTCATCAAGCTTTGAAATGTAGAGGGTGCATTTTTCAGTCCAAAAGGCAATACCAAGAACTCATAGTGTCCTTCATGTGTCTTGAAGGCTGTTTTATGAATATCTTCATCCCTGATTCTAATATGATGATATCTAGAATGAAGATCAAGTTTTGTAAAGTAAACAACACCATGTAACTCATCTAGCAAATCATCAATTACAGGAATAGGAAACTTATCTTTAACTATGTACTTATTGAGTTCCCTGTAATCTGGACACATGTGCCAATTGTCATCTTTTTTCCATACCATCACTACAGGAGAAGAGTAAGCACTTTGACTATGACGAATAAGTCCTGCTTCTAACATCTCTTGAAATATCTTCTCAATCTCACTCTTTTGCATATAGGGGTACCTATAAGGTTTGATGTTGGGTGGTTGACTCCCTGGTACTAGCTGGATGGCATGGTCATTGTCTCTTTTCGGAGGCAGACCCTTGGAGATTTCTCCAAACACCATTGAGTGCTGATCTATAACTACTTGCATTTCTATGGGTATAAATGTATTGAAATGATGTGCTTCTAATGAAAATAAATTTTCCACAAACCCTTTTGTACCCTTTCTAAGTAATTTTTGCATTTGATGAGAACTTACCATATGTGGGGACTTTGCTCTTAGTCCTTTTAGTTCAAAAGTCCTCCCTTCTGACTGAAATTGCATGAAAAACTCTTGGAAATTCATTTCAATGGTTCCCAAGGTGGTAAGCCACTAAAATCCTAACATAATGTCTACTCCTCCCATGAAAATGGCATACATATTGCTAGTTAACAAGTAATCTCCCATGGCAAGATTAATGTTATGGCATTTTCATGAACAAGTAATAGTTTTCCCATCAACGATCATGACTTGACATTCTAGAGCTGAATAAACAAAGTAGTTCAAGCGTACCGCCAACTTATGATGAATGAAATTGTGAGTACTTCCTGAATCAATCAACACTGTTACCCTCTATTTTTTAAGAATCCAACTACTTTGAGAGTTTGGGGAGTGCTAATATTGGAAATTTCATGGCATGATATTGTTGGCTGGGGATCTCTTAATTCCTCCTCTGGATCTACCTCTTTGTCTTCTTCATTTTCTTCTTCTTCAGGAGGTCCATCAATGTAGAATAACTTCTTTTCAGTACACTTATCTCCTATTCCAATTTTTTTGTCATAATTAAAACATAACCCTTTGGCTCTCTTTTCTTCAATTTTTGAGGTGTCAGTCTCACTGGCCAAGGGAATGATGGTGGAAGGTGCTATGATCTCTGATATTAGTGACAATTTGTTTCCTATTGGAAAGAAATTTTTCCTCTGCCCTACGTGCCATGAACATAGAGTCTGAAACCTTATGAGGATTAAACATACACACCTCAGTCTCAATTTGTTCTTTAAGACCCCCAAGAAATAATTCATTCAAATTATCTTCAGGAATATTTTCCACCCATAAGGAAATGTTTTAGAATTGATGGATGTAATATTTGATTGTTATTGTTTGTCTGAGCTTTGCTAATTGACTGCAATAATTCTCTGACACACTAGAACTATAGTGAAATTACAACTCTTTGGTGAATACTGTTCATGTAACATTGAGGCCACTCTTTTTCCTTTGAGCACATAACCATTAATACCAAATGAATTGGTCATGTTCAAGATATAACGTTGCCATGGTAACCTTTTGTCCTGATGGAATCTGATGAAGATAAAAAAAATTATCCATCTGGTTAATCCAATTGAGTGGATACTTTCCATCAAACTTAAGCATTTCCACTTTTGGAGTCATGTTACGAGCTTGTAGAGTGTTTATATTTGTAGTGGTCATGTTTGTAGATCCACCCTGGCTAGTTTGTCTATTACTTTGACCTAAAGATCCACCCTGGTTAATATGAGTATGATTGAGTTGTGGCTGATTAGGAAGGATATGATGACCCATGATATTGTAACTAAATTGGTGAATGAAATCCTCTAATCGTTTTCCAATATTTTCTACATATTCTTTGCTGGCCACTCTACCCTCGAGGTTTAGTAACTCTAACTCAAGATAGTTGACCTTATGGTCAGTTGAAGTAAATTCTAATGCTGAGGACTCTGTAGATACCCCTTCTGAATCTAACTCCTCAACTATTATCTCCTCCTTATTAGGGGTTTTACTCAGAGTGATGGGATTATTTTTTCCTCTTGTCGAAGGCCCAACAAGGATGCCTCAAAATGGTAAGATTTAAGGATCAAGGTCAAAATTTAGGGTTTGGGATTTCAATAGGAATTCAGCCAAATTTTATAAAACTCAAATAAACAACTCAAACTAATTTTTAATTTTCATTATAGAAATGTAAATAACTTTGAAAAATTCCACAAATTGCACCCTAGGTAGTCGAATTATTAAAAAACATAAAAATGCTATAGCTTTTGAAAAACAAGTCAAAAATTATTAAAATTTAGAGGTAGGCTTACTTGACTGATTTCGGCACACCAAGAAAAATTTCCAAACAAAATCGCTACTAATTTTGAGATATGGACAAACCTTCACAATTAGGGTTTGACGCAGTGCTAGCCAAGTTCAAGCTCTAATACCACTTGTAATGTAATTACTTGTATAAATTTGATTATTAGCAAAAATATAACACTAATGAACACAATATTTCAGATAAATGATCTCAATGTGCAAGAAGAATAGCTTAGCCACTTTGAGGGACCAACCTCCAAACCAGAAAATAAGACTGAAATGCTGAATATCATGATCAACTATTACCTACTAACCCCTATATATACTATTCATATGCTATGGCCAACACCAAGGCTGACCCACTAATGATAATATAACATATATGAAAGAGATACATAATGATAAGAAGTTATGATAGCCACAAGTCAACTATATACATCTAATATAAGATATATGATTAAGGGCGTAGCAAACGATGGAAAAAGATAACCAAGATATGTTATTTAAGGAAACCTAGGGTATCCCGCCTTAACCGACGCCAGTTAACCCGAAACCGATGCCAGTCATGCTAAACCATTGTCAGTTACCATATAACCATTTTGGTAACCTTGTTTGAGAGGTTAGACACATTCTCAAGTTTTGGAGCAAAGAAGATATGCACGCAAGCAAGAAGTAGAGCTCTTTTCCATATCCAAACAACCATAGCCATCATAACCATTGATCATAAGGTATTTGTATTCATGGGAGCATTCTAGGAAGCATTGTTGTGGCATTGATCACCATTTCACTGATCAACTATCACCACAACCCGGCTCTTGAACCTACACAACAATAAGTGTGTTTCTAACCTGCACCATTTCATTTCTATTTATTTTATAAGAGTTCATCACCTTTGTTTATCAACCACCATTTATATTTTTGGCTCACCATTATTTCCTTCCTATGAACCAGACCATTCCCATCACTCATAACCATTCTAATCACCTTTATCTTCTTTTGAGTACCTCTGAATATTTCCAACACCTCCCCAGATCTAAACCAACTCCTTACCATCTTTGATTTGTTCTCAGAAAAATCCCCAAAACCATGAACTATTGAGTTATTATTAACCCGCATTAACTGTCTTCGGTTCTTAATAAACCTTCGTCGGTCATACCAGACCAACGTTTGTCTCTATATTTGGTAGTCTTGGCAATACCAGATCCCTATAACCTTTTTACAAGTGACCCAAGTGACCAAGAATCTAACCTTGGCTTGTTCCAGCACCTTGATTATTTACTTTATTTCTAGATCTGACCATAGCCTAGTCTGTTATGTTAGATTTTCTTATTGTATTTGGATTAGATAATTAAATCATATCAACTATAGTAGAACCTTAGTTATTTATGTCATTTCTTACATTAAATTGTATTAACCAGTGGGTTGACTACCGCCGAGGAAGTATCACACTTCCTGGATATAGTACATGTTAGGCAACTCACTGACATATATTGTTTAACTATTTCTTGTGGTTTTGTTGTGTATTTCAGGTAGTTCCTCCTAGCCAAAAAGAAGCTCTCACAATCAACATTGGATTAAGAAGTCAGAACATGCGTAACGACCTTCAAACTCACCATCGCAATAGGTATTCCTCCTTGGCCCACACCCTTATCTATTTCGTTAAATACTTAAAGAAAATGGTGAAACATTTTGGCACGCCTGATGGGACCCATCCGAGGTTCTTTGCATTTTATTCATTCCTAGGAAAAATTTGTGTGTTTGTTTCCCTTCTGTAAAGCTTACACACTAATTTTCCTCTCTGGAATCTTCCTCTCTTTCTATTGTCTAAAAGAAATTGTGTTTTAAGTGCTATAAAAAGAATACTTCTTTTCTTTCATTAGTATTGCATTAGTGAAAGAGCATCCCTCTTCCTATTCATTACTTGTTACATCGAATATCACACTTAAATTTGGGCTTAAAAGATTTGGATAACATTGTGATTCATTGCATCTTAGCTCACATTAAAATAAGGGCAACCTATAAGCTGAAAGTCAATCCTAGCTGATGGTTGACATAAATGAATCATAGAAAAGAACATTCTTTCTTCTCTCTCTTTTCCAAACTACACAATTTGAAATGTATACATCTTCTTAAAACAACATCCCACCCAGAAGAAGATGTCAACGATCACACGATCAGAGGATTGACAGTGGGCACCCAGTTGGTTATCTCTATCTAGTCATCACCTCAGAGAATGGCCCACCCCCGCCATAACATAACCTGAAACCTCACCTTTAAAATTTTCCTTCTTCTTAGGAATCCTTCCCAACCAAAAAATCTACTCTAAATTCACGAGTCAGTATTTTAAATAAAATAAGCTAAACACACTAAATTCACTTGTTGGGTTACATATTTTTCTTAGCTTTGTGCTTAACTTGTGTTTTGAGGTGTGAGGATACGATTCTTCATTTTTATTTTTTCCTTTCACACTCCGCCATCATAGTTGGAGTATTCTAACTTTCTCTGAGTGTGTCAGGACCTCATCTTATCATCCCCAGACTTTTGGGTTGATTATTAATCTAATCTAAATTCACAAACATTCATTTTTCTTCATCCTTTAGATTCCACAGTAACTGGCATCAGTCCAACGACCACCGCCAGTTTACATCTGACCACCATCGGTTTACCTAACTAGTGTCAGTTCCTTATTCTTTTAGTTAATTTACCCAAAAGACACTTATCTCATCTTCTCTTCTATTTTGAGTCTTTGTGTATTGTTGTATTCTCTATACTCTGATAACAATCACCCTATACAACTTTCCTATTTGACAGTAACCAATTTCTACCTCATTTGCTGAAACTATCATTTTCTCATAATAAATGGTATCGGTTCCTGTAACTGACATCGGTCACCCCTTAACCATCATCGGTCAGTTAGACCAGTGTCAGTCACTCTGTTTGGATTTTAATCAAAACATTTACCAACTTTCCCTCCTAGAATCTATTTTTTCCCATCTCTAATGTTCCCTGTGTCATTTACAGAGTATAATTCACCTAATATAAGTTGATTCACATGGTGTTGACTCACAACCAAACTAACGCCCTTGTATTTCATGCCAATTGTCAGCCACTCCCACCTAGTCCTTCACTATTGGGCCCCTATTATAGCTCCCAAATCTTAAGGGTGCGTAGGCATGCGTGGCCAGAGGAAGTGTGCAAGTGAAGGGCTGTAAGGCAATTTTAAAAATCATATTAGAGAACCTAGGGCATGCACCACGCAAAGAAAAATTTGGGACTTAGCCGTTTTTGGCCTTTTGGGAAGGACACATGAAGAATGTGTTCCATTTGGATAAGGTTCTAGCCTGGCGACAGGGTGTCCTAGAAGGAATATACCTTGCGATAGGAAGATCCAAAAAGACAATCATGACATGGAGAGGCATGCACCCGGGGTGACCCACACCTTGACACTTGGGGCCAGATCTGAGGCTGGAGAGGAGTTTGTTAGAGCTCAGATGCCTATTTATACGTGCACCCTTGGCAAAGAGAAAAAAAGTAAGGTAGCGGAGCTCTGCAGAATTACTGCAAGAACTATGGGATGAAAATGGGTAAAGGATTCCAGTAAGGATGTAATGGGAAAATGGGGAATGTAAATTTTATTTTGTGAGAATACATGTATGGATCCAGATATGGTGCATGACTATGGTCTGCCTCTCTATGGTACTTTGTAGTAAGACTATAATGAATATGATAAGGTTACCATCATGTTTACCTTAAGATCTCTTTCTGTACTATCTGCATGTTTTTACTTTTCTTTACTTCTCTCTTGATAATCATGGACCTTACTTGAATGGTTAAGTATATTTGTGGATTTACAACTTCTTGGTTCTATTATTTCTGCTGCACACTTTGTTTCTATTATAACTAAAGGAGTGTAGAAGCCATCCTGAGCTCTATAGCTTCTTCATGTCTGTTAAATCACTAATTTATAATCATGAACTATGCCTTCCAATAGACCCACATAAAAGAGAGACTTGATTCCTCTCGCACGCCTCGGGTGAGCGCCCAACACCCACTGGCTGATAGGCCGATGCGCATGAGGTTCCCTTGTTCTTGGTGGGTGTAAAAATGACTACATTTTGGTTCCGTTGCCGGGACCTCTTTTCGAAGTTGTAGTGGAACATGGCATACATCATGATCTATGCAAAAAGTGATGGCGGAGCGCTTAACACTTGAAGGTGTTGAAGATTGGTTTAAAAGCACGGAGGACGAATTCACCTAGAGATTCAATACTGGACCTGTGTTTAACACACGAAGATGGGTGGAGGACACTCTTTATCATGAGTTGTACGAAACCTTCTTCTGCTGTTTCCTAGTAGAGTTATTCGAATGACTCTCGGCTTATACATCTAGATCGGGGTGGTATTATAAGTAACACCCTTGGACCCAAGAAACATATAAAAACTTGCAAGATGCTGATCTAACGTGGACCCATGCTATAGATCATTGGTGGAAGGGAGTATTGACTAACTACACTCTAGAATACACCATTTCCACGTATTCCTATCCAGAAATTGTTGAGTTTGAGTTCTTACGAGAGCCTAGGGGATCATTTCTGTGTGCCATTCCCCTTGCGATCAAAATCTTGATGGTAACCATGAGTTTAGAGGTATTTCCTATGGCCGGCTAAACTACCCTAAGTGCTAGGTGAGGAAGCCAGGTTGGGGAAAGATGGTTGATCTAATGACTAGATAGGAAAGGGAGGAAAGATGGCTCAAGTATAATGAAGCACGTGAAAAGAAGATCAATAGATAGCACGGGATTATAAGTGGGTTATGGAGCCAGACATGGTGGAAAGGAGTTGAGGTTCACGTGGAGGATGTGGAACCTGAACAATCTGTGGTACCCCATCTTGGTAAGCACGGGAGAGAAAACCTTGTGGCTTCTGATGAGAATCCATCGCGTAGAGAAAGAAGAGTCGTTAGCATGCATCTAACCCCACCTAGCGACCGAACCTTGGTGCTTGTTTTGTTCAAACGAGGTAGAAGTACAATTGATCTATTTGATAGTAGTAGAAGCAACTGGTCGGCACCTAGGAGGTACAACTTCATGTTTGGGAATTATATGGCTTCAAACACTATTCTAGTATTTGGTGGAATGTTTGGGCAAGGCACATACATAGTTGGTTTTGGAAGCATGCTAGGAAGTGGTGGAGGAAATACGAGTGGAAGTGGTACTAGTTCACAAAATATCAGAGAAAAATTCAGTGGGAAAACGGGAGCATTTGGCATGACAAACACAAGCCTTGTACCTAACACAAGAGGATCTAGAGGTGGAAGTGGTAGAGTTGGTGGCTCAGGATCTAGTGGATCCGATAGAGGAGGAAACACTGGAGGAAACCAAGGGACTGGATCGGGAGGACAAGGGCCTCAGCCACCTCCATAAGTCTTTTTTGAGATGTCTCTACACTTACCATATTATAGTGGGATAGAAGATGCCACAGAGCATGTGCATAAGTGTGAGGTACTATGGCACGTGAAGGGAATCACAACCCAGGATCGAAAGGCCAGTCAAATTATGACGACCTTGCAAGGATGCACACATAGTTGGTATAGAAAGTATGATCCTCATCAGACTGTTGTGGATTATACCGCATTAAGAAATGCATTCCTGACGGAATTCCACATACCAAATTTTGAACATAAGAGCATCAGCTCTCTCAAAGAAATCCAGTAGGGCATGGCAGAGAGCGTGCAGGAATATGATGCATGTTTTAAAACTCTTTTGTATAAACTGTCTTATGATATCCACCCTTCACAACATGCTCAGTGGTTTATAAGAGGGTTGATCACACCTTTTAGGAGGGCTTTATCTCATAAAACATTCACAGACCCACAGGAAGTGTTGGAAGCTGCTTTACACGTTGAGGCAATTGGTAGTGTTGACACTGGTGTTAGTCCATTTCTTGAGGCTCAGATTACTGCCGTGGCTAAGCAATTGGAGAAATTATCTACCAACACAGTTCTAGAGATTTGTGGAGGGATGTGGTGCACAGATTGTAACGTAGAAGGGCACACAAAAGATAATGGTGGGGTATGTACTCAGAAGGCGGTACACGCCTTAGCAATAAACTATGAAAAATGTCACGAGGACCATGATGCAAGTAGGTTCCCCCTGTTGCAGTACGCGATCCATAAAAATGTATCTTGTTATTGCAAGATATGTACCTCAACCACACATGACACCAAGGATTGTAGATTGATTGACCAGATTCATGAGGTAATTGATCTTGGTGTGCACCAGACTGGCATTGCCAGCAGTTCCAAAGGAGATGACCATGGGTATGGAGAACATAGAGATGGAGATGCGCATGGAAGAGGGTTTTGCGGAGGATTTCATGGTCGTGGTAACTGTGGAGGAAGAAGTGAGTTCCCACATGGAACATGCTTTAATTGTGGAGCCACAGACCATTATAAGTGTGAATGTCCAAATCTTCTACAATGCTCCTGGTGTGGAAAAAAACATAAGTACGAAGAGTGCTTAGAGTTATACGAACATATGAGTCATCAGTACCAGAAGGACAAGGGAACTGTCATGGTGAGTATTAAGAAGGATGACACGTAATGTCTTCCATGAGTAATATGTTAATCAGAACTAGAGCCTATTATGGTAACAACAAGGGTGGAATCTACGCGCGTAAGGGAAGCACCTAGGCAGAGACCTCTGGTTTCGAGAGAAGAAGTAGTACATAGGAAGTATCTAAAAGTAGCTCACCAGAAAGAAGTCTACCAAGAAACCATGGACATAATTCGAAGCTTACAAGGGGAGATCCAATGCTTAAAAGAGTAGACTAGAAAAGATGAGCAAAGGAGACCAGTAGAAGCACCAAGGGATGACTTGGATGAGGTTAAGGATGTGTGTAAACTACTGAGGCAGGAGAATATTATTCCCCTGCTAGGGGCATGGTTGAGAGAAAAGGTGTCGTGCACCGGGGGAGAAAATGAAAGGCAGATCTTACATGCGAACCTCCCACCTCACAACCTTGATTATGACAAAGAGATTACCTTGAACGTAGTAGTGGATGGATGATTGCTTAGCAACATCCTCATTGACATAGGCGCAGAGGTTAATGTTCTCACTTTGGATGCTTGGCATCAAATGGGAAGACCTGTATTATAGCCATCTTCAAATGTGCTGTATATGGAAAATAAGACAAAGGCAATGCCCATAGGTGTCTTGAAGGATGTGACCGTTACCATTCAGGGGACTAGGTTCACCAGGGATTTTGAAGTCTTGGTGCTTGCCAAGGTAGATAATTTCCCAGCTCTAGTTAGGCACCCATGGTGTTATAAGAATAATGTAGACCTTTAGTTTAATAAGGTGTACATAAGCTTTGAGAACAAGGAAGAAGCTAGCACCAAAGCGTAAGGAGAAAGAAGAAGAAGAGGAGGAACAAGGGGTGGTGGAAATGTAGAACATAGAAACTGCAGGGCTGAGTACCTATGTCTGGAAGAAGAGGAGAACGGTGGTCAGGGAGAAGACCCCGAAGCCTGCAAAGCCACCATCCCCTGAAGAACCCTCAGATTAAGAAAAGACAATATCCTTGACTCTAGAATCTTCTGCAAGGGAAGAAGAAGAAGGAACAGAGGAACAAGGGTCTAAAGACACAGATGACCCAAATGCCTATAGATGTGAAAATGATGATGTTGAAGGGGAAGAGTTGGAGGTGGATCAAGATCCAATTGATGTCCATGACTCAGAGGGAGAGGAAGCAGAGGATATAAATGATGCCTTCCTCTTTGTAAGGAGGAAGGCGCGCGGAGTGAAGGGGCTAGTACCAAGGAGCCAGATATGCCCAAGATCACTCTGGAAGAGGTGAATGAAAAGGAAGCAAGGGAGGTAGAGAAGATAATTGATGCCTTGGTCAATGAGGAGTTGGGGTGCAACGTAGAGCTCGTGCTTGACAAGATCAAGAAAGAAAAAAGGGAGAAGAGTGGAAGTAGCACAAAAGGCCTAACTCTCTCGGTAACTATTCCCAAGGGCATGTGCATATGAAGTAAACGTACGGAAGGGGGAAGAAAAATGATGGGTTACATTGATGACCCCAACAAAGTTTTGCGTGCACGTTTCCAAAGTACCTTACCCAACAAGGAGCTCACCGCCATAGAATCCTTTGACCCTGAGGGTGGATGCCTGTGAACGAGGAAGATGCTATCATGGGAATTCGATTCCCACCTCGATGAGCCTGAGTTTGAAATTAACAAAGGACTGGTATTAAAGATGTCCAAAGGAAAGGGGGACAACCCCATTGTAAACATGTAACAACTATCAGATGAGCACGTGTGTAACTCGCTCAACAAAGTCTCCATGGAAATTGAGGCTAGGCTCTTCAGCAGGAATGGTAGGGTTAGAGTCTTGGAGAACCTGTTGGAGAAGAGGAAGGAGGAAGTAGTGAAGCTGACAAAGGATCTCATCCTTGAGAAATTAATTAGCACTCAACTACAGAGGGAGCTTCAATAAGAGAAGGCTAAAGTGCATGAAGTTTCCAAGAAGGTGGAACTCATCTCCCAAGCAATTATCACAAAGCACCCGGACCTTATCCCTCCGAAGAAAAAGTATAGATCCTCCCTGGAATGCCTAGAGGACTTGACTTAGATCCTCACCATGGAAAGGCAGCCTTTGGCATTGGAGTTGGCAGAGGAGGTAGCGGCACACTTGGAGAAGGAAGATAAGTTGAAGGTCGTTGCGCTCATGGCTGAATACAACAAGGTGCTTGCTGACGTAAGAATAGCTGCACAAACCATGGGGGTCACGTACGATCACTGCACAGATCAAGATAGAGTGACAAGCATACTACTTTCCAGCGATGAGGCTGAGCTAAAGGAATTCAGAGAAAAGAATAAGGGAAATAGAGATGAGCTAGAAAGGATCATAGCTGAAGTGGAAAAGAAATCTGAAGCCATTGAGAACCAGCGAGTCTCAATCAAAACCCAGCTAAAAGAGCTCTACAAGGTCATCATGAGGAAGATGGATACCCTGGAAGATCATGCTAAAGAACTGAAGACTATGGTGGAAACCATTACCACATAAGGGGAAGGGTTAACCTTCGATGAGGTGAGCACCTTGGTTAGCGACATCTACACTAAAGTGCAGGAGGAAGTCAATTCTTAGAGTACACTGGAGGCCGACCTACAATTTTTTTTTCCCCTTCTTCTTCTTTAGGAAAATTTTCCCTATTCTTTCTCTCCCCATTTCTTTATTCTTCCCCCCATTCTTTTCCAAGGCACCTTGCATTCTTTTTGTACTACTTTCTTTGAGAAGGTTCCCGAGGGTGGAGAATAGGTGAAGTATGGGGTAATGTTGGGCCCCTATTATAGCTCCCAAATCTTAAGGGTGCGTAGGCATGCGTGGCCAGAGGAAGCACGCAAGTGAAGGTGTGCAAGGCAATTTTCAAAAGGCTTCTTGGAGAACCCAGGCCGCGTGTCGTGTGAAGAACAATTTGAGACTTAGCCATTTTTGGCCTTTTGGGTAGGACACATGAAGAACATGTTCCATTTGGATAAGGTTCCAGCCTGGGGACAAGGTGTCCTAGAAGGAATATACCTTATGATAGGAATATCCAAAAAGAAGGTGTCCTAGAAGGTTCCAGCCTAGGGACAAGGTGTCCTAGCAGGTGTACTAGTTTTCCATTTGCATGCCTTCCCAAGAAATCCGTGCTCGGGAATGGAAGTTCATCAATGACATTAACTCCAAGATTCCCACCTATTTTCCATTGCCACCGACCACCAAAGTTGGTGATTGATAATTACAAACAAATGACCATTCCGAGATTTGGCGACTCTGCCACGTCAGGTCTCAATAGCCATTTGAAATCTCTGCCAAATCCCTTGTCTTTCATGCTTATCCACTTTATTTAATGCCATGGAAACCACCCCCCACGGCTCGCACCCCTTCATAGTTCCCCCTTCATCCATTATCATAAGTCAGGTTAGAAACATAGGTTAGATCTTACATACTTCCATAGTGCTTAGGTAGCTAACCTTATGAGCATTAAACCTATAGTTTAGGGCTAGGTTAGATTAGCAATAATTCAACCCATAGGTTATAGTTTAGGTTAAGGTTATTAACCTTAACGAATCCATTCTAGGTCCCACAAGTAGGTTTGATTAGTATTAGAACCAACAGGTATAACATTCCCAAAATGGATTCTATCCGGCATTGATAATAAGCTTGTAGTATACATAAAAATTTATTACTTGGCTCAAGGTCTAGGCCTTCCTGATATTACAATATCAGGAACCAATTCATTTAACACAATCACCCTAAGTTAGACTCCGGAATTGCTTATTCAACACATTCAGACCTTGCAACTTTCGTAAGGTCTAAATTTTTTGTTCATCCAGAATAAACTTAAAACATCTCTTGGATCAATGCAACTGATCCAAGGATGAGTCATAAAGATGGATAAATCCACAATTCCTTTCGAAATCAAATTGAACTTAGGTGCTAAAAATGAAAGAAATAAAAGAGTCTAAGCATATCCTGACTCAGTCAAAGATCTTCAAGAGCAAAGAAGATACAATCCATATCAAGCATGACTTCACAATCAAAGGAACACATCCTTATACAGAAGAAATCATATATCAACACTTGAATGCTCAGGAGGAAGTAACAATAGTTCAGGGTGTTACATGCTTCCCTCCTAAAAGATTCATCGTCCCGATGAATACATATTTGGTTTACCTTCAGGTCAACCAACTTATTAGTTCACAATACAATAAGACTATTTCCAACTTGAATAGTTCCAGAAATCAATGTCACGATACATTTTATTCAGCATGAATAATGTTTGCCTCAATCTGGCTTTCATATAGACATGAAAAAGATAAGTTCATAAAAAAAATGTTTTGTCAACAGATTTCATTCTGTTGAAAAAGAAAAGGAAAAGCAATTTTCATCTCTTCCAGATTTTCCCAAGTTGCACTTTCTTCGTTAAACTGGTCCCACTGGACCTTACATTGTTGTATTTCACGATTTCTCAAATGCAATTGGCGAGTTTCCAACACTCGTGTGGGTTTAACCACAATTATTCTTGGGTCTTGGACCTGCAAGGAATTCCAATTTAAGACATGTGACAAATCTGAAACGTATGTCTTAAGCAAAGAAATATGGAAAACATCATGCATGCGAGACAAAGCAGGTGGTAATGCTAATTGGTAAGCTACAGGATTGATTATTTCGACAATTTTGAAAGGTCCCACATAACGAGGTGACAACTTGGCAGCCTTGCCAAAAGTTATAGAACTCTTTTTGGGTTTAACACAAAGAAAAACCTTCTCACCAAGCTCAAACCTTCGATCAACCCACTTAAGGTCAGCATAGCTCTTCTGCCTATCCGCTGCTTCCTTTAATCGTTCACGAATCAACTTAACTTACTGTTCCATTTCAGTGAGGATCTCTGGTCCAATTACCACTCTATCCTCAATACTATCCCAACTAACAGGGGTTCTGCACTTTCTTCCATAAAGTGCTTCAAAAGGTGCCATTTTAAGAGATGAGTGATAAGTGTTGTTGTATGCGAATTCAACTAGTGGAAGATACTCTTCCCATTTATACTGTTGGTCCATGCAATACATTTGTAACATATCTTCCAACACTTGATTTACTCTCTCGGTTTGTCCATCCGTTTCCGGATGATATGCAGAACTGAAGTTTAGTTTCATTCCAAGAGCTGTATTAAGCATTTGCCAAAATCTTGACGTCATTCTAGGATCCCTGTCAGATATAATCAATTCTGGTACACCATGTAACCTAAAAATTTCATGCACGAATCTTTTGGCCAACACTGGTGAATCATCCTTTAGATTTCCAGCGATGAAATGAGCTACCTTAGTTTATCTACAACTACCAGGATAACATCATGTTTATTCCTAGACATAGGTAACCCTTGTACAAATTCCATGCTTATTACTTGCCATTTGTACTGCGGTATGCTATGGGGATATAATAGTCTAGCAGGGTGCATGTGTTATGTCTTAACCCGCTGACATTCCAAACAATGAGTCACAAAATCAATAACATCCTTTTTCATACCTTTCCAAAAGTATTGCTGTTTTAGATCAACGAGCATTTTTGTGATACCTGGGTGTCTAGAGAAGGGTGAATTATGAAATTCAACTAACAACTTCTTTCTCAAATCGTTCAGCATAGGTACGTATACCCTATTTTCATAACGTAAGATTCCTTCATTATCAAAATGAAAACCTTTATACCTTTCATCATTAGCTTCTGTAGCAAGTGCCGATTTTACTTGCTGAAAGTATATATCAGATTCTGAGGCACTTTTTACCTCATCCTTAAACTGAGTTCTTAAAGTTATAAGAGCAGAAATGTGCTTCCTACGACTTAGAGCATCTGCTACCCTATTCTCTTTCCCTTTGATGTAGCTAATATCAAAATCATATTGAGATAAAAACTCTAACCACCTTCTCTGTCTGGCATTTAGATTAGGCTGAGTGAAAATATATTTCAGTCCCAAGTGATCAGTTTTCAACTCAAAAGGTTTCCCAAGTAAATAGTGTCTCCAGACTTGAAGCGCATGAACAATGGCAGCAAGCTCCAAATCATGAGGAGCATAATTCAGCTCATGTAACTTAAGTTTTCTACTTTCATATGCTATGACTTGATCATTTTGTAACAAAACACCTCCAAGGCCTTCCCCAGAAGCATCTGTTACAACAGTAAAGCTCCCATTAGGGTCTGGTACAGCTAATATAGGTGCGGAAGTCAACTGGCTTTTCAGACTTTTGAAAGCAGTTTCGCACTTATCATTCCAAATAAATTTCTTATCCTTCTTCTGCAATGAAGTTATCAGTGCAGCCACTTTAGAAAAATCCTTAACAAATTTTCTATAATAACCAGCAAGACCCATGAAGCTTCTTACTTCATGCACATTCTTTGGTGCAGGCCACTCAGTTATTGCCACTATTTTTGAAGGATCCACAGCAATTCCTTCTTTACTAATGACATGGCCCAAATAGTGAACTTCTGTATCAAAGAAAGAACATTTGGATAACTTACCATATAACTTTCTTTTTCTCAAAATTTCCAAAACTATCTTCAAATGCTCATTGTGTTCCTTGACATTTTTAGAATATATGAGAATATCATCCAAGAATACAAGTACAAACTTGTCCAAATATTCTTGAAAGATATTATTCATTAAGTTCATAAAAGCTGCGGGTGCATTAGTTAATCCAAAGGGTAGAACCGTGAATTCATAATGTCCGTACCTAGTTCGGAAAGTTGTTTTATGAATATCTTCTTCTCTAATCCTTAATTGATGATAACCAGATCGAAGATCTATCTTGGAATAAACCGCTGCCCCATGCATCTGGTCAAATAGATCATCGATCCTTGGAAGTGGGTATCTGTTCTTGATTGTTGCTTTGTTCAACATCCGATAATCAATACACAGCCTAAGTGTTCCATCCTTCTTCTTTACAAATATTACTGGCGCTCCCCAAGGTGAAACACTTGGTCTAATCAAACCTTTAGACAAAAGTTCTTGCAATTGTGCCTTAAGCTCGACTAACTCTGTAGTAGTCATCTGATAAGGTGCTTTGGAAATAGGTTCCGTTCCTGGTTTGATTTCGATGGTGAAGTCAAATTCCCTCTTGGGTGGTAAACCTGGTAATTCCTCCAGAAAAACGTCTTTGAAACTTTGCAACAGAGGAAATCGTTTCATGGAATCACCATCTTCTTCTGAAAATTCAGATATCTTTACTGCATAAAGGGTACATCCTTTGTTTTTAGCCTTTTTAAGCTGCATAGCTGACAGTTTTCTAACTGAAATTTCCCGTTTCACACCTTGAATCTCTGCTGCCTTCAGCCGATCATCTAAACATTTTATATTCTTTTCATAGCAGTCTACTTTTGCTTTATGGTCAGCTAACCAATTGACACCGATGACAATGTCATACGATCCCAAAGGTGTAACATAGAGGTCAACTTCAGTGGAAAAGTTAGGTAAGTCAAGGACTGCCCCAAAAAGACACATACTCACTGTATGAACAGAATTATTACCATACTGTACAGTCCAAGATTTATCCATTTTTCCAGCCTTTCTTTTAAGTTTAGAAGCAAGTTTACTAGAAATAAAACATTCAATAGTTCTTGTATAAAAAAGAATAGTGACATGTATGCCAAATAACTTACCCGGAACTTCTATAGGAGTCACTTGCTTTTCAGCTTGCTTGTCTGCTACTGTAGCATGTATCTTATGCTACTGATTACGATCATCCTTCTTCAAAGGGCACTGATTTGTGTAGTGGTCTTTGCCACAATTGTAGCAGCCTCCTACAGGTCCCTTTTTAGGCTCAAAATTGCCTCCAGCCTTGTAATTATCACGTTTTCCTCCATAGGGCTTCTGCCCATTGTTATAATTTTTGGCAAAATTATCCCTTACATTTCCAGCAGGCTTATTTGCTACTCATTTTCTTACTATTATCCCCTAGAAACTTACTTCTGTTTCCAAACTTTTTCCATGGCCCCTTTTTGGGTGCAAGTGAAGTTGAAGAAGGGTTTACAATCTTCTTCCGCACTTCCTCTTTATGAGCATAAATAGCCTTTAATTTCGGTTCTTGTCCTATGGCCTTTTCAACAACTCCTTCCATAGTGGTTGGACTGTGAACATCGACCTCTCCCCCTATCACGGGATTCAGTCCCATGATGAATTTCTGTATTCTGAACTTCTCGTCAGTTTGATACTGCGGTACATACTTGAGGAGTTTTGTAAACCACTCCCAGTATTCAGTTACCATTAGCTTCCCTTGAGCTAAGTTATGGAATTCTGTCATTTTCTGATCATAGAAAAGTTGTGGCAGCCAACGTTTCCTAAAATAGCCCTTAAATTGATCCCAAGTAATATTGGTCTCATCAATATTTAGCTCAGCTTTACGGCTATCCCACCACGAAGATGCTTCGTGGGAAAGCTGATAGGCTCCCCAAATAGCTTTGGTTTCCTCTGAGAAGTTTCTTATTGCAAAGTACTTCTCCATTTTGCTGAGCCAGTTCTCAGCTCCATCTCCTAATGTGGTGCCATCATATTTAGGTGGGCTTATCCTTTTTATATCATTAGTGAGTTCTACTGCCAACCTGGCCTTTTTGTTTTCTGGTTGGACAGGTGCATTTCCAGTGTTATTATCAACACCCATATCGGGGTTGTCCTCAAGAGGTTGCTGATTGTTATTACCAGCTTCATCATCCTCCTCATTTCCCATTACTTGCTATTCAAGTACAGCCAAACGATCTCTTGTGTCCAATAGGGCAGCAAGGATCTCATCAAGCTTTTGGGTTGTTGCCGCCCCTCCTTCAGGTGGAGCATTATTCGCAACGTTCCCTCTTGTTCTAACCATTTTCTGTTACAAGAAAATTCAGGTTTTTATCAGATTATGGACACAATAGGTCCAAGAGCTGCAACCTTCAGCTCTGATACCAAGATGTAACATCCCCATTTTAGTACATTAGAACAAGAATTTTTTTTTTTTTGATAGAAGCATTCTAGTTCTAAATACATAATTTAGAACTCTCAGATCATAACAATCATTCTTATAATAGATAACCATATGCAGCTGTGATGACTCGGAGTACCTCCGATCTATTCATATCCATGACTCGGTGATCTACCGATCTATTCATGAGTATCAAAGAGTTGGCGTTTTTATTTTAACACATCCCTCTTGCGGTTCTCTTCCCTAATCTGGGATTTAGAATGCTCTGTCCAAGGAACCTATCTGAATAATTGTTACCATTATTCATCGGCATCTCGTCCCTCAGACTAGGTGACATGGGACAACGTAATCAGCAGCTTGCGATACTTTGGCCAAAGATTTGAAACATACTGCTTATGTCTCGTATTCCTTGACGGCATACTCGTCAATCTGGAATACATCCTTCACCCCATTCCTATGTTATGTAGAATGTCTTACACTAACTTCTGTCAGCCTCCCCTGTCCCAAGTTATTCACTCAGGAACGGATTAATAATATGACAATGATATAAGGATGTTCTCAAGAACTAGGGATACGCTGACATACTGGGTCAACCCTAGTTAACCCTGTGTGTCAAGGTACCCCGAGTCTCCAGGGCAGCCTCATATCATGACCACATTCCTAACCAGTCCCGGAGTAAAAACTTGTTCGAGTTTAAGGTGTAAATCTTAACGATCAATGCAAAGGGTGTCGCCATAAGTCACCTGCATTGTTGTATCTTCGAGAAGATCCTAATCTTCTCAAAGGTACAACCCTGCAGTTGACTTGTGCCATCAACCTTCTAAAATCCGCCTCGAAAAGATCTACTTAACTTTAAGGTGTTACTTACGTTGAGTTAAAGTTATACTTTAAGACGCTCCTTTTAGGGTAGTCTTTTCCCAACCCCTGGGTTCCTCACCTTAGAATTTCCTTTCTTATTAAGACCCATTTCACAAAGAGAAGTTAATAAGATTTGAGGTTTCATTAAGGAGTTCTTTGTTACACAATGATCTAAATCAACGAAATTGGGCAGTAGCCCTAAGTCTTCTCATAAGGTTGCTAACCATACCCTTATTAGGTTTATATCAGTTCTCAAAACTGAAATACATCTTACTTATTAGTATTAAGATATAGTGATTTAAAATCAAATTAAGGCGTTGTCTTGACTTAGATCAAGATTAGGGAGTAATAATTTATTCAGCCCGTTCAGCTTCCTGTTGAGGTTTATTTTAACCTTAGCTTCTCGAAAGACAGTGATCTAAATTCCAATTTAGCTTTAGATAGAACATAACAGAACTACTAAACATTCACAAGTATTCAGTCACATAATCTTTGCAAAGCTTACTTAGAGAATCCCAAATGTCTCCAAGGTATACAATAATAACAATGCTCTTAAAATCATTCGAACCGAAGAAGTTCAATCCATCAAGATACGAATGCAAACACATAAGTAACAAATACCTCATTTCATTCATTTCTAAGCTAATCAAATACATTTTATGCATTCAGCATATTTGATACAATACTCAACAGCAAAAGAACATCTTTCTTCAAGTAGTACATTTAGAGAATCAAGTTGGAATTCATCATAAAACCAAATTAAACAATCTGAACATCATATCAGATCTGCGTGCCTTTACCACTTACGGCAACCATCTGCAAAAATTGTCAACACGGGTCAGTTCGGTGAACTGAGCATGATAAGCACTAATTCTTAAAACAATTGCAATCCACCAATTGTTCTCATTAAACAACCTGTTTAAATGAAATCATTTCATCAAATTCCAAACATAAATCAGGCTATTCATCTTATATGTTAGAGACTAAGAAAAAATGAATACAACCATTCTAAAGACAGCAAAACTCCTACAAGAATGTTTCTAACAATTACTCAAAGGCAGTTTATAACATTCAACAAGCTCAACTGTCGTAATTTCCTTTCAATCATACATTATTTTAATGGTATTGATGAGTATACCTACTTATACAGCAACACACATTTTATACCAGTCTCTCCATACAATACCACAGTCTATTCTTGTTATGCCCTTACCGTAGAGATCGCATAAGGATACAAGAAGAAAGCACATAAAGTTTCCAGACTAGGAGAGAGAGAGTATTTTCTTATTCCTCTTATTACACATCAACATATAATTTACAGCTCAGGAGAAGGAAACAAGGTAAATCAGATTCCCATTTCAACCATGTTTTGGACTGTACCGACTCCTCTAGAATAACGCAATTACTTTTATGCATGTGATTAAAGTAGTCGAGATCACAAGAAGAAACTACAGTTTCATCTAAATTCATTAATAAAAATCACCTGTAGCTATTAAGCATTACAAGAGCTCTCGCGACAAAGCAAAAGAAAATAATCCAACCATGAAAGACTCAACAAATCTTTTCCATATCATTCATCAACATGAAAATACCCAACGCCATCGCCTGACATGGTACAGCTAAGAGCTCTTTGTTTCAGTCAAACTTGAGACAAGATAACATTAAAAACAAATAACGTTTCCATATGCAAATACAGTGACATTCACACTGAGTCAAAACACAAACATGCACAGCTTCATTCAACTTAAACAAATCCCTACGATTATACAGCAAGGACTTATATTAGAAGCCGATTTCAAGAAAAATAATCACAACAAGGTCTTCACAGAAGCCGAATTCCATAACAATAATTTCCTCAAAGTTTCATCCGAAGTCGAGCTACTACGAAATACAACAGGGTCTCAAACAGAGTCAAGTTTGTAAAGAAAACCCATCCTTTAATTCCACAGAAGCGAACTGAATATAACACAACAATGTTAAGAAAGAGTCTGTACGATATGCATGCACAGCGAGGACTTAATTCGAGAATCGAGCCAACTCGCAACATATCAAGGACTCCAACAGTGTCAAATACAACTAGTACTCACAACCAAGGGCTTTGATTGAAGTCGAATTCATACGACAACAATTCAAGGACTCCAACAGAGTCAAAACCAATAAGTAAACACAAGCAAAGCTTCTACACAGGAGTTGAAAACATACTATCCAATTCAAGGATTCCAACAGTATGCACAACAAAACTTCTACAGAAGTTAAAAACATAAGTTACGTTTCAAGGACTCCAACAAGAGTTCAACTAACTTAGACAGAAGTTATAGTACATTTCAAACTATACTTCTACCATCAAATTCTCAACTAAAACAGAAGTTAAAACATGTTACGTTTCAAGGACTCCAACAGTAATCACAACCAAGTTTAGACAGAAGACGAAAACATACGAAACATTAAAAGGACTCCCACTGAGTCATTTTCGTATATAATCCCTGAAAACTTTCAATGGAGACTAACCCAAAATTGCAAACACAGTAAGGATTTCTACAATAGTCGCATTCAAGTAGTATAATCACAGCAAGCATTCCAACCAGAAGAAACTTAAAGTATTCTTAGCAAGATTCAACAGGATTCAACAACAATAAAAGCACAGCTGGTCTTCAATCGAAATGAAACCAAAAGGAAGAATAAATACAGTAAACATTCCAACAAAGTCTTCGAAAAACCCGAGATTCCTAATTCCACAGGAAAAGAAGAACCAATACATTGCTTCAAACCAACTGAACTGAAATCACCTGAACAGAGTTGTTTTAATGAAAGCATTTGGAGTAAAGCAAGATTTTTAAAAGTCAGGGCCTATCATGCCTGGTAATGTCACTTAAAAATCTGAAGAAGACCTCTGAATGTGCTCGCGCCTTCTCCTCTTCTTCCACGATAGATTCAGCAACAATAATTTGTTACCCTCATGTCTTATAAACTTTCCCCGACAGAGAAAAGAGCTAGATAATCTCATAGTTTCCATGCAACACAAAGTAGACTGGTTCGAAGAACCAGTGATCAAACAGAGAGAAAAATGGAGCGTATGGAAAACCAAACAACCAACTAGTTTTCCATTTGCATGCCTTCCCGAGCAATCCGTGCTCGGGAACCGAAGTTCATCAATGACATTAACTCCAAGATTCCCGCCTAATCTCCATTGCCACCGACTGCCAAAGTTGGCGATTGACAAATGAAAACAAATAGCCATTCCCAAATTTGGCGACTCTGCCACGTCAGGTCTCAATAGCCGTTTGCAATCTCCGCCATATCCCTTGTCCTTCATGCTTATCCTCCTCATTTAATGCCATGGAAACCACCGCCCACGGCTCGCACCCCTTCATAGGTCCCCCTTCATCCATTATCATAAGTTAGGTTAGAAACATAGGTTAGATCTTACGGTAAGACATTAGTCTTACTTCCATAGTGCTTAGGTAGCTAACCTTAGGAGCATTAAACCTATAGTTTAGGGCTAGGTTAGATTAGCAATAATTCAACCCATAGGTTATAGTTTAGGTTAAGGTTATTAACCTTAACGAATCCATTCTAGGTCCCACAAGTAGGTTCGATCAGTATTAGAACCAACAGGTATAACATTCCCGAAATGGATTCTATCCGGCATTGATAATAAGCTTGCAGTATACACCAGAATTTATTACCTGGCTTAAGGTCTAGGCCTTCCTGATATTACGATATCGGGAACCAATTCATTTAACACGATCAACCTGAGTTAGACTCCGGAATTGCTTATTCAACACATTCAGACCTTGCAACTTTCGTAAGGTCTATAATTTTTGTTCATCCAGAATAAACTTAAAACATCTCTTGGATCAATGCAACTGATCCAAGGCTGAGTCATAAAGACGGATAAATCCACAATTCCTTTCGAAATCAAATTGAACTCAGGTGCTAAAAATGAAAGAAATAAAAGAGTCCAAGCATATCCTGACTCAGTCAAAGATCTTCAAGAGCAAAGAAGATACAATCCATATCAAGCATGACTTCACAATCAAAGGAACACATCCTTATACAGAAGAAATCATATATCAACACTTGAATGCTCAGGAGGAAGTAACAATAGTTCAGGGTGTTACGCCCATGATGATGCTTTACTCCTACGGACCTTCCCGATGTCCCTAACAGTACCTATGTTAGACTGGTATAGTGGACTACCTAGAAATTTTATTTATTCATTTAATCAAGTAGCCCAAGCTTTCTTAGATCACTTTTCAATCAATGTTTTAAGAAAGTCACCATGACTGATCTCTATTCAACTCGACAGTATGAAGATGAATCTATCATTGACTTTTTCCTTGCTAGCAGAGTCTTATTAACCAATTACATTCCAACTACCTCAAACTGAGCTTATTGAGTTGTTCACTTAGAGCTTGTGCTAGACACATCTCACCAACTCTGTAGGTACAAACCTTCTAAACCTTTGATGAAGCATTCACAATGGCCCAAAAATTAGATATTCGTGCCATTGAAGAAAAGAAGATCCAATTACGAAACAAGAACACCCCATTCAAATCAAAAAATGCTTCTTAATCTTCAAAACCTCAAAATAACTATTCAAAGCCCAAAGGATCTGTCAACATAGTTCTCAAGGCTAGACCTTCTCACCTCATCCTTCCAAGGCCAAACCTTCTTCTAATATTTCTCCCATCTAAACCTTTCAGCTTCAGACGAGAACAACAAAAATACACTTCGATTGAGAGAACCCTATTCATCTAGTTTTGGAAAATATTCTTAAGGCTAGAGCCATTACCCTTCCTCCTATAAAACCTCATATTGGTTTTGATCCTACTCGTCCTCATGCCTACATGGTATAAAGAACATGACTTTTTTAATTATCGATCATGTAAAGGACATAGTGATGGTAATTACATAACCTTAAAAACATCAGTTCAAGAGATGTTAGACAATGGAGATCTTGTCGTAGACAACCAAAATGCACCAGCTAACCAAGATTTACACATCTTCAAAAAACCATTCCCTAATCATAAACCATATCTAATCAAAATAGTGAACCTTCATCCAATGACAACAATGTCTGTGAAGTCCACAATATTTTTGATACATACCAGTTACTTCCTCAAAACCTACCTACTTCATCTATAGAGGAAATTTTAGCACAAAATCCTCCACCCATAGAGGAGCATACCTCTTCTACTCCTCCACCTATAGAGGAGTCTCCCACATCTCCCTAGCTATCATAGAGGAACCCACACTTTCTAATAATGTCGTTTCATCGTCTGCTTCCCATCCTTTTGAACCATCAACACTTGTTATTCTCCCATCCAAAAGAGAATCATCATCATCTTCTCGTCCACCAAGAGAGAAGTCTACCTCACCTGAAATATTAACTCTCCTACCCATGGGATATTCTTCAGGCATGTCACTACATGTTGGGGATACTTTTCCCCAAGCATCATAGGACCCTATTGACATGATCTTAGCTCCTTTTCCTATAGAATCTGAGGCTAGCCAATTCCCTATCTCACAGAAATATTTTACAGGGATTGCCACCCAATTCAGTCCATCATCTTCTTCAGTAGTCCCATTTTTGTGGCTGGTCGATCGTTTGGATTACGTTGATCATTCCATGCTCTAGGGATGTCTTCGGCTCCCCGTTTTGACCTAAATGCAAATGTTTCCTAAAGATACTTCCACGATCTACCCAAAGGTAGTTTCAAAAACCAAAACTACATTGACCATACCAATTGAAATGGAATCCTCTTCATCATCCCTACCTCCATCCAATCTTCTACCCATCACTAAAACTATTCCCAAATCTAAAAACCTACCCACACTTATCCCCTCACCCGTATCTAGACCCATCACTACTTTGGGTGTCATGCCAACATCAAACCTTACTCACCCACCTGTCAAATTGGACTTAGCCATGTTTTCCAGAGTCGGCACCACTATTATCCTACCGCATAAAAGTAAAACCCAACCTTCTAGGCCACATACACCGGTCTCGCCTACCACACCTTTGTCACCTTCCCCCTTCCATCCATCCTAGAGCCTCATCCATCAACCTTGATTAAATAGTCTCATACCCAAGGAAAGTCAAAAGATAAACAACCTAATCCTACCTCATGAGCCTTTGTTACACCTCCTTCACCAAAAAACCAAAATTCCTCACCCTCACCCATACACTTCTTGTCACTTATACCTCCACTAGTTACTATAAATTCCCAACCTTACCTATACAACTTCAACCAATACCGCCTACCCAACCTCTACCAACCACCTCCACCACAACTCAATTTCCCCCATGGGTAACTCATCCTCTTCCACCATATTATTTTCCTTCTACATCCTATAATCCCATGTCACCTTTACCCAAGAAGATGCAACCCAAAGATAAGAATCCGCTACTCTCTAATAAAGTAGTCAAACCAACCAAACCTTCCATTGCCAACTCTTCTACCCCACCTTTACCAGAAGAAGATGCCAACAAGACCTAAGACCACTCCACATACCAAACTAGTAGACCAACCCATTCCCTCTCCTATAAAGCCTCTTCCCTCACAATCATCCACACCTGTACCCAAACCCACACTCACTTCCCATTGTGATCTGTTAGTAGGGTCCTATGCCAACATTTTAACCAATCTCTTAGAGAATTCCATCATCACATTATCGCCGCTTCGACCTTATGATCCTCTCAAACCCAAACCAAAAGGGTTTGATGAAGCCAAGATTTGTGCCTATCATTGTGTACCAAGACATGATGTTGAAAATTGTAAGGCTCTGAAAACCGTTCTTCTCCAACTTTTTCCTCCTGAACAAAATTTTGATGATGATGACCTTCTTGATGAGGACCATGCTCCACCTTCACCTATCACCATACATCATCATCCTTTACCCATTCAGTGATCAATATCTCCACCCCCATAACCATTTTTCCCACCTCCAAAATTTGAGATCAACATGGTCCGTATTAGAGAGTTGGCCAAACCACCACCCAAATGTCAGTGTGCCCTACTCATTTCACAAGGCTCTTATCCACTGCTAGGATTTTTTACCTCATGCCATTATACCTTTCATGACACACCTTCTCCATCCACCTCCCCTCAGATTAACATGGTTCACGTTAGTACCCACTCTTAGAAAGAAAAAGATAAAGAAAAAGTGACTAGCCCATTAACCAACCCTATACCTAATATACCATCTACACCCACTCCCAATATCACCATCCATAGACCTACATACCCTATCTTTGATGGAGTCACCCATCGTGCAATGGTAAAACAACTACATCAATATCCTCTAAAGATGTCATTGTATGATCTCCTCCAAACTTCTAAATCCCATAGACACGCCCTTATTGAGGTTATGAAATCCATTGAAGTTTTACCCAATGACCCCACACTAGTGGCTTTGATTATTACCCCTCACCATGTGGCCTCATTAACCAAATCATCTCCTTCTTCTACCCCCATGACCACTTCTGAAGTCGCTACCCTAAGCTTCTCTAAAGAGGAGATTGTGCCTCTCCTGTCAGATGAACCTGATCCTACCCTATTCATTTTTGTCTATATCAATAACATACATGTACGACATGTCATGATTGATGGTGATGCTAGCATTAAAATCATATCCTCACACACATACAATCAAATGCGTATCCCTTCTAACTGTATATATAGTAACCTAGTTATTCTACTCTCCTTCAACGACGCCATCACCTCAATCCTTGGCACTATTATCCTTCATGTTTTCATAGGCCCTTGCACTATCCTATAACTATTCTATATCTTAGAGGGGGACTTACAGTATAACCTATTACTTTGAAGACCCAAGATTCATGTCATGGGTTGAGTCCCTTCAACTTTACACCATTGTGTAAAATTCGAGCATGAGGGACATAACTACACCATCCCTACCAACCCATTGCTATTCAAAACCTGTAACATGCTATACCAACCCAACGATGTGCTTGTACCAATTAAGCCATCTGCCACTACACCCACATCCCCTTCACCCACAAGCCCATCCACCAATGTTGCCGCCACCTCTCCCGTATCTAGTTCTTCTATTCCTAATGTGGCTGCAGCTTCCACAACCAACCACTTTACTTCCCAACCAATTGATACCCCTCCTATCTAACCATCTAGTGAGTCATCTATCCCCACTACCCACATATCAACTACTGATCCCTTAGAAGGGGTTTTTCAATGCCTCACTCTGGGGGAGTACTGCCTATACAATATCAACACATTCCTCACTCCACAAGAGTATGGGAACCTGTGCCAGCACCCTAGTTATGACTACCATGTAGGTGAGGTTTTTCCTTACGGTCCTCCCCACCTTCACACTAATCTAATGTATGGGGGACTTGATATTGCCACCTATTCACCTGAACCTCCATCCCAAACATGACCATTTTCATCTGACCTACAATCCCTTACTAACCATTGCTTCACCCACACTTTCCTCCACCGTTGTGCATGGAAAGGATTTGGCTTCAGTTTTTATGAACAAGGCTACCATACTATCATTTCCTATACCACTTGTAAACACAATGACCATAGTGGCATTGAATTTTCCACACCACCTCTCAAGAAGGCCCATGTTGACCTCATTGAGGAAGACAAACCTTCTCCACCTCATTCACCCATGTCACCATCTTCACCCACGGAGTCCATAGATCTCAAATCTATTCCTCCTAATGTTTTTTTTGTAAACACAATTTCGCTGGGACCTTTGGCCTATCAACGTGATGGTGAGATTCCTCTTCTCTTCCCTTCCATTATCTTGACATTATCGATGAAGATACACCTTCTATTAATGTCATTCAATGTCAGGACGACGAGTCTATCCTCACCTACCTTGGTGTGGAAGATTCTTATATTCACCGGTCGTTACCTTCTGAGATGCAAACCATGTTGAACAAATCGACTATCGAAATCAACATTAACATTCAGGATGACCCACACATTCTAAAGATAGGTCAGTCTTTAGATGTTTTGAACAGGAAGCTTTTACCTCTTTCCTCTGGGACCATAACAACACTTTTTCTTGGTCCTATGCCGATATGCATGGTATTGACCTTTAAATCGTGGTCCACAATATCATAACAATTCCTAATGCCAAACCCATCAAACAAAAGCTATGGAAAATATATCCTCGTATTTCTCTTCTAGTCAAAGAAGAAATTTAACACCTTCTATCAGTTTCCTTCATCCTACCCATTGACTATCCCCAATGGATTTATAACATAGTTCCTGTCACAAAGGCAATAATAGGAATTCGCATTTGCATGGATTTCTGTGACCTCAACCCAACTTGTCCCAAAGATGATTTTCCCCTACCAGGCATTGACCAACTAGTTGATCTCACTGCTGGCCATGAAATGCTATCACTCATGGATAGTTTCTTATTTTATAATCAAATATTACTCACTCCAGAAGATAAGCACAAAACTACCTTCATCACTCCTTGGGGGACCTTCTGCTATGGAGTCATGACTTTTGGCCTTAAAAATGTCAGCGCTACATATTAACAAGCCATGACTCACATCTTCCATGACATCATGCATCACATATTGGAAGATTACATAGATGATCTTCTTGCCAAATCCAAACATCAGGCCAAACACCTGACTGTCCTTAAGGTCATCTTTGACCTCCTCATCAAGTATTGTGTTTTTCTTCAATCAAAGAAGTGTGTCTTTGTAGTACTTTTAGGAAAACTCCTTGGTTTCATCGTTTCTTTGCGTGGCATAGAATTCAATCTTATTAAAGTAAAGGCTATTCTAGAAATGCCTCCACCTACTAATCTTCGTCAACTTCGAAGCCTGCAAGGTAAGTTACAATCCATTTGTTGTTTTATCTCACAGCTTTCTGACCGTTGTCAACCATTTCATCATCTTCTCAAGAAGGAAATTTCATTCAAATGGGATGATGAATGCCATAAAGCCTTTGATGCCTTAAAAAATACCTTCTTCAACCACTAGTGCTCATTCCTCCTAAGGATGACCAACCCTTTTACCTATACATTTCCACTACTGACCATTCTTTAGGTTCCATGCTCACCCATCGCGACAAGAAACACAGAGAGAAAGCAATTTATTACATAAGAAATTCCCTTCTGGACTACGAAACTAGATATACCCATGCCAAAAAAATCTTCTTAGCCTTATTCTTCATCGCCACAAAAATCTGCCATTACCTACTCAACCACAAAACCTTCTTTATTACCAATACTGACCCCCT
Organism: Taxus chinensis; assembly: GCA_019776745.2. Lineage (NCBI taxonomy): Eukaryota > Viridiplantae > Streptophyta > Pinopsida > Cupressales > Taxaceae > Taxus > Taxus chinensis. Next base: position 387,491,470 of record CM034156.1, read on the forward strand.
ACACTATATGTATGCCAAACCCTACCAACATCAGCGCATTGCACGTTGGCTCATGCTTCTCGCAGACCTTGACCTTGAATTCATCCATAAAAAATCCATCAAGGGCCAAACCATCACTGACCAACTAGCAGATGCACCTCTTTCCAGGAATCAACCCTCTAACTTTGATTTCCCAGACGAATCCATAACTACCCTCTCCTTAGATGATACCGCTTACCAAATGACACTCTTCTTCGATGGCTCCAAGTGTCAGCATGGAGGTGGGGTTAGTGTTATCCTCATTCCTCTTGATGGTGAACCTATGCCTTTATCTTTCAAATTGGATTTTGATTGTACAAACAATATCACCGAATACGAAGCACTCGTATTGGGTCTCTAGGATGCTTATGCCTTAGATGTTAAGTCAATCAATATCTTTGGTGATTCCCAGCTGGTCATAAACCAAGTCAATGGTATATACCAGTTTCGTAATGAAATAATTCAAAAGTATAAACATCATGTAGACATACTTTTGACTACCTTTGACCATTACGAACTTCAAACCACCCCACGTTCTACCAATAAATTTATGGATACCATGGCCTACTTGGCTTCTCAGATACCTGCTTTTGCTTGTCATAATACAAAGGTTACAATCACCCTCTTACTTACCTCATGAGGTCTAATCCATTGGAACCATTGCACCTGACCCACATGACCTTTGGTATAAGCAGTTTGCAGATTATCTTTCCCTTTCCATTTTACCTGCCGATCTCACTTGTAATGGACAACATGCCTTTCTTAAAAGTGTCTCTCGCTATGTCATCATGGGTGGTCTCCTTTATAAGTGCAGCTTCAATGGTATTCTCTTACGATGCCTTACAAGTTCTGAAATTCCCTACACCATCAAGGAAGTTCACGATGGAATTTGTGGAGGCCACTTTAGTGGTTTAGCTATGTCACTAAACACATTCTTCACCTTGGCTATTATTGGCCAACCCTAAACCGTGACTGTTGTGACTATGTCAAATGTTGTGTAAAATTATAGCAACATGTTAATCTTCATCACACACCTAGTCATGCCTTACAGGTCACACGAGACCTTTGGCCTTTTCTCAATGGGGTTTAGACCTTGTCAGTGAGATCAATCCCCATTCTTCACAATGCCATCAATGGATTATAACTGCTACTGAATATTATACTAAATGGGTAGAATCATTCCCCTCATTTCTACAAAAGTTGAGAAAATATGTGAATTCATCAACCATCACATCATTTTTCACTTTGGTGTTCCTCACCATCTCATCACTGATAACGGAAAGTAATTCAAAAATAAAACCCTACGTAAGTTGTGCGACACTTTTGGCATCCAACTTAGTTTCTCGTCACCTTATTACCTATAAACCAATGGCCAAGAAGAATCAACCAATAAAACCTTGAACAAAATTCTTATGAAATTAGTTGATGATACTGGCAAGGATTGGCATTCACACATTCCTTTCACCTTATGGGATTATCACACTAGTATTCAAACTTTGACTCCTGCCACACCTTTTTCTCTAGTCTATACGGTACCGAGGTTGTCTTGCCTCTTGAAGTCTAGATTCCATCTCTCTACATCTCACTACAAGACATGCTCAATGACGATGACTTTCACTAGGATCGTTTGGTGCAACTTGAGTTATTAGATGAACGTTGTCTCAATACTCTTGACCATCTCAAAATCTACCAAAAATGTATCAAATGTGCATATGAAAAATGTGTCCACAAAAGAACCTTTCAGGTCGGTAACCTCGTCCTGAAGGAAAATCAACATGTAACCAAAGAAGAGAAAATTAAACGGGGAAAATTTGCTCCTAATTGGCTTGGACCCTATATCATTACCCATGCCTATGGATCAGGTGCTTATCATTTGTCTTCACTCGAAGGTAAACCTGAACCTGAGCCCCTCAATGCATTACATCTTTGACCATTTTATTGTTGACATTAAGTCCTATATCACCTTTTGTCTATTGACCACTCATCCCTTGAGCATTGTTCACCTTCCATGTTACCCATTTTTGAGGATCAATGACTAAACAAGAATCATGTGATTACATGTCACCTTTTAACCTTATCTTTAATATGAGTACCGCATCTCTACTCACAACATGATTCTCATGGATAATTTTCATCTTTTTAAAGATGGAATCCCATGGTCATTCATCACTTGAAACCACCTCTTTCATAGTTAACCCCTATGTGCTATGGTTTTGTCTTCTAAAAAAGAACCTAATCTTCCTCTATAGTCTTTTTCATGACTTAAAATGTCCAAAAACAAAATGGGATTCAACTCCTTGAGTCAAAATTATAGCAAAAAAATGACTCCCTCAAAAGGGACATCTCTTCTCTCTACCTTGCTGCCATAAATAGACTGATCCCTTGAAGGATAGCTATATAAAATTATTGCAAAAATATGATAAAATGTTCAGAAGCTTCCTGCATAGATCAGCTTCACGAATACCTCAAGGAGATAATATACTCATCCCATATATACTTCCCGCATCGAGTAGTCTATTACAAACAAACAAATGAAGAAAATGATAAATTTTTTGTCATGGAATTGCCAAATTTTGATCCTGGGTTTCTTGCTAGGTAAACATACTATCGTACACTAAGTTACGCTAAACCACCCACTTTCACATCATTTCCTTCTTACCCTAGCTTCCTATATGCTCAAGGGACTTGCTGTAACTGTGACATTTCATGATCATGTAACTTTCTTCACCTTTAGAATAGTCCATTATACAATGCCTTTAGGGTCTTATGTTCATAAAACCAGCTTGGGTATGGTAGACTCATTAGGGTTCTCATCAATTAAGTGGCTCTTTTACCACCTCTTACCATTCACCTTCCTCATTACTTATTGATTATCCTATACAGGACTAAACCATTGAAACTTACATTTAAAATGAGTCAACCATGTCTATGACCTTAAACTCAACCATGCCTATGACTTAAAACTCAACCATGCCTATGACCTAAAACTCAACCATGCCTATGACCTAAAACTCAACCATGCATATAACCTACATTCAATCATGCCTAAAATATACCAACCCATTTCTCTAATTCATCTTATTCTTCCCTGGCTTATGGGAGAACTACATCGGCCTGAGGCCCCTTTTCGTCGAGGCTATGTAGGCAGCACTTTGAGGGCATGTGGCCCTTGAAGGTTAGCTCAGCCACTCTTTACCATAACTAATTTCCCCTTCACTTTCCTATGCACACTCTACCTTAGTTTCCATTTTATATCAACAGTTGGAAATTAAACCAAACAAGCACCAATTAACAAACATTTTTACCACTTCATCACATCATTCATTTATTATTTTTATATCTCCACCATAGCTAATATTTGGAAATTTAAACCATAACATGCATGACCATCATCATTTGTCTTCCATGTTACCAACAACTTGGAACTTAAAGCAAAACCATAAACCATGACTCCATCATGCCTAAATCAACCTGACTCCACCATGCCTAAATTGACTTGACTCCACCATGCCTATCAAACATGCATAAACCGACCTGACTCCATCATGCCTAAGCCAACCTAACTCCATCATGCCTAAACTGACCTAACTCCATCATGCCTAAACTGACCTGACTCCACCATGCCTAAATTGACCTAACTCCATCATGCCTAAACTAGACCTGACTCCATCATCCTAAACCACCTGACTCCACCATGCCTACACCAACCTCACTCCATCATGCCTAGTCCACCTAGTTTCCATCGGATACACAATAACAATAGAAAATGCAACCACCAGTACAACATCATATCATAAATATAACCATCATCCATAAATATATACATCATCAAAACCTGTGTATATATGGGCACATGTACAATGACAATACATGTCCCTCATATACAAATGTCTCAAAATATTTAGCACGCAGGCTGGTACAATATACAAAAACTCAAAATATCTCATATACATCCTCGCATCTATGACACGTAGGCCAATATATATATCACAAAAATCAAAAAATTAGGGTGCACGGGGGGCTCACTCATCTCCCCATCTGATGTCCATCCTTATCTCATCTGTCTCCTCCTCCTCCTCTCTTGTGTGGCACCCTACTAACATCTCTCTACCTTACATAGGTCTCAGATCAGCCTCTGTCTGGCCTGCAGTGGGGTCAGGCCTCCATGACCTGAAAGCCTCTCCCTGAACCTGTCTATGGGCTTGCTGACCCCCTCTACTCTCAACACTATGTGTGTGAGATCTCAATCTCTCACTCAAGGCCTACTGTGCTCTATACTCTGCATAAGAGGGGACATCTATCCCTGTAGCCATCAGGTGATCCTGATAGTACCATGCCTCACCCAGAGAATCATTGAACCATGCCATCGTTACTATCTGAGGTGGCCCCATCGGTCTCAGACCCTGTAGCTATATCATGAGACCCTATCCCCGACCCTGTGCTAGTGCCTCTGAGCTATAACCTGGGCCTATAAGGCCATAATCTATGCCTGAGTAGTGGCCAACTAGCCATACAACTCTGATACATGTACCTGTAGGGTGGTTACATGCCCCCCCTCTCCATCCCCTCCCTGTGCAGGCACTTATCCCTGTGTTGCGATCTAGGCCTGAAGAGCCACTACATGTGCCTGTAACATGGCCACCTCTGTCTGCGACCCTGCCAATTACCCTTGTAGACCTATAATCTGGCACTGTAAGGCAGCCATGTCCCTGTGGTGTATCCCTCTAAAATGCGAGGGTGGCCACATCTGGCTAACTTGTCTTGGGTGGTGCTACTCATAGCTGGGCTGCCCACCACCATATGTATGCATCTGTATAGCCCACATCATCAATTTGACGGTTGACGAGCTGCTCCTCCTGCTCAGTCGGCACTATAGGTCATGGTGGGGACATAGGTCTCTCAACGTAATCACTCCTATATTGTAGAAATGGAGGTGGCACGTCCTGGGGCAATCCCAACTATTGTTTGACCCTATCAATGGGGATCATCCCATGATCATCGACATGATGCCCCTCTATCCATCTCACCAGTTGTATTCCATCTAGCTCCATTACCATCTTCATGTATGAGGGGAAGCCAACATACGACCTCCAGATAATGTCTACATCCAATAAACCCTCCAACATGTGCCTGTAGTATGCTACACCATGTGCAGCCCTGACAACCATGCACTCTCCAACAACATGCACCCAACACTTGTAGCCCAATCAAACATATCCCGCCTTGAATGAATTTGGTCAGGGCATACCAACTGGATGCACACATATGATGTGCTCATATGCGTAAAAGTGTAAAAGAAAGGTGCAACACAAGCTGAACCTCTGTAACTGCCTATAGGCCCATAACTCTTGGTACAACTACACCAAGTATACTGGTGCCCAAGAAAATTAGGTCTTATCCTCCATCATGTCATAGAGAACACCCATTAGTGCTCATGGGAATATCCCACCCTCCGCATCTAGCGGTGTAAAGCAACACACCACCTCCATAATCAAGACCACTAGCTTCATCTCTATAGGATGGGCCACATACATCTCTCCATAACCTAGGCTTGCACTATGGAACCTCATCTCTTCCATCCCCTCTCCAAACACTGTCAACATCAGCTCCTCTGATGCCTCTGAAGATATAGAATACACCTGCGTCCCCACTATCGGTAACCGCAGGATCTTGTACAGTACTCTAGGGTGACTGTGATCTCACCTATCGGCAGATGAAATGTGTTGGTCACTGAATCCCATCTATCGATGAGTGTGACCATCAAGCTTGGATCCCAAACTATGTGCCTATACCATCTGACCCCAATAAGGTTGACATATATAATGTGACACCACTCCTCCACCATCACACTCCCTCATACTGATAGTAACTAAGGTGGTACTCTGTCTCTCATCTGCAACTGGTCTCTCACCTACACCCAAAAAATCACAAAATTATTAATCTTTCACCATACCCCACACATCTCTTACCTGACAAACCTATTCCCAAAACCCTTCTTTCTTATCACACCCTAACCCTACAGATCACCACTTATTACCAAAATCCACTCGTACCATTCATACCTATTACCCTACTCATTACCCTCTGTGACTATATTACCCTACCTATCATCACTCCACTTGTCGTTATATCCCATTACCTACCTTTTCCCTCCCAAACTTTCCCGATTATTGACCTACTTCCCTCTAACTCAAACTGACATCGGTCCCTCTTGACAGGTATCAACCACTTGCTACTTGACCAACGCCATCCAATGCCAACCGACGATGGCCAAACCTTGACAAGCATCAGTCACTGTCGTGGTGACCAAATCCATAATAACCCCCCATTTTTCCCAAAATTTCTCAAACTAGCCTAAAAACCTATCCTACCTTACCCAAAGTTAAAAAAAAACCCTCCCCACCCCTATCTAACCTATCTCAGACCTCCCCCCTCACTCATTACACCAATTTTCACCACAAATTTAACTATATACCTATACCTAAAACCCATACCCATACCTTATTTTCCCAAATAAATACAGAGAAAGGATGAAATCCTATCTCATCTTGATGTCTTCAGCATGGTGGCATGGCTGGCCACTACGATGGTGGACAGCCCAAACCCTCTCCTGCTTCTACCATGCCCAAATCACAACAATTCACTCCTATAATCCAACCAATCAAATCGATACCCACCCGTCTCCCTGAGCTCGAGTATAATGGACATGGCCAAATAGTCTCCCTAGCTCCTCTCACCCAGGGTCATCGTACTCTCCACCTCACTCAAAATTAGACGAGTACAATGACCTATATTAAACACTCAAAATTCTGACTTGGTATTTTTTTTCTCGAAAACAAAAATTGATATATATATTTTTCCTTTGGTGAGAAGTTGATGCCACTATCTATCATTTTTTTGAGTAATATTTTAAATTCAAATAGCATCTGAAATCAAATAATTTTCTCGGTTGGGATGGTAAAGTTTTTACAAAGTGAAACAAAACAATGATTCCATAAAATACAATGGTAATTTTTTGACATAGTTTTTATAAACCCAACCCAATATGACTGACGCCAGTCATATTTGTGCCCTAGCCAAAAAACGTCGATCACCCTATAACTAGCATTGGTCAACCCTTTTACCTATATATCCTTGCTACGTTTCCTTTTCCTTCAACCACTGGTGCTAACACACCTGTTATTAGTTTGGCCACCCATTAAAACATACTTACAAGATCAACCTACCCCTACACTTTCTTTACCGTGCCTTAGGAGTTGTTATTTTACCTATACCTTGGCCTTACCCGTGCCATGACCTGTTTTCCTGAACTTAGCCTACTTGGTGTGACCATTAACCTTATATAATCACTATACCTTGCAATGTTGTTACTTATGTTGTTTTAGTCTAACAATCATACCTGCTTATTGCCGTACCATTTATCCTGAGAAAACCTTTGGTGTACCAGAGCATACATACACGTTCCTACACCTGAGCTACATTGTGTTTCTTGACCATATCATATACCTTGGATATCTGAATCACTTCACCCTTATTTGGATAAACATATTGACCTTAGATGATGTAGCATTTGCAAGCTCTTCAACCTGGTACTGTCTTGTAATCTATACGTGTGCATGTGTTTGATTTCCATTAACCATGACCCAATTTTGACCATGACCTACTACCCATTACCCAAGTTAACCATCACCCTTACCCTCAATATTCAAACCTTTCCCTATCGATTTTCCCCACCTAAATAGTTATCAAACCACTCACTGATTCCGTATTTTACCTCATCAGTGCCTGGTTTGAGGGGGATCACCTTTAACCACACATGGGGAAATCACTTCCTATTTTTGTCAGCATCACTTACCAATACAAGCTATGCAAAAAATGGGAAAAATGTAGACACCAAAATTGGGTCACACTCCCCTTGGTCCCCTTTCAAATAACTAACTTAAACATACTCACCTAACATTAGTGCCCCTTTCATCCCATATTAACATTAATTTAATTATCCACAATTAATTCAATACTCACTCTCACTCCATTTATTAATTTAATTACTTTAATTAAATATATACACACCTCACGTAGCCACCTCACATAGACACCTCACCATAGACCTATTCTTATCATGTTTCCATAAATAACTAAGACTTAGTATAACCCTAAAAGCACATGCCTATTCTTCCTCTAACCATATTCCCATGTATCTAAGTGCAAAATTCCATTTATACCTAGCACCAACTAGTAAATATGGAAAAAGATAGCCAAGATCTGCTATTTTAGGAAACCTAGGGTGTCCCACCTTAACCGACACTGGTCAACCCGAAACCGATGCCGGTCACCCTAAACCATCTTCAGTTTCCATATAACCCTTTTGGTAACCTTGTTTGAGAGGTTAGACACATTATTGAGTTTTGGAGCAAAAGAGATCTACATGCAAGCAAGAACTAGAGATATTTCACACATCCAAATAGCCATAGCCAACACAAAAATTTATCATAAGGTATTTGCATTCACGGGAGCATTCCAGGAATTACTACCGCGACACTGATCACCATTTCACTGATCAACTATCACCACCACCTAGCCCTAAAACCTACACATCAGTAAGTGTGTTTCTAACATGTACCATTTCATTTCTATTCAATTTATAAGAGTTCTTCACCTTTGTTTTTCAACCACCATTTACATTTTTACCTCACCACTATTACCTTCTTGTGAACCCAACCATTCACATCACTCATAACCATTTTAATCACCTCTATCTACGCTTGAGTACCTCTGAATATTCCCAACACCTCCCCAGATCTAAACCAACTCCTTACCATCTCTAATTTAGTCTCAGACAAATCCTCAAAACCATGAACTATTGAGTTATTATCATCCCGCATTGACCATCGTCGGTTCTTACTAAACTGTTGTCAGTCATACCAGACCGATGCTTGTCTCTATATTTGGTAGTCCTACCAATATCAGATCCCTATAACCCTTTTCCCTGTGACCCAGAATCTGACCCTGACCTATTCCAGCACCTTGATTATTTACTTTATTTCCAGATCTAACCATAGCCTAGCTTGTTATGTTATATTTTCTTATTATATTTGGATGAGATACCTAAATCATATCAACTACAGTAGAACCTTATTTATTTATGTCATTTCTTGCATTAAATTTTATTAAACAGTGGGTTGGTTGCCACTGAGGAAGTATCACACTTCCTGTATCTAGCACACCCTAGGAAGCCCACTGACATATATTGTTTAACTATTTCTTGTGGTCTTGTTTTGTATTTCAGGTAGTTCCTCCTAACAAAAAATAAGCTCTTACAGTCAACATTGGATCAAGAAGTCAGAACGCGCACACCAAACTTCAAATTGACCATCGCAATAGGTTTTCCTCCTTAGCCCACACCCTTATATATTTCTTCAAATAATTAAAGAAAATGGTGAAATAGTCGCATCACCTGTATAATGTCCTCCTGCTATTCCACAATCAGCCTCCTCCATAATGTCTTTGTGCTCATGTTCAAGCACACACTGGTGCAAGAATTCAACATGGCATAACTTATACAAATATCCTCCAATCAGTTGATAAGGCGTTGCATGTATAACAAGATGTTTTTTCTCTAATGTCTTCATTCCTTCAGGTGTTATTCCAAAGTGCAAAAATATAGCTATATCTTCTAAATCTATGGGTACATAGTTCAATCTGAAAATTTGTGCATCTAGAATAGTGTCTTCAATACTCTACATATCCTCACTATAATTGATCCGTGATGGATGACCAAGCCCTAAATTTCTCTTACTTGGATTGACAACAATTGTGAAATCAAACTCTTGAAAGAGAAGTATCCACCAAATAATAAGCCCTTATAAAACAAGTTTACTGACTAAGTAATTCAATGTCATATGATATGTATAGAAGATAAATGGGGTTGTCAGCAAGTACTATCAAAACTTATGCATAATGTAGATTATAGATAAAGCTTCACACTTTGTTGTTGTATAATTATACTCTACGGATGTCAACTTCCTGCTTATAAAGAAAATAGGATGATCCACAATTCCTTCCCATGGTTATGCCAAGGTTATGTCAATCACCATGCCAGAGGCATCAACATGAATATGAAAGGGTTTATCCTAAGAAGAAAATATCAATATTGGTGCGGTTGTAAGCCTCTCCTTTAATTTCTTAAATTTTTTTTATTGCGCATCACTTCAATAAAAAATTATTTTCTCCTTGAGCAACTCTTCCAGGGGCACAACAATCTTTGCATAACCTTTGATAAAATTTCTATGGTAGCTAGTATGCCCCAAAATTCTGTGCACTTTAATTTGATTGGCCAGATCTTCTAGACCCAAGATCACAACTATCTTGGTTAGGTCTACCAACAATCCTTCCTTACAAATGATGTGCCCAAGTAAAGTTCCAAAGGGTGTAGCAAATATACACTTTTTAATGTTGAGAGAGATGCTCAGCTACCTACACCTTTAAAACATGAGCCTCATATTATCATAGTGACCCTTTACTAAACCATACATCATCCAATCAACCAAATATACTTATAATAACTTTTGAATAAAATCCTGAAAGGTCTTCATAAGAATGCGCAAGAACACTACTAACACATTTTTTAGTCCAAAAGGCATAACTGTATATGCAAAAAATCCTCATTATATGGTGAATTTTTCTTCTCCTTATCTTCTTTCACAATGCACACTTGGTGATAACCTAAAAAACCATCTGTAAATGAATATATCTCGTGCCCAAAAAATCCCTCAAGGATTTCTTCTGTGAATGGGGTGGGAAAAGGATCTATAACACATGCTGCATTGAACTCCATATAATCAACACAAATCATTATCCTCAAATCCTTCTTGATGCTTATAACCACAGGGCTAACCCACTCAGACTCCTCAATAGGTCCAGTAATCCCAGATTTAAGCATTTTATCAATCTCTTCCTTGACTTTCACGTGCAGATTAGGGTTAATCATGTAAGGCCTCTTCCTAACCCGACACACACCCTCTTTTAGCATAATCTTCATTTTACCTAGTGAGGGGTGCAATCCTTTTAGATTACGATAGCCCCATGGAAACAAGTCCTAGAAGTCATGCAATAGCTCAATGATATTTACTACTTCTTTTTCTGACCATTAATCACCAATAATGGCCACCTTAGGTGCATACTTTGTGCCAATGTTAACCTTATTAGTCTTTATAGGAGCATGGTACATGTATGAATTTTCATATGCCTTATATATTACCTCATGTGCACCTTATGTATGGCTAAAATATAAGTTCTCAAATTATTTTTGATCCTTGAGGTCCCTCTTACCCTTCTCCTTCTCCTTCTGGGCGTGGATCAATTATAAATCTTCTATTTCCTTAGTATCCAAGCGTGCCTCGGAATCAGGTTCACCAAGTAACTCAAACATGAGCTCTTATAATTTCACACTATCATCCAATGTGATGTGATTCATGATCGGTAATGCTTTATGGAATAGAGGTTTAATAGAAAAGTAATCAAAATTTTGGACCATACCTGCAGTCATGTCATGCCAATTCATAGTCTCCCTTTTTAGTTCAACATTTACATGCCATGTGCACACATTTGCGTAGTGTGGAGTGGAAATTATGTACCCATAGGGATGGAGGTAAATCCTCATGTAATTACACCCATAGTCTCACACAATTATGGATGTATACCGAAGTTTGAGTCTTACCACGGTATTTACATATGTGTGTTGATAAATTTTTATCATTAAATCTAGTGGAAAATGTGATTCTCACTTCTCACCATTCCAAAAGACTATCTCTATGTGTAGCCCACTAGTGCGTTGTTGTACCACAAAAAGTATAGATCAACATGTTTCTTCTATCCCCATCATTTTACACTAAATTTCTATGGTGTGCAAAAATGTATCAGTCATCCCATCACTAGTATACTGTGGTACCTATTTTGAGCCTACATGCCTCACCATGCATGACCTAATCATCAGGGTGACTCTGCTTTTCATCTTGTAACCAACCATTTCATACGTGTCATGGGCCCAGTTATCACAAGCAATGATAGTGGTATCGTTGACTGACTATGCATCTTCCCACTATATAACTCCTTCCTTGGATGGCTCTATTATCTCAGGATCCTATACTGTGTACGCATAAATTTAGTTCAGATCTTCCTCACTCAAGGGCTCAACATATGGTGCAGCCTTTGCATCAGTGAGAGGTATAATAACACGTTAATATTTTTTTTCAAAACTGATGTATCCATTATTAAAGCATAAGTCAACATTGTTTGCATAACACCAGGGTCACCCAAGTAATGTTGGGAAGTTTTCCACTGCTCCAATACCTCAAAATATCCAGTAAACTTGGTTCCTTGAATAGTAATTGAAGCATATTTTAAGACCAAAATGGGCATGGATCTTGTCTTATTTTCCATGTACAACACATTGGAAAATGGCTGCAATATTGGTCTACTCATTTGATTACACACATCTACTGTTATCAAATTTAGTTCAGTGTCTGTGTTTATCAGAATATTGCTTACCGGCCAGCCACCAATGAATGCATCAAGTGTGATATCCTTATCAAATTTATGATTATGAGGTGGTGGATTTACGTGAAGTATCTTCCTCTTGAGCTCACCTCTAGCACATGGTAATTTCTCACGTATATATTCCCCTAGCAGTGGGATTATATTCTCCTACTGCAACATCTTACAAACATCTTTCATATCATTCACATCCTTTTACGGGAGCTCAAAATTCTACACACGTTCTCTCTCACATGCCTGCTACTCTAAACATTATATTTCACCCTGCATATCCCTAATGACTCCCATGGTCTCTTAGTATACTTCCTTTTGATGGGAAGCATCATGATACTTAACATGTATCACTTCTTCTCTCGTGATTAAAAGGTTCATGTGTGTGTGCGGCCTCAGAGCGTATAGTAACCAACATGGGTTATAATTTTAGATAAGACATTTTCTTAGGCATCCAATGATTAGCATTCGTGTGATGCAACTTGATCATCCTAGCACCCTTGTCCTTCATTTTTTTACTCATGTTCTTATATAGGTCTGGGAAATCCTATAACTTATGTTTCTTCCCACACCATGAGAAAACTATATTCTGAGGAAAATCTCGCTAATAATGATCAGGGGGCCCACAAGTGTAACAAGTTCCTCTAGTGAACCTACCTCTACCACCACCATGAACTCAACCTTAATATCCTCTCTAGAATCCTCGATTCCTATTATCCCCATTGTTGCACCCTTCATTATATTTTCCTTCTTGCTCCTTTGATCCACTCGCCACACTAGTTTAGCGCACTCTTGTTTCAATGGATTCATGGATATGACCAATCATTATACAATCAATGGTGTCATTGGTATGGGAATTTTAAATATTTTTATACATGGACACGTTTTTCGAAATTATGCGCTTCAAGAGAGGATAATTTCATACATCATGGTCATTATGGTAGATTTCACAATCTAATAACAACACGCACACTGACTTAAGTATATTTCCTTCACCCTCACAATCAATGCACCAAATACCACTATGCATATCATATAATGAGTTGACAGAGAGATTCTCCAATTGTTTCACCATAGCTGCTATCTGTGCCTCTAAGAATGGGCTCACTCTAGTGTTAACACTTCTAACTGCCTCAGCATGCAGAACTACTTCCAATGTCTCATGCAAATCCAGATGTCTTATGAGATAAATATCTTCAGAATGAAGTCAATAATCCTCCAACAAACCAATGTACATGTTAACTAGGATGAATATCATAAGATAATTTAGACAATAAAGTCTTAAAATGGGTGTCATACTCCTTAACACTTTATGATAATCCCTACTTGATATCATTATGTGCTTTAATGCTATGGTGGTCAAACTCTGGAATCTAAAACTCAGCCAAAAATGCAGTGCACAAAGAATTGTATTCCACTACAGTCCTATGTGGATCATATTTCTAATACCAACTATGTGTACTCCCTTGAAGAGTAGTGGGAAATTGAATTGCCTTCCAATCTGAAGCTATAAATCCCTTATCACGCCATAGTAATTCACACTTATGCACATGCTCTGTTACATCTTATATAACTATATACTCTAGTAAGTGGAGAGACATATCATAGTAGACTTGAGGCATCTGTTGTGGTCAAAGAGGTTAGTTCAGTGGTGGCTACTAAGGCTGATGTGGGACTGGTTTTGGTCCCTATCCACCAGATCCAGATCTTGAACCTCCACCAGGGTTGCTTTTGTGTGGTGGCTGACTGAATCCTCATGAGCCTCCCATGCTCCTTACTATGGGATGTGGCATAGTTGATGAACTCCCTTGCATCTCAGTTATAGTACTAAACTGGACACCTACTGTCTACATGGTCGTAAAACCCACAGAAGTTCTCCCTAACAGTCCATGCACCAATACCCCATCCTTATGATGCTCTTGAAAATAATCATGCTAAAGTACTCCCAAAAAATGAATTTTATCATACTTCCATGGGTGTACTCGTAGTCTGATGTAGTTCTTGATTCAACACAAAATGATATATCCATGTATCTTCTTGATTACTTCCACTATATTACCTTTCAACAACTACCTATGGATTTGGAATACCATGCCCAAGGGCTAGGTGGGTCCTACGGTCCTCATTATTTCCTTTGATGTGATCTCATTTGAAGCCAAAGGGGACTCTCTATTAAAATTTCCTAAAGTCAGGAGTACCTAATGTTGTAGCTCCTCATCTTCCATGAGAGCTATAAAACCTTCACGATCCATCATTCTCCTTGACTAAAATGTTGCCTCAATTTCCCTTTCATGTGCTTCATTTTACTTGAGCCATATTTCTTATCTCTATATATATTTTTCTAGGTCCACCATCCTTCTCCACACCTACTCCTACCCTTAAGAGTGGTGGGGATTTAGATAGCCATAGGTAATATCTCCAAATCCAATTCTATGAATAAGATCTTGATTGCTAAAGGTGTAGCACGTAAATAAGATCCTTTGGGCTCACACAAAAACTTAAATTCAGCTTCCTCCAAAAACAAGTACATAGAAATAGTGTACTCCGATGTATAATTGTGCAATGTTCTAGCCCACCAATAATCTACAACTCTACTCCACTCCACATCTACATCAAAGAGATTCTGGTAATCTTCCTACATCTAAAGCTTCATCCTAGGACCCTAATGCTTTTTTAATGTGTATGTTTCCAATCAATCATACAATTCTACTGGAAAGAATCTGAAGAACGTCTCATATATCTCATGATAGATATTATCTTCTACCCAACACCATGCATTCAAATTAGGTCCAGTACTATACCTCTATGAAAAATTATCTTGTTTGTCTTCTACTCAAGATTCAATGCTCTCCAAAGTCAATCGATACACCATCTGCATGTAACATCCTGGTAGATGGTTTGAAAAGAGGTCCTGGTAATGGAACCAAAATGTAGCCTTTGATTTTCACAAGAATGTTATGCATGCTAGCACCTCATTCAGAGAGATCTGAATGCTCATCTTAAGTGTGCACAAATACCAAGTCCCTCCTTTGTATTTACTTTTCAAGCTTTTAACATGCATATTCATGATGATAAATAACTAAGTACTCAATCAAACATACTAAACCATTAATCATTAAAGTATGACCATTACATACATCTCATCATGGAAGCACATATAATAAGGAAACATGACATCTTAAAAAATGATCAAGACTAATTTCATCATGAGATCTCCATATACATACATGTCAATGATTATCATCCATCCACAATAATCCATTATATCAAAAGTATTACATAATAGAAGTTGTATACATAATCAAGAGTTACATTAGTTCACAGATCTATGCATGAAATCCTATAACAAGTATCAACCATACCCTTTTTCCACATGATGCTATATCTATAGTAGCCATGACACAAAGACACACAGAGAGAGAGACATATATAGAGGTGGGGACTTTCCTTTCACCATCCATGCACTCTCCTAATAATAGGCATGCCAAAAATAGATTTTATGCATGCTCTTACATAATAGCTAATAATAGACCATCCTATAAATACAAATTTATTTAATCCTATTAATAGACTCCATAGATGTGCTTGATCTACATGTTCATTCTCCAAAAATAGAATTTACTTGGTCACCAAGTCATCACGCTTTATCTCCTTTCTTGGTTGGCACTCCATCTTTCTTTTCTATTTTTAGACTATAATTTACAAAATCGGCTAAGTCTTAGATTTTGTCTACCTAGGCATGAGCCTCATGTGTGCTACTTCCACCTTACCTGTGTGTGCCTTCACACCTACCTCTCACACTCCCTAAACATTCATGCACATCCCATACTCAGTAAATTTTTCCATGCAACAACACATGTACATAACCCTATTGACCTATTCAACTATGACATGGTCTCATTAAGTGATATGAATAACCATGTATGGTGGAAAAGACATCAAATGAAGATGATCAAGTCATATACACCAACACCCCCCCTTCATCAAAGCTGAGGTAGAGGTCATGGAAAGTTAGAATTGAAAGAGAAATCTCCTAGAAAACTAAGAAATATGTTTTAATGGGCTCTAACTACTAAGCCTTATAAGGTACCCATGTATAAACAACATCTTCCTGGAAAATAAGAAGAGAAAAATGGGTCCCATCAACTAGGCCTGAAAAGGTACCCATATATAATAAGGATCTCAAGTAATGGAGGAAAACTCCTAAGGGAAAAAATTCACTTACAAGAGACAAAAGACCCCCTAAACAACCTAAGAGTGATGTGTCAAATGATTCCTGATAAATAAAATCCTAATAAGTTACTCATGTACAAAATGAAATATTTATAGAAGAAGAAAAGAGAACTAGAAATTCTAAAGAAGATGGGTTGCTGTAACATACCTTGCCCTAAGAAGAGACCGTGAGTGAAGATAATTCACCTCAGTGAAGGGTATGGTAAAAATGTTTGCAACTATATCAGATGTCTGACAGTACTGAAAATTGACGATGTCATCATGGATCAACTCCCAAATGAGATTCATATGTATCTCAAAGTGCTTCATCAACTGATGGTGAACAATATTTTAGAAAATCAAGATGGTGCTCATGTTGTCATCGTAGATGATAATAGGCCACCGATAGTGAATACGAAACTCAGTCAAGATACCCTGCAATCAAACAAATTATGTGGCAGCATTAATTACTCCTATGTACTATGCCTTTATAGAAGTTATCTCAATTGCGTTATTCTTCTTGATAAACCAACATACATGACCCAAACTAAGATAAAAAACTATAACTTGAGGTAGATTTATGATGATAAATATCATCAGCCCAATCAAAGTCAATATATCTAACTAAGTTAATATCTACTCCTCCTAGATAGTAGATGTCATCTGTGTAGGTACCACAAATGTAGTGAAAGAACCACTTTTTTTCTTTCCAATGGCTCCAGCATGAATCTAGACATAATCCCAATGATATACAATAGATCCAAATGTGTGTGAGTAAGGTAAATCAAGCTCCCCACCAACTATCGATAAAGGTTACCATCAACCAAGGGAGTAGAGAAATTAGAAACCAACTTAATCCTAGAAAGGAAAGGAGTAGAAGAAGTCTAACAATTGGACATATGAAACTAAGAAATAAAATTAAGGGAGTGCTTAGGTTGCAAAATCACAATACCCGAGTCAGATTGTAAAATCTGAATCCTAAGAAATTAATGAAGCAATCCTAAGTTGGTCATGGAAAAATTGTTGGATAAGACAATATTTGCAGTATCAATGATAGTGGAAGAGCTACCCATGATAAAAAAATTCATCGACATACAGAATAATGATGAGTATGGAGTCATCTTGCCACAAAATGTAAACATTTGGGTTAGAGTGACACTGATTGAACCCTGATGTAAGTAAAAAAGAGTCCATCTTGGTATACCAAGCTCGAGGGGCTTATTTAAGACCATAGAGAGACTTCTTATACTTACAAATGAGGGATGGATCATGGACATAACCTGTGGGTTATTCCATGTAGATATCTTACTCTAGATCCCCATGAAGGAAGGCATTCTTAACGTCCATCTAATGAACTTCCCATCTATTTCCTGAAGTGATGGCGAGGGTCAGTCAAATAGAAGTCATATTTGCAACTGGAGAAAAGGTTTATGAGTAATCAACCCCAGCTACCTTGGAAAAACCATTAGCTACTAGTCATGCTTTAAACTTATCGATGTCTCCATATGTATGATACTTTTCAGAACACCCACTTACACCAAACAATTTTTCATCCTTTCAGAAGAGAGGTGAGATCCCAAGTATTGTTCTTCATGAGTGAGGAATACTCCTCATCCATGGAAGAATCCCACTCAGGAATACCATAATCTTCTCAGAAAGACTGAGGGTCAGAAGTAGAGGTGAATAAGGAGTGAGGTCCAATGAACTCTAAGTGAGTCTGAATCCTATCCAAAGGATCTCCCATCCACTCTTCAACACTTTAAAATTTTTTCCTAGCCCAGCAAGGACCAAGAGGATCAGGCTTAGAGTTAGAAGATTCTTCACTTGAGTGAGAAGGAACAAGGTTCCACTCAACACTATCGTGAGAATCAGAAGACTCTAAAGCATGAGGTTCAGGAGGTGTAGGAGGATAAAGAGGAGGAGGAACATGCTCAATAACATTATTATCCAAAGAGTTGGATTTAGAATCAGAAAGCGTAAGAGCCTCAAAAGGTAGAGAAGTAGAATTTGAAGAATACTCATCAAATTTCACATTTCTCTCAATATAAATCTCATGAGTAGTAGGGTTCAAAAATTGATATCCATTCATGCCATTGAGATACCTAAAAAATATACAAGGTTTGGATTGTGGTTTTAAGGCCTTACGTTTCTTCTTGGGAATTTGAGTCATAACCTTGGATATGAAGACTATAAAGTTCTCAACATCAGGATTACATCCAAACTAGCCTTAAAAGGGTGTCAACCCTCTTACTGTCTTATGTAGAACATGATTCTAAATGTAACAAGAACAATTAACTGCTTCAGCCCAATAATGCAGAGGATGGGACTTTGAGTGAACCATACAAGTGGCCAATTCCTTAAGTGTTTGGTTATTTCTTTCTGCAAATCCATTTTACGAAGGGCTGTAAGCAACTATATGCTAAAAACAATCCTTTTAGAAGTAAAGAAATCCTAATACCTATTTCTCACATACTCACCTCCATTGTCAGTTCAGAGAAACTTGATAGACCATTTTTCATATTTCTCAACAAGATTCTTAAAGTCCTAAAATTGTTTGAAGACTTCAGACTCAAGCTTAAGAAAATATACACAAGTATATCATGAAAATTCATTAATGAAGGTAAGTATATAAAGAGCTCTAGTAAATGAAGGAGACAAAATCAAGCCAGAGAGGTCACTATGAACAAGATCCAAAAGACGGGTATCTCTCCAAAATTTTCCATTGTCAAAACTCTTTTCAGGGTGCTTCTCAAGGGAACAACCATCACAAAGACCCTTAGAAAATATGACACAGGGAAACTTGTTGACCATTTCATTTTTTTTTAATTGTTTAAGGTAACAAAAATTTAGATTCCTGAAACGCTCATGCTATAACTTACTAACCTCATCTACATGAGTGAGCAAGGAAGTGAGTTTCAAATAAGAACTAAATTGGTAAAAGGTATACAACCTTGAATGGTAATATGTCTTTCCCTCAATGATTGTAGTGTCATTTTGAAGCTCACAAATAATCACTGAGTTAGAACAAATTTCACTCACATGCCTTCACCAAGGTGAGTGATTTAGTAAACTGATTGGACATTGGTAGAGAGATCAGGAACACTCAATACTTGGTTAAATGTTCCCCCATCCATATCTACTAATCCACTACCAGAAAATGACACTATCGTGTCATCACCTAATGTGATTTGGGACATGCCACATGGTTCGATGCTGGAAAACTCAACATGCAAAGAATCATGTTGTGTGAGGAACTGAAATATATAATCCATGTCAATGAAGGAGAAAATCAATCTACAAGGGAATTTCCTTTCTTATTATTAGATTTATACTCTCTTGTAGTGGAAGACTAGGATTTCAGAGCATTTCCTTTGATAGACTCAGGAACACCTATATAATTTTTATAAAGTAAATGAGTAAGGTGATCAATATATTTTCTCATATATTGATGCTCTTCATGACCAGTCTTCTTTCAATAAGAACACTTACACTTTTCTTTCTTCACTTTAGGCTAAAAAATCAAAGCGTTCATGTTAGGTTTGGGTTTGGTTTGGTTGGTCTTGGTTTCCTTCTTAGGATGGTCTTTTTTTATCTTTCTTCTTTTCAGTCTTCCTTCCCTTACTAGTACTTACTACAAGGGCATGTGACTTGAATGAGATTGTCATGTTCTCAAATGAGTTGGAATGAAATTTTTTCAAATGAGGGAATATTCTAAGCACTTCCCAGAAAATATTTTGTAGTGTGAAAAGTTGACATGAAGATGGAATATTCGAGACCTAACTTAGAGAGAATTAACAAGATCAACTGGGAATCTTTCTTCTCCACTTTACATTCCTTTAACAACAATCTAGTGTGGACGAACTTCGAGAAGAATTCCTGTAGGGTTTTTAATTATGAAATGTTATTTAAATAGATAAATAAAATGCTAAATTTATATTATGTAACAACGCTAAGATATGAAAAAATAAAAATATTTGACCCAAAAAATAACTAATTAAATTAAAAAACCCTAGTTGTAAATGAGGAGATAAGAATACTTAGCTGATTCAAAATTAATTCTAGACTATGCCGAGGTGATAAAGTGATGAACAGAAAGGGGAAAATGTCGCACTAAACCTTAGATAATTACAGGAGTTTCACACATGCCATGCCCATGGAGCCTATGGAGGGTCAGGGGCACTTGGGGGGCTAGGGACCTGTATGGGGTGCCTATGACTACTCAAATGCTATGGAACTTAATTTTATAGGCTCACAAGATGTTCACATGTTGTCACCTTTGATTTCTTGTATGTCACACTAAGCTCGCAGAGGTCACCTGTAACCTGCAATGAAGAAATGACATGCAAAACCCCAAAACACATCGAATCCCAAAAATAAAATAATGCAAATGAGGGGTTAGACTGTCCTCGGTTGTCATGAAGTGAACTTATGACTGAGTGCTGCACTACATATTAGAATCAATGTAGTTCTATGTGTGTGTGTGTGTGAAGAGATTGTGCCTTAGGTGGCTCTTGTGCGTGTCACACTTGAATAACGAGCAAAAGCTATATGTAGAAAAGTAAATAAATGTGTGGATACCAATAATGAAATCCCCTCCTATGAAGTGTATGTAGAAAATGTAGTCCCTTACCATTTATTGGATGCTATATAGATGCTTGAATGTTCTTAAGATGCCTTTGGATGCAACTTTAGGTGGTGGTAGTAGATGCATAGTGTTTTGTCCTTTATTATGATCACATAACTTTATATTTATACGATTCTCTTGGTTGAATTTCACAACTAACCAATAAAATGCTGACTAGTAAAAATATATTAAACATAGTGGCTATAAGAGGCCTAAAAGAAGAAAGTAAGATACGAAGAGGTCGGGGGTGCCTAGAGGGGACAGGAGGTGCTTGGGCACTAGTGTCTAGACTCATAAAATATGAAGTGACAAATATGGACTGGGCCAGAAGGTGTGTAAGACCAAGAAGGAAAAAAAAGAAAACAAACATGGCCAAAGACATCGATCAATTAGTAATTTTCTCACTCAGGAACCATATGAATAGTAGTATGTGATCAAGACTAGATAATTACCCAAAGTGAGTGATTTAGTTTCTGCATTTTCCCCCACTTTATTTTTTGAGAAAATGATCGATAACATAAAGTAGATAAGATATGTGTACTTGATAACCATGTAGATTGATGGCGAAAAGTGTTCTAAGAGACCAGGAAAATTGTGGAGTGATAAAAAAGTGGAGCATGGAAACTAGAGAGGAGAAAGTAAAAAGAAATGATGATGATGACCCTAAGGCAAGGGGCATATGTGTAGATGTCATGTTTGTACATGTTTTTGATGTTGCTTGATTTTGTTTTTGTTGTGTGATGATGTACGATAATGTGACTACTATTTCCCAATGAGGATGAACCTACAAAAGAGAAGAACGAACAAGTACTTAAATATGCGTATATGTAAAATTTGATCAAAATGAGTAAACAAGTGTGTAAGAAAGTATGCAAAAATGTGAAAAGGAAGATGTGCACCTGATCTATGATGAGGAAAAGAGATGGAAAGGATCCTGAAGATGTTGTAGAAGAATAATTTTTTTGGGTGATCTCACGCTAGCTGTGTTGAATGTGAGTTTCTAGGGAAATCTCATGCTAAGAAATAGAAGAATTTTAGTGAGAAAAATCTGGTGTCACCCTCCAACCTTTAACTTCTTTCTATAATGTGAACACCACTGTGGATGATGTGTAAAAATTTGATCCATTTCAAATAATTCCAATCCAATGTGAAAGTAGAAATGATAGTGTAGTGTATGCATATCGAGTGCTGAAGGACTGTGTGCCCTATAAAATTTGTTGTGTAAACTATCAAAAACTATGCTGAAATGAAAAATGTTGTGTAACTTTCCCCTAGTCAAAGGTGTTCAGGAAGGGTCAGGGGTGCTAGTGTCTATGCTGTGCTGAAGACCCAAGTTAGGTTCTAGGCCATTGCTGAGACTGAATGTTATGTTGTAATAGTACTGAACTATGACTGTAAGATGTTTTATGGGGTGAATGATTCACCCAAATGATTCACCCCTTTTTTGGGGTGTATGCAACATCGCTGAGGAGTATGCGGCCTAAATGAGGACTGACCTTTATGTTGAAACTGATGCCCTGTAGGGGGGGGAAGTGTTCTTGGTATAAACCAAGGAACATGTAAACAAAGTGGCTAGGAAACAAGTGTTAGTGAAAACAAGATACACATGCATGTATATAAGACAAGACGTAAACTACACAAGAATACATTGTATGCAAGCAATAATGTAGGAAAAGTAGACCACAAAAAGAGGGTTTCAAACATGGGACATCACTCACGATGTTACAAGACACGAAAGGACGATTTGGCCAAAAGAATACACAAAATCAAAGAACAAGTGAGACATAGGGAAAATCCCACAAATAATGGCATACAATGAAAAACAATAACATATAATGACAAACAATGTAACAGACAACCATGTTGGCATATGCTTCCTGTAAAAAAATGTTGCACATGAAGCACCCATTAACATGTTAAATAGATAGAAAGTATATAAAAAATGTGTAATATCTGATATATTGTAGTGTGCTATTATGAATAAGAAGTAGTATAAATCGAAATAATAACACATGTTGTGTGTGTAGGAAAGTGGATGCGCCTTGAAGCCTCTACGGGACTAGTAATAAGTATTGTGTGCCAAACATCCATGCTATGTGTATCGATATGCGTAAAGTCTGTAATCACAACTAAAAAAAAAGTGAACGTGCACATGTATATAGCAAAGATAATGGCATATAATGTACCTAGCTAACATAGTAAGCAAAGTGTAACATGTGAGTATAATTAAGCAAGAAAAATGTGTAACTAAGATATGCATTCTGTTGTGGATGGGTGAGATAAAAAGAATAAAAAATGAGTGTGATAGGACCCACATGCCCTCTGAGTGAATTTGAATGAGTATGCATGAGATGAGGTTCATTTATACATGCCCCCCCAGTAGTCGATAATGAACCATAGGACAAGAGTACGTCATCGAGAAATGGTTTGAATGTGTGCGCTAGAAAGATATGATCATCAAAGCATATAGCATAGAGAATATGTGTGTGGGTGAGTGTGGTGGGGTTCATTTTAGATGTAAAACATCAACATTAGAGTATGAACCGCGAGACTATAGTGCATCATAGGGTAGTATGTTGTGTCGTATCTGCGTGAGAGATATGTATTGTGAACACATCGAATTTGTAATGTGTTGAATGTGTGCGAGAGAAATACATTGTGAACATGTCTATCTTGTAGTAGTGTTTCGCTCGGAATGTTTCAGCTTCTGGGAATAGAGTTGCTTCTATCCTTTCATTCCTTTTAGAAACAGATGAGGTTAGGGTTAGGAGGAATACCTGTTGAATGTCGAGATGGTGTGCGCGTACCGTAGAGAAAAATCAAGCTGACTGCGAAGAACTCCTTTTTGTCTTGGAAGGACTACCTGCAAATAAGAACACAAGACCACAAGATTTTGATTAAACAATAAATGAGGAAACTGCCTTGGGCCCAGGAAATATAAAACTTCCCTTCGAAGGTGGTCAGTTCCCCTGCTAATATGAATTAACACAAAAGATTGCAAAATATCAATTAAATTATTTTGTTAAACTGGGTAGGGGGAAAGGCTGGTTTTCTGGTTTTGATTAGAGGAACTGATGGCGGTTATTGATGACCGATGCCGGTTACTGATAACCGATACCGGTGGGTTATAGGATCTTCTTGGTACATATGGTGTTTGTAATAGCTGGCTTTTTTGGATGGTATTAGGAAATGGGATGATTAGGAGTGAAAGAATGACAGTTAGATGCAATGGCATGTTGGGTAGTGGATTCAGAAACGGATTTAGGAGGACTGAGATTCAAGAAACATAAGAAATGTTATGACAAAAGGACATGTAAGATCTGACTTACTGGTTTTGACCGAGATGCAAGTTGATCTCCTTGGTTGCAAACACTTCTGGTTTCTTTACTCGTCTTTGCTCTGTCAAGTGAAGATCTGGACTCTGTTCCTCGCTCGCAATGCTCTCTGCTGATCCAGAAATCCTTTGACTGATCTCTAAAATGAAATTCCCATCCATTGTTTTGGTTTGGGGAGCCCATTTACAGGGAACCGATGGCGGTTGTGTAACCGACGGCGGTCGAGTAGGAACTGGCATCGGTAAGGAAAAAGTAGGCTATTTTTAGTAAAATAGCCCACCTTCCCTGCTTTTCTCCCGAGAGATCAGTTGCGGGCTTGGTCAAGTGGCTAGAAGGTCGGCTTTTGGTGCGAGTAAGGAGGCATTAGTTATGGATGTGAGTCTAGACCAAGTCATGGGTCTTAATTAGGTTAGTTTAGGGTTAGGGCTAGGTCATGATGAGGTGGCAAAGTGAGGTGGTGGGTAAGGTGATGTGGATTTATCAATTACAAGGTAATTAATA
Organism: Taxus chinensis; assembly: GCA_019776745.2. Lineage (NCBI taxonomy): Eukaryota > Viridiplantae > Streptophyta > Pinopsida > Cupressales > Taxaceae > Taxus > Taxus chinensis. Next base: position 387,516,703 of record CM034156.1, read on the forward strand.
AATAATTGTGTAAAGTTTAGGTAATGAGGTTAGGTTGCGAAATGGGATGCGGGTCACAAGGGGTCATGAGACACGAATTTGGTGTCTACAAGTAGGTTATGTCATATGTATGTGAGAAAGATATGTCATGAAAGTGCCGAATGCGTAGTGTGTTGTGAATATATATATTATGTTTAATGTGTGCTAGAAAGAATGTGTCATAAGCACAATGAGTGTGTAGTGATGAATATGCGTGAGAAGTATGCACCATAAATGTGTCCAGTATGTAGTGTGTAGTGTGTGAGGTTCATGTGTATAATATTCCCTCAACAGTCAAGTGTGAACCATAGCACAAGAGTGCCTCTTCGGGTAATGATACTAGTGTATCAAAATGTGTATGATGTATGTGAAGGGATAGATGTGAAGTGGTGAGAGTTTGAGACACATGTCGATGTTAGAAGAGGGGGGAAGAGATAAGTATGATGTTCCCCAAGTGCGTGATGATAAGATTGATCAAGTAACGTCATCTAAGAGGTTGTCATTTTCTTGATCAAAACTAAATGGAGAAGCATCTGAGACTTGGTAAAAAATTCTATCAAGATCAAGTAGAGATCCATTGAGGTGTAATTTTTACATTCCCATTTCATACTCCTCATTAGTGAAAGGTGGTAGTCGATATCCATGTGCATACCAATGAGTAAGGTTTTGTGAATAGATAAGAAATGAGTAATTGCAAATGAAAATGTGGGAAAAAGGCATGGGAAATGAAATATCAGTATGATCAGGATCTAATGTGCCCCTAATGTAATCAAGACAAGATTGTATAAGTGTAAGTGGTGAAGCATGAGGAGCTCATGCAAGAAATACAGTGAGATGAAAGACATAAAGACCATAAGTAGAAGTAATGGGGATAAATCCATGATAGAGATGTGGATCATGAGGTGGAGGAAAGATGTTGTCCACTATAAATCCTAGATGAGTCAATCTGTTCTATGTGCATATAGTATCGAAGCAAGTAGGATTGAATGGAATGTGTTCCCAGTAAGAGTCATTCATGAAAAGTGTACATGTAAATGGAGGACATGCTAATGGAGGTTTCTCATGAGAAGGTGTAGGAGGTGGAATGATGTCCAATGATTGGACATGTCACTGATAAAGAATCATAGCATTAGTAGAAGTAGGATGAGGTGATGAGGTAGGTGGGATAGTATCTAACATGCAAACAACATCTTCAAGTGGTGGAAAATGAGATGGAGAATCCATGGGTTGTGGTTCATTAGTAGTAACAGATGTTGGAGTGGGGAGTGCAGTAGTTTGATCGTAGTTACAATATTTAAATGGTTTAAGATCATGTGGGATTGTATATTCTACACACTCATTTAAGAACTTAACACATCGATGCACTATATAAGGTACTGCTTACATGGTATGAAGCAATGACCTACCAAGTAAGAAATTATACTGAACTGGGAAGTTAATGAAAAAGAAGACCGTATGAAGAGTTTTTGGCTTGATAATGATAAGAAAAGTTATATGGCCTATGCATGGATGAATAAAAGCATCATATGTGTGAAGAGAAATGAATGAGAGATTAACATTAGTAGTAGAAAGATCGATATTTTCAATGAATGATAGCATGAAAATATTGAGCTCAGATCCATTATTGATTATTTTTCATTTAACACCCACATTATTAATGCGAATCATGATGTACAAAGGTGGGTCATTGTCAAAAACAATAAGATCGACAACAATATTAGATGGAAAAACAATGTGCTGGGAAAATGCATCTACGAATGTGTTATATACTATATCCGGATGAATATCAGAAGGAATGCGAGTTGTAGCTAAGAGAGTGATGATTTTAGCTCTTAATTCAGGGTTAATGAACATGAAATCATGAATGTAAATATCCTTGATGAGAATATCCAAGGAAGATAAAAGAAATAAAATTATGAGGACCCTAAGAGTGTTCAAAATGATTTGGGTTCACCAAATGATTATGCAATTTTATTTAAATAGATAAATAAAATGCTAAATCTATATTATGTAACAATGTTAAGAAATGAACAAATAAATACAAATTTGACCTAAGCAATTAAGTAATTAAATTAAAAAACTCTAGTTACAAATGAAGAGATAAGAAGACTTAGCTGATTCAAAATTAATTATGGACTATTCCAAGGTGAAGAACTAATGAACAAAAAGGGGAAATTGTCGACCCAAAACTCATAAAGTTAAAAGAGTGTCACACATGCTAGGTTTAGGGCCCCTATAGAGGGTCAAGGGCACCTGAGGCACCAGGGACCTGTACGGGGCACCCATGACAACTTAGAAGCTATGGAAATTGATTTTATAGGGTTGCAATATGTTCTCCTGTTGTCACCTTTTATTTCCTGTATGTTGTACTAAGCTCGTAGATGTCACTGATAATCTACAATGAAGAAATGACCTGTAAAACCCCAAAAAAACATCAAGTCCAAAAAAGAAAATAATGCAAATGAGGGGTTGGAGTGTCCTCGGCTATCAGGAAGTGAACTTATGACCAAGTGCTAGACTACATCTCAAACCCAATGTAGTTATATGTGTGTGTGTGTGTGAAGAGATAGTTCCCTAGGTAGATTTTGTGCATGTCACACTTGAATAACGAGAAATAGCTAGATGTAGAAATGTATATAGATGTGAGGAAGTAAAAAATGAACTCCCCTCCTATGAAGTGTATGTATAAAATGAAGTCTATTGCCCTTGAGTGGATGCTATATGGATGGTTGAACTCTCTTAAGATGTCTTTGGATGTAACATTAGGTGGTGGTAGTATATGCTTAGTGTTTGGTCCTTTATTATGATCACATAACTTATATTTATATGATTCCCTTGGTTGAATTTTGTAATTAACCACTAAAAGGCTAACTAGTAAAAATATATTAAACATAATGACTAGGATAGGACCAAAATAAGAAATTAAGATAGGAAGAGGTTGGGGGAACCCAGAGGGGATGAGGGCACCTGGGCACTGGCATCCTGGCTGGGCACTGGTATCCAGATTCAAAAAAGATGAAGTGATGAAAGAAAGATTGGGCCATAAGGTGTGTAAGATCAAGAAGGAAAATAGAAAGAAAAAAAAGATGGCCAAAGATAGTGATCAATTAGTACTTTTCTCACACATGAACCATATGAATATTAGTATATGATCAGGACTAGCTAATTACCCAAAGTGCATGATTTAGTATCTACATTTTCAAAGTCACTAGGATTTAATCCTAGTAGTTTGTTTCCAACTCATGCAATCTCATGTGATCTTGTTGTCCAAACATTTCATCTAACATTTTCCATCAATAATTGTGTGTTTCAAATGACTCAATGTGGAAGAGAAAATTAGGAGAAACATACATACAAAGAAGACCTAAGACTTTGTCACTTTGGTTCAACCACTTAGATTGTTAGGCTCATCCTCAAGTTCAATATTAGCTCCCATGGTGATGCAAAATAACCCTTTACCCTTAGCTTTATTACCATTTTTTATCTCCATTTAAATAAATTGAATGGTGTAAGAAAAGGAATTAAAAGTGCATCCATAGTGAAGAGGGAGAAAGGAGGAATGCAGAAAATAAAAGTAAACATAACCACCCAAGATAATATTATAACCCAGTGCTTTCAGAACTTTATAGTTTAGTGTGTTGGATACAATCTAGTGTGAGTGTGCATCATGAAATAGTTGGTCACTCACCTTGCCATCAGCATAATAATGTGCAAGAGAGGAGACCAAATTCAACTTTCATTGATCGTAGAAAATCGACACCGTAAACAAGCACAACAAGCTAAAAAACAAGAGAAGGGGTGAAATCAATTCCTATTGTGAGAAAAAGCATCTCATATCACAAAAAAAACCCGTTGCTGCAAGACTATGGTAGACGTGCTCACTAGTCCACAAGAAATAATAAGGGTGATTACAATGAATAAAACGGGCTCAAGACAAGACCCAGGGACCTCCAGGACGCCAAAAACACTCCCAAAAGGCAAAAAACAACTAAGAATGACATTGCACACTCTAGCAAATGATTATAAAAAACAACCAATAACACTTAAAATCTACGTTTTGAAACGTCCAATTCGACTAGTTTTAGAGAAAAATGGGTCAAAAAATTGATTATTACATTTAAAATGTCTAATTTTTTTATTCACTAATCAATTAAAAAGGAGCTAAAATGTTATAGCTAGATGACTAGATTATTAAAAGGCTCCTAAGGATTAATTAAATTGTCCCTTAAAGGGATGAAAATATCCTAATTTAGATATTAAATTAAGATCTAAATTTAATTTGATCCGAAATTTTAATAAGAATAACCTTTAAATTAACAAAGCCACCTTTAGTTAAAAAAAGACCCTTTAGTTTAAATTAAATATTTAAACACTTAATCTATAAAACTAAGGCTTAAAAAAATTTCCCCCTTTAACTAAATTAACCCCTCTAAAACATCTACCACCCTTTACAAATAAAAAACACCACATAAACTATAAAAAATTAAGCTAAGATTTAAAATTTGCAAACGTGGAAAAATTTGGACCAAGAAATTTGGAGAGGTTTTGGAGGGTTGAGAGTAGGAGGGATTAATGGCTTAGATAATGCACTTGATGGGGATTCCAATGTGGAGGAGGAATTTTTTGGCATGTTGGGTTGAGCACAAAGTGAGAAGAATTAAACGCAGGAGCGAGCGACATGGTCACAGGTAGTTTTACCGTCTGACTCACTGCACTCTGGGAATGCCAAGGATGGCTCAATGTAAGGAGGAGCAACACAACAAATTAGAGCTTGGAGGGAGGGATGAATAACAAAACACAAATAGGTAAAGCAACACACCAGGGAAAGAAACCAAAAAACACAGGTAAAAAACCAAACTCGACTGCAAAATGACCCATAAGACAAACAAAAGAAAGGTTAGGAGCGACCGATAGATCTTAAAATAAAAAAATGTTGAGTAGAGCTTGACGCACAAGAAGGTAAAAAAAAGCACAAATTGAAAGAGAGACCAATGCAAACAAACAACCAATTGGGATAGAGCTCAAAGCATGTTTTCCAAGGAAAAGAGAAGGAATAAAACAAACCCTAAACTCGGTGCAAAGTGAGGAAAGCAAACATGGCACCCATATGCAAAAAACAAAAATTCCAAACATGCAGGTGAACAACTCAATGCACAAAAACAAAACTCGGTTATAATCGAAAATGGCCAAGACAAAGCTCGACTCAAAGAGGCATGAGCTAGCTCGCCGAGTAGCTTGACGCAGAGCTCAGGTGGAGAGGTGAGGAAGGATGGGGTACAAACATATTTGAAAAAAAGAAATATTAAAAAAAAATTCACTTGCAAACAAGAAAGAAAAACCAAAGATTTAAATTTTTTTCTCTTTTGATTAAAAACTAGAGATGAAAATCTAACCTCTAAATTTAGCGTTTCCACCAAATGTAGCTATAACTAACTAGATTTAGCAAAAAAACTCCTGAAACTTGCACATGCAAAACTAAAAAACTGCAAAAACTCCAAGAAACCAGATTTTTAACATGTAACAAGATTCCAAAAGATGAAAATATTGCACAAAAAGTGATAAAACCAAAAATAAAGTAATCAGCAACGAGTTCAAGAGAATGCACTTCAACTGAACATCCATTCTGATACCATATCAGATTGGTCCACGAGGAACAATGCTTGAACCTCATGCAAATCTAAGAGGGTTGCACTTCAAATGGAGATGAGAATGCTTCACATAATTAGCAATAGCATGAATCACAAGGAAAATCAATTACATAAAATATAACGATGTGTGTGGCATGCTCATAGATCATAAATAAGGGGTACATAAAGGAGTGCTTTGTAACTCTTGTGCATGACACATGTACACAACCCTATTGACCTATTAAATTATGAATTATTCTCACTAAGTGAGGGACTAACCATCTATGGTGGATAAGACATCAAATGACGACGATCAAGTTATATACACCAATATAAATTAATACCAACTTTTTTTTGTGAAAATCAATTATTTCAATTTCATGTGCTATAGACAATAATTTAAGATGTGTGTGTGTGTGTGTTTTCCCTCGTATTCCATTATTTAATACTAGTATTAGACCATGCTTGTAATATTTTTTACAAATTTTCAATTTTTCAATTAATTTTACTTAATGCTTACACAAGGTAAACATTATTTTTTGCATAGTTTTAACAATAAATTATGAAGTTGACACATATACTAGTATTTATGTTAGATGTGACATGTTTACTCTAATGAAATAATGAGAATATCTTATTGTGATTTAATTTTTAACAAAAAATATATATTTTAAAAATGCATTAAAAATAATTAATTATACCAATTGTCTTTTCTATACTACACTTCAATATGATCCACTTTAAGTTGCAAGTATCTAGAATTATCCTTTTTGCAAATTGAATTTTCCTCCAACTAATTTTTAATTCTATAAGGTAGGAAATTTTTGTAGTGTGGCTCTTGTTTTCTTTATTTCTCAATCATATTATTGTTTAGAGTGTTTTTTTATGTTGGCATGTATATATGTAGAATGTATTACCCCTCCTGCTACCTCACTATCCACATGGATAATTTGTCTTTGAGAGAGCAAGGGTCTAATAGATTAACATTGGGTTGTTATCCTTTAGCCTCTTGGGAAGATTCAACCTTAAATTTGATTCCTTTTAACCATTGTTTATTTTTTCATGCATCTTACTTTGAGAATACTTTCGTAAATTTGTTGTATATCAACCATTTGATGGAGTCTTGGGCCTGATTCAAAATTGCATTTAAACTAATGTTACATGTATTTTGTGTGGGGGATGTAAGTAAAGTAATGGATTTGTAAAACATAGTGATTTGTCAAATAGTGATTAAAAAGGATTTTGGAGCATGTAGTGCCTTATAAAACACCCTTATCTCATAGCTTCTACCAATTCAAGATCAACCAAATCATTTATTTACATTGATTAAATGAAGGCTTCCACAAGCACTAAATTAGATTATTAAATTCTGTGATGAATTACATTAATGAGTTAAGAAATATAAGATCAAATTTCAATGGGGAATGGGATATATATGCTAAGCAATCTTAAACCTCTACTTGAGAAATGCTACCATAAGTAAAAAATTGTTAGTGTCTTGCTAACACCCTACATTGGTGTCTTGGTTTGGGTGTATGTGTTGGAGGTCTAAGATGTGCACCCATGATAATATATAGTGTATGCGCATGAAGATGGGGGACCAAAAAGTAGACAAAAATCCACTTTTTTGCTATTTTTACCATAATGTGCTTACATTATAGCTCGGTTTCATTATTATGCGATAAAGAAATATTGAGATCGCGTTATGGCTTGGATTTACAAGGCCATAATGTGCACGTTTGTTCTGAATGTAATAAAAAAATTAGAGCCCCAGACTGCAAAATCATTCCATGAAGAAAAAAAATATTGTGCAAATAAAGCACATGGGAAAAAGGGAGAGAGCATTTTAGGAGGCCGAAATTTGTCTGCTGATCGAATCAAGCATGACGAAGACTTCATCAAGTGATTTCTAGTTTATTTTAGGATAATTTTCATTATTAATCTAATTTTTTTCATTGTTCTTGATTTTTTGTTATTTTTATTTTTAGAGGTTTCAATACCTTCAATTGAAATTACTCATTCACTTGTATAATAGGATGGATAAAACATTTTGGAAACACCCCCCTTTAATTCTAAAACATCCTCTAAACACCCAACAAAACATTTTAGGGGAGATTGAAAATAACAAAGTTCAAATTAAGGGTTTAATAGATACCCTAAAATACCCCAATGTGAAAAATAACCATCGTCAAAACCTTGCTACATCATTAGAGTCATTAATATCTAATATCAATGATGTGGTGGGTCAAATAAACACATAGGAGGGTTACAAAACCAATTGTCACAATTTTTATGTAGACAAGTTGTCTTATGATGCAGTGAAGAGAAAAAATCACCATAGACAGGTTGTGTACTTTGTTCATTGATCCTAAAACTAATTCACCCTTACTATTGAGTTGCAGAATATTTTTGATCCACTAGTGTAACCATGAGGGGATAAAAAAATGGGATAGATGGTGGATGGTTTTTGACCAACTAGCTTGCAACAGTTTTGAGGTGCCATAGTATTTCTTGAGGAAACTCTATTGTGAGTTCATCCTTAATGAAATACCAAACTATTTTGACATTCAAGAGTTCCAAGGTAGAGGCAAAGGATCTACACAAGATAGAGTGGGGGCACAACGTTTACAGAACTGACCACTTAAACCCATTGCTCTCCCATCTATTCAACATGTTAGAACTGTTAGCATGTTGTGTTCTAGGTGTTATCATTGATGTAAAATCCTATTAATGACAAAGAGTATGATGGCGAAGTGTCAGAGGATTCTCAGAGTGATGATGAAATGGAGATTCAAGTGTGTTCATTTTTTCTTGAGGAGATTCAGTGGGAATGGCTTATTCTAGTAAGCCCAATAAGGTGACCTACTAAGCCTAGGTGATGGTGCATGATGGTTAGAGCTTCTTAGTGGATTGAGGAACATGTTTACATCATGGAGAGAATGTTTGGGGAGTTTTTAGGAACTCACATGAGTTTCAATATACAAGTACATGTTGAAGACCAAGATTCAGGTGCTCATTTGTACTAGGTATGGGTGCTAGGAGGCATAAAATTGAGTTTTGGAGCCAAGTGAGCTCATGGATTCATGTATGCATGTGTTTCATGATGTACCAAGTATGTTAAGGACTTTTGGATACTTTATATGGTGATTTATGATGTTATTTCAGTTGACCCTAGCTTAGAAAGTGTAAAACCCTAAGGGCTAGTCATGTAAGTCCTAGTGGTTGAAGATCTGTAAAAATATTTGAGCCATAATGATGATTGGAGATGATGCACATGGGTTTCCTTGAGGCGTGAGAAACTTTTGAGTCATTTTGTAATCGGAATTGCAAGTTATGTTAGTTTTAGTGAAACAAGGTCAAGAAGAAGGTTATTTCCAACTTGAATTACACCTTTTTATGCTCACCCTGAATGTGGGATTTTCATGGAATATTGTGGCTTTTAGGGATGTTTATAAATTGAGTCTATAAGGATTCACAAAAATAATTAGCTCATTTCATCATCACACTTTTATGAACGAATGTTAATAAGGAAAACAAATTTTTATGTGCTTAAAACCCTAGCTCAAAAGCGATAGGAGGGAAATTTCCCATAAATTCCCATAATTGATTGATACTTCATGTATTATTACTGGATTATGTATAGGACTCCTCCAGGTTCCAATAAAGGTATGGCAGTCCTTTTGGTGATGAGTGGACCTCACTCAAATAGGAATGTTTCTGAAAACGTTTAGTTTGGGACAAGGTTGTCCAAAGGAGTTGCAAAATAAATGGACATTTTTTTACTATGTGAGTTTTCATTGATATATATGATGCATAAAAATGGAAAAGTATAACCTATTTGTGAAGACTAGTCAAAGGGCAGTTTTGGGGCAGTTTTAGGTAGTTTGGGGAGATATGCTTGGTTTAAGGCCTTCCACTTGGATTTGGAAGGAGATATAATATGTTATATAAATATGATTTAGATATATTTCCAATGGTATAATTTTTGTCTCATGATGATGAGATTTGATGGGCCATCCAGGTCAGTTTGTGAGGAAGAAGGTTTCTTGATTTTCAAGACTGAACTGCTCAGGCTGAAAGATTGAGTTGATTGAAGCATGATGTGGATTATTTGATGATTTATACCACATATAAATTTAAGAGGGATATATTTTTTTCCTAGTTAAGTAATTTTTAGATATTTAAAGTGACATAAAGGGTGAAAACTAGTTGAGTTTGCAAAACTAGTTTCTGGGCAACATGTTTTGGTAAAGAGGAAAGTTGTTGTGGTTTGAACACATGAATGTTTCAAGAGGTATAACTTGAATAGAAGTTATTTAAATGTATTGAGGTTTCCATATAGTTTTCACATGCCATAGTTGATTTGTTTTAGAGTGTACTTGATGCCCAAAGGTAAAGACATGTTGTTGGAAACATCTGTTTAGTGAAGGATATGAGCCCGTGGGTCCATATTATGATTTAATTGATTGGTTAAAGTGAATATGTGACAATTTATGATGATTATATGGTATATTAATCATGTATGGTGAATATTGGAGCTTTAATAAACATGGTTTTATGGTTTCTTGTTTTATCTCATCCTAGTGATGGGGTTTCTCAACATTTTTGGTGCAAGTTGGATGCTTTTAGGAATGGTTGAATTATATGGGTCATATGTGAATGTTTTAATGATTAAAATGGGATTTTATGAAGTTTAATTGGTCGAAAAAAAAGGATTTAAACTGAATTATCTTTAATTTTAATCAAGGGGAGCTTATAAAACTTTTTTTTTGGGTGTTATTTTACACTAGTTGAATGTGTATGACAAGTGTGACCTATGTGTGAGTGATTTGTAAATAAAAAGGAATGTGTTGAGATATAAAGATGTATATGATAGTTTGAAGAATGATTTCAAGAGTGTGTGTAAGGGTTTGGAACATTGAGAAGTGAAGAAAGTGCAAAATTGTGCAAGTTTGAGAACCTAGGGTTTGAACAAGGGTTTGAAGGAGAAAGAGCTTAATCAGTGATATCAATTAGTTGCACACAACAACAAGAGATCATATATATTCATCAAAAGGTAGTTGAGTGGGTGCTTTATCATCTTGGTGGTTGTATCCTCCTTGTGGAGTTGGTGCTTCACTTTACTAGGGGTTGGTGCTCCTTGTAGGGTTGGTGCTCTACTAAACTAGGGCTTGGTGCTCCTTGTGGGGTTGGAACCACATTATATTTGAAACATAGAAATATGAAGTTTTTGTTTTAGTGGGTTTCATTCCCCATGATGGTTTCCCACTTATATCTTATGTTATGGTGTTGATTCTCTTATTCATGGTTGATTTCATGTATGTTATTTGATGTTGTGTACACATTAATGGTTGGATAAGTGGTTTTTGATTTAAGTAATATGAAATTAAATCAAATTTGTAAGTACTGATTCACCCCCCACTCAGTACTTGTGCTTACAACAATTGGTATCAGAGCAGGTCCTTTTGGAGAATTTTGATCACTTAAAAGGAGATCCATTGAAGCACAAAAATGGTGAATTAGTAGAGTGGGTTCTCTACCAACAAGGAACCTTTGTTTCATGGTGTGAATTATGATTTTTGGAGATTGAGGATGAAGAATCACATTATGTCCCTAGGGTTTGATATTTGGGAAGCTGTATAGAATGGTTATACTGCTCCTGCCACTACACCAACTACTGCTACAGAAAATAAGGTATGTAGTGACAATTCAAAGGCTTTTAATGCTAGCATGTGGTCTTCAAAAATATGAGATGGGAAAGGGAATGCATTTCAAGTTAGAAAAAGAGACATGAGATAAAATTCGAGTTTAGTATGAAGGTGAATCAAAGGTAAGAATATCTAATATTCAAACTTTTAGATTGATATCTATTTATATTCTATATGCCCCCTAGATCTATTTGGTAAACCAAACCAGCCATATGGGAGTCCTGTATTGAGAAGATGAGAATTGAGATTATAAGACGAGAATTGATATCTATATATTTGATTCTCCTATGTTGATTTTCCTCTGTTGATTCCTCTCCCAGATCTCTCAGGGGTGATGCCCCTATGCACTCGGCTGGTTGATAGGCTGAGGGGGGGCCAACCAAAAAAATATTATGTAGACCAGCCCTATACCTATATCTGTCTATAGATTCGGTTCGGGATGCCGGGGGACACCCAGCTTATGGATATAGGGGCACCAATTTGAAAGTATTAAGATGAATGATGTTGAGTCTATTACATCATATTTGTTTAGAGTTGACAAGATTGTCAATAACATGAAAGGGTTAGGAGAAGATGTGATGGAGGAGGTAGTTGTTCAAAAGGTTTTGAGGTCATTAACTCCTAAGTTTGATTCCAAAGTGTCTGCTATTGAAGAGGCCAAAGATTTTGCTAAGTTGAAGATGGATGAGTTACATGGGAGTTTGATTGTTTATGAAATGAGGTTGGTTGAATCCAAACCTGCCAAGAAAGAGATAGCTTTCAAATTTGAGAAGATTCCAAAGGATAAGAAGACCAAAGTTGATACTGTTTCTCATGAGTTAGGTGATGAAGAGTTATTTTCTATGGTTGCTAGAAGACTACATGTTGTAATTGGTAAGTATAAAGGAAAACTTCCTTTTAAATGCTTCAATTATGGTAAAGTAGGTCACTTTGATACTAAGTGTCCTCATAGGCATGAAAAGATAGATGATGATGATCATAAAAGCGGTCATGAAAATAAAAATCAGAGGTATACTAAAGAGAAGAAGGAGTTTAAGAAGTTTGATTATAAGAAGAAGGGTAAGAAAATTTTTTACACCAAAGAAGAGACATACTCCTCTGGAGAGAGTAGTGAAGATGATAGATCTAATAATGAGTTAAAATATGATCATAGATATGTAGGTAATGAGGTATTATTTATGAAAAAAGGTGCTATGAGATCCACTAGTGGAGGTTATCCATTGTTGGGTGATTTCATGTCAGAATCTTGCAAAATTTTTGAAGAAGAAGAATATGACATAGGGATTGAGTTAGCAGGTGTCCAATCAGAACTGAAGAATGCTGAAAAGAATAATGAGAAACTAAAATCACAGGTCAAGGAATATGAAATAAGGATTCCGGAATTGTAGACACTAAAAGAACAAACTTTGGGTATATTTCTAGTTTTGATCACATACCACTATTCGTATGATTCCTAAGTGACAAAAGTACTAATTGATCACTGAATTTGACATCTTTTCTTGCATTCTATTTTCCCTTTTGGTATTACAGTCCTTCTTTCCCAATCTGAATTTTGATACTTAGTCATTTTTGACTCTGGACACAAATTCCAAGTCAGGACGCCAGTGCCTAGGTTCCCCCATCTCATTTGGGCACCCATGACCTGTTTGTATTTTTCTTACATCTTTTGGGTCTTTTCTATCTATTTTTGGCATCTTGATTTTTAGTAGTCAGTTTTTTAGTGATTAATTACGAAATTCAATGAAGGGAATCATATAAATACAAAGATATGTGATCATAATAAAGGATCAAACACTAAGCAATTATTAGCACAACCTAAGGTTACATCCAAAGGCCATTACAAGAGAATTCAAGCATCCATATAACATCCATACAAGGGAAAAGGGACTACATTCTTCTGCATACACTTCATAAGAGGGGAAGTTCATTTTTCCATGCACACATCTCTCTAAATTCTCTACTCTAGCTATTGCTCGCTATCAAGTGTGACTCAAACAAGAGCCACATAGGGGACGATTTAGTACAATCTTAAATTTTAAGTTCACTCATTTAGGTGACCACCAGGATCAGTCAAAATACCCATTTGCATCTTTTTATTTTTAAGGATTTGATGCGTTTTGGGGTTTTACAAGTGCTCTTCTTTATTCTAGGTTTCAGGTGATCAACAACAAGATACAATGATATACATACGATCAAAGGTGACATCCAAGAAACATATCATGACCCTAAAAAATTTATTTTCACATCTTTTAAGCAATCACAGGTGCCTAGAGAAGGTCTCTAGTGCCCTAGGTGTCCTTGACGCTGCATAGGCACCCTAGTCCTAGCTTTCTCAACACATATGCATTTTTATGGGTTCGTTTACGACACTCTGAATTCCTTCTCCATTAGTTTTCCAACTTGGCACAACTTTGACATCACTGCAAATCAACTAAGTATTTCATCTATTTCATTTACAACTAGGGTTTCATATTTTCTATCTTATTTACTTGTGTAAAATACGTACTGAATTATTTATATCCTTGTGTTGGTACATATTTAGATTTAGAATTTATTTATTTAATTATTTTCCTAATCATTTGGTGAACCCGACTAGTTTCAAACACTCTTAAGGACCTTCTACTTTTATTTCTTTTATTTTCCTATGATCTTCTCATCATGGATATTTATATTCATGATTTCTTGCTATCCAATCTTGAGTGTCATGCTAAAATAATTACTTTTTTGGATCCTACTTGTATTCCTTCCACTAATCATCTAGATGATGTTTATCAGACATTCGTGAATGCATTTTCTCAAAAGATTACTTTTCCATCTGTTATACCTAAATTTTTTTCTATATATGAAAATGATCCTCCTCTATATATACGAGTCTACATCAATAACTTAGGAGTCAAACACTTTAGGAGATATTGGATCTAAGCTCAATATTTTTCCTTTATCATTTATTCAAGATATAGGCCTTCTGACATCTACTCTTAACCCAACATTTATTTCTATTCAAGCATGCGATTCTACTACATGTCTATGCTTAGACATTGTCACCTTACTACTCATAATTGGGCCAAAGACTATTCTAGTTCTATTCTTTGTCATTGATATCCCAATTCCATATAACTACTTACTTGGTAGGCTATGACTTAATAGAAAGAAAGCAGTGTCTTCTAAAGTTCATTGATGCGTTATATTCTTACATGATGGATTTGAATATGAGGTTCCTACTGATAGTACACCATTCAAATATTGGAATCTAGATCCAACCACTGCATTACCTATTCCGAATTTTGATACTATCCATTCTATTACTGATCCATGACCCATACACTATCCAGAGAAATTACCTCCACTAGAGGGAACTGTTTATACATTAGATGTTGTTCTATTTGATTTAGAATCCCCCCTCCTTCTACTACTGCTATGGTACTATATCGGGGGTCTGTCCATACATCGGATGCCATACCACCTTCATCATCTCCTCATGCGAAAAACTACTTCAGAAATACCTCCTTTCACATGCAATATTTTCATAAACAATGCTTTCTGGTCACACATTCCATTCGATATTTCTTTCTCTGACACTATTTGCACACTCAAACACTTGACTCAGATTGGATTTACACTTGATGATATTTTACCTCCACATCTATATGATGGAAATTCTTGCATTACTACTGCTTATGGCCTTCAAGTGTTTCACCTCTCATTCCTTGTTGCATGCACTCCACACATCTCACCACTTACTCTTGGCCAGTCTTGGTTTGACTATATTGGCAGCACTTTAGATTCATATCATATCGATATTTCATTACCCATGCCTTTTGGACACATTTTAATTTACAATGGATCATTTCTCGGCTATTCACAAAACCTTACTCATTGGTATGCGCATGGATTTACATTACCATATTTCACTAACGAGGAATACACAATGGGAATGTATAATCTACGTTGCAATGGATCTCTACGGGATCAACCATAAACTATTTCTTACCAAGTATTGGATGCATCAACTTTCAGTTTTGACCATGAAAATGATGATATCTTAGACAATGTTACTTGATCACTCCTTTCTCCATACACTTGGTGGGCATCATACTTCTTCTCCACCCTTATAGCACTATCAAGTGTCTTATATACTATACACTTCACATTTACTCTTTCACACACGTCTCACACATATTTATACACTTGTATCGTCATTACTCGATGATGTAATCTTGTGCTATGGTTCAAACTTGACTATTGAGGGATTACTAAATTCATGAACCTCACATCATCACATTACACACTACACACTCGACATATTCACAACACATATTTCTCTTGTACAATCAACATAACACAATACCCTATGATGCACTCTAGTTCCACATTTCATACTCGACTGCTAAGGGTATCAATATGAAATGAACCTCACCAAAATAACTCTCTCAATTACTCACTCACACTCTATGCTATACGCTTTGATGATCATATCTTTCTAACATTCATATTAAAACCATTTCTTGATGATGCTCTCTTGTTCTGTGGTTCATTCTTGACTGCTGAGGGGTATTTATAAATAAACCTCATCTCATACATACTCATTCACATTTTCTCAGGGGGCATGCGGCTCCTATCACATTCACTCTACATTTCATTCCATCTCACACATCCACAACATACTGTATACCTTGGTTGCATATTTTTCTTGTTTGTTTATACTCACATGATACATCTTGTTTACTATGTTAGCTGAATACATAATATGTCATTATATTTTCTATATACACATGCACGTTCAATTGAATTCTATTTGTAATTGAATAATTTTACAGATCAATACATGCAACATGGATGCTTGGTGTAGTAACCATTACCAGTCCCAAAGCAGCTCCTGGGGGTATCCAATTTCATACACACATCACATGTGTTATTGTTTCGATTTATACCACTTCCTATTCATCGTAACAGATCATTATATCACATTATACACAATATTACATACTTTTTATCTCTCTAACATGTTAATGGGTGCTTCATGTGTAACTTTTATCTTACAGGAAATATTTTCTACCATGGGTATCTGTTACTATTTGCTTATTATTGCTTGTCATTGGATGCCATTGTTTGCGGGATTTTCCCTATGTCTTTCTTGTTATCTGATTTCTTGTATGATTTCAGCCAATGTGGCCATGATTTTCTTACAACATCATGAGTGATGTCCCATCTTTGAAACCCTCTTTTCATGGTCTACTTTGTCTACATTGTATTATTTCTTGTTAGCTTACACATTTTCTTCTACATGCATGCTTATCTTGTTTCCAGCCACATTTTTTGTGTGTTCCTTGGTTTCTACCAGACAAACTCCCTCCCCCTATAGGGCATTAGTTTCAACACAATTTCTAGTCCTCATTTGGGCCACATATTCCTTGTGACATCGCATGCACCCCAAACAAGGGGGGAATCCATTGGGTGAATCACTCACCACATATAGGGGTTTATAGTGACAATATATCATAATTTAGTACTGGTGCAAAATAACATTCAATATCATAAATGGCCCAGAACCTCACTCGAGTCCTCAAAATAGTACAAAAACTAGCGCCTACACATAGATGGTAGTGTCTGAGCACCCCTGACCCTTCCTGAGCACCTGTGACTAGGGGGCGGTTATAAAACTTTTCTTAGTTCAATAAATTTTTTGGTAGTTTACACAACCACTTTTACAGGATACACAATCCTTTAGCACTCGAAATTCATGTACTATACCTATTTTTCTATTTTTTCATTGGATCAGACTGGATCGAAATGGATCAGATTTGTGCACACCATCTACAATGGTGTTTACACTTTGAAAAGTAGTCAAAGTTTGGATAATAACAATATAATTTTCTCCCTACACTTTTTCTATTCTTGGCATGAGATATCCCAAAAAACTTGCACTCAGCACAACTGGCATGAGATCACCCAAAAAACTCACACTCAACACAATTGGAATGAGATCACCCAAAAAACTTGTTCTTCTACAACATCTTCAGGATCTTTTCTATCACTTTTACTCATCATGAATCAAGTGCACATGTTCCTTTTTACATTTTTACATACTTCTTACGTGTTTTGATCAATTTTTTTATGTACATGTATTTGACTACTTTTTCATTCTTTTATTTTGCAGGTCTATTCGTATGGGAAGCAATAGTCACATCAATCAAACATATTTCAAACATCAATCACACATCAAGAGAAAACAACAATAGGTACAACATGACATTTACACATACGCTTTCATCCCTAGGGTCATCATTTTTCATTTCCTCTTCTCTATCCACTTATTTTTTATCACTCCACATTTTTTCTTGTCTCCTCGACACGGTTTTCACCATTGATCTACATGGTTATTAGGTACACATATCTTATCTACTTTATGTTATCGAAAATTCTCTCAACAACATAAAGTGGGGGAAAATTTAGACACTAAAGTCACACACTTTGGGTATATTTCTAGTCCTGATCACATACCACTATTCGTATGATTCTTAAGTGAGAAAAGTACTAATTGATCAATGTATTTGACCTCTTTGATTTCTTCCTATTTTCCCTTTTGGTCTTACACCCCTTCTTTCTCAGTTTGAATTTTGATACTTCAGTATTTATACCTCTTGACACCAATGCCCATCCAGGATGCTAGCGCCCAGGCACCCCTGTCCCCTCTGGGTGACCCTGACCTCTTTGTACTTTGTTCACATATTTTGGGTCTTTTCTAGCTGTCTGGGCATCTTTCTTTTCACTAGTAAGCCATTTAGTGATTAATTACAAAATTTAACCAAGGGAATCATATAAATACAAAGCTATGTGATTATAATAAAGGACCAAGCACTAAGAATTTACTAGCACCACCTAAGGTTGCATCCAAAGGCCATTACAAGAGCATTTAAACATCCATCTAACATCCATAAAAGGGACAAGGGACTAAATTCTTCTGCATACACTTTATAGGAGGGGAAGCTCATTTTTCCATGCAAACATCTATCTACATTCTCTACATCTAGCTATTCCTCAATATCAAGTGTGACTTGCACAAGAGCCACCTAGGGAATGATTCTACACAAAAAAAAAAAAACATAAAACTACATAGAGTCTAAAATGTAGTGCAACACCTGGATCATAAGTTCACTCAATCAGGTGACCACCGGGGTCATTCCAAATCCCCATTTGCATATTTTTTTAAGGATTTGATGTGTTTTGGGGTTTGCAGGTGCTCTTCCTTATTGCAGGTTTCAAGCGAGCTACAACAACATATAAGTGATCAAATTGACATCCAGAGAACATCTCACAACCCTAAAAAATCATGTTTCACAGCTTCTAAGAAGTCACATGTACCCAAAGAAGGTCTATGGTGCCCCTGACCCTATATAGGTACCCTAGTCCTAGCTTTCTCGTCACTTCTACATTTTTTTGAGTTCGTTTGTGACACTCTAAGTTCTTTCTCTCTCAATTTTCAAACTCGGCCCAACTTCGACAACATTGCAAATCAAATAAGTATTTTATATATTTAATTTGCAACTAGGGTTTCATATTTTATAGCTTATTTTATTATGTCAAATCTATACTTAATTGGTTATATAATTGTGCTAATACATATTTATATTTAGCATTTATATATTTACTATATTTTCTTAATTAGGAACATGAAGAGAAACATTGGGCTATTACTGAGAAGCTTGATGAAACTGTGAGAAAGTTAGAGATGTAAATGAGTAACATGAATCTTATCCTAAAATCTAAAGAAGAACAAGTGACCATCCATAAGAAATAGCTATCAGATGTAGCAAGTAAGGCAAAGTCATATCATAAATTTGAAAAAAGTTTCAAGGTTCTTGATGATCTCTTGAGCAATCAGAAAGCATCAGATGATAGAGCTAGTTTGGGATTTAAAGATGAAGTTAAGGATAAATAAATGAAGCAAGTGGGTATAGTTTCAAGCAAGGAAGTAGGTGAACCAATCACTAAAGAAGGAAAGAAATTGACCTACACAAAGGAAAATGAGAAGACTAAGCCTATTAGGAAACCTAATGCCTCAAGGTATAAAATATCTTTCAATGGTTATTGTTATACTTGTAATGGATTTGGTCATATGGAAAAAGAGTGCAGAAGGTCTACTAAAGATGCTCATCCATGGAGAGATAGTAGGAGTGAACAAGCTAAGAATGTGGTGTGCTAAAATTGCAATGAGGTAGGTCATGTTGCTAGTTTTTTTGAATGATCCACCTAGAAAAGTTGAGGGATATAAAAAGAAGAATTTAGTGGTTTATTTCAGCTGTAACGAGGTTGGTAATGTTGCAAATGAATGTGACTATGGTTTCTCAAGGAAAAACAAGAGTTTTTCAGGGACCTAAGATGTAAGAGAGAAGCTTTCAATGGCATAACATACATGATAACATTCATAAGAGCCATGATGATGATTGGAAACGATGCATATGGGTGTAATTGAGGTGTGAGAAATGTTTTGAGTCATTCTGTAACGGGAATTGCAAGTTATGTCAGTTTTAGTGAAACATGGTCAAGAAGAAGGTCATTTCCAGCTCGAATTGCACGTACTGATGCTCACCCTGAATTGTGTAATTTGCATGGGACCTTTTGGATTTCAGTGATATTTATAAATTGAGTTTATAAGGTTTCACAAAAATAATTAGGTCATTTCATCTTCACATTTTTATGAACAAATGTTAAGAAGGTAAATAACTTGTTATGTGCTTAAAAACCTAGCTCAAAAGTGGTAGGATAGAAATTGATCATAAGTCCTTAAAATTTATTTCTAGTATGTGGATGATGATTTTATGATGTAGAGGAATCCTCCATGTTTCTAGAAAGGTATGATAGTGTTTGTGTTGATGAGTGGACCCAATTCAAATAGGTTTGTTTATAAAGAAGTTCAGTTTGGGACAAGGTTTTCCAAAGGAGGTGCAAAATAAATGGACATTGTTTTTCTTATGTAAGTTTTTATTTATTTCCATGATGGTTTCAGGTCATTGTGAAGCATAAAAATGGCAAAGTATACCCTATTTGTGAAGACTAGTCAAAGGGTAGTTTTGAGTAATTTGCATAGATGAGCTTGGTTGAATGTGTTCCAATTAGAGTTGGAAGGAGCTCCAATATGTTATGGAAAGAGAATTTAGATATATTTCCAATGGTATAAGGTTTTTCTCATGATGATAAGATTTGGTGGGTCATCTAGGTTAGTTTGTTCGGAAGAAGGTTTCTTAGTTTTCAGGGCTGAACTACTCATGCTGAAAGATTGAGTTGATTAAAGCATGAGATGGATTATTTGATGATTTATACCACCTGAAAATTTAATAGGGAATTTTTTTGTTCATATTGAAGGAATTTTTATGTCTTTAAAGTGATAGAAAGGGTTCAAATTAGTTGTGTTTGCAAAACTAGTTTCTGAGCAACATGTTTTGGCAAAGAGGAAAGCTACTGTGGTTTGAAAACATGGATTATTAAAGAGTTATATATTATATATACGTGATATAAAATTCATGATTTTTCCATATAGTGGTCACATTCCATATTTGAGTTGTTTTGGAGTGTTCTTGATGCCCAAAGGTAAAGACATGGTGTTTTAAACAATTGTTTGGTGAAGGATATGAGCATGTGGGTCCATATTATGATTTATTTGATTGATTCAAGTAAATGTGAAACCATTTATGATGCTTATATGTTATATTAATCATGTATGGTGAATATGGGAGCTTGAATAAGCATGATTTTAATTCATCCTATTGATGGGGTTTTTGAGCATTTTTGGTGCAAGTTGGATAGTTTTAGGCATGACCGACATACATGGGTCATATGTGAACATTTTAATGATTCAAATGATATTTTATGAATTTTATTTGGTCAAAACAAAGGAGGGAAACCAATCTCTCTTGAATTTGAATCAAGGAGAGCTTATAAAAGTGATGTTTTAGGTGTCATTTTACACTAACTGAGTGTCTATGAAAATTGTGACCTATGTGTAAGTGATTTGCAGGTATAGAGGAATATGTTGAGATCTGAATGTGTGTATGATAGGCTGAATAATTACTACAAGATTTTTTACAATGGTCTGAAGTATTGAGAAGTGAAGAAATTGCAAGTTTGTGTAAGTTTGAGAACATAGGGTTTCAACAAGGATTTGAAAGAGAGAAAGCTGAATTAGCTATCTCAATCAGTTGTGGCAACAAAAATACATTAGATATCTTCATAAAAAGGTGTTTGAGTGAGTGATTTATCATCTTTGGGGTTGTAGCCTCCTATTGAAGTTTTTACTTCACTATACTAGGGGTTAGTGCTCCTTGTAGGGTTTTTGCTCTAATAAACTAGGGGTTGGTGCTCTTTGTGGGGTTGCTACCTCACTAAATTTGAAAAATAAAAATAAATTTTTTATTTTTAAGTGGGTTTTCTTACCCATTAGGGTTTCCCACTTATATATTGTGCTATGGTGTTTATTATTTTATTCATGGTTGATTACATGTATGCTATTTGATTTTGTGCACACATTAATGGTTGGATAAGTGGTTTGTGATTTAAGTAAGTAATCTAAAATTAAATCAAATTTGTAAGGAATGATTCAATCCCATTATTAGTCTATTGTGCTTTCAATGAAAATCCTTTTTATTTTGAAGGATATAATGGAGGTTGAGACTATTGATTCTATTAGGTAATTGACACATTCAATATTTCAGCATGGGGCTCGTCTCTCCTAGGCTGATGAGGTTGGTACTTCAAGTGATAAAACATCATATAACATAGTTTATCATGATTTTGGGAGTATATTCATCTATGTGGTTAATGAGGCAGCTTCATAGTCTCACGAGGCACCTCTACAACCTTGTGAGGATGCTCTATAACCTAGCAAAGAAACTCCACATCCTAGTGAGGCTACTCCACAGGTTGAGTAGGGTATTTGATTGGAGGAGGCACATCGTGATTTTGTGTTGGAAAATATCATCATCATAGATATTCTACTGGATTCAACCTTTGGTATTGATCAATAGGTAATTTTACATGAAGTTATTTGCAATTTAGTATATAATACCAAAATTTATAATTAATAATATTAATCCATTATAAATGAAAATTAATGATTCATGTGTATTTTTATAAAATTATAGGGTCAAACTATACATCTAGTGTCACATTACCTTTCTTCACATTTGTTTGTAGGAATGCCAAACCCTCATGTATAAATTGGTAATAAATTTGTAAATATTTTGCATTAAATTCTTTTCCATCTAGAGATGTTATCCTAAAATTACAATTTGATGTTGAACATGTGGATGTTGGTATGAGTGCACATGTTGGTGAATATATTAGTGTGAGTTTTATTATTTTTAATCATCATATAGATGAAGAGAATGAACTATAACTAACACATGAAGAGAATGAAATATAGCTAACACATAAAGATAACGTCATGTAACTTTTATGTGTGTTACCTTTTTCTTGTTTTTAGTTGATTACATCAGTAGTGTCTCCTGTCGATATTCGATCATCATTAGGTATTGGAGTTGCTATGGGTATAACTTCTATTATGCCTCTTACTTAGGTATGAGCTAGTAAAGCCATTTTCACAATGAATTAATTGTATTAAATAACATCATATAATATAATTAAATGGCATTCATGCATATTCTAATTTTCATCATCATGGTTATCATAGGAGGAGGTGACAACTCTAGTTTATGTACCTCCTACTGAGTTTGTTGCCCTTGAGGCTGATCTTGAGAGGAAGATGATGATTTTGAGTGATCATGAGATTGCAGTAAGTATTTATTTATAAGTAATGTCATTTTATATGTCATTAGTTGTATACTAATGGGTATTTTGTTTGTTTTTATTAAAAGTTTGAGATACATTCCACTGATGTGATTGGTTCATCTTCCTGATGCCGAAAAGAACTAGATTATTTGATGATAGCCCATAGTTTAGATGTATACAGATTTTTTTGTATGTCTTCGTGGCATGCTGGCATAGATTTGTATTTTGTTGATCTATATCATTGTATTCCTATATGGATATGTTAAGACATTGATTTTTTCAAATATTATATGCTATTAATGATTTTTGAAATCAATATAATGAATGAGACAAAAATATTTTGTTTTAAAAATTGTATAGTGGATGAAACATGCTTTATAAATCTATCTAAGTGGATTAATATGATTTCATATTTATGCTATGTTAACATATATTATTAGTGTTAATTTTTTTTTAATGTTTTGAACATGAGAATCAAAAAATATATGTAACTAACATACAATCTATCCACTATTATAATCATTCAATGCCATCAATTATAATTATTTAATGTCAACGCTAATGTCATCCACTTACTGGAATATCAATAATTCAAATGAAAAATATGTAATGAGACAAAGTAATATTACATTAATTATAATAATTCAAATTTAACGTGAGAGAGAGAGAGAGTGTGTGAGAGAAATAAAGAGTGAGAGTGAGAGTGAGAGTGAGAGTGGGAGAGAGTGTACTGAGACATACTTCTAGCTGAGTTAGAAATCCTTGATGGAAGGAATTCTTGATGAAGATATGTACCAAGACGCGTGTCTAGATGAGTTAGAAATCCTAGATGAAAGGCGGCTCAGAGCTGAAATACATCACCGGGTATATGTAGATACAATGTGTTGTTAGTATAATAAAAAGGTCTATGAATGAGAAATATAGGTAGGGGACCTTGTGTTAAGAATTGATAGCCGGATTGACAAAAGGGTTGGCAAAGGTAGAAAATTTAGGCTGAAATGGTTAGGGCCTTATCAAGTAATGGAAGACTAAAAAAATGGTGCATATTGTTTGTGTACCTTGGAGGGTGAGGAGTTTGGAGAATCTGTCAAATTGATTCACCTTAAATTTTTCTACATATATTCATTCATATTTCCACACTATTCTCTATTGCATTCATATTGTATTGTCATTTGCATTATCACTTTGTTAAAATTGTAAAATAGAAACTTACTGTTCAAGTGATTCTTTGGCTATCAAACAATGGAAAAAATCTTAATCATACATGTTCTACACTATGCTCATACATTCAAATTATCTAATATTTATCATCACTTTCATTTGAGAGACAAATTTTTACATTGCTTTATGGGGACTTACATGCTCAATATTATTCATGGTTGCTTCCAATTTGGATGTTTCTTACCCATAGTTTTCTCTAGAATATTCTTGATGATGAATCTTCCCCTAAAATATCTTTCCATGATAAAAAATGTAGACACTAAATCACGCACTTTGAGTATCTATCTAGTCCTGATCACATACCACTATTCATATGATTCATAAGTGAGAAAAGTACTAATTGATCATTGTCTTTGGCCATCTTTGCTTGCTTTCTATTTCCTCTTTTAGTCATACACTCCTTTTTTCCCAGTATGTATTTTCACACTTTGACATTTCTCACTTTGGAAACCGGCGCTTAGAAAGGACGCTAGCACCCAAACACATTTTTCCCCTCTGGGCACCCCAACCTCTTTGTACTTCTCTTGCATCTTTTGGATCTTTTCTAGCCATTTGGGCATCTTAATTTTTGGTAGTCGGTATTTTAGTGGTTAATTATGAAATTAAACCTAGGGAATCATATAAATACAAAGAAATATGATCATAATAAATGACCAAACACTAATAATCTACTATCTCCACCTAAGGTTGCATCCAAAAGGCATTACAAGACCATCTAAGCATCCATATGACATCCACATAAGGGAAAGGGAATGCATTTTTCTACATACACTTCATAGGATGGGAAGTTAATTTTTCCATGCACACATTTATCTACATTTTCTACATCTAGAAATTTCTTGCTATCAAGTGTGACACGCACAAGAGCTACCTAGGGCACGATTCCTTCACACACACCCAAAGAACTACATGGGCTCTACAATTTAGTGTAGTGCTCAGTAATAAGTTCACTTTGTTGATAACAGGGGACAATACAACCTCCCATTTTACATATTTCTTTTTTAGGATTCGATGTAGTTTGAGAGTTTTGTAGATGCTTCTTTATTGCAGGTTTCAGGAGAATAACAATGAAATCTAGTGACATACAAGCGATCAAAGGTGAAAAACAATTAACATCTCACAACCATGCAAAATTGGGTTTCATACCTTCTGAGTAGTCACAGATGCCTGAAATAGCTATCTGGTGCCCTAGGTGCCCCCTAACCTTGCATATGTGCCCTGGTCCTAGAATTTCTAACACTCATGTAATCTTTTGGGTCTTGTTATGACATCTTGCCTCTTTGTTCTAGAAATTTTCTAGTGCTTCACACCTTCGACATCATTGTTAATTAGCTAAGTCTTTTTATCTATCCTTTACAACTAGGGTTTCTAATTTAAATTGTTTATTTTTTTGGGTCAAGGCTATACTTAATTGTTTATATCATATGACTATTAAATAATTTAGATTTATCATTTATTTATTTCAATATTTTCTTAATCATTTGGTGAACCCAACTATTCAAAACCTTCCTTCTGAGTATGTCTTCATCTTATCAAGTCATGGATCAATATTCTTATCCTTATTTCATTCCCACTAAGGTTTTTGGCATGGTTATTACTGCTATCAATTTTATGTAAGTTTGTACTCAACATCCTCCTCACTTTATTATGCCTATGGCCGATCTTACTATCAATGTAGTAACCACTTTCCTTACTCACCCTCCTACAACTCCACCTATTTATATTCCACCGTCTATCACTTGTATGGATCCTTTTGTTACTTGTAACGGCTATGATATCATTAAGTAACTTAAGAATAAACAGGCTAAAATTTCTCTCTATGACCTATTGTGCAATGCACCTAATTTTCATCATACATTAGAGGCTTCCCTTCGTTCTATTCACATTGAAAGTGATAATTCTTCGGTGGCATTCGCACACCTCATTCGGTCTCTTAAAAATATGCCACGTGATATATCATTTACTAATGAGGACATATCATCATATGCTATTGAAAATCCTTATGTGCCTTTGCTTATCACTGCTATTATCGGAACCATTTGCATCAAGCATGTACTCATTGACAATAGATCTACCATTAATTTATGTGTTCATTCCCTTTTAAAACAAATTGTCATCACATATAACCTAATTGCTAAAAAATTACAGTCTTATTCATGGATATGATTAAACTACTTGTACATGCTTGGGCACTATAAAATTACCTATACAAGTCAGGACTGAGACTATCCCTACCATCTTCTTTGTTATTGATACCTCATTTTAGTTCAATGTTTTGCTGGGTAGACCATGGATTCATGCAATGCATGCAGTTCTATCCATTGTTCATCAATAAGTCAAATTTCTACATGATGGCTATGAACATACCATTGTTTTGGACCCTGAGTAATTTATATTATACCACATAGATCCTGTTACTATTATTCCTATTCCTCCATTGCAACCTAATCCATATAATAATATTGATACATATGATATCATCCAATCTAGTGCTTCACAATCTTATTCCACCACTCCAAGAACTCCGGCTATTTCCACTCATACTAATGTAATCATTTCACCTACAGTGTCTACTGCTATAAACACTACTGATCTACTCGTTGAGGATCCTCTTGCTCCTACATCTGGTACACCTTCTACTAATCTCCTTGATATGACTATCCAACATGATAATTCCATCATCGATGATTATGATGATGAGGTCAATACTATTGAACTTACTAACGACAAATTGTGCAATCTTAATTTTAATCCTATTGAGGTAGATGATTCATATTTCAATGATAATTTCATTGCTGTTGGCCATGGTGAATATCAATTCAAAACACCCCCTCCTTCTAATAATGCTATGGTAATTTATCAGGGGGTTTGTCCATACTTTTGATGTCATTTCAACTTCTCATGGATAATCTGCATCCACGCTTCCACCTTTCACATACACACTTTTCATAAATAATTCTTATTGGAATCATATTCTGTTGGATATTAGTTTCTCTGATACTATTTGCACATATGATGGCTTGAGTCATCTCAACTTTACACTCAATGATATCTTACCACCACCTCATTCAACCCATCTCTATCATGGATGTTTCCATATTACGGCCGCCTATGGTCTTCATGTCTTCTATCTCCTAGTTTTTGTGGCATGTGCTCCTCAAACTTCTCCACTGACACTTGGGAAATCTTGACTAGACTACATTGGAGGAACTTTGGACCCTAACCATACTAGCATCACATTCCCTATGCCTTTTGGTTGTGTTTCTATTGACAATGATTCATTTCTTAGCTATTCAAAATATCTCACTCATTGGAATGCACATGATTGTCCACCAACACCTTTCACTGATGAAGAGTACATAATGCACATGTACAATTTATGCCACAATGGCTCCTTATATGATCCACCACACACTATTTTTTACTAGGTTTTTGACGCATCTCCATTTGGCTTCAATCATGACAATGATGATCTATTGGACAATGTCACTTGATCATCCATATCATTTCATACTTGGAGGTATCATAATTATCCCCTTAGCACTATTAGATTTCTTACATATTACAAACATCACATCTAATCTTTCACACATGTCTTACATATCTTGATACATTAGTATCATCATTACCCGATGACACACTCTTGTGCTATTGTTCACACTTGACAATTGAGGGCTCACTACATTCTTGAACCTCACACATTACACATTCCACACTTGGTGCTTTCAGGATATATCTCTCTCGCATACATTATACATAATAGACTACCCTACGATGCACTCTAGTTCCACGGTTCATAATCAATTGCTGATTATTTACATTTATAATTAACCCTACCACACTTGGTCAGTCAATCACTACGTTATATGCTTTGATAATCATATATTTCTAGCGCACTGTTCAAACCAATTCCTGATGACACAATCTTATTCTATGGTTCATTCTCGACTATTGAGAGGGCATGTATAAATGAACCTCATCTCATACATACTCATTCAAATTCACTTGGGGGGAATGCGATCCCTATCACACTCACTTTTCATTCCATTCCATCTCACTCATCCACAACATACTACATATCTTGGTCACACATTTTTCTTTCTTACTTGTACTTGCATGATACATCTTACTTACTATGTTAGCTAGATACACTGTATGTAATCATCTTTTCCATATGCACATGCATGTTAACTTGATTTCTAGTTGTAATCGTAGACTTTACATGTATCGATACACACAACATGGATGCTTGGTGCAGTACCTACTACCAGTCCCATAGCAGCTCCTGGGGGAATCCACTTTTGTACATACTTTAGGTGCTATTGTTTTGATTTATACTATTTCCTACTCATATTAGCACATTATATCAGATTATATGCATCTTGACATACTTTATATCTTTCTAACATGCTAACAGGTGCTTCATGTGAAAAATTTGTTTTGTAAGAACCCTATGTCACTAGGGTTGTTTATTACATTTCTTATTATTATTTTTCATTTCTTGTCATTGTATGCCATTGTTTGCAGGATTTTCCCTATGTCTTGCTTGTTCTTTGATTGATTATATGCTTTAGGCCACATCAGCCTTGGAACATCATGAGTGATGTCCCATGTTTGAAACTAGATTTTCATTGTCTACTTTTTCTGCGTTATTGCATGCTTACATTGTATTATTACATGATTAGATTACATCTATTCTTATACACGTGTTTATCTTGTTTTCATTAACAATTATTTTCCATCGACTTTGTTTGTGTGTTCCTTGGTTTCTACAAAGTACACTCCCTCCCCTTTGTAGGGAAACAATTTCAGCATAACATACAATCATCCTTTGGGCCACATACTCCTTGCGACATTGCATACAAATCAAAAAAGGGGGGAATCCATTTGGGTGAATTAATCACCCCATATGATGTTCTACAGTCACAATACAAAATAGTTTAGCACACAGTCAACATAGTCTTCAGTCTCAGAAATGACCCAGAACTTGACTTGGGTCTTCAACACAACATAAACACTGTAGCGCTCAACACCAAACAATAGCACCTGAGTTCCCTTGAACCTTCCTAGATGCCTATGACTAGAGGGAAGTCACACAGTTTTTCTTATTTCAAATTTTTTTTTGGTAGTATACATAGTGGCTTTTACAGGATAGACAATCCTTCGGTACTCGGCATACATGTACTACACCTTTTCTACTCTCATGTTGGATCATAATTGTTCGAAATGCATTTGATTTTTACACACCATCTGCAATGGTGTTTATACTTTTGGAAATAGTTAAAGGTTAGAGGATGACACCATACTTTTTTCCCTACACTTCTTTCATTTTTGGTGCGAGATTGCCCGAAAAATTTGTACTCAACACAACTAGTGTGAGATCACCCAAAAAACACATCCTTATACAACATCTCCAGGATCCTTTCTACACTCTTTAATCATCACAGATCAGGTGCACATGTCCCTTTTTGAATTTTTACATAATTTCTTACATACTTTTAATTTTTTTTCATCAATTTTTTCATATGCACGTATTTGACTACTGGTTTGTTCTTCTCTTTTGCAGGTCTTTCCTTATGGGAAGTAGTAGTCACATCAAGAACACATCATCAAACATCAAGACACATCAACAAAAGGTAAAAATGATACATCTACATATACTCTCTCACCCTACGGTCATCATGATCATTTTTTTACTTCCTCTTCTCTAATTTCCATGATTCACTTTTTATCACTCCACACTTTTCCTTGTCTCTTGGATCTCTTTTCACCATCGAACTACATGGTTATCAGGTATGCATCCCTTATCTACTTTATATTATCAAGCATTCAATCAACAACATAAAGTGAGGGAAAATGTAGACACTAAATCAAGCACTTTGGGTATCTATCTAGTCTTGATCACATACCACTATTCATATGATTCATAGGAGAGAAAAGTATTAATTGATCACTATCTTTGGCCATATTTGCTTGCTTTCTATTTCCACTTTCAATATTACACTCCTTTCATAGTCTATCTTTTCATACTTTGGCATTTATCACTCTGGAAAAAAATTCCTAACTAGGACGCTAGTGTTCAGATACCTCCATTCTCTCTGGGTGCCTCGACCTCTTTGTACTTTTCTCACATCTTCTAGGTATTTTCTATCCATTTGAACATCTTTCTTTTTGGTAGTTGGCCTTTTAGTGGTTAATTAAAAATTAAACCAAGGGAATCATATAAATAAAAAGCTATGTGATCAAAATAAAGGACCAAGCACTAAGCATCTACTATCTCTACCTAAGGTTACATCCAAAAGGCATTATAAGAGTATTTAAGCATCCATATGGAATCCAAACAAGGGCAAGAGACTTTATTTTTCTGCATACACTTCATAGGAGCGGAGGTTCATTTTTCCACACATAAATTTATCTACATTTTCTACATCTATCTATTTGTGGCTATCAAGTGCGACGCGCACAAGAGCCACAAAAGGAACGATTCATTCACACACACATAGAGCTACATGGTGTGTACAATGCAGTTCAATGCTCATTCATAAGTTCAATTTGTTGACAACCAAGGATAGTCTGAAATCCCATTTTAAATATTTATTTTTTAGGATTTGATGTAGTTTTGGTGTTTTACAAGGGCTTATTTCTTATGGTAGGTTTCAGGAAAATAACAACAAAGTCCAATGCCATACAGATGGTCAAAGGTGAAAAAAAATGAAAATATTGGGACCTTGCAAAATTGGGTTTCACATCTTCTGAGTAGTCACAAGTGCCTATAATAGGTCTCTGACACCCTAGGTGCAACTGACCTTTGTATATGTACCTTGGTCCTAAAATCTATGATACTCTTGGAATTTTGAGGCTCTGGTTATGACATCCTACCTCTCTGTTCCAAAAATTGTCCAACTCTGAACACCTTCTTCATCACTGGGAATCAACTAAATCTTTTTATCTCTCCTTTGCAACTAGGGTTTCTAATTTAAATTGATCATTTAATTGGGTCAAGGATGTACTTAATTGTTTATATCATAGCATTGTTACATAATTTAGATTTAGTATTTTTTTATTTCAATATTTTCTTAATAAAAAATATTCTAAACATTTAACCTAGAGCTTTTTGTTCACCTATCTCAACCTTCGGCAATGAGCCCTTGCATCCTACTAGTTACATGGGGTTTAGATTAGGGGAAAATGTTTCTTCCCAACAAACACAATTCAAATTCAAATAAAATTATATATATATAAACAAACAATAAACACAAATGCTTTTATTTACAAATAATTCCACTTTTTGTCCCTACCAACCTTTGGTGGTGAGCCCATGCTTCTTATTGGTAACATGAAGTTAGGAAAGGAGGGAAGTGCCCTTAATTACCTATACTTCTTATTAGTAGCATGGGGCAAGACGTAGGGGGTCACATGAATAAATAAAAAGTTTCAAATAAGTTAGGAAATACAAGTTCTTTTAAAAATTACCAATAAAATGACTTATATGTATATGTTAGGAGAGACAACTATTCATTAAAACTAGATCTTATCAATCAATAGGTTATCTATGGATCTAAGTCTAGTCAAAACTTGCGAGTAAAATTCATTTCAAATTGGTTAAGCGAATCTTGGTTTGGGTTGGATTGTAGGTTTCTCAGTAAATCCTTTTCAAAGTTATTATCTCTTGGTCATTCTCATTCACATTCTTCAAAACATACATCTCACGTTCTTCTTGATTCTTAGTGGCGAGCCCTCGCATCTTACTAGTTACGTGGAGTTAAGAATGAAGTGAGGTTATCTTATCATCATATCATATTCAATACATTTTACCAATGGAATAGAAGTACTAAACATTACCTGAAAACTAAAGTTTCCTAATTACAGTTTGTTCCCGTATACATAATCACACACACACACACACACACACACACACACACACACACACACACACACACACACACATCATTTTGTTCATCATATTACATCATCATCCATAGCATACATTCAAAAACATAAAAATATCAGAAATTCTAAACCATCTAAGAGTACATAAATGAGATAAACCACGATGTAAAATAATGTTGAACCAAAAAGATGTCAATATGTATATATATATATATATATATATATATATATATATATATATATATATATAATCTGTCAAGTGTCTTGTGTATAATGTCATCACACCATAGGGTAAGTGTGGTCAAAATGTTCACTATGAGCTCAAAATACACAAAAAAATGATATACACATCAAAAATTATCTCAAAGTAATAAAGGCCCTAGGCTTATCCATCTCTCCTAGATCCTTGTGAAGGGGAAAGGTGAGGGATCCTACTGTGGCTCCTATGATGAGATCAGCTTGGTGTAGCATAGGAACATCCATGTATCAATCGGTGGGATTTTCCATGTGAACGATTGATAGTAGTAGTAGATCCATTGCGTGTGTGTCCTCATCACCTCTCTTGTTCCTCGTATACAAAGATCTCATTCCTCAGTTGATTCATCACCATCGTAACATGCCATAATGACACAAATACATCTATATGATTATTGAATCATGTTAAGATTCCAGGGTCTACAAAAAAATTCTCTCGAGTCTTCTTAGAGGGATCACAAACAATTCCAGGAGTGTTTCCTGAATAAGACCCTACCATCCATCAGTTGTGGCTGCAAAGAGAAAATAAAATATGGTGAATTAGAAAGTGAAATATAAAAATAAAAAGAAGAGAAATACTACTAACATCTCATCTAGGAAGCAAAGATAAAATAAGTGTGTTTATACTCACTCGGGTCTCCAAGAATCAAACTCATATTAATAACATGTGTTAGTACAAGAGTTGGTGCTACTTTCTCCTCCTCAACTCTCTCATCCTCATCCATACCCTATGGATGCATATATGCCTCCTCTATCTCATTAGGGTATACAATATCCTCCTCCACCTCCACTTTGGATTTGGAAGCCGCTGAGGCCTCTCCTAAACCCTGCCACTCATGTTTTGACTCCTCTTTTGAGCCTGAATCTATCTCAGTCTCTCCCTCCTCCTCCTCCTCACTCTGTGCTAGGAGTACACCAATATGTAACACACATCTCAGTCTAACTGTTACAGCGCCAACAACTGGATCTAGTGCAGCCCAATGGTGTGTTGATAGGAACCCTAAGTATTGTAATTGTCCACTATATTTTTCCCCTATGGGTAGCTCTCACCTCTTGTATTCCCATGTAAACTGTGGTAACTGCTGGAAGAACATATAAATATTGTAACCCAAACTAATGGGGCACCCAAATCACCGAATGAGTCTCATCTCTGCTACTCCGATCAACCAACTGGATAGTAGTGTTGCATGTAGCTAATGTAATCCCCTCCACTCCCCATCTACCAACCATGTCCTGATATGGCTATGCAATCATATCTATTATGGAAAAGTGGACACTAACTATGATGGACCCTTGAGTGGAGCCATGTCTACCCACCTAGCTAATCTAATCTCTATGGGATTTATTATCCCAACACCCCTCTGGTAGGGGATCATATACTCATACACCCATGACATGACTAGTGTAGGATGGATGAGAGATCCAACCCAACATCTAACAACTCGATACAGGTCATGGTAGGTAGTTCCAAGAATATCTAATCCCAATGCATACACCTTATTATAGAGCTCAACATTCTCGATGATTAGATCCCAATAGAACAGGAACCTATCCTCACCCTTATCCCCAATCAAACTCGAGGCCATTATACTAATGATGACCTAGCAAAGAGTAGGGATATGAGTGGTTTTAACTGTAACTAGTCTAACCCCCTGCTTGGCACCCATGTCAGGTGTCTGTGCATCTCCAAGGTAAGTGGCCCACTTGCAAGCCTTAACTGTTGAATTGGTGCTCTTTATCGC
Source organism: Taxus chinensis (assembly GCA_019776745.2). Lineage (NCBI taxonomy): Eukaryota > Viridiplantae > Streptophyta > Pinopsida > Cupressales > Taxaceae > Taxus > Taxus chinensis. The sequence goes on from CM034156.1 coordinate 387,550,948, forward strand.
CAACTTCCTACCAATGATAGGAACTCTAAGGATCCTATAAACATCCTCTAGGGTGATATTCCACTCACCTCTAACTCCAGGAAACTAGAAAGTGTTTCGGTCCACATCCCAATAACTAAATAAGTCACAAAGAAGGTGACTCACAGGGGCAATAGGTTATGTTTATGCAGATCCTCAATATATCCCCCCTCTCCAATAACCCCCTCTCTGGCCAAGTCAATAATTATAGGACCTGAGGAAACCACTCCTACTCTTGAGCTATACTCCATCTGATGTAGCTCCCCTGCATCCAAAACAAGGAGAAAAGAGCAAGTTAGAACCTGATAAGCACATAACAAGCTCACAAAAATAATATAAATGCAAGTAAAAAAAGAAACTTCATACTTAACTTTTTAAACACAAAAATTCATGATGGTTACATAACCGCCACTCTAAGTAGGGTGGCGGTTGCGCAACCACCACTCTGCTAGAGTGGTGGTTACGTAACCACCGTGATGTTTGCACAACCGTCACTGGCAGTGGTTATGCAACTTCCACTCTACACAAAGATACATTTATAACCTTCATGAGTGGTCATGTCCATCAAATTTAGGTCATGCCCTTAAATGCAAAAATTTACAAAAACATGGGAAAATGACCTAAAACACCTAAACAAATTACATAATCTAAAAAGAACCCCCTACGGTCATTTTGATTACAAAATCATCAAAAACCACCCCTCCTATGCCTAGTTTCAAACAAGTGCTACATTTTAGGGAAAAAATAAACAAATGCATATAACTTACATGTTTGTGACCCTCTACCACTGCCATTGGTTTCCTTGCCATTCTCACTGAGTGCTCTTTGATTTGACTGTATTCTCATGAGAAACGATCACTGGTAATCTAGAGCTCCAAAATTAGCTAGGAGTGTGTCTGAAAATGATTTCTAAAAATAGTAAAAAGTGATATATATATATAGCGCAAATTTGGTTTTCTAATATCACTTTGAGTGAGTGTATGTAGGGTTGGCACACTGGAGCAGGTATATTTCTCACCCTCGAGATATGGTAAGTAATCTTGTCATTTTATTTCAGAGTATTTTGCTAATTGTGTTTTATATCTGCACTTGATTCTCGTCTCTCTTTTGTAGGTGGTGGGAAGGTTGGATTGGTGTGGTTTCAACACACTGGTGATTAAGGTATAATTTCTAACTCTCCCATTTGGGAGCACCATACTCGGAATTCATGTTTTACTCCCATTCATGGCTAAAACGATTCTCCGAGGGGGCAATATGTATGCACCCAAAATTGCACAGGTGCTACATCGGTGGTACGGTAAAAGTCTCCAATGATGAAATATTTCTTTTCTAGAATAATGATGAGATGTCAATCCCTTCCCCTTACCTTCAGCATGTTTATCTGACTTGTTTACCCTTGCTTCTAATACTTTTAGCTTTTCATTCCTTCATGTTTTAATTTTTTCCCCTTTTCTTCTTTTCTTTAGCTTTAAGTTCATGACCACCACAATGGTTACATAACCACTAGTCTATGCAACCTATACACATTGGTTTGCATGGTAACCACCAATGCTACGTAGACCGGTTCCATGCACATTAAGCTGAGAATCCAAACTGCGTGTTTTGAACGCATGTCTCAAGTTTTTGAGTGTTTTTCTCACCCATTTCTTTATCATTTCACTTGATTTCTAGCTTGTTGGATACATATTGGAATCCTCTTCTTAGTTTATTATTAGAAGTTTGAATCCCCCTTTCTTGGATGATTTGGCAGTTCTTTATTTCCATATGTGTTAGACTTTTTATCTTCCATTTTTCTATAAAACAAAAACTTTACCTGTATTATGGGTTAGAGATTTTTTATTTAAATTTCATTGTTACTCTGCTAAAATCATGCTGAGAAGTACATAGACAACACAATACATTGCTCTGTTTCTTCCCACTTGTATTTGTGATCAATTTTCCTACAACTAGTCTATGCCAACATTTTCTTGATTTCTTCTTACAACCAGCCAGCACTGCACTCTGGATCATTTGGACTCTCATCTTTGGAAAGGAAGATGAGGAGACAAAAGAATCATCACCATATTTGGGAAGTAATCACAGTTCTACAGTAACCAAGTTGGGGGTGTATTTACAATTTATTCAAAGCTTTCATTTTAGAATATTGTTGTTAAAACTAAAAGAAGCAATACCCTTGTTTTAAGAGGTAGAATTTATAGTTTCTTTATTACCAGTATAAATATTCCATTGATATCTTCTTCCAGATTATCCCTATGGATCTGCATGAGAAAGCATTTGGAGGAAGGTTCTATGCACAAATTTCTTCATTTCTTTGTTTTAGAACATTTGTATATTTCAATTTCTTCATTCCTAGATTTGTATGCATATGAGAAAACTTCCATTGATATATTCTTTCCTTCTTATCCCTATGGATCTACAAGGGAAAGAAGCTTGAGGAAGCTTCTATGTCTACACTTTTCATTTTATTTCTTCATTATTAGTTTACCTATGCAACTTATTTGTTTTACCAGGGAAGTCTCAGGGGAAAGAGGAAGTTGCTTATGAGAAGCTTTCTTTCTTTTCATGATTCTAAGGTGAGGCAATTAGAGGAAGTTATATTTCCATAATTATAAGTTAGAATACATCTTTCTTTAAATTAGATTTAATTTCACATCCTGCAATAGAGGAATAACTACATCCAGCTATTCCCTGTTTGTTTTATTTTAGTGTAGAAGTAGGTTATTTATTTTATAATAAATTCATTTTATGTAGCTTTTATTTAATTTAATTTCCAATAACTAGAAAAACACAAAAAGATAGATTATAATTTAATTAGATTCATTTATTTATTTCTTTTAAAATCCTAATTGAAAATATAAAAATAATTAGATAGTTTGTTTTACTTTTCTTTAATTAAATATTTACAAATCAAACTTAGTTAAATTAAAAGGAGAAATTGATCATCTTTTATTTAATTCAAGTTTATTTATTTTTGTTTATTTAAAGGTAGGAACTAAAGGTAATTTAGATCTAGAAAGAACACAACTTCTATTTCCCTAGTGGCCTAGGCTACCTGAACTTAGCTCTCAGCCCCTTTGGATTTTAGCTTGCTTGTTTTTTTCCATTTCTCTTGACTTGGTGCCCACATGACCATTTCAAGTCCACCACAACAACATAGTAGAATATTCAATATAATTATAAGACAACCAAACATTGAAATAAACCAAATAGACATTGATCAAGGCTTGCACCAATTAGTCTTCAGATCCACACCTGTGCCTCCTAAAATCATTGGCCAACTCATTACCCTTAATACCGGATCAGATATTGCCAAAGAATATTGGGCTAAACAAGTAGATAGGCTTAGACCCAAAAATAATTTATTTTTCCTTTCCACACGTCTTCTCTTATACTTTCATGACCCTCTTTGGAGAGGAATTCACAAAAGATGAAGAGAAATTCCCTTGCATTCCTCAACCGAGTCGGGTTTTATTTGGTTCCACTGATATTGACCGAGATCTACATACCATGATCATATTTGATCGTAGTATCAACCCATACAAGTTAGGTAAGAATTCATCACTCTTAGTGAGAAAATTCCCATTTTTCCAGTTGATAACTTTGATTTTCTTGAATCTTATCATCATTCCAACCTATCCCTCCTGATTTAAAAAATATTGAAATTTGTAAAACCCTAATTGCAGATTGACAATGAAATGATGGGAAATTAAGTACAAATATGGTCTGAGCACTAAGCTAGATAAAAATAAAACCCTAGGTGGAAGAGAGAGAATATGAGACTTAGCTAATTTCACAATTAATCCCTAGGTGTGCTGAGCTGGAAAAATGATGAAATAATAAGATAGATTATCACAAATGAACCCAAAAAAATTGTAGAATTATCAGATATACCGGTATTGGGGCACCTAGACTGGGTCAAGGGTGCCTAGGTTCCAGAGTCTGCTCCTGGGTGCTTATGATTGCGATATGCTGATAATTTCCTTTCTTTGAAGAAGCTCTTGTCTGAATTATTTGCATCAGTTATTGCACTGAGATTTGGAATCCAGAGATATAGAGTCGCCAGGTACTTTGACTTGTGTAAGTGAGAAGATAAGTACCAACTCTTCCCCACTAGGCGTGCCAAAAAATGTTGTCGTGAAATCACTGCACCCTCTGAATGGCCAGGATGTGAATAGGATGTTCGGTGTGATTGGGACACATGGGATCACCTCTAAAGCTATGGGACTTGGGCTCAAGGTGAACCTCCAGAGAAGGCCGACTTCCTCTTCCTAAACTAAGTGTTGTACTACTCCTAGTGTAACAAAAATGATTATCTAATCATATGCTAACATCTTCATAGGGTTTTAGGGAAAGAGACTTACATAAATGAAACTATACTAGGGATGGTGATGCACCAAATAAAGGATGTTTCCAGACTCATAAAGGGTTAATTTGAAGAGGGTGTGTGCACCACAGGTCAACTTCACCTACTGCAACTTAGAGAGGGTACATGATACCACAAACTAAGAGACATGCGTTTCCTTTGTTAAACCTTATCAAACCGAGAAGTATACCAGTTTCCCATTGAAGAAGGATGAACTCAAGAAGGGTGAATAGACACCACAACTCAACTGCATGCAATACTCCACCACTCGATAAGCACAAAACTCTAAGAACCTACAATAGAAACTTAAACTTGCACAGTGTACCTGCAAGTACGAGAAAGGCACAAAGAAGCACAAAAGGATGAAAGGACTAAGATTAGTCACAAAACACACACTTTTATTTCTTCAATAACATGCACAATGCATCATACATTCAGAAGAGGCAATAGTTTCAGTTACAGTCTTAAAGAGGAGGTTTGAAAGTTCTCTTAGCACACAAGAACAACTTGCAGAAGAGAGAGGATTCTTGAAAAGTATACACTCGCCTGAGATATCTAATTGTCCAACTTGTCTGAATTGTTGGAACCCTTTGAAATGAGCTTCCAACTTACATTTATAGAAGAATATGTGAGAAAGAAGAGGAAATGCCATAATTACATTCCTAAGTTGAAGGTCCATGATGTATTTATTATAGTTAGTTGAACCACCTGAGAAGGTTCCATCATGGGTCATTAATTTCCTGATGACCTAGTCTTCTCAATTAATTAAAAGAATATTAAAATAAAATATTTAAATAATAATAATAATAAATATTATTATTAAAATATTTTAGTAAAAATATTAAATTAATTAACATAATGTCGGGACCCTCCGGTTGACCCGTTTGACTTGAAGAGCAGGGGGGTCCATATGGATAGCGTCTGCACATAGCCCAACTCGGTGAGTTTAGAATCCTCTATAAGCTCGACCGGAGCCAATTTACCCCATCGTCATGGCTTTTTGAACACCTTGTGAGCCAATCAAAATGAACTCAATTCTCCACAACTTATCTTCCACATCTCTTCTCGATGATTCGTGTCATCTTACCTTCTTTCCAGAACCGAACTCCTAAGTTCTTCTCTGGCTCAACTCACTTGAATACTGAGCTTAACCCAACATTTCTGAAAAGAATGGTTTTACCACAATGCTCATGGTTCTTCCTTATTATATAACATTTTTAGTAAGAATGTTTTGGCTTTGCCATAATAAGCATAATTGTACCTTCCAAATGATGAGAAAATGCCATTACCAATAAAGACCTAATGCTGTCATGATGTTGACCCAGGTTCATGCCCATAACATGTCGATAGACACCCTTAAGACTGATTCTTGGCCAAAGAGCCCTTTGGTATTTTGGCAGTGCACTCTACAATCTCGGCACCAATCAACAATTATGCCACTATTGGGATCTTAGTATGGCATAGGTAGCTGTGAGCTACACAACATACTCATTTTTCCAGAAACTAAAAAGATCCTTAATGTTACAATTTGCAACACATAAAAGAAGCCCTTCAAAAAATACATTGAATAACTAGGGCAACCAAGAGGACCTTGGAAAAATGTACAGGTAACAACCATATGATAACAACCATATGAATTCTTCCTTAGTCGTGGATCAAAGCTAATAGAAATAAAGCTAGATAAAATTAGCTTGAAACTACAGTGTAATCGTCCATTGCAAAAAAAAAAGTTTCTTTAAACCTGGTAAAAGAATACTTTTTATTGTCTGATTGGACGTACATAAAGGAAGGGTATAAATATTGCTTATTGCCCTCAGAGTTTCTCAAAGACACCATTTACAAGTAACAAGGATGTAGCATACAAAACAGCCAACCAGGTATTTTTAGAGTTGACCTTCACATTCAATTCATTTCTAGGAGAAAAAAATGTTGAGCAATATGAATCGTTTCATTTTGATCCGTAATAAACCTTCATCTCCTGATTTAGGGAAATTTTATGAAGCCTTGAATAACATGACTCCAATCCATCGTACACGGCAGCGAATATTTGTTTCCTATAGCTGCTTGCTGGAAACGCTCAGATGGTTTCTACTATACTGCAACATGCATGCTACTTGGTGCATGGGAGCTTGTCACCTATCGCTTCCATCTAGACAAGTTTTCAACATCACTTTCTTGTCAAAATCTTCGCACATGAGCCATGAATGAGCCATTAACGCATCACCTTGGTTGGGTCTGTGACGAGATACGAAGCCACTTTCTTTCCTCATAATGGTGAACCAAGTGATTTTTCAGGCTAAATTCTGAAATGTTCTCCTTTTCCCACGCATTCAAACTACAAGTGCTAACCCCCACTCGCCATGTTACTCGGTATCATTTAACAAATATCTTCATAATGCGGTGAGTGAAACTCTATCTTGGCCTGTAGCCTCCGCTGAAATTGGTATCATGTCGCGTTGTTTTCTCCACGACCCACTCCAATTCACCACTGTCTTATTAATCCTCCTGGTGACTCACACAACGACGTGGACCACTCCAAGCTGCGTGGAATTATCATGACAGATCGCCATCGTATGATCTCCACTTGGCAATTTGATCTAATTTCTCCCATTCGCTGAAGTATGATTATGGTTTTCCGCAGTTTTATCATGTTTGGCAGTGTTTTCCCAAATTTCCACATTCTTGGCAAGATGAGACTCGGGGCCCCCTTTATGCGGAAACCTTGTGTTGGCTTTCCATCCCAATATTTCCAATTGACCATGCTTGCCTGAATCTCCCCTACGTGGAGTTAACAGCTTGGACTGCCATTCATGAAAACCCACTTGGAAATCATCATGGAATTTTCCCATGCGTGGAAATTTCATTCTCTTGGTGCAAACATTTCAGTTGTAGCTTGTAAGGTGTGATAATTCCAATAGAAACCTTTATGCCTGATGACCTAGTGGCTCATTAAAGATGCTCATATAATTACAAAGCAAATTGTGCCTCATGAATATTCTGATATGAAACAGTTCCACCTCTATGAGATTCACTTCCATGAGTTACATTGTAAAATAAGTAAGGTCTCAATAGAGAATCTTTGTAATAAATTTCATTAGGTCTCCCAGTAACACTCTCACTGTCACTTAATCGATTTTCATAAAAATAGCTTAAAGGAAAATCCCGAATTTGAGGATGCATTCGATACTGAACAGATAATAACATAGTTGGATGACTTGCTTGTTGGAAGCACTCAAAAATAACTTCTACTATACTGTAACATGCCTACTGCCTCAGCCTACCTTATATCTCGTTGAGTCTAGAAAATTTTTTGTCGCCTGTGCACTGAATGCTCGGCCGAGGAAGGTCTTAACAATGCCAGTGAAAATATATATACTGTATTCACTAATACCATGGCCCAACATTCTTGTTGCCTCTGTGAGCTTACCATAGTAAAATTATTTCGAGTGGGCCTCCCAATTTTGCATTAATCAATGAGCCCTAGAACTGTATCCTAGAAACCATCTTTAATGCATCCACATGAAATGCCTTGAATTATCCATCATGCTCGATGAGTCCCATCGATAGGGCTCCATCACATATATCTATTTACGCAACGATATCCATTCATTTTATGGCACTCTTGATGCCTTGGCTTGTGTTTGAATCACCCTAGCTCTGCAAAATGTGTCCTAAAAGAAGCTCACCGCATGATCTCCAAAATGAATGAGTCGCTACAATGAGTCGAACTCCTTATCTCTGCCTTTGCTTCCACCTTTGGCTTGAACCTTTCCAATTCGTTGAGACTTTATTGATGCCATAGCTCAAAATTTGACTCTCCTTGACTTGGCCTTCAAATCTTTTTGCATCGATCTCTACCGAGATCCTTATAGAGTTCCCTTCATTCGTCAATTTTCAACGAGCTATATTTTACATTAACAAGACCATCATCGAGCTCTTACAACTGAGAGTCTCTACTGAGATGATCTCCGAGATGACTATCAATTTGACACCAGGTTCTCTATCAACTTGACCCTAAACTCTTTACTGAGTTGAGATCAACTGGGTGCCTTTCGATGCTAGGTGTTCTCTTCATATGCAATTTAGGAATTATTTTTTAATTATTGCATCTCAATAATAACCAGAGATGGGTTCCTGGGACTATAATTTCATTTTGAACGTGATAGGACCCTATTGTCCAATCTTGCCATGTGTGCAAAATTGGATAACAGGTCATCAGTGTGCTATCTGATAAAAGTGAAGGGAAAGTGTCCTCCACCCAATGCTTGTGGAGATAAAGGTGTGTAACCATACTATGAGATTGGAGATGTATGAGACAAATGATGTATCAGTGAATGCAACCTATGTACATGAGACCTAAGAGATGATGAGAACCTATGTGAAGGATATTGCAGAGGTTATGTATAACTATGTGAGGGATCCATTTGAGTAGTGGAAATTTACTTATGAGATGGACTAGCGGACCAATGAGACCATGGAGGATGTTTACAAATAAGAGAGCTAGGAGCAAATTGAATTTTAGATTTGAGAGGTCTCAAGGACCTATATGCTCTAGTGAGTGAAATGAAAACCTCAAGAGGATGTTGTGGCCATGGTGTACATGACGGAACACCAGTGGCCCATGATGAAGGAGGAGGCACTACACGATATGTATGATTTCCCAAAGAATCAAATTGCATGTCGTGTTTAGGAAGAGGGTTATTAAAGATTTTAAGCTTTTTATTTTCGTTAAAAATCATTAATGTCAAAGGTTTTGGAAGCTTGATAGCATTATTATCAATGAGATATTGAATAATATGTCAAAGTTTGAAACATAGATTAGTAAAATGTTTCATGCATGGATGATAGTCGCATCAAATATTTTTGTTATAGTTATGTCCTTTAGGACGAGATGGATCCAGATTAAGTGGAGGTGGAAGTGTAATGATATTGCTATTAATAAGTTGCGGTTATAAAATATGCGAAGCACAAGGAAATTTTTATCACCAAGAAACAACACCCTCTGATTTTTCATGAATGTATGGACGAAAAATTAGTGGTTCTGGGTAACATGGGATTATCTATTAAGTTGTGGTACTTGCTAAATGAGATAAAACTCTAGAGAAGGTTAGTTCCTCTACCTAATCCTAATGCTAAACTACTCCTAAGGAAGGAAATGCAACTATATAATCCTATTCTAATAATCCAAGGGACCAGGGAGAGAGAAAAATGAATGAAAATGGGAAATCCTAAGCTAAAAGGGGTAGAGATACTATAATGAGGGAAAATGGAAGAGGAAAATGAATAAGGGAGAGACCAGACATATGTGATATAGACCTAAAGCTTAATTCACTATCTATTCTCCATGAAACATAACAAAATGAACCTGTAAGTGAGAAATACATAGAAAAAATACAACAACAAGAATGGAGAGGCAAGGAAATACCACAAAATACAATCTAGGATTGAGAGAAACAATAAAAAACCAATACTTTATTTATTTCAAAGTATTCACATTCGATTACATGTGAAGAAGAAGGCATAAACACACTTGCCAAATCCAAAATGAAGGCTTGTAACTCACAGTTTCTCAAAAACAATTTTGGCATAGTTTCTTTACATGTCAGAATATCCCCCCCCCACAAATGAGATATTTTTTACAATATATAGAAGAGAGAGAGAGAGAGAGAGAGAGAGAGAGAGAGAGAGAGAGAGAGAGTCAAAATTATTCTCCCACCCACCAACAAGATGCATTAAATGTCTGAAAATAGGTATGGGCAGCCTGCCAAGGCCATTCCTCCATGATAATTTCTTGTAGAAGAAGAAATGGGCACCATATCTCACCATATCTAGTTGTTGAGCTACTTGGGAATGCATATTTTAATACTGAGGATGTTTTCTAATTTTTCTTCTACCTACTATCACCTCAATCAAGATTTTAATTTTTCATGTTAAATTTCATTATGAGAGCTTTCCAAAAAGTCCAAGTTTGTAAAATTTGGACAACCAAGGAAAAATCTATGCCTATGTGGATATCAGGGGGTCGGGGAGGAACACAGGTTCTAAATGCTTCATCACAGTCCACATTTAACTATTATTTTCCTTTGAATTATGGGTGGATTGGGTTTCTAGGGAACTTGGAGAAATGTGGAACTAGTTCTATTTATATTTAGTTTGACCGATGCCTATTCGCTCCGCATATGGTTCTTCCCCACAACACTTTTATCCTTCATATTTCCTTTATCCTTCATGTTTTGGCCCACATCAGCTTGCGGGGAACTAAATCCCCACAGGATCCATTCCATGTGACCGCAATTCACTTGACGTCCTCCTTCCCCACAACACACTTCACTTTTACTTCAATTTCTCCCCATTGAATTTGTTTTGCACTTTTCCTTGTGGGTTAATGGCCTATGTGGGGAAACCTATCCCGCAAGGAACCTATTCCTCTTGAAATTAGTTTTTTCACACCACTTGGTTCCTACATCACCACTCTTCCCTGCAACACACCAATTTGTTTTTTCCATCTGGCCATCTATCAATGTAGGAATTTATTTCCCTAATGGAACTAGTTCCACCAGCCTTAGGTTCTTTCGACACCCTTCATGCCCGTAATATACTAAAACCATTTTTCTAATTTCCCTTTGATCTTCAAGTTGGGATTCATTATGGGGAAGCAACCCTTAGGTAGAACCATTCCAACCCACTCAAGTTCTTCCACTTTAGGTTCCATCCACACCTCGCTGCTCCACAATACTCTTCAAATTCAACTTCTTTGCATTCTGGTTCCAAAGACAATGCAGGGAATTTCCAACCCTGGGGAACTTGTTCCTTAGTTCCTTCTCTTGTCGGCATACCCATAATACTATGATTATTTTTCCTTGCATCCCCAATATCAATGTGGAGAACCTTAAGTATTTGAGAACCAGTTCCATCCACACCCCAAAGTCCGCAATATACTGGTAGTGACCCCAAAATCCATTTTTCCTAAAAAAATTCATGTTTTTTGGCCAAGTATGGAACCAAGGAATTGTGCAAGGGAAAGGGGAATCCTTAGAACACTTCAATTTTCCATTTTTACTCAATTTTTCCCTTGGCCAAGCCAAAATAAAGATGCAAGTTATCAAAATTATATGAGAGGGGAATTTTGGATAATAATTTGGCAACTCAACGGGGTTATCTTCCTGCCAGATGAAGAGATTAGTGACCTTGAAGTGGGCACAAAATTAACTTGAAAACAAGAAACTGATTTGAAACTTGAATCTCACCCCTGAATCCACATGAAGCAATGCCTGAACCTGAAGTTGGTATGTAATGCTTGAATTGACCCTCTCATTATAAGAACATTTTGAATTGAACTTTATGAGAGTGGAAAATTATTTTTAACTTAATGATTTCACCCTGTTTCCCTGAAAACCATGAAGAAACTAAACAACAACATCACCAATTTTAAATACATGTCAACTTGAATTGTAACTAATTTGTTGGGGTTAAATGAATACACTTGAAGACTACTCCAAAATATTATTTTAGTTTCTCTACATTTTATTTTTCGAGACTGCAGCTGATCTTAGCAACCTTGAAACTCTTCCAATCTCAACCTTTCTGAACATATCTTCTTTGAAGTCCTCCATAAAAAACCATGCAATCAACCATGCCATCTAAAGAAAAAAAGAAATGATTTCTTAAAAAGGATGAAGCATGAAAAACTTAGAATCACTTGTTGATTGACAGTGGAGTGCATGCCTTGAAAATTCCCCAAACACCTTGCTTCTACCTTGAACACTGCTTCCTCCAATAGACTATGCAACAACAACGGCAAAAAAAACTATGTACAAAATGGAAAATCATACATGTTCCAAGTGGAAAGGTGTAGAGTGTGCATAAGCACTTATTTTTCTGAAAATAAACCTACACTACCCTACTTTAAGTAGCGGCAAAGAAAATCTTAAACAAATCCTATAATTGTTAAGGAGAAGTAGCTGCCTTTCCTCACACATCTAGAGCATGTGACTGATTTGGCATTGCATGTAGTCTTAAGTAAGAGTAAAAAAATTCCATGAAGTTGGTTTTCCACCCTTTTAATCAAAGTATCAAAAAGAAATAGAAAAATACCTCTTTTAGTTGTTCTTCATTTGGATTTGAGAGGCATTGCAATTGATCCAAATGGTACATTGTAAATCTTCCTCATGCTCTAAAGTGAGCATGACTAGTTGTAACTCCTTTTTTGACACTAGAATAGCCAAGTAATTGATTGGGAAAGGCCTGCTCCTTGTGATTTTCCCATATTCTCTGTATGTATCTTCAAGAATGGAGCTAGTAAGAGAAATTTTCTCATTTCTTTGGGTGTCCAAAAAATAATTTGTGCTCTGTTCTTGTTGTTCTTATACAAACACTTTTATCTCCACACTTGTATTATGATTTTCTTTCTTGAGAAATAAGTGTGAAAAATCAAACTTACCATCTATGATGACCTTTGATTTGGTAGCGGCATCATCATCTTCATCCCTTTTCTCATCCACTAAGTTTAAAATATCAAAATCCTTTGTTTCTTCCTCATAAAGATTGATTTGGGCAGAATGTTGTTCTGTTATGTTCTCCCCCAAAGATGATTTTGTGAAAAGTGGCAAGGAAATATTTGCATTCACTTGAATTTCTTACTCCTTTTCAAGTATAAGTGAGACCTTAGCAATAAGAGGCTCTTTGTATTAGAAGACAGATGGTGGAACTACAATAGTAGTGATTTCAATGGGATCTTTTTCACCAATGTAATCTTCCAATTTTGATAAAAAATTAGCCTCTTCACTATCAATCTCTCTAGAATACTCACGTTGGATCTAATCTTCCCTTTTCCCCTCTTCATTTGAATATGATTCCTGCGTTTCTTTTGATTTTGAAAGCTAGGATGAATCATAAACCTTCGTGAATATGGTATTGACATGCACACTACACTCAGAACATAGAGACTGTTGTTCATCTTCTTCTTGTGCTTTCTCTTCTACAAAATCATCCTCCATGTTGTGTTCTTAAATCCCAACCTCTGTTGAAGATTTAACCAGCTATGACTGTAGACACCAAAATTGGGTCACACTCCACTTAGTCCCTTTTCAAATAGCCAACGCAAGCATACTCATCTAACCATGGCCCCTTCCACCCCACATTAATATTAATTTAATTAACTTAATTAAATTAATACCCATCCTCACAATATTCATTTTTAATTATTTTAATTAAGCTAATTTCTACCTCACCTAGACACCTCATCCAACTACCTCACCCTATACCTATTCTTGTCATGTTTCCATAACCAACAATAACTAAGTCTCACTTGCCTTAATGAGCTAAGATTTGGTCTAACCCTAAAATATTTCTAACCATATTCTCGCTCATTAGAAGGGAAGTTTCTGTTCTAATACGTGAGAATAAACTAACTGGGCCCAAGAAATTAGAAAGATATGCCAATTTTAATAAACCTATGGAATCCCACCTTAACTGACGCCAGTCACCCCTAAACCAACGCTGGTCAACCCGAAACTATCGTCGATTACCATTTATTCACCCAAATAGCCTTGTTTTTGGGTTGGCACATTCTAAGAGCAAGAAAGGAGATCAGATCTAAATGCAAGAAAAACAAGCATCCTTTTATGCATCTAGACATCCAGAACCATCACCAGGATCAATCATAGAGCCATTGCATTCATGGGAGCACTCTGGGAAATCACCGCTATAGTACCATACACGTATTCTCCGATCAACCACCTCCACCACTCAACCATTAGATCCTTAACACAGTAAGTATGGCCCTAACTAGTAGGGTTTATTTTAGTTAGTAATATTTATTACTCCTGTTATTAATACATTCTTTGCATGCTTATTGCTTCATCACCCACTTGCCCATGAACTCAAATATCCCTTCACCCATATCACCAAATCACCTATCATCACCTGTTGTATACTTTTGAGCATATATAAGACCTCTACAAACCTTCCCATTCACTCTCCCAAACTTTATTTGACCTTAGATCACCCCTATCATTTAATCTATTTGAGTTTCTTTTACCTCAACCATACCGATGCCGGTTATCCACAACCGCCATCGGTTCTACCTAAACCGGCATCGGTCACACTCAGCTGACATCAATCTCTTTGCTTTACACCTTGACCAAGAACAAACCCAACAATCACCCTACCAATTGACCTAAATAACCTAGAATTAGACCCTGATCAGTCCCAGTACCTTGACAGACACCTCACCTCTCAGATCTAACTATAGCCTAGCCTGTTGTGATTGGATTTTCTTATTGTACTTGAATGAAATACCTAAATCATATCAACTATAGTAGGATTTTTTTTATTTCTCGCATTAACTTATTTTAAACAGTGGATTGACAACCATCTAGGAAGTATCACACTTCCTGGAACTAGCATATGCTAGGCAGTCCACTGTCATATATCATTTAACTATCTTTTTTTGGTCTTGTTTTCTATTACAAGTAGTTCTCCTAGCCAAAAGGAAGCTCTCACATTTAGCTGTGGATCAAGAAGTCAAAACGCGTGCAACAACCATCAATCGACCAACATTTAACATGTATTCTTCCTTGGCCCTTTACCCTTATCTATTTTGTCATTTCGAAAAGGTAAAGAAAATAGTGAAACATTTTGGCATGCCTGGTGGGACCCATCAGGGGTTCTTTTGCATATATTCAGTCCTAGGTGAAAGTTTTGTGTTTTTTTCCCTTCTAAAAGCTTCCAAATTAATTCTCTTTAGGAAATCATTATCCTTCTTTCTATTGTCTAAAAACAACCATATTTTTGGTGCTTTAAAAAGAACACGTCTTCCTTTCTTTAAAATTTCATTAGTGAAAGAGAATCCCTCTTCCTGTTCATCTCTTGCTACATTGAATATTACATTTCGATTTGGGTTTAAAACACTTGCATTACATTATGATTTGTTGAATTATTAGCTTACATTAAAATTGAGGGAAACCTATATGCTTGGAAGTCATGCCCAGCTGATGGTTGACACAAAGAATCATAGAAAGCACATTTTTCTCTCTCTGTGTGTCTTACTAAACTTGCAAAAAATCAAAATATACACATATTTCTTAAACAACATCTTACCCGGGAACATCTGTCAGTGATCACATGATCCGATTGGCAGGTACTCCCCATCTTGTTGCCTCTGTCAAGTCATCATCTCAGAGGACGGCCCACCCCCTCCATAACATATTTGAAACCTCCCCTTTAAGATAACCTTCTTCGTAGGATGCCTTCTTAACCAAAAATTCTTTTTGAAATACACACAGTCTATCCTAAATAGCATAAGCTAAACAAACATAAGAAAATCACTGTTAGGATCGTGCTTTTTCTTAGTGTTCTTCTTGGCTTATATTTTGAGGTGTGAGACTACGAATCTCCATTTTTCTTCTTCTTTGCACACTCCACAATCATAGTTGGAGTATTGTAGCATTGTCTGAGTGTGCTAGGGCCCCATCTCTTCATTCTTAGGTTTCCAAGTTTGATTCTTTACTTAATTTAATTCACAAAACCAATTTTCTTCATTCTTTTCTAATTTCATAGTCACCGATGGTGGTCCATTGATCGTCACTGGTTCACGTCTAACCATCATCGGTTAAACCATAATTGGTGTCGAATTCTGGCTTTCTAGTTACTTTACCTAGAATAGCTTTCATCATTGCTTCTATTCTATTTCTGGTCCTCAGGGCATCATCATATTTCTCCCCTATTGATACTTACTCTCATACATAGTTCTCACAGGTACACATCCAACATTTCTGTTTCGTTATTTGAGACTAGTTTCTTCCATAGTGACTGGTATCAATTTCAGAAGCCATCATCAGTGTTCCCCCAACCATCACCAATCAACCTGACCATCATCAATTTTTCATCAACATTCACTAGTCAACCTGACCATTGTTGGTTACCAGTGTTTATTTTCAAAATCTAGACATTGACCAGATTCACCTCTCAGACCCCATTATTCTCTATTTCTACTATTTTCTATGTCATCTACAGAATACAGTCTTACCAAGTCAGCACTTGTTCACATGGTGCTGACTCGCAGCTAGAATAACACCCTCATATTCCACACTAGTCGTCAACCACTCCCACATAGTCCCTCACCACCTTCCATCCTGTCACCCATGGATCCAACCTTACCTACCACCATTGCTGTAGGCGACGAAGAGTTTACATGACTCCTTGATCAGAATCCCATGGCCTTACAATTCTACCTTTCCCACTCTTCCACCCGAGACTCCTCAAGTCAGTTGATATATGACATGCTTGTATCCATCTCTCTTGCCCTTATTCCTGCATCTGCATCAGCCCCTAATAATATGGCGTTACCCTCACCTACTTCACCCCCAGTAGTTTCGCAACTAGGACCCATACCTACCATGATTACTGCATCTGCAGTTTCACTCGCGCCTGTTGTATCTGTTATCCCCACATTGACCACCTAGACCATAGCACAATCTACACCCATTGTCTCACAAAAACCCATTGCAACACAGCCATATGTGGTGTCGGTGACCCCTACTCCATTCCAGAATATTGTTCTCTCCATCCCACAAACACTGCCCCCAATCACTACCAGAGTCACAACGACCATCCCACCTACATACACCTACTATAAACAACCCCCTATCTCGTTTGTCACCCATTCTAGGTATATGCCTTCTATTTCGGTTCCTTATTCTCAACCTCCCTATCAGGTTCAGTATCTACCTCCTTATGCCATAAGAGTTGTCCCTCCATCACAACATACCAATGAACTCATCAAGTTGATGATGGAAAAGATGCAAACACTAGAAGCATGGAAATGTTTCCAGCTCACGCAATTCCCTCACCTATGATGAAATTTGAACTGATCATATTCACCCGTCCATTCTTATTCGACCATACCTCGTGCATTGGTAAATGCCAAAATTAAACTGCTTCAATAGCAAAGAAGATCCTTAGCAAAATTTACGGTCCTTTAAACATGGGTGTTAGCTGATTGCCTACGATGACGCTTTACTTTTGAGGACTTTCCCAATGTCCCTGACTGGATCTACATTAGAATGGTACAATGGACTACCAAGACACTCCATTTACTCATTTCATCAAGTAGCCCAAGCCTTAATAGATCACTTCTCCATCAACATTGTCATTGAGAGGGATGGAGAAAAAAGAAAATGGAAGCAGCTAAACGTGGAGAATGATAGTATTCAAGCTGATATTATGTCTCTTCAGAATCAACTTTCCCTAATCCATCTCAGTAATCAAAATCTTAAAGATGAGTCCATCTAGAATGATTCTTTTAATGGGGATTACACTGTTAAATCAGGATACTAATTCAACTTTGCATCCATGGAAAGTGAAATCAAGTGGCACAAGTTGTGGATGCCAGAGTTAACCCCTAGAGTGAACTTCTTTTGGTGGCTAATTATTAATGGTAAGATCCTAACTAATGATAACCTCATCAAGAAGGGATTCATCATGCCAAATAGATGTTGCATGTGTCAGCAAGAGGCCGAAGATATAAAACATTTATTCCTCCATTGTGAGATTGCTTCCAAAATTTGGCAGCTTGATTTTTGCAAAATTCAATTTGAGATGGATTTTCCCCCTTACCTGCCTTCAGGCTTGGGAGTAATGGATCTCTCCATTTAAACATTGCATGGTGAAAGGACTATGGCAACTTGTTCTGCCACACACTATGTGGAGAATTTGGAAGGCTCGTAATGATAGCATTTTCAGAAACAATAGACAGGCTTGTAACAAAGTTTATAAGGAAATAATCATTGCTGTACAAGATAATATTGCTAGATTTAAACCCCCTGAAAATAGTCTCTACCCGGAGAATGAAGAATGCATTCTGATTGAATGGAATATTGCCACTATTAATAGAAATAAAAATGGTACTGACAAAAACACAGTTCGATGGATTAAACCCCCCACTGATTGGCACAAATTAAATTTTGATGGGGCCTCAAAAGGCAATCCGGGAACTCTGGTGGTGGGGGGTATCATCAGGGATCAAAGAGGCTGCTATGTTACTGCTTTTTCTGGGAGAATGGGAAGACAGACTAATCATTATTCTGAAGCCATGGTGGCTCTTTGGGGTATTAGACTTGTCAGAGATTGTAATATTCAAAATATCATAATTGAAGGTGATTCTCTAAATATTATCACATCTTCTGAATAAAAAGCAACACCCCAGTTGGTCTATCAGGGATTATATTGAGGAAGCTATAGATATATGCAAAAGCTTTGTTAATGTTCACATCACCCACACTTATCGGGAAGGAAACAGGGTTGCCGACAATTTGGCTAACTTTGGTGTTAATAATTCCTTTCAAACTTGGATTGGCGGGGACGTTCTGCCCACTCATGTCAGTAAAGCCATCATCATTGATCTTCACGGCAGTGAAAATCATGACTAATGGCTATATTTTAGATGCTAATGTGCGGATCCCCAAGTACATGATGATGACATCACAAAAGATTTGGATGATTGTTGTGATTTGTGCGGGCTGGATTGCCATCATTTCTTGGCATCGGAGGAAAGCTGAGGAGCGGGGCAATAATAACAAGTGTAGCATTATAATTAAACTGGCTTTCACGGGAAGGAAAGATTCAAATACCAAAATCACCGCTCGGCCTGTCCCGCACATTGGAAGATATTTTACCGTTGAGAACAGAAATAGGAACAGTGGAGACATGGGGGGTCCGCCTTGAAAAACCGAACCGACCCACAATCTTTAGTGGAAAGAGAACACGGTGCTTTGGGAGTACTTGTAAATCAGGTGCCTGTCAAATTTCATTGAAAGGATTCAAGGCTTTGACCAAGACATCTCCATCAAATTCACCAAGGGTTGGAAGAACAGAATTGTCATATAGTAACATGAAAATGGAAATTACAGAAGAGCTCATAGCTCATATCACTTTTCTCAGCCTGGAAGGCAAAAAGTTCTTCAATAAGAAGGTCGACAGGGAGGTGGAAACCAAGAAATTTCATAGAAGAGGGAGAGAATCTTGACAGTTCACAACTGTTGGCCTCAAGGTGGAGTCGATCCCTGCACCTTTTGATGAACTGGCCAAAATGGTGGTAAGGTATGTTACCCTTGAAGGAAGATATGTGACTATACCTCACAAGCATCTGATTTTTCTGAATCATTTTCATAGAAATAACATTATTAGCTTTCCTCATTATCTAGTTAAATCCCTGGAGAAATCTATAAGAGAAGTTCAAAATCACTCTAGGGCTATCCCTCTACACTAGGGCCTTATCCTCCTGATTCACCGCCATTTTTCCAGCTACCCTCCCATGAACCCTATCCCACCTCCCTCCTTTATACCTTCACCTACCCATACTACTCCCACTCCACCCCTACTAAAAAGAAATAATGAATATGTTGGCCCCAGCAAGAAAAGCAAGAGCCTCAAAGCTAAAATTCCTGCTTCCCAATGAGTCCTAACGAGCCACAAGGACTTGGAACTAGCTGAAAACCTTCTGCATATTAGCATGCCGGTGGAGGAGCCCAAAGCAGAAGATTTGCTGTAGATAAGGTTAACAGATTGGAGAAGGAGATTCAAGAACTCAAAGGGGCTCTAAAAAACATGGAGAGAGCCAAGGGTAAAAGGACCCTTCAAAGTGAGGAGGAGGAGGGGGTGATTGATGAAATCTTCAAGAAACTGCAGTCCCTTGATGGCAGATTAGGGAATGCCAAAAGCCGGAATGAATACATTCTGTTTTCCCTCAAAAGCATCTATAACTTCATTGAACAACATGTCCACAGTGTTTGCAGTTTAAGTGGAATCAATGAAGACATATGTGGCCCTAAAGAGAATTCCTTACATTCAATCTCCCAATCAGATATGCAAGATCCCCTCTTCAGGCCACTGTTATTGCCTTTTTCATGTCACCTGCTAAGGCCATCAAGTTGCCATGATGGATAAAGATGCAAGCATTAGAAGCATAGTTTCTCAGCTCATTCAATTTTGCTGCATCTGGCTGTCATGGGTGAAATTCTGTAATGAGCCTATTCACCCATCCATTCTGTTTCTCATTTGGCATACATTAGGAGATGCCAAAATTCTTTGCTTCAATAGATCAAAGATGATCTAGCAACAACATTTTTCAGTACCTTTAAACATGGCTGTTGACCTGATTGCCCATGATGACACCTTCTTTTGAGGACTTTCCCAATGTCTTGACAGGACCTATCTGGACTACCAAGATCCATTTTGTCATTCAATCATAGTTCCTTCAAGCCTATCTTCTAGATCACTTCTAAAAAAATCAACATTGTCAAGAAGGTTACCATGTATAATCTTTATTCCACATGACAGTATGATGATGAGTCTATCACTGAATTTTTTACTCGCTAGCACATCCTCATTAACTATCTCAAATTCTAGTTACCTCAAACCGAGATTATAGAACTATTTACTCGGGCTTGTGCTATACACATATCACCAAACCTGCAGGTGAAATTTTTTCACAATTTTGATGAGGCATTCACCATGGCATGAAAGTTGGAAATTCATGCTTTCGAAGAAAAGAAGATTTAACTTCGTAACAAGAACATCGCCTTCAAATCAAATGATTCTTCTTCATCTTCGAAATCCAAAAACAAATATTCAAAACCCAAAGGGTCTGCTAATGCCGTAGTTCTCAAGGCTGGCCCCCCTCATCAATCAAACCCATCCAAACCCCCTTCTAATCTCTCTCCTATCCAAGCTTTCCAGTTTAGATGAGAACAACGAAAGTACACTTCCATAGGAGAATCTTATTCTCCTATTTTGGAAAATCTTGTTAAGGCTAGTGCCATTACCCTTCCACCTATAAAACCACATACTGGTTTTGACCCTGAGTGACCCATGCCCTCATGGTATAAGGAACATGACTTTTGTAACTATCATCATGTTAAAGGTCACATCGACAATAACTACACAACCTTCAAGAATATTTTCCAAGAAATGATAGACAATGGAGATCTAGTCTTGGATATCCTAAATGCACTTGCTAACCAAAACCTACATATCTTCGAAAAACCATTTCCTAATCATGCCACTTCTTCCAACCAACCTGGTGATTATTCAAACAATGATAGCAATGTCCGTGAGGTCCATGCTATTTTCAATGACATACCAGTTGCTTCCCAATTACCTCATGTTCCTTCCATAGACGAAATCTTAGCCTAAGTTCCCCTACCAGTACCAGAACCAATTTCATCTTCTCCTCTACCCACAGAGGAACCCCCTTCATTCTCATCCATGGAAGAACTTATAATTAGCATGCCACCTTTGACCCCTCAAAATTCTAAGTAGTTGTCAGTGGAACCTTTCCGATTAATAGAAGATGCAGGTACACCGTCTACACAAACACAAGGAGAATCCACTTTAGCCATCCCGTCTTCCCCTCTACCCATGGAGGATACTATAGAAGTACCACCACCTGTAGATGACCATTCACCATCAGACCTTCAAGATCTCGCTGATATGATTTTGACTCTCTTACCCACAGTGTATGAGGCTAGCCATTTCCCTGTATCTCAAACACATTTTACGGGAATCGCCACTCGATCCACGTCAGCCCCAATTACAACAGTACCATTCTCATCCTTGGTTGATCACCTGGACTATGTCAATAAAGCCTTACTTTGAGGGCATCTTCTACTTCCCATTTCAAAACAAATGCAACTGTCACTCGCTGACACTTCCACTATCTATCCAAAAGTGTTTCAAGAAACCAAACCAAACACAACCACAACTATTGCAATACCTTTCATGACACCACTCATGGCCCAACTCACACCTCTTCCCATAGCCCAACATGCATCTACACCCAAACCCACACCTATATCATCTCCCTTACCTAAACCTATCACTACCTTAGGGGTCATACCAACAACTAGCCTTACTCACCCACCCATCAAATTAGATTTAGCTACATCTTCCAAAACTAACACCAAACTTAACCCACCCCTAAAAAGAAGATCCAATATCCTAAGTTTCATACCCCAACCTCGCCAACCACGCCCTTATTACCTTCACCCCTTCTGTCCATCCTAGGACCTCACCCCTTGACCCTGGGTAAGAAACCCCCATCCACTGGTAAACCAAGAAAGTAACAACCCATTTCCCCATCACAAGACTCTTATATACCCAAGTGACCCACACAACCTATGCCCTCACATGTAACCTTCTTACCACCCATACCTCTAATACCATCAATAACTTTTTTACTACCCACAACACTTCCTTCTCTTTCAATCACACATCCTACCCAACCCACACCACCTACCTCCATAGTACCTCGGCTACCCCCGTGGGTAACCAACCCTCTTCCACCATCTTCTTTTCCCTCCACATCTTGTGCGCCCATATCACCTTTACCCAAAAGGATGGAACCTAAAGCTAAAAATCCATTGCCCTCCAATAAGGTAGTTAAACCAACCAAACCTTCCATTACCAATTCATCCACCTTGCCCCTACCTAAGCAAATATGACCAACACCTAAGACCACACCACACACCAAAATAGTATCCCAACCTACTCCCCTTGTTGTAAAGGCTCCTCCTACATTGTGAGCCACACCTGTACCCAAACCCACATTCACCTCCCATTGTGATCCATTACCAGGATCCTACGCTAAAATCCTAACCAACCTCCTCGAAACTTCTATCATCACATTACCACTTCTTAGACCTTATGACCCACTCAAACCCAAACCAAAAGGGTTTGATGAAACCAAAATTTGTGCCTACCATCGTGTATTGGGACACGATGTAGAGAACTGTAAGGATTTGAAAACTGCTCTTTTACAATTATGTCCTCCCGAAGAAAAATTTGATGATGATGATCTTCTTGATGAGGACCCCATTTCACCTTCACCAATTTCCACAGATCTTCCCTCATTACCTACTCAACAACAAAACTCTCCACCCCCACAACTCTTCGATCGAATCCCAAGATTTGAAATTAACATGGCTCGCATAAGAGAGTTGGCCAAACCACCACCCAAATGCCAATGGGCCCTACTCATCTCACAAGGTTTGTATCCACCACTAGGTTTTTGTCCCTCTTGCTGCTATACCTTCCATGACACACCCTCTTCATCGAACCTCCCCTCAGATGAAAATGATCAACATTGCCACCCATGCTTAGAAAGAAAAGCAAAAAGAGAAAGTAAGTGGCCCATCAAATAACCCTGTACCCAATATACCATCCACAACCACACCCAAAGTCATCATTCGAGGTCCTGCATATCCCATTTCTGATGGGATCACACATTGCACAATGATAAAACAACTACACCAATCCTCCCTCAAAATGTCTTTATATGACCTCTTCCAGACCTTAGAGTCACATCTTCAAGACCTCATGGAGGTCCTTCAATCTATTGAAGTCTTACCAAATGACCCCACACCCGTATCCTCCATCATTACCCCTCACCACGTAGCCTCTCTCACTAGGTCTTCGCCTTCCTCTACACCTCCACCCACTCACCAAGTGGCCACCTCAACTTTGCAGATGAAGAGATCACTCCCTTCTAGTCTAATGACCATGACGCCACTCTTTTCATCTCTAGATTTATCGAAAATATACACATATGACGCGTTATGATCGATGGTGGTGCTAGCATTAACATCATTTCCTCCCATGCGTACGACCAAATGAAAATGCCTTCCCATTACATGCATGGTAACCCCATTATGTTGCTTTCCTTCAATGATGCCATGACCTCTACACTGGGTACCATTGTTGTCCATGTCTACATAGGTCCCCGCACCATCTTAGAACTTTTCTATGTCCTAGAAGGGGAGTTCCAGTACAACTTGATGCTTGGCTAACCTTGGATCCGTGTTATGGGTTATGTCCCTTTGATGTTACATCGAAGCCTCAAATTTGAACATGAGGGACATAATTACACCATCCCTGCTAACCCCTCACCTTTCAAGACCTCTAACATGCTATATCAACCCAATGATGTGCTTATACCAGTCAAGGTAACTGCCACCATAACCACTTCACCTTCACCCATGAGTCCATCCATCAAAATTGCCACTACTTTTGTTGCATCTAAACTCGCTATCCCTACTGCAGCTGTAGCCTCTACTGCTAGCACCCCTATTTCCCCTTCATCTAGTGAGTCATCTATACCTGCTACCCACATACCAACTACTGACCCCTTAGAAGGTGTTTTTCAACATCTCACTGTGGGGGAATACTGCCTATACAATATCAATACATTCCTCACCCCACAAGAGTATGAGAATCTATGTCGACACCCCAGTTATGACATTCACATCAGTGACATTTTCCCTTATGTCCCTCCCCACCTTTGCACCAACCTAACGTATGGGGGACTTGATATGGACACCTATAAACCTGAACCTCAATCCCAAACCCATCCATTTTCATCTAACATACACACCCTCACTAACTATCGTTTCACTCACACTTTCCTCCACTGGTGCATGCGGAAAGGATTTGGCTTCGGTTTTTATGAATAAGCCCACCACACTATCATCTCCTCTACCTCTTGTAAACATAATGACCATAGTGGCATTGGTTTTGATGCTTCATCCTTTAAGAAGGTTCACATCGACCTTATCCAGGATGAGAAATATTCCCCCTCTCATTCACCCACATTACAATCCTCACCCACGGAGTCCATAGATCCTAAATCTATACCTCCTAACTTTTTTTTTGTAAACACCATTTCCTTAGGACTGTTGACCTATCAACGTGATGGCAGGGCTCCCTCTTCTCTCCCATTCCTATATCCTGACATGATCAATGACGATACGACTTCAATTAACGTCATTCAATGTTAGTATTATGAGTCCATCCTCACCTACCTTAGTGTAGAGGACTCTTATATTCACTAGTTGTTACCCTCTGAGACGTAAACCATTTTGAACAAATCAACCATCGAAATCAACATTAATACCCAAGACGACCTGCACATTCTAAAGATCGGCCAATCCTTAGACGTTACTGAACATGAAGCCTTCACCTCTTTCCTTTGGGACCATAGCAACACATTTGCTTGGTCCTATGCTGATATGCCTGGTATCGACCCAAAAATTGTGGTTCAATATATCGTAACCATTCTTGATGCCAAACCCATCAAACAAAAGATGTGGAAAATGCATCCTCACATTGCTCTTCTGGTCAAAGAAGAGCTTGAATGCCTTCTCTCGGTTTCCTTCATTCTACCCATTTATTATCCCTAATGGATTTCTAACATCGTTCCTATCATGAAAGCCATAGGGGGATTCTGCATTTGTATGGATTTCTATGACCTCAACCTCACCTATCCCAAAGATGATTTCCCACTACCAAGCATTGACCAACTAGTTGATCTCACCACTGGCCATGAAATGTTATCGCTCATGGATGGTTTCTCAGGCTACAATCAAATATTACTAGCTCTTGAGGATCAACACAATACTGCCTTCATCACGCCTTGGGGGAATTTCTGCTATCAAGTCATGCCCTTTGGCCTCAAAAATGTCGGTGCTACATATCAGTGAGCCATGACTTACATCTTCCATGAAATCATGCATTACATATTGGAGGATTACGTAGATGATCTGATTGCCAAATCCAAGCATTGAACCGAACACCTACCCATTCTTAAAGTCATCTTTGACCACCTCATCAAATATTGTGTTCATCTTCAATTGAAAAAGTGCATCTTTGCGGTACTTTCTGGGAAAATCCTAGCTTTCATCATTTATTCACGTGGCATAGAAGTCGATCCTGCTAAATTCAATACTATCCTTGAAATTCCACCACCCACTAATCTCCATCAACTTCGCAGCCTACAGGGAAAGTTGTAATTAATTCATCGTTTTATCTCCCAGCTTTCAGACCTCTATCAACCATTCCATCATCTTCTCAAGAAAGACATTTCATTCAAATGGGATGATGAATGTCAGAAAGCCTTCGAAGCCTTGAAACAATACCTCCTTCAACCACAAGTTCTCATCCCAACTAAGTGTTGTCTCTAAATCACTACACCCCCCGAATGGCCTGAACTGAATCATGACATTCGGTGTGATTAGGACACATGGGATCACCTCTCATGCTATGGGACTTGGGCTTAAGGTGAACCTTCGGAGAAGGCTGACTTCCTATTCCTAGACTAAACACAACACTACTTCTGATGTAAGAGATATGGCGAACTAGTCCTATGCTAACATTTCATGGGATTTAGGGAAGAAGAATACAAAGAAATAAAATCTATTCTAGAAGTGGTGATGTACCAAGAAAAGGGATATTTAACCTCTAGAAGGGTTAATGTGGGTATGGGGATTACACCGTTAACCACCTTCACCTATTGCAACTTGGAAAGGATATAAAATATCATAGACTAGAAGCACACATTCCTCTATTAAACCTTAAACATACACAATAGAGGGATCAAATTTGATTTAACACAAAAATAATTTATCAAAGGAATAATCACAAGAACATGTCCATTATTCACTTGAATGATAATAATAATGTAACTCTTGATCAACAGAAGGAAAATATTTTCTCACAATTGATAGGAAGTAATCACACTATTCTTTTCTCAATATGAAACAGATAATCTGAAATAAAGGTAAATTAATAAAATAATGCTAAGGAATTACATTCACAAGGCATGAAATGATTAATCATTCAACACAATAAAATAGATATTTAAGTGTAAAGAAAAACTTTGAATATAATTAAAAGGTTTCAACAAAATTCTAAAAGCACTCTTCCAAGCTTGAAGAGGAACTTTTCTCTAAATCCCTCAAAAGATATCTCCTAAATAATGGAGAGCACTCCACTATTTATAAGTTCCTAGGCTGAGCCATTACAGCTGGGCCTTTAACTAACAGTTAACTAAAAATAGTAATGTCATTTATAAAAGGGAACAGGCTCCCATAAAAATAGCTAATTTGTTACAGAGGGTTGACCAAGTCAACCCTACAACTTTGACCGTTTCCAGAGCTTGAAACTGTCCTTCCATGGCTGCTCAACTTTGGCCTGGTTCACTCTCCTCTCCTTTATCTACATCTTTTTGTTTCCCCTCTTCCCATATGGCCACTTGGTGTCTGTATTCGAAGAAACGCTTGACAATACCCTGAGTTTCTTCATATCTAGGTCCACATGCATAGTGATTCACAACGTCCTCTGTTTCTATCTCTTTTGTGATCATGGCTAACAACCTTCAAAGCTTACTTATGAATTTATTTAGTCTCCCTATGAAGTTCTAGCATAAAACCAGTCGATCAATGGAGTCACTATTGAAAGTCTTTGCAATAATGTCATCCCACTTCACCAAGTCTTTGAAATTATCTTTGATCTGGTCCTCGGGAAGAGCATCGATATTCTCATTGAAAAACTTGCAGAGGGAATTTTCAAACTCTTCAAAGATATTGTTGAGGGCATCCATAATATCTACCCTTTTATCCTCCAATTTCTTAATCAGATCTGACAGAACCTGACACCAGAATTCCATAACCTTCTGATATTCAAACAATTTAGAGGCATCATCAATTACCTCTTCCTGCAAAATCAATTTAGAATATTCCTCTCTTATGTCACTCCACATCACCAAGGTTAGATTCAAGTTATTATTATCTTCAGAGAGAGATTCATCCATCTTAGCGATGGTGGTTTTTACAATCTATAAATCAGCATAAATCTCCATAGCTTCCTTGATCAAAGGGTTGGCCTCAAACAAGATCCTCTCCATCCATCCATTCACTGTTCTCCCTTTCTGGCCTAGCTTCTCAAGCTCATGATAAGAGATATCATCAATTGTAGATGAAATTTTCATGTCTGTAGTATTTAAGATGTCAGTGGATGGAGTGGGCTGAGTTACTCTATGCAACAGTGCAGTGAGCTATTCGACTTTGGCCTTAAGCTCATCCTTGGTGGCCTTGTCTTTATCGTACTTCTCCAAAAGGTCCCCAAGAGTAGTGTGTACATCCTGCTTGGCTCCTTCATGCGTAGCCTTCCCCAATGAGAACTTTGAGATCTGGTAGTCTATTTTTGTGATAGTATCTTTAGTTTTCCCCTTAATAGGGGTAGCCACTTCTATCAGGCGCTCCCCTGATGGATTAACTGTTAGACTTGATACGGTTCTAGGTCTCTTGGCTTGTCTTTTGGGCATGGACTCAAATATGATGAGATCTATCACATATCCTAGAGGAACGTTTTTCTTTTTCTTAGGAGTCTACCTAAACAACCACTCTAGTATGGCTAGAGTTGAGGAAGACAGAGAAGCAAATCTGATAGCTAAAGTACTAGTTAAGGCAATATTGCTAGAAATGCCAGCTGATATCTGAGTAGAGGTGGAAATGATGGAAGGTGTGGGAGTGAGGAGAGCCATAGGAATTGACAAGGTGATGCTGGGGGTTGAGATTGAAGAAAATGGGAGTGTCAAAGGAAGTGAGGAGGAAATGGGTGACCCAATATTTTCCCCAGCTGATAAAACTGGAAGTGATGAAAATACCTGGGCCATAGAAGGAGATGGGAAAGACGAAATGGTGGAAGATGGGGAAGGAATTGATATTGGAAGTGATAATGGAGGAAGGGGGAGATGGTATGGATACTGAATGATACTTGGGGAATCACATACTTCCATAACCTCAACAACTGATACTATAGATGTTGTAACCTTGGAAGAAGCAGACCCAGAAATGGATGAGCCACCAACCACAAATGAGATCTTCTTTGGAACCGTGGGAACTCTTTGAGTCGATCTATTTCCTTTTTTAGGTGTTGGTTGGTTTATTGCTGATGTAGACCCTGTATTTGTAGGTTGATTTTCACCTTTGGGTGATATTCCCAAGGTATCCAACCAACTAAAAGTTCTCTTTAGAATGGGCCCTACCCTTTCTTTGGTATTGCTGCATTCTTCCACATACCAATCAACCCATGGCAGTGGTTGATTGGAAACATCATCATCTCTGTATGATGCATCTAGGACCTCATCATTATCTTGTAAGTCCTTTGGCACATCAGCCAACCCAAACTGTCCACACTTCATCAAGGGTTAACCTCTCGTAATCCCTTTTCCGCACGATGAATTCATCTCGACAATGGATCCATATGTCTTCTAATTGTGGCATATGAGCACTGGAACTTCCCTATCTCCCTGAACTTACCCCAATAGTCAAAGTTAGTTCATGGATGGAAGATCCACAGGGTTACCTCAGCCATTTCAGCATCCATGTTTCTTGCCTTGTGGATAGTTGGGCAAGAATACCTGCCAATTGTAACAGGGAAATGCATTCCCACCTTGTGACACTTGTTTTGGATTTTGTGGTAATCCAACAACTACTGAACCAATTCTAGAAGAACCCACTTGTCAGTGGGGCACCTTGGCAACTTGCTGGGGGCACCTATGAAACCCAGAATCTAAAGGTAGGTGAATGTGGGAAACTGAAGGTAGATTTCTCCCCATTCTTGCACCTCTTGGAAAGCCTCATCGGAAATCTATCGATTATATAGCTCCTTGTCGAAGCGATAGAGGAAAACAATGAAGAAAGCATTGCTGATTCTTTGGAAATGCTTGCTCCCCTCATCCAAAGTAAGTTGGGGATAAAATTCATATATTTGGGATGTGCTGCGAACACCCCTGGTGTTCAATCCTGAGAAATCCCCCATGGCAGCAGCTGCATATACTAGGAAAGATGTCATGTAGAAGGATTTAGTTTCTACCACCTTTCCCAACTGGTAGCGAATGTTGCTACTGATATGTTCACCCCATCAGATAAACTCATCATTCTTCTTGATCGTTGCTATGTACAAGAACATCCATTCTTGGAATTCCTTTGCAGAAGGAAGACCTGAAACTCTGCTCAAGAGTATAATGAGGTGGTTGACCTCCTGAATGAAATTTGATCGATGTATAGTCTTGGGAAGCTTGGAAAAATTCTTAGTTAGGTAAGACTTCATCATGACCTTGGAGCATACTTCCTGATTTTTATCCTAGTTCTCAACTGCTATTTTAGGTGAAATAGTGATATAATATTGTACATCTGGAAGTTTGAACAAGTATTCAAAGAAATCCAGGTCCAGACGGATTACCACCTTATCGTCGCTATCTCTTATCGACATAGAGTCCTTGTCGTAGTGAGCTGCTACAGCTAAGACAAATTTTGGGCATTGCATGGATGTCAGAAAACTAGTGGCAAGGGAAAGACCACTGTCGAAGATGGCCTACATCCATGGATTTTTATTTGGGGCCTTTAATCTTTCCCAGAACTTGGGAAGATCAATCTACCCAAGATCAGTGTCCCCGATATTTCCTAAATCAAAGGTTAAGCAGGTTTGGGGAGAAACTCCAAGAAATGTGTACTTCATCTTTTCTTTCCCCTTTGAAGTGGAGGTAGACATCAAACCTATGTTTCAGGTGTTTGAATGTTACAAACATATGAAAATCTGAGAGCAGGAGAACTCCAAAAACTTGAACCGAAAAATTCTGAAAGGAAACACTGAAAGAAATCTCTGAAAAGTTTTTCCGAAGTCAGGGGTCCCAAAATTCCTAAATTCCCAATTCTTCGAAAACCTAAAATATGAATTCTCCAAAAACATGAAACTAAAATCTCTGAAAAGTTTTTCTGAAACTGAAATCTCTAAAAACCTAAAACTAAAAAACTTTGAAAATACGAAACTGAAATCTCCAAAACTAAAAAACTCTAAAAAGTTTTTTCTGAAGTCAGGAAGTTTGAAAGAAATCTTTGAAGTAACAGTTTTTTGAAATTGAAAACTCTGATAACTTCGAAGATTTTTTGACGAAAATTTCCTCTGAAATAGTTTCCCACCTTGTGATCTTTTGAAGGAGTTCTCCGAAATGAATTTTCCGAAAAGAAACTCTGAATGGTCTTTGGAGGAACTACAAAAAAGAGGTGTTAAGAAACCAAAGTGGATTTTGAGAGACATGAGGAAGTATGAGGGACTTAGAAAGATCCGTATAATTGAAAACCTGGAGAAACCTCCACAGCAAAACAAGGTGAAAAAGAAATACATCACAAGAAAAATATAGAGGGAAAACAAAAAGAAACCCAAATGGGGGAAGAAGAGAGAAAATACCTAAAAAACAAAAGAAAGTAAAACCAAAAAAATACCTTGAAAAGGTTGTCGAAAAAGACAAGAATGAGATGTCAGAGTGAATGTGTTAGGTAAAAAATGAAAATTAAAAATCCACGTTTATATAGAAATCCTGAAATTAATGGTAAAAATCTGATCCGTACAGAGGTAGGTGAGAATTAATCACGCATAGAACCTCTGAAGTTCCGGAACCTGAAATTCTGAAAATCTGAAAAATTTAGGATTTCAGATTCAAAAAAATGGAAAGCAAAAAGATGAATTGGCAACCAAAAGTCCCAAACCTGAAAACCTAAAAGTCTAAAAATTTGGACTTTCAGAGTTTTAGACTTCAGAAAAAATCAAGTGAAAATCCTAAAATGACTCAGAGAACTCCAAAAACCTGAAACCTGAAACTCTTGAATTTTCAGAATTTCAGAGTTTTAGAATTTGGAAATCTGAGTCAGATTTAAACAAAATGAGCCAAAAAGTGCCAAATTTCCAAAAACCTGAAAGTCCAAAAATTTGGACTTTCGGAGTTTTAGACTTCAGAAAATATCAAATGCAATTCCAAAATTTGGCTTAAAAACTCCAAAAAGGAAAAAACCCCGAAGTCTAAAAATTGAAAATTTTCAAATTCTTGCTTTTAGCAAAATTCACTGTGCGAGGATTTCCTAAAAAACATAAGTATGACATACATCCTTCCTCTGGGTAGGTTAGATGGTTAACATTTTTAGCGATCTTCCAGGGAAATCTTTCTTGCTAATCTTCTACACCAGTAGCCTTAAGCAAAACATTGGGCAAAGGAATTTGAAAAACCAAGACCAAAATAGAAAAAACACACAAGCAAAAGAAAAGAAAATCAAAACTATGTGCAGAGCACTTGGAGAAAAACTAAAAGTTGTACAAGGTGAAATCTCCTTAAAAGCAAGCTTTGAGGTGTATCCCATTCACATGAATGGGAAATTCTTCTCCATTGAGTCTGGATAGGTAAAATGAATTTACCTCTTTGCAGCTTGTAATAATATAAGGCCCGCTCCAGAGAGCATCGAACTTGGCATGCTTGCTTGGTTTAGCATGATCTTCATCCCATTTTAGAACCAAATCCCCTTCCCTGAATAACCTATCAGAGGCTTTCTTGTCAAAGGATTTCTTAACCTGAGCCTGATGCTTTGTCAACGTATTCATGGTAGTGTTTCAAATCTCATCTAGCTCCATGAGTTCTAAAAACCTCACTATCAAGGCTTCATATTCCATAACTTCTATCTGATAAGCCAAATCCAGGGAAGGCATTTCTAAGGAAAGTGGCAACTTTGCTTCCCTTCCATATACGAGCATAAAAGGTGAAAATCCAATGGCCTTTTTAAGTGTTATAGGATCTGCCCATAGAGCAACCTTAAGCTGCGTATGCCAGGTATGTTTTTTTGGCCTCCATTGTTTGCTTGATGATCCTTATCAAGTTATTATTACTAGATTCAGCCAACCCATTACCCTAGGGATAGTAATTGGATGAAGTCTTGAGATAGACCCCGTTCTTAATGGACCATTCGCTTATTCTCATCCAGAGGAATGCCATTGCATTGTCAGAGATGATAGTAAATAGAACACTGAACCTTGTCATGATACTCTCCAAGAATTCAAGGACCACATTTTCATTGATTTCCTTCAAGGCCATTACTTTTGTCCAGTAGGTGAAATACTCTGTCACAGTAAGGACCCATTTATGTCCTTCACTAGATGGAGGGTTGATCATACCAATAGAATCCAACCCCCGTTGAACAAAAGGTTGATCCACCTGAACAGGGTGCAATGGGAGAGCTTCCAGCTTCTATTTTCCTGCAAAAAGAGCACACTCCTTACATTTCCTTACCCAAAAATGGGCATCCTTGAACAAGTTTGGCTAGTGGTAACTGGCCCGCATGATCTTGGTAGCAGTCGTTCATGCCGAATAATGTCCTCCTAATAGCCCATTGTGGAATTCCTCCAATATCTTGTTTACTTGCTTAGGTTTGATGTAGCGTAAAATAATGTTGTTCAAATCCTTTCAAAAAAGAATGCCATCTACCACAACATATGGAATAGACCAGAGACAAAAAGTATGTCATTGAATCTTATCCATATTTGGGGGATATACTCCTGAGAGGAGGAAATTTTCCATTGTAGTAAACCAATCAATCTGACCATTTCCTTCATCAATGTTGAGGAGTGCAACATCCTTATCATTATTTATCTCCATGTCAGCAACCAACTGCTAGCATAAACCCTTACCTCTGATAAGCAAGTTTAGTGAATTTAATGTGTACATCATACTCCATTACTTTCATGATCCACCCAGCATGTTTCTCATTCATCTCCTTATTCAACAAAAATTATTTAACACCAGGATGAGAAACCATTAAGTGTATCTTTTTGTTGGACATCATATGCCTGAACATTTTCAGAGCTTGAATGATTGCAAAAACTTGCTTTTCAACAAAAGAATACTTTAGCTCATATTCCTTGAGAGACTGATTGAATAAGGCAATAGGTTGCTCCATCAGATCTTCGATCTGCTGTGTGAGGATACCTGAAATAATCTCATGACCCACAAAAGTGTAGAGAATAAAATCCTTGTCGAACCGGGGGTTTACCCGTGTAGGAGCTTAAGAAATAGCAGCTTTGATAGCCTCAAAGCTTTCTCTCCCCTATTTTTTCCATGAGAAATGGATGTTCTTTTTAAGCATGAACATTAGTGGCTTGCCTAATGCTACAGATTGGGGAATGAATCTTTGAACAAAGTTTATAGTTCTCAGGAAGCTCTGGAGACCCTTCTTGTGACTTGGGAGGGATAGAGAAAAAATCGACTGAATCCTAGCCGATTCGATTGAGAGTCCTTCAGCTGAAACAATATGCCCCAATAGATTTCCTTCCTGCACTGAGAAAATGCATTTTTTGGGGTTTAGTGAGATCCCAAACTCCCTACACCTTCAAAAAACTTTCCTTAGGTGAGCAATATGATCTTTGGCATGTTTGGAATAGACAGTAATATCATCAAGGTAAACCAAGATCATATCATTGATGAGTCCTTTAAATGCCATGTCCATGGCTCTTTGAAAAGTAGCCCCCACATTAGACAATCCAAATGGAATTTTGTTGTATGCATATGTGCCCCACTTAGTGGTGAAAGCCATTTTGAATTGATCAGATTCTTAGACCAAAATCTGATTGTACCCTGAATAGCCATCCAATAGAGAAAACCTTTGAGCTCCTACCACTATTTGGAGGATCTGTTCCATTGACAGAAGAGGGTAGTGATCCTTTAATGAGGTATGATTCAAATCCCTGAAATCTACACAAAGTCGGATCTCCCCATTATTTTTTCTCACAGGCACTAGATTAGCTACCCATGATGAGTGCTTGATGGGAAAAATTATGCAAGCTTCAATAATATTGGTTAGCCCTTTCCTCATTAGCGGCTCAACCTTGGGATTGATTGGACTTTACTTTTGATGAACTGTTTTAGAGTTCAGATCAAGTTCAATCATGTGTTGTGCTAGGCCTGGGTTAAAACTACGCAAGTACTTGTAACTCCATGAAAAAATATCATGATATTCCTGGCACAACTCAATGAAAGCTTCCCTTTCCTAAGCAATGCATACCTTACCAATCTTTAAACACTTCTTGTTGTCCACCTCAACTTCCTCAAAATCTTCTTCTTTTACCACCATATTTGTATTTTGTCATTTGGACTGGTCATCTGAATTGAATATAGATTCAAGAGTGACCAAGGCTTTTGGAAATTTATTTCCTCTTAATTGAATAACCTGGTCACCATAGGATTCCTGCAATTTACCTTGCTGTTTGGTGGCGAACTCTACTTCTTGTTGTAGAAAGAGAAAAATTTTCTCATCACTATCAAAAACCTACCAACTACTTACATTATCTGGTACTGCAGGATGGACAACCATTTTGACAATTTGATGCCCTTTCTTCATGATATCCATAGGTATATCATATTGAGTTCTGATGGTGGTAAGCTTATCAGCATCTTGATTTTGAGTTCTAGGAACTGCACGAATTCCAAAAGCTTCAAAGTCCTCTATTAGGTCCCAAACTTGATTCTTGTATGACCTTAAGAGATCATTCTTTAATGCACTATAGGTTGTTACTTGATGGACCACAAATTTTCTATCGCCAAAAGTGATAAGAGATTTGACTCCTCTTTTTTGGGCTAGCTGCAACCATTATATAAGAGCTTCATAACCAACGACATTATTGGTATAGCTGAACTGTAATCTAAAAGATGAGAAATATTTATCCCCTCGTGGGGAAATTAACATGACTATTTCTCCAAATCCATTCTTACTCCTCAATCCATCAAAGAAAATCTGCCATAGCCCTTCTGAATTACTGTGTGCCCTAATCAACTGAGGTATGGTTTTACCTTCTTCATGTATACAATAGGTTCCCAACCTGGTCTCATCCAAAAAAAAAAGACCATATTCTTCGTTAGCCAATAAATCAGCATACGGGTCGTATTGATGGTCTATACTTACTTCATCAAGCACTGTATCAGGCACCTCTTCTACAAGATTAGTTGGTTCATGATCCACGACCTCTTATTTTGGGTCATAAATGGTGTAGTTACCTTCTATGGGTTTGGACATGTATGGTTCCACATGGGTAGGAGAAACTGGTTCTGCTCTTATGGTTACCTTCATCCCATAACAAGTTATCAAGATCATATGTGACTAGTTTGATGACAAATATCCTCCCATTTTTGCGGTAAAATCCCATGATAAGAAGATGGTGAAGAGGGGAGGGAAATCAATGAAAGATATATCCTGTGTGAAATTCAAACTAGGACACACGTGGACAATGAGTTGAAGCCCCTTAATAACCCCTATAGTTTGAACTGCAGTACCATTTAGTTGAATAACCCATCTCGATTTTGGAGCATATGGAATCTATAGTACATCTGTGATCTACTTAGGCATCACATAACTACTACCTCCAGAATTGATCATACAATTGTGCACCAAATGGTCACCAATGATCCGTGAGATATAAAATGGTGGAGGCTTGTTGGTCTTAGCCTATATTTTTGTTTCACGTTGGCACAAGCTG
Organism: Taxus chinensis; assembly: GCA_019776745.2. Lineage (NCBI taxonomy): Eukaryota > Viridiplantae > Streptophyta > Pinopsida > Cupressales > Taxaceae > Taxus > Taxus chinensis. The sequence continues at coordinate 387,587,510 of CM034156.1, forward strand.
GTTGCTACTATGACTTCCTGACCTAACAGTCTGTTAGTAGTGCCAAAGTTGTTTAAAGATTCTTGTAACAAGTTCCTTTGAGAAGGAATTGAAAGTGCATCCCATATTGTGATGCTCAAATTGGTCTTCTTCATTTGTTCCACTATGCTAAATGGAATTTCTCCCACCTTGCTAATACCTTTTGGGACATCGGGGTCTTCCTTCGGATAATGCTTATTGGGTATCGTGATACTAGATGTCCCATCTTTCTTTGTATTTTGATCAGCATATATTTCTAGTGATTTCTTTCTCGTGCCTTTATCATTAGGTATCTGTGTTAGGGCCTGAGAAGTGAATTCTTGATCAATATTGGAAGACCATGCATTGGTTGCCCTTTTCTTATAATGGGTGTTAGATGCTATGATGGAGGAATCAATATTCAAACCACAAAAGTCCTCTTCTTACCAATTTAATAATGTGGTTTCATCAGGAGCTTGATCTTGACCTTCTGAAGTGGATGGTCCAGCAGATGATTCAGGTGTAGTTGTTATGCTTTGAACCATGAGGGCTTGAATCAAAACTCCATTTGGGAAAAGATTCTAATTATGGGGCTGAGAACAGGATAACACCATTCATAGTCTTGGATGAGGTTGTTCTTGTACTAGGACTATGGCTCTAGATGAGCTGGCAACTAAGGGATTCCAGAAGTTTAAAGGCTTCACATTTGCAGCTTGGGTTATGGCTTGGCTCTGTGGCTAACCATTTCCTTGAAATGGAGGATGGTTTGATTGATATTGGGGTTGAAAGGGGTGAGCATATTGGGAATGTTGCCTCTTCATTGCTACGAGTTCATTCCCAAAGGTCTGTAATAGTGACTTTACCTCAGCCAAATCATTTGAGGTATTGGAAGCATGCGTAGCTATTGGGACTGAAGAAACCAGGATTGGGGCGATGACTGGCTGTTGTCCTGCCAACTCTGCAAAAAAAGGAATGGGAGGTCTAGAAGCAATTTTACTTGCTTAAATAAGGTAGTTCTCATCTCGTACGGCCACTTCGTAAGTATCAGGGATCACAGTCCCCCCCATGGATTGGATAATGAAAGTGACATCACTATTCAATGCCCATAAGTAATATAGAAAAGCACTTTCTGGGGATGGCCTTATGAGTGTTGGGATCCATTTCCAAGTCCTGTCAAAGAGGAGGTTGAAGTTGCTCATATACTTTTGGGAAGATCGCTTGATAGTATGAAACTGCTCTACAAGTGAAATATTATCACTCTTGTTTCAAATTGTTTACACAACTTTGTGCCTAAATCATTCCAATTGGTAACAGAACTAGCAGCTAAACTCCGGAACCATTGAAATGCCCTACCTTTGAATGAAGTAGTAAGGAGTCAAACTCACTACATTATCTTCTATAATACTATGTACTACGTAGATGCTAGCCACATCTAGTATGTTCTCCTGAGGTGATACATTAGTCTCCCCCATGTAAAATGGTAAACTTTTCAAAGCGGCTGCTGGTATTGTGTCTCTTTGTGCTAACAACAAAGGACTGCTAACATTTAACGGAGGGAAATTATTGACTGCCATGATGTTTAAAAACTGATTGTACCTTAGTAAGGGGAAATGTCCTTCAGGAGGAGATGAATGTAACCTACGAGGTAAAGTTGTAGCTGATGGTACTGAAAGGTTTCTTCCCCTTCTTCTTGGAGGAGACAAAGAAAGCTATGTATGATAATAATTATCTTTCCTTGAAGAAGCTCTTGTGTGAATCCTTAGCATGAGTTGATGTACTGAACTTTGAAATCCAGAGAAATGGAGTCACCAAGTACCTTGTGTCAATGAAATGAGAAGAGAGGTACCAACTCTCTGTCCCACATGGCGTGCCAAAAACTGTTGTCTCCAAATCATTGCACCCCTCTAATGGCTTGAAATGAATCATGACATTCGGTGTGATTGAGACACATGGGATCACCTCTCAAGCTGTGGGACTTGGGCTCAAGGTGAACCTCCAGAGAAGGTCAGATTCCTCTTCCTAAACTAAACACAACACTACTTATGATGTAAGAAAGATGGCTAACTAGTCCTATGCTAACATTTCATGGGATTTAGGGAAGAAGAATACAAGGAAATAAAATCTATTCTAGAAGTGGTGATGCACCAAGAAAAGGGAGATTTAACTTCTGGAAGGGTTAATGTGGGTATGAGGATTGCACCGTTAACCACCTTCACCTATTGCAACTTGGAAAGGATATAAAATATCAAAACTAGAAGCACATGTTCCTCTGTTAAACCTTAAACATACACAATAGAGGGATCAACTTTGATTTAACACACAGATAATTTATCAAAGGAATAATCACAAGCACATGTCCATTATTCACTTGAATGATAATAATAATGTAACTCTTGATCAATAGAAGGAAAATATTTTCTCACAACTGATAGGAAGTAATCACACTATTCTTTTCTCAATATGAAATAGATAATCTGAAATAAAGGTAAATTAATCAAATAATGATAAGGAATCACATTCACAAGGAATGAAATGATTAATCATTCAACACAATAAAATAGATCTTCAAGTGAAAGGAACAACTTTGAATATAATTAAAAGGTTTCAACAAAATTCTGAAAGCACTCTTCCAAGCTTGAAGAGCAACTTTTCTCCAAATCTCTCAAAAATATATCTCAAATAATGGAGAGCACTCCACTATTTATAAGTTCCTAGGCTGAGCCATTACAGCTGGGACTTTAACTAATAGTTAACTAAAAATAGTAATGTCATTTATAAAAGGGAACATGCTCCCATAAAAATAGCTAATTTGTTGCAGAGAATTGACCAAGTCAACCCTACAACTTTGACCATTTCCAGAGCTTGAGACTGTCCTTCCATGGCCACTCAACTTTGGCCTAGTTCGCCCTCCTCTCCTTTCTCTGCATATTTTTGTTTCCCCTCTTCCCATATGGCCACTCGGTGTCTGTATTCAAAGAAACACTTGACAATACCCTGAGTTTCTTCATCTCTAGGTCCACATGCATAGTGATTTACCACATCCACTGTTTCGATCTCTTTTGTGATCTTGGACAGAAACCTTCAAATCTTACTTACAACTTTCTTTAGTCTCCCTATGAAGTTCTGGCATAAAACTAGTCGATCAATGGAGTCACTATTGAAAGTATTTGCAACATCATCATCCTTACTTCACCAAGTCTTTGAAATTATCTTTGATCTGGTCCTCGGGAAGAGCATCGATAGTATCATTGAAAAAATTGCAGTGGGTGTTATCAAACTCTTTAGAGATATTATTGAGGGTATCTGTAATCTCTAGCCTTTTATCCTCCAATTTCTTAATCAGATCTTGTAGTACCTGACACTGGAATTACATAGCCTTCTGATATTCAAACAATTTAGAGGCATAATCAATTACCTCTTCCTTACAGAAGCAATTCAGAATCTTCCTCTCTTATGTCACTCCACATCACCAAGGTTAGATTCAAGTTATTATTATCTTCAGAAAGAGATTCATCCATCTTAGCGATGGTGGTTTTTTTAATCTGTAAATCAACATAAATCTCCACAACTTCCTTTATCAAAGTGTTGGCCTACAACAAGATCCTCTCCATCCATCCATTCACTATTCTCCCTTTTTGGCCTAGCTTCTCAAGCTCATGATAAGAGATATCATTAATTGTAGATGAAATTGTCATGGCCGTAGTAGTTGAGATGTCATTGGATGGAGTGGGCTGAGTTACTCTACGCAATAGTGTAGTGAGCTGTTAGAATTTGGCCTTAAGTTCATCCTTGGTGGCCTTGTCTTTATCATACTTCTCCAAAAGGGCCCCAAGAGCAGTATGTACATCCTACTTGGCTCCTTCATGTGTAGCCTTCCCCAATGAGAACTTTGAGATCCGGTAGTTTTTTGTTGTGATAGTCTCTTTAGTTTTCCCCTCAATAGGGGTAGCCACTTCTATCATGCACTCTCCTGATGGATTAACCGTTAGACTTGATACGGTTCTAGGTCTCTTGGCTTGTCTTTTGGGCACAGACTCCAATATGCTGAGATCTATCACATCTCCCAGAGGAACCTTTTTCTTTTACTTAGGAGTCTTCCTAAATAGCCACTCTGGTATGGCTAGAGCTGAGGAAGATGGAGTAGTAGATCTGATACCTGAAGTACCAATTAAGGCAATATCGCTAGAAATGCCAGCTGATATCTGAGTAGAGGTGGCAATGATGGAAGGTGTGGGAGTGAGGAGAGCCATAGGAATTGACAAGGTGATGCTAGGGGTTGAGATTGAAGAAAATGGGAGTGTCAAAGGAAGTGAGGAGGAAATGGGTGACCCAATATTTTCCCCAGCTGATAAAACTGGAAGTGACGAAAATACCTGGGCCATAGAAGGAGATGGGAAAGAGGAAATGGTGGAATATGTGGAGGGAACTGATATTGGAAGTGATAATGGAGGAAAGGGGAGATGTGATGGATCCTAAATGATACTTGGGGAATCACTTACTTCTATAACCTCAACAACTGATACTGTAGATTCTGTAACCTTGGAAGTAGCAGACCTAGAAAGAGATGAGCCACAAACCATGAATGAGATCTTCTTTGGAACTGTGAGAACCCTTTGAGTCGATCTCTTTCCTTTTGTAGGTGTTGGTTGGTTTATTGCTGATGTAGACACTATATTTGTAGGTTGATTTTCACCTTTGGGTGATATTCCCAAAGTAGCCAACCAACTGAAAGTTCTTTTTAGAATGGGCCCCACCCTTTCTTTAGTATTGCTGCACTCTTCCACATACCAATCAACCCATGGTAGTGGTTCATTGACAACATCATCATCTCAGTATGATGCATCTAGGACCTCATCATTATCTTGTAAGTCCTTTGGCACATCAGCCAACCCAAACTATCGCACTTCATCAAGGGTTAACCTCTCGTAATCCCTTTTCCGCATGATGAATTCCTCTTAACAATGGATTAATATGTCTTCTAATTGTGGCATATGAGCACTGGACTTCCTTGTCTCCCTGAACTTACCCCAATAGTCAAAGTTAGTTCATGGATGGAAGGTCCGCAGGGTTACCTCAGCCATTTCAACATCCACGTTTCTTGCCTTGTGGATAGTTGGGAAAGAATACCTACCAATTGTAATAGGGAAATGCATTCCCACCTTGTGATGCTTGTTTTGGATTTTGTGGTAATCCAACAACTGCCTAACCAATTCCAGAAGAACCCACTTGTTGGTGGGGAACCTTGGTAACTTGCTAGGGGTGCCTATGAAACCTGGAATCTGAAGGTAGGTGAATGTGGGAAACTGAAGGTAGATTTCTCCCCATTCTCAAACCTCTTGGAAAGCCTCATCGGAAATCCATCAATTATATAGCTCCTTGTCAAAGTGATAAAGGAAAACATCAAAGAAAGCGTCACTGATTCTTTGGAAATTATTGCTCCCCTCATCCAAAGTAAGTTGGGGATAAAATTCATATATTTGGGATGTGCTGCAAACACACCTAGTGTTTAATCCTAAGAAATCCCCATGGAAGCAACTTCATACTAGGAAAGATGTCATGTAGAAGGATTTAGTTTCTGCCACCTTACCTAACTGGTAATAAATGTTGCTACTGATATGTTCACCCCATCGGATAAACTCATCATTCTTCTTGATTGTTGCTATGTACAAGAACATCCATTCTTGGAATTCCTTTAAAGAAGGAAGACCTGAAACTCTGCTCAAGAGTATAATGAGGTCATTGACCTCTTGAATGAAATCTGATCGATGTATAGTCTTAGGCAGTTTGGAAAAGTTCTTAGTTAGGGAAGACTTCATCATGACCTTCGAGCATACTTCCTACTTTTTATCTTAGTCCTCAACTACTATTTCAGGTGAGATAGTGGCATAATCTTGCACGTATGGAAGTTTGAACAAGTCTTCAAAGAAATATGGGTCTAGACGGATTACCACCTTATCGTCGCTATATCTTATCAACATAGAGTCCTTGTCGTAGTGAGCTGCTGCAGCTAAGACAAATTCTGGGCATTACACAAATTCCAGAAAACTAGTGGCAAGGGCAAGACCACTGTCAAAGATGGCCTGCATCCATGGCTTTTTATTTGGGGCATTTAATCTTTCCCAGAACTTTGGAAAATCAATCTGTTAGAGATCGGTGTCCCCGATATTTCCTAAATTAGAGGTTAAGCAGGTTTGGAGAGAAACTCCAAGAAATGTGTACTTCATCTTTTCTTTCCCCTTTGAAGTGGAGGTAGACATCAAATTTGTGTTTCGGGAGTTTGAATGTTACAGAAATCTAAAAATCTGAGAGTAGGAGAACTCTGAAAACCCAAAATGAAAATTTTTGAAAGAAAATACTAAAAGAAATCTCTAAAAAGTTTTTCCGAAGTCAGTGGTCCCGAAATTCTAAAATTCCCAATTCTCTGAAAACTTGAAATCTGAATTCTCTAAAAAGTTTTTCTGAAACTGAAATCTCTGAAAAACTGAAACTGAAAAACTTTGAAAATCTAAAACTGAAAACTCTGAAAAATATGAAACTGAAATCTCCAATTTTTTTTTTCCAAAGTCAGGAAGTCTGAAAGAAATCTCCGAATCAGCAATTCTCCGATATTCTAAAATCTAAAAACTTTGAAATTTTTTTGCCAAAAAGTTCCTTCAAAATAGTTTCCCGCCTTGTGATCTTTTGAAGGAGTTCTTCAAAATGAATTTTCTGAAAATAATCTCTGAATGGTCTCTGGAGCAACTGCAAAAAAGAGGTGTTAAGAAACCAAAGTGGATTTTGAGAAACAGAAGGAACTATGAGGGACTTAGAAAGATCCCCATGCTTGAAAACCTGGAGAAACCTCCACAGTAAAACAAGGTGAAAAAGAAAGAAATCACAAGAAAAATACAGAGGGAAAAAAAAAAGAAACCCATATGGGGGAAAAAGAGATAAAAGACCTAAAAACAAAAAAAAATAAAAACCAAAAACATACGTTGAAAAGGATGCCGAAAAGGACAAGAATTTGATGTCAGAGCGAATGTGTCAGGTAAAAAATGAAAAGTAAAAATACACATTTATATAGAAATCCTGACATTAATGGTAAAAATATGATCTATATGGAGGTAGGTGAGAATTAATCACGCATAAAAATTCCAAAGTTCCGAAAACCTGAAATTATGAAAATTCAGGATTTCGGACTTCGAAAAAAAGGGAAGCAAAAAGATAAATTGCAACTAAAATTCCGAAACCTGAAAACCCAAAAGTCTGAAAATTTAGACTTTTAGAGTTTTGGACTTCAGAAAAAATCAAGTGAAAATCCTAAAATGACTCGGAGAACTCCAAAAACCTGAAACCTGAAAGTTCAAAAATTTGGACTTTCAAAGTTTCATACTACGGAAGTCTGAGTCAGATTTAAACAAAAAGAGTCAAAATTTTTTGAAATTCTGAAAACCTAAAAGTTCAAAAATTCATAATTTCAGAGTTTCGGAATTTGGAAAATCTCAAATGCAATTCCAAAATTTAGGTTAAAAACTCTGAAAGGGAAAAACCTTGAAGTCCAAAAATTGAAAATTTTCAGATTCTTGTTTTTAGCAAAATTCACTATGCGAGGATTTCCTAAAAAACATAAGTCTGACATATATCCTTCCTCTATGTAGGTTAAATGGTTAACAATAAGGTGGACCACCCATGCTACCTATATATTTACATCACTGACCATTCCCTAGGTGTCATGCGCGCTCATCGCGATGACCAACACTGAGAGCAAGTGGTTTATTACATAAGCCATACCCTTCTTGACTACAAAACTAGATATACCCACACTAAAAAACTTTTAATAGCCTTAGTTTTTGTCGCCACCAAACTCTGCCATTACCTACACAACCAAAAAACCTTCTTCATTACTAATATGATCCATTACACTACATGTATGCCAAACCTTATCAAAATCAACATGCCATATGTTGGATTATGCTTCTATCTAGTCTCGACCTTGAATTCATCCATCAAAATTCCATCAAGGGCCAAACTATCACTGACCAATTGGCCAATGAACCTATTTTTGGGGATCAACCCTCTAACTTCAACTTTCTAAATGAGTCTATTACTACCCTTTCCTTGGATGAACCCACTTACCAAATGAAACTCTTCTTCGATGGCTCCAAGTGTCAGCATGGGGGGTAGAGCTGGTGTTATCCTCATTCCACTTGATGGTGAACCTATGCCTTTGTCTTTCAAACTCGATTTTGATTGTACTAACAATATTGTTGAATACGAAGCACTTGTATTGGGTCTGTAGGCTACTTATACCTTAGACGTTAAGTCAATCAACATCTTTGGTGATTCTCAGTTGGTCATAAACCAAGTCAATGGTATATACCAGTGTCGTAATGAGATACTTCAAAAGTATAAGCATCATGTGGACATACTTTTGACCACCTTTGACCATTACGCACTTCAAACCACCCCACATTCTACCAATAAATTTGCAGATACCATGGCCTTCTTAGCTTCTCAGATACATGCTTCACCCGCTGACTCTAAAATATTTATCACCATACAAAGACTACAATCACCCTCTTATTCGACTCGTGAATTCAGCTCTACCGGAACCGTTGCTCCTGGCCCAAGTGACCTTTTGTATAAGCAATATACAGACTATCTTTCCCTTTCTATTTTACCCACCGATCTCACTCGTAATGGAAAACGTCCTTTCTTAAAAGTGTCTCCCGTTATGTCATCATGGGTGGTCTTCTTTACAAATGCTGTTTAGACAACATTCTCTTGTGATGCCTTACAAGTTCTGAAATTCCTTACACCATTAAGGAAGTCCACGATGGAATTTGTGGAGGCCACTTTAGTGGTCTCACTGTCGCAAAATGCATTCTTCACCTAGGCTATTACTGGCCAACCCTAAATTGTGACTGTTGTGATTATGTCAAATGCTGCATAAAATTCCAGCAACATGCTAATCTCCATCACACCCCTAGTCATGCCTTATAGGTCGTCGCGAGACCTTTGGCCTTTCTCTCAATGGGGTTTGGATCTTGTTAGTGAGATCAACCCCCATTCTTCACAATGCCACCAATGGATCATAACCGCTACTAAATATTACACTAAATGGGTAGAAGCCATTCCCCTCATTTCCACCAAAGCAGAGAAAATATGTGAATTCATCAACCATCACATCATCTTTCACTTTGGTGTCCCTCATTGCATTATCATGAGATAACAGAAAACAATTCAAAAACAAAACCCTATGCAAACTATGCAATGCTTTTGGCATCCAACTCAGTTTCTCATCACCTTATTACCCACAAACCAATGGTCAAGTTGAATCAACCAATAAAACCTTGAACAAAATTCTTATGAAGGTAGTCAATGATACTAGGAAGGATTGGCATACACACATTCCTTTCACCTTCTGGGCTTATCGCACTAGTATTCACACTTCAGACTGCGGCCACCCCCTTTTCTCTGGTCTATGGTACTGAGGTTGTATTTCCTCTCGAAGTCTAGATTCCATCCCTCCGCATCTCACTATAAGACATGCTCAACGACAATGAATTTCACTAGGATCGTTTGGCGCAACTTGAATTATTAGATGAACTTTGTCTCAACGCTCTTGACCATCTCCAAATCTACCAAAAACGTATCAAACATGCCTATGACAAACGTGTTCATGAACGAACCTTTCAAGTTGGTGACCTTGTCCTGAAGGAAAATCAACATGTAACCAAAGAGGAGAAAAGTAAATGGGGAAAAATTTCTCCTAATTGGCTTAGACCCTATATCGTCACCCATGCCTATGGATCAGGTGTCTTATCGTTTGTCTTCACTCGAAGGTAAACCCAAACCTGAGCCCCTTAATGCCTTACATCTTCGACCATTTTATTGTTGATATCAAGTCCTATATCACTTTCTATCAATTTATCGTTCATCCCTTGAGCATTGTTCACCTTCCATAATTACCCATTTTGAGGATCCATGACTAAACAAGAATCATGTGATTACCCGTCACCTTTTAGCCTTGTCTTCAATATGAGTACCATGACTCTGCTCATAGCATGATTCTCATGGATACTTTTCATCTTCTTCAAGATGGAATCCCATGGTCATTCATCACTCAAAACCACCTCTTTCATAGTTAATCTTTATGCACTACGATCTTGTCTTCTAAAACAAGAACCTAATCATCCTCTATAGTATTTTCCATGACTTAAACATCTAAAAACAAAAAGGGATAAAACTCCTTGATTCAAACTTCCAGTAAAAAGATGAATCCTCAAAAGGGACATCTCTTCTTTATATTCTACCACTATCAATAGATTGCTCCTTAGAAGGACAACTATATATGGTCATTACAAAAATATAATAACTATTCAGAAGCTTCCCACATCAATCAGCTTCACGAAGACCTCAAGGAGATAATATACCCATCCCATATAGACTTCCCACATCGATCAGTCTATTATAAAAAAAAGATGAAATTTTTTTCATGGACTTGCCTATTTTGGATTCTGGGTTTCTTGTTCCTAAATACACGTCATCGTACACTAAGTTATGCTAAACCTCTCATTCTCACCTCCTCATCTATTTCACCTAAATTCCTCGTTACTCAAAGGACTTTCCGCAAACATGACATTTTGTGATCATGTGACTTTTCTTCACCCTTATAATAGTCCATCATGTAAGGCATGTAGTGTTTTATGTTCATAAGCCCATCTGGGGTATGGTAGACTCATTAGGGTTCTTATCAATTAAGCAAACTCTTTTACCATCTCTTACCATTCTGCCTTCCTCATTACTTATTGATTATCCTATACGGGACTTTTGTTTAAAAATCACTTAACCATGCCTTAAAAACCATGCCTACAACCTAAAATAAATCATGCCTACAACCTAAACTCAATAATGCCTATGACCTACATCACCCATGCCTAACACCTATCAACCCATTCTACTATTTCATCGTAATCTTCCCTAGCTTATGGGAGAACTACATCGGCTTGAGGTCCCTTTTCCCCAAGACTATGTAGGTAGCACTCTGAGGGCATGGAACCCTTGGAGGTTAGCTCGGCCACTCTTTACCTTAACCAATTCCCTCTGCCCCTTTCCTATTCACATTCTACTTTAGTTAGTTTCCTTTTATATCAATAATTAGAAATTAAACCACACAAACAACAATTGCTTCACATCTTTACCATCATCACTCATACATTCATTTCATCTTGTCTACCATTTATTTACCATTATCATACATTTTCCTACAAAACATCTTAACATGATCCACATCATCATTAAATTGCACAAATTAATGAATTGGAAACTCAACCATACCTAAACCAACCTAAACTCAACCATACCTAAGTCAACCTGAACTCCATGACCTCATGATTCCTATGACTCCATCCATGCCTAAGTCAAGATCACTCAATCCATGCCTATGACCTGACTCAATCCATGCCTATGACCTGACTCCATCATGCCTGAACTGACCTGACTCCACCATGCCTACCTGAACCCTGACTCCATCATACCTAATTCACCTAGTTTCCATCATGTACACAAATAATAATGGAAATTAAAACAAGTACACCATCCATGGTATAAATATCATCATCTATAAATCATGACATCTATGTATACATACATATGTACACAGATACAAATGAATACAAAAATCTCAAAAACCCTCATGTACATCCTCACCATCTTTAGCACGCAGGCTGGTATATCATCAAAAAACTATACAAAACTCTCATGTACATCCTCACTATCTTTGGCACACACACTTGTCTATATATCAACAAAATCTATATATAACCCATCTCTGGTGACTAATCGTCACCCCACCTAATATCTATCTCGCCTGTCTCCTCCTCCTCCACACCCATGTGGCATCCTACTAGCATCTCACCACCCACCATGGGCCTCAGCCTACCCTCGGTTGGTATGACACCTAGAGCTAGCCTCCATACACTGGTAGCCTCTCCCTGACCCTATCTCGGGGCTCGACAACCCCTGTATACTATCTACACTATGCATACGAGACCTGGTCCTCTCACTTGAAGCTTGTTGTACTCTGTACTCTACGTAGGATGGGACATCTATCCCTAAGGCCATCAAATGATCCTGATAATACCGTGCCTCTCCTAAGGCATCTCTGAACTGGGCCATAGGTACCATCTGTGGTGGAGCCATTGGTCTCACCCCCTGTACCTACCTCTCGGGACCCTATCCCACTGGTACCTGTAATGAGGGACCCTATCCCTGTCCCTGTGCCTGTGCCTATCCTGAGGGACCCTGTCTTGCCCCTACCTATATCTGGGCCTGAAGGGCCACAACCTATACATGTGAAGTGGCCAACTGACCCTAAAAACCTGATATCTATGCCTATAAGGTAGCTACATGTGCCTGTAAAGAGGCCACCTGTGCCTCAGACCCTGTCAACTATCCCTGCACTACCCCCAACTATGTAACTAGGGTCGCCACCTGCCCCTGGAGGGCATCTCTCTGCACTGTAATGGTGGCCAAGTCTAGCTTCCCCGACCTCAGTGGTATGGCTTGCAGTTGTGCTACCCACCACTGTCTATACCCATCTGTAACTCTGGCATCATCAATCCACCGGTCGACCACCTGCTCCTCCTGCCCTGTAGGCACTGTCGGCTGTGGTAGAGGCATAGGCCTCTCCATGTCATCTCTCCTGTACAGTGGGAATGGTGGAGGTACATCTTGCAGCAACCCAAACTATTGTCTAACCCTGTCTATGGGTATCATCTTGTGCTCTCCTGCATGGTGCCCCTCTATCCATCAGAGCAACTGTAGCTCATCTAACTCTGTACGGCCATCTACCTGTACGATGGGAAGTCCACATATGGCCTCCAAATGATGTCTACCCAGACAACCCCTCTAGTATCTTCCTATAGTGAGCTACATCATGTGTATCCCTAGTCCCCCCGCCGCACCCCACCAACTGGAACCCATCGCCTATACCCAACCTAGACCATACCTGGCTCAAAGGCATCTAGTTGGGGAAACCTGATCAGACAAACACACACAATGTGCTCATATTCCCAATAATGAAGTAGAAACATACAACATAAGTTGAACCTCCATAATCTCCTGTAGGCCCATAGCTCCCAGTATAGCTATACCAAATACATAGGTGCCTAAGAAAATAAAGTCCTCTCCTCCATCATATCATGCAAGACTCCCATCAGTGCTCATGGGAATCTCCCACCCTCTACATCCGGTAGTGAAAAACAACACACTACCTCCATAATCAAAACTACTAGCCTCATCTCCTCAGGATGGGCCATGTACATCTCTCCATAGCTCAAGCTGGCACTATGAAACCTCATCTCCACCATCCCCTCCCTAAATACTGTCAGCATCAACTCCTCTTTTGCCTCAAATGAAATCGAATACACCTACTACCCTACTATCGGTAGCTTCAGAATCCTGTAAACATCCTCTAAGGTGACAGTCATCTCCCCTATTGGAAAATGGAATGTGTTGGTCACAGAATCCCATCTATCGATGAGAGTGACCATCAGAATCAAATCATGAACTATGCACCTATAACACTGAATCCCAATCAGACCCACCTCAGTCATGTGCCTCCACTCCTCATCAGTCACATCTCCTTAGACATCTAGCAATAAAGGCAGTACCCTATCCCACATCCGTAGCTGATCCCTCACTTGCATCCAACAAAAAAATACTATTGTTAGAACCCCCACATACCAAACACACTTCTTACCAAATAAACCTCATTTATCCCAATCAGATCCACCTCATTCATGTGCCTCCTCTCCTCATCCATCCCTTAGACATCTAGCAATAAAGGCAGTACCCTATCCCACATCCGTAGTTGATCCCTCACTTGCATCCAACAAAAAAATACTATTGTTAGAACCCCCACATACCAAACACACTTCTTACCTAATAAACCTCATTTCCAACCCTCATTACTTATTCCACCCACCCTACAGATTACCCATTGCTAAACCAATCTATTCATGTCATTTATACTTATTACCCTACTTTCCTCTCATGAAACCTATCTTTACATCACCTGACATATCCTCACTTCTTACCTTTTCTCTCTATTGCTCTATGTTCCCCAAAATCTGACCACCACTAGTCAGCCTCGACCATCATCGGTCACGTGTAACCAGCATCAGTCACCTACTTCTGGACCGATGCCGACCAAAATACCACCGACATCAGCCAACACTTGACCGACGTCGGTCACTGTCACAAATCCAAACACACAAAACCCCTCCCCTCTTTTAAAAAATTCTTCAAATCCAACCTATACACCTACTCTACCCTACCCAAAGCTAACCTAACCCCTGCCCATCCCTATCTACCCTACCTAGAACCTCCCCCCTCCCTCATTGCATCAATTTTCACCACCAACTTCATTATCTTTTCCTACCCGTGAAACCCATACCCACATCACATTTTTCTACTTTAAAAAGGAAGGATCGGGATAGACTCCTACCTCGTCTCGGTGTCACCTAGTGTGGTGGTATGGCTGGCCACTGAACCGGTGGCCCACCCAAACCTTCTCCTGCCTCGGCCATGTCCAAATCACCAACACAAATACTCCTGACCTCCAATCAAATCCTCCACACCGATCTCATGGACCCGACTACCTGGCCTGTCTAACCAACCTGATCTCTCCACCTCAGCTGGGTATTGTACCTCATACTTTCCTCTTGCAAAGGCACAAAAGGTTCCATGCTCTGTCATTTTCCCAAAAGTCAAAACGCACAAATGAATCCCCTTTTTGTGGATTTCTCTTTTTAAATACCCAACCTGACCCAACCAACATCGGTCAGATCGTGCCCTAGTAAACTGATGACGGTTAAACCTAAACCGACGCCAGTTACCTGTCATTTCACTTATAACTCTTTTTTTACCTATTTTTTCCCACAAATTACCCAACCCCTCCACCATTTGACCTTAACCATTTTTATCGCAACCTACCTCCAAGCCTACATTACCTATACCTATCCTTCATTGCATTTAGGGACTTGTTATTTTACCCATACCTCAGCCTTACCCATGTCAGAACCTAGCTACCTGGACCTAGAACATTGTTAAGTGATCTTTGAACCCTTGTGCTCGCTATACCCTGCGACACTGTTACCCATGTTGTTTGACCTAATGACCTTACCTTGCCTATTGTCATGTTGTTTATCCTGACCCAACCTTTGGTGTATCGGAATATACCTAAACATTCCTACACCTAACCTACATTGTGTTTCCGCACCATATCCTATGCCTTGGATACCAGAATCACTTCAACCTTGTTTGGATAAACCTATCGACCTTAGACGATGTAGAGTTTGTATGCTCTTCAACTTGGTACCATGTTGTAGTTTATCCATGTGTGTGTCATTTTATTGTTGCTACCTTAGACCCTAGACCATTACCTAGATTACCCAATTGGACCTTTACCCAATTACCCCTAGTGTCCACCTTCCTCTTCATCACATCCACCTTTTATCAAACCACTCACCGATTCTGTCTTCTACCTCATCTGTTCCTAGTTTGAGGGGGATCACCTTCACCCACACATGGGGCAACCACATCTTATTTTTGTTAGCATCGCTTACCAATACAAGCTACACAACAAAAAGGGGCAAAATGTAGACACCAAAATTGGGTCACACTCCCCTTGGTCCCTTGTCAAATAACCAGCTCAATCATACTCATCTAACCATGGCCCCTTCCACCCCACATTAATATTAATTTAATTAGCTTAATTAAATTAATACCCATCCTCACAATATTCATTTTTAATTATTTTAAGTTAATTTCCACCTCACCTAGACACCTAATTTCCACCTCACCCTAGACCTATTCTTGGCATGTTTCCATAACCAACAATAACTAAGTCTCACTTGCCTTAATGAGCTAAGATTTGGTCTAACCCTAAAATCAATCCCTAAAATCTCTCTAACCATATTCCTGCTCATTAGAAGGGAAGTTTCCATTCTAATCCGCAAGAATAAACTAACTAGGCCCAAGAAATTAGAAAGATCTACCCATTTTAGTAAACCTAGGGAATCCCACCTTAACCGACACCGGTCACCCCTAAACCAACGTTGGTCAACCCGGAACTGTCGTTGGTTACCATTTATTCACCCAAACAACCTTGTTTTTGGGTTGGCACATTCTGAGAGCAAGAAAGGAGATCAGAGCTGCATGCAAGAAAAAAAAAAGCATCCTTTTACACATCCAGACATCCAGAACCATCACCAGGATCAATCATAGAGCCATTGCATTCACGGGAGCACTCTGGGAAATCACCGCTACAGTACCATACATGTATTCTCTAATCAACCACCTCCACCACTCAGCCATCAAATCCTTAACACAGTAAGTATGGCCCTAACCAGTAGGGTTTATTTCAGTTAGTAATCTTTATTACTCCTGTTATTAATCTATTCTTTGCATGCTTATTGCTTCATCACCCACTTTCCTGTGAACTCAAATATCCCTTCACCCATATCACCAAATCACCTATCCTCACCTGTTGTATACTTCTGAGCATACCTAAGACCTCTACAGACCTTCCCATTCACTCTCCCAAACTTTATTTGACCTCAGATCACCCCTTCCATTTAATCTATTTGAGTTTCTTTTACCTCGACCATACTGACACTGGTTATCCACAACTGCCATAGGTTCTACCTAAAATGACATCAGTCACACTCATCCAATGTTGGTCTCTATGTTTTACACCTTGACCAAGAACAGACCCAACAATCACCCTACCAGTTGACCTAAATAACCCAGAATCAGACCCTGATCAGTCCCAGTACCTTGACAGACACCTCACCTCTCAGATCCAACTATAGCCTAGCCTATTGTGATTGGATTTTCTTATTGTACTTGAATGAAATACCTAAATCATATCAACTACAGTAGGAATTTGTTTATTTCTCGCATTAACTTGTTTTAAACAGTGGATTGACAACCATCTAGGAAGTATCACACTTCCCGGAACTAGCATACGCTAGGCAGTCCACTGTCATATATCATTTAACTATCTTTTTGTGGTCTTGTTTTCTATTATAGGTAGTTCCTCCTAGCCAAAAGGAATCTCTCACATTCAGTTGTAGATCAAGAATTCAAAATGTGCGTAACAACCATCAACTGACTAGCATTTAATAGGTATTATTCCTTGTCCCTTTACCCTTATCCATTTCATCATTTCGAAAAGGTAAAGAAAATGGTGAAACAATGACATCTAATTGGTTTGAAATTTTTAAGCCCAATTCTTTAAATTTCTTGTAAGTTCTTCTCTATCTGGTTCTTCAACTTACTACCCTCCTTGATCGATTTTATGATTTGTTTCTTCCAAAAATGGGTTTGGGAATGTAAGAGGAGGTGTGGGATAGGTTTCAACATGATTTTGTAATATTTTCAATGAAAAGGAAGGTATGAAAACTTCTTCTGAAGGAGAGGTAATGGAGGGAGAATCATTAAGAAAGATAGGAATTTTAACCGTAGGCTTGGGTGGTTGATAAGTGATAGGCATTGGATAATGATATGGTAAAAGTTTAGGAACATCCCATTGATAGGGTTCTTCAACCTTTGATTTATCAGCCTCTAATGTTTTCAAATTGAAATAAAACCAACCATTTGAGTGAAATACTATCTCATTACATCAAGCCTTTTATTGTGGGCTTAGACCACTAGGTATAGGACCTCCCCATGGAAATGGCTACCTAAAACTGGGTTATCTAGCTTGCAATATATGTAGTTACTCCTTGACATTCTGCAATATCTACTCTGTTCTTTGAAATCTACCTTTAAAGTCTTCTTCAGGCGTAGGATGACCTCCAAAGTTTGCATACTCCTACTCTTGTATAGCTCCATGGTTTTTTGAATAACCACACTGAATTCCATCTATCTCATAAGAACATGCATACTCAATCTGATTTTGTCCATAGAACTAATCTGGAGGTGTGTTATAATAGATTGAAGATGGATTTGAAGGAAAAAGGTGGGTCCAAATGGTAATATTGCTATGAATTAGAGTTCCAGCGAGGAAATGAATAAATGATTACACAACTTCACGGGAAAAGAAAAAATGAAATGATTGAAAGAAAGGAAATGGTTTGTTGATTGAGAAAATGGGTTGGTTAGACAAGTGGAGTTGACAAATACACTTGAAAATTCCTTCAAAGGATGAAATATCACCAAGAGCACATCAAACTTAGTGAAATGAAATGTACACCAGGATGTTGTAATGGAACATGTACAACATGTTAGGAAATAAGGGATGAAATATGTGGAACAATCCCACACATAATCGTAATAGTAGAATTAAATATACAGAAAGATATTACATATCTTAAATAAAAGTCAAAAATCTAAAAGAACACAACACAAAGACAATATTTAATGTGGTCCACCCAATTTGGGCTACGTCCACCAAGAATCACTTGCTCATATTTTTATTACAAGCCACCTCTTTCTCTCAATACAATACCCATATCTGTTAGGAGTTGTACTCAGCAAGATCTCCTGAATTCACACTTGAAATCACACACATCTAAAATGATATGTCTACCCTATAAAAATCCTAAAAGTACATCAATAGGCAACTACTTAAGTAATTTTACAATACTGTGGCTACCAAAACCATGGGCCAAAACTGCTTCATAAACCTATGGGTCAAAAATCCTACCCATATGAGAAGAGCATATTTCTATATATATTAAGCACATTTTTCAAGGCGATTTTTTTTTCTCGGGGGTTGCACCACCGAACCCCCACTATCACGGACTACCACCACCAGACCCCCACACAAAGTCCATCTCGGCCTCGAATCCTGATGAGAAAACTGTGGAGAGTGTACAATACTATTAGTGTACAGTCTTCAACACTTACACACATGAAAAAAATCTCTACAATATAACACAAAATATGACTTCAATATTGTACCACTAGGTGTTCTAGAACTTTTATCACCAAAAAATATCACCCTTTGATTTTTCATGAATGTTTGGATGAGAAATTAGTGTTTTTGGGTAACATGGGATTATTTCTCAAGTTGTGGGAATTGATAATTGAGATAAAAATCTAGAAAAGGCTCATTCCTCTACCCAATGCTACTACTAAACTAATCCCAAGGAAGGAAATGCAGCCATCTAATCTTGCTCTAATAATACAAGGGACCAGGGGGAGAGAAATATGCATGAAAATGGGAAATCCTAAGCTAAAAAATGGTGATAACACCAAGAAAAGAGGTGGAGATACTCTAATGAGAGAAAAGGGAGGAGGAAAATGGAGAAGGGAGAGGCCAGAAAGATGTGACATAGACCCAAAGCTTCATTCACCATCTATTCTCCATGAAACACAAAAAATTAACCTAGAAGTGGTAAATACAACAACAAGAATGGAGAGGCAAGGAAATAGAACAAAAAAAAGCTAGGGTTGAGAGAAACACCA
Organism: Taxus chinensis; assembly: GCA_019776745.2. NCBI lineage: Eukaryota > Viridiplantae > Streptophyta > Pinopsida > Cupressales > Taxaceae > Taxus > Taxus chinensis. The sequence goes on from CM034156.1 coordinate 387,606,968, forward strand.
CAAAACCAATACTTTATTGCTTTCAAAGTATGCACAATCCATTACTTGTGAAGAATAAGGAACAAGAGAACTTTCCAAATCCAAAATGAAGGCTTGCAACTCACAGTTTCTCAGAAACAATTTTGGAAAAGATTCCTTTACATCATAGAATAGCCCCCCATAAATGAGAGTTTTTTACAATATACAGAAGGAGAGAGAGAGAGAGAGAGAGAGAGAGAGAGAGAGAGAGAGAAACTCAAAATTATTATCCCACCCACCAACAAGATGTATTAAATGTCCAAGAATAGGTATGGGCAGCTTGCCAAGGCCATTCCTCCATGATACTTTCTTTTGTAAGAAGAAATGGGCACCATATCTCACCATATTTGGTTGTTGAGCTACCCGAGACTGCATCTTTTAATGATGAGGATGTTTTCTTATTTTTCCTCCTCCTAATCTTACCTACCTTAAGATTTTAATTTTCCATAATGAAGTTAATGATGAGAGCTTTCCAAAAATTCCAAGTTTGTCAAATTTAGAAAACCATGGAAAAATTTATGCCCATGCCAATATCAGGGGGTCAGGGAGGAACATGGGTTCCAAATGTTTCATCACAATACGCATCTAACCATTCTTTTCCTTTGAATTGTGGTTGGATTGGGTTTCTAGGGAACTTGGAGAAATGTGGAACTAGTTCTATTTACATTTGGCTATCCCAAAACCTGTTCACTCTGCATATGGTTATGCCCTGCAACACTCTTATCCTTTGTGTTTCCCTTATCCTTCATGTTGTGGCCTGCATTGCCTTGCAAGGAACTAAATCCATGTGGGAACCATTCCACGCAACCATGGCTCACTCGATGCACTCCTTCCCTGAAACACATATCACCCTTACTTTACTTTCTCCCCGCAACCTTTGCTCTGTAGTTTTCCTATCGAGGAATCCTATCCCATGGGGAACCTGTTCCTCGTGACCTTAGTTCTTTTGCACCTCTTGGTTTACACATCACTACTTTTCCCCGCAACATGCCACTTTATTTTGTCCATCGAGCCTTCTATCAATGTAGGGAACTAGTTCCACTATCCTTAGGTTCTTCTAACACCCTTCACACCCGTAATATACTAAAACCATTCGTCCACTTCCCCTTTGATCTTCAAGATGGGCTTCATTGGGGGGAACTTTACACATGAAAATTGACATGTAGCCTTAAACCGCACTCAAACCTATCAGGTCATGCTGGAGCAGATAATGTTGAATGTGTGTGGCTAACTATAGGAGAATTAGTGACTAACATCTGGTAGTGTGATCTCCTAGTAGATGAGTTGGAAAAGGGGAGATTTAGAGTTTATGAATAGGTAGTGTAAATTCCCTATGGTTTGTTTTCCTAACTTGGATCTAAGTGTTGATCTAGTTTGAAGTGTCCAACTTAATTAAGTTGAAATTAATAATCTATGTTACTGCTGAAAAGAAACGAATCTAATCAAATCACAAAATGGAAATATTACAATCACAAACAATAATTTACTTCTATTCTAAATAATTAAAATATCTCTACACTAAAAATAAACAAACAAAATAACCCGGTGTGGTTATTCACCTGTGCTGAGTGTATTAAAACTTAACTACCTTAAAATTAGAACTTTTCAAAATGATCTATAATATATAGACAAAATCCTACAAATATTCTATCCTTTAGATCCATAGGGATGGGAAAAAGAGGATCCATCACCAGGGGTTGCTATGAAAGATTCAAACCCTCTTGGAAATTAACTAATTACTTGCAAATGAAAGGAAATTGATTTCTTCTCTATTTGATATGATGTAATAATGATAAATTATAGGAATGAAGGAAATAAAACAACAAATCCAACCTAGAATTCACAAAACAAAAGGTAAATCTAGCTGTGTAGTAATTTTTCCCCTCAGTTTGTTCCTTTCTTTTTCTGTGTGTCCATATGAGTCCAAGGAATTGGGAATGTGAAGTAACAGGTTAATGTGCTTGAGTATTGGAAACTTAAATGAAGTCTGGTTACAATGCAGGTGGAAGAGAGATAACACAAGTGAATAGAGCTTGGATATGTAATTTCCAACATAATTATGGTAGCAATACTATGCAAGATACACAAAAATTCTCAGGCCTTTTTCTTGAACACAAGCATGGAATATATATGAATCGGGGTTGGGATGTGCCTTCATGCACAGGATAAGAAGAGGTAGTTCCAACTAACTAAAACACATGGAAAAATAGAGAAGGGAAGGAGAACCAAGAAATTAATACTATTTTTAGACAAATCAGTTCACAAATGCATCCTAAAAGTGAAGTTAAGTGAATCATCGCATGTTAAAAACATGCATGACAGAATCTAGAAAAATCGTTCAAGACTGCCACCCTATTTGGGTGGTAATTTCAGAACCACTACCTAGAAAGGACAGCAGTCTTAGCACTAAAGGCCAAAACATGCACAAAATGAAGTGGTAAGATGTAAAAGACATGAAAAAGCTAAGGACGTCTAGGCTACAAATATACATTGCATATGGGTTTAAGATCTTGAACATCTTTTGAAAGGAAGTGAATCATCATTGGGGACTTTTGTAACAGTTTTCTGACAATGTAGAACATGCAATTTTGGGTGCATACAGGAACCAACCCCCAGGTGGAACTGTCTTGCCCCACTCAAGTTATTCTGCTTGAGGTTTCATCTACACCTAACTACTCCAAAATACTCTTCAAATTCAACTCCTTTGCATTGTGGGTCCAAAGGCAATGTGGGGAAGTTCTAACCCCAAGGAACTTGTTCTTTAGTACCTTCTCCCATCTACATACCCGCAATACTCTGATTCCTTTTCCTTGGGGTCCCAACATCAGTGTTGAGAAACTTGTGCATTTGAGAACTAGTTCCATTTGCACCCCCAAAGTCTGCAATACACTAATATTGATCCCAAAATCCATTTTTCCTCGAAATTTTAAAATTTTTGGCCAAGTATGGAACCAATAATTTGTGCAAGGGAAAGGGGAAGCCTTATAGAACTTCAATTTTCCATTTTAAGTCATTTTTTCCCTTGCCCAAGCCAAAATGAATATTAAAGTTATCAAAATTACATGAGAGAGGAATTTTGGATAACAATTTTTTTTGTGAATGTACGCTTTGGAGGCTGCCATTGAATTTTTTTAGGAGTAGAAAAAATGTTGGCAATAGTTTTAGCTTTAGTAGGTTTTGTACATGATTTGAACGTATATTTTCTTTGAAATCGAGTAGAAGAGGATGAATCTCAATCATAATATTTAAGCTTTCCCAAAGATAGATTTTTTCTTTCTTGTAGCTTAAGAGTATGACATAAATGATCAAATGAGAGAGATGTATCAAAGATGACACTCTCTTGTAGAGGAGGTAAGAGAATTTAGACCAATAGATCTTGAATTTTAGAGTCCATAAGTACATTAGACATCTTATCCAAGTTGTTCTTGTATCGTAGGACATAATCCTCAAGATGCTCATGAGATTATTGTTTAATTTGTGTGAGTTGAGAATATGATATATTAGACCCAATATTGATTGAAAAATGCACCAATTTTTTTTTTTCTAAATGTGTAAATGATGTTACCGAATGGACATGTAGATCATAAAACCAACACATAACATAATCTTGAAGACTATGAGGAAAGAGATTTGCTAGTAAAGCATAATCATCCACATAATCTAGACATGCAACATGAAATGATTGGAGATTCTCTTGAGGTTAACCATGGCCTTTTCAGGTGCAAAACATAGAGATGACAAAATTTGGTGGCAGTGGATATGATGAAATGGTGAGTACGAAAGGAGTATGAAGAAATTGAGTGGATTGAAGAGAGGGAGATGCATAAAAAGTGGCTATTTGAAGTTGCTGAATTTGAGTACGCAGATCCTGATATAAAGAAGTTTAATCAAGAGTGTTTGAAGAAGAGCTAGGTTGTGCAGTAGAAGATTTAGGTTGAATGATGGGAGTAGTTGTAGTAGGAATAGAAGTAGGAATAAGAAGGGGTTGAGTGGAGGCCATGGAAGCCGAGGAGGAACTTAAAAGGAGTGCAGGAGAAACATCTTGAGAGATTTTAGTGGCTATCAAAGCATGGAGAGTATGTGGAAGATGTGTAGGATTATCACATAAATCTTGTTAAAAAATAGTAATATTTTCAAGTTAATCTTGATCAATGTTTGTGTCTTCATCATAAGATTGTTCACTATCAGATGTTTCAATGTATTTGAGAGGAAATTTTTTAGAGTTAGCAAAGGGGTTATTAGATTTGACCATGAATTTAGAAACCCTATGAGTAGATGGAGGGAGCTCTATATGCTCAAAAGATCCAAACTGACCACTACGAGTGATGATCATAAGAATAAAAACTTAGAAAGAAGGTTGGAGTCGAGCATGGAGTTCACCAAATAATTTAAAATTTATTGAAATTTATAAAACCCTAATTGCAGAGTCACAACAAAATGATAGGTAATGAATTACATATATGACCTAAGCACTAAGATAAAAATAAAACCCTAGGTGCAAGAGAGAGAATATGAGACTTAGCTAATTTTGCAATTAATCCCAAGGTGTGCTGAGATGGAAAACTGATGAAATAAGAAGACAAACTATTGCAACCAAACCCAAAAAATTGTATAATTTTTGGATATACCAGGATTTGGGTGCCTGGACTAGGTCAGGGTTGCCTAGGTGCCATAGTCTACTCCTAGGTTCTTGTAAATGTGAAAAGGATCAGAATCTAAATTTTCTTGTGTTGCAAATGGGGAGTTAGAATGACCCTGACAGTCACCCAACATAGTGAACTTACAACCGAGCTTTGCACTACATCTCAAACCCATGTAGTTCTATATTTGTGTGTGTAGAATCCTACCCTAGGAAGCTCTTATGCAAGATGCATTGAATAAAGAGAAATATCTAGATTTAGTAATGTAATTAGATGTGTGGATGTAAAAATGAACTTCCCCTCCTATGAATTGTATGTAGAAAAATGCAGTCCCTTGTCCCTTGAATGAATCTCTATGAATGATTTGATGCTCTTGAAATTCCTTTGGAGGCAACCTTAAGTGTTGATAATATATTCTTAGAGATTTTTCCTTTATTATGATCACACAAATTTGTATTTATATGATTCTATTGGTTGAATTTCATAATTAACAACTAAAAGGCCGATCACCAAGAAAAAAAGATTCCTTAAAGGGGTGAGTAAGATATAAAGAGGTCGGGGCACCTCGAGGGGATGAAGGTGCCTAGGAACTTGTGTCCAGAGCTAAGAAAGATAAAATAGTGAAAGACATAATGGGTAGTGGGGTGTGCAAGACCACAAGAAAAGTAAGAAATAAAATAAAGTGGCCAAAGATAGATGTCAATTGCTAGTTTTCTCACTTAGGAATCATATGAATAGTGGTATGTGATTAGGACCTAGAAATGTACCCAAGTGTGTGATTTAGTGTCTATAACACCTACAATCTAGCTATCCATAACATTATCATCTCATCCATTGCATTCCAGTTGTCCCGGCACGACCTCGGGAGCTCACGTGCATCTGAAATCACGTGTTGATTCTCAAGTGTATAATTATCTCAAATTAACCATTATACTAAGGGTGGTTAGGGGATTACTTCTTATGTATTATTTAATAGGTTTCCACAAAATAACCAATTGAATTTGACATAAATTTATGCCCTTGATCTGAAACAATTGAAATTAGGGATCTAAATATTTGAAAATATGTTCGTACAGGAAATATACCACCTTTTCATCCCTAGCATACTGAAGAGCTTTCACTTCAACCCATTTTGGCACATAGTGTGCACACACTAGGATTTATTCCTTTCCTTGAGAAAGTGGATCGATTGGTCCAATGAAATCCAATCCCCACTTCTCAAATGGCTCTAGAACTATCTGAGGTTGAAGAGGAATTTCATTCGATAGTGTTGGTTTCCTCGTACATTGGCACTCTTCATATGTCCATACATATTTCTTGACATCTTTTTACATTTAAGGCTAATAATATCCAGCTCCTATAATTTTATGAATTGTTCTTTTGACTAAATAATGCCCTCCTAATGGTTCATCATGGTAAGCTCTAAGTATGTCAAAATTTTCATCTTTAGTTACATAATTTCATAAGACATATTCATGTACACATTTAAAAATTATTCCATCAAACCATTTATACATACACTTTGTTTTATTAATTGTGTCCTTTGTTTTTGTGTAAGAAAAGTTAGAAACTTCCTTGTGGCCAAAATTAGCCATATCAGCAAACCAAAGAGAAGTGGTGAAAACCGTAAATACGTGTTCATATGGAAAATCATCATTCACTTTCTCATATTTACATGAAACATTGATTCTTTGAAATAAATGCCAACTACCACATTTACTTTTCCAAGCTTGTAAACAATTTTAACATTGAACTCTTGCAATAATAATAACCATATAACAATTCTACCTTGAACCAAGGGTTTTTTCATTAAATATTTAATGAAAAAATTTCCTATATGAATAATAACCTCATAATATGTGATGTAGTGGAGAAATTTTTTTATTGCATAAACAACTACAATATATTCTTTATTTGTGGTGGTATAATTTATTTCAGTTGGAGAGATATTTTTACTGATGCAATAAATTACATGCATTGTTTCTCATTCTTCTTTTTGACCAAAAATAACCCCAACTTCCTCGTTGGAAGAAAATAACCCCAACTGTTCCAATTTTGTCCCTTAAGAACCATACTATTAGTTAGTTTCTCTTGTATGATGTCAAAATATTTTTGACAATATTTTGTTCATTGAAATATAGAATCCTTAGTTAAAAGTGAAAACAACAGAGAGGCTATTTTTCTAAAATCATAGAGAAATATCCTATAATAACTTGCATTTCCTAAGAAACTGCGTACCTCATTTTGATTCTTAGATTATGGGAGTTGTGTAATGATCTCAACCTTGTCTGGATCCACTTTGATTCCTTCCACCAAAATATGATGTTCCAAAAATATCTCTTGTTCCATCATAAAAAGGCACTTCTCGTGATTGAGAGATAATTGATGTTTTTCACATATGGAGAGTACTTCATCAAATTTATTCATTTCCTCTTGAAACATAGTTCCATAGACTGTAAATTCATCCATATCAATTTCTACACATTCATGAGTAAGATCGGAAAAAATTGCTAACATTTCTCTTGGGAAGGTGGAAGGAGCATTACATAGAACGAAATGTAAAACCTTATAAGAAAATATCCCCCATGGGAAAGAGAATGTGGTTTTTTCTTGGTCTTTTGGTGCCACCATTAATGGTTGTATCCAATAAAGCCATCCAAAAATGAAAAATATATTTTCCCTGATAAATTTTCCAAAATTGGGTTGATGAAAGGAAAAGGGAAGTAGTCCATATGATTGGATTTGTTCAATTATTTTTAGTCAACAAATAACCTCCATTTTATATTTTTCTTGGGTACTATGACCAATGGAGATACCCACTGAGTGTTTGGGATTGGATAAATAAATCCTATTTGTAACAATTTCTCAATTTTAATCTCCATAATATCTCTCAAGGAAGGGTTTATCCTCCTCTGGGGTTGTCTAACTGGCCTAGAGTCAATGGTGTAAATTTTATGTGTGTAAAATTTAGGATGAATTCCTTTCATATCGCTATATCCCCAAGTAAAATCTTGAGGATGAGAGCATAAAATTTAAACAAGGAATTCTTCTTTGAATTGGTGAGCCAACTATTTATTGGAAATACCTTCCCTAGAAAGATAGGTAATTTTTTAGTATTTGGGTAGATATAATTGACCATAGGATATTCTATTAAAACATAATTTAAGGATCATTTATGAGGTAACAAACTATGGATTTCAAAAATGTTATGAAAAACACATCTAATCATATCAATGTTTCTTGTAAAAGGGAAGATTAATGGCTCCATGTTTTCATCTAGAATATCTTCTTCCTTTGTTTCTAAATCTTGTGAATGAATTTAAGAGGAATGAAATTCCTAAACTTGATTTTAGTGTTCATGTATTATTATCACATCCAATGAGGACACAATGTCCTTTGTATCCTCTGGGTCACTAATGCACCATTGATTGCATGAAATGGAAAAAGATTTTGTATTTGGGTAAAAAGATATTTTGTTTGAATCTTTTCCATTAGTGATTTTCATAACTTCTATCTTGTAGTCAATAAGTGTTGTAGTATTAGCTAGCCACAAATGTCCTAATAATAAGGGATAACTAATCTTTTTTCTATCTTATTCTTAATAACCATGAAGTATACAAAGTAATCCCATGATTCAATTTTGATTGTTACATCTTCTATGAATCCTTTTGGCATAACTACAAATTGATTTGTCATTTACGAGAACATGGGAGTTACCTGTAAATTAGGAAGAGATAGTGTTGAGAAGGTATATGTAGTCATAACATTAATTGTAACAACTAAGCCAATCAAAACATTTGGGATTTTCATATTTCCAATACAAACTATGACTATAGGACTTCCAGGATCACCATATTTTGGGGGGTCATATTTTCTTCCAACACACTAGCCTATTTACCATTGACCTATATGGTTTTGGGTTGGTTCCTCTTTCTTCCTAGAGTTTTGACACACAACTCTTTGATTGTTTTGTTTAATTCTGGAATATCTCTGAGAGCTTGTATTTAAGGGAAATCCCAATACTTAATTTAATCAACCCTAAATTAGATCTGATTTAAGGCCTTCCTGGTTTGTGGTATTATCTTTACTTAAGAACCTAGATGGGAATGGTGTTTTTGGAATTGAGTCAGATGTATTCTCAAATGTGGGTTTAGGTTGTGTCTCATCTTGTTCTCCTTTTTCTTCTAAAACTTGTTATATGATTGGTGAAGAGGTTTTTGGAGCAATATTTCCTAAGAATAGTAGTATGTTATCACATTCAATGGAATTTATTGTAGGGATCTTCTTAGTTTCAACAATATATATTCTTCATTTCCGTGCCTAACTTTATTTGTATTAACAATAGTTTATGCTAGGAATTTTTTTTAGATCAGCTATTTAGTTGGGGTAAAAGTTGTTGGTATGGTTAACAAAAAATAGCAAAACATCAAATTTAGTTTTCCGCGGACTTGAACCATGCTGAAAAGTAAAAAATATGTCATAAAAATGGTACCATTGCATAGGGGAGACTATTAGCTTTGGGTTGTTGTTCCTGTGTACTCCTCTATTTATAAAATGGTTGACCTAAACCTTGAGGAACATTCCATTTCTACTAATACTGAGAATTAAACTATTCAATTTTTGGTGATCCAAATTGTGGGCAAACGGACTATAATCTTATCGGCGTTTTTAAAAAAAAAACCAAGTCATTGAATTTTGAGTATTTAATAATTTTGGTGAAATTTGTTGGTTCTTAGTCCATGGTTATTGATAAAATGTTTATTGCATATTACATGGTTGTGGACTCATTCTTATGGAAATGAATGATTCCAAGATTGAGTATGGTACCATGGAGTTTTCCATTCATTAGGAAACCATTGGGTCCTTTGAGCATATTGTTCATTCTGATTTGAAGAAGAAATGCCTTCTTACCTTTACGTTACATAGTAAGCTTCTAGATTACTCTATGTATTTTGATTCAAATGGATCTTAAGAAAGGGTAATAATCCACATTATCCAGTTGCATTTTTCAAATCACAAATGAGAAAAACATTGGTTTTATCTAATGGGAAATATTTAATTCCATGTTTATCTCTACATCTAGGAAATTATATGAACAATGGCTCAGAGTTCCTAGATTTTTCCCTATCTACCATTTTAATGAGTTGTAACAAGAGATCCATTCTTAGGTTTGTAATTTCTTCTCTTAACTTAGATATATCTCCATTAACTATCCTTCCTCTATTTTTATGCAGATTAAGGTGAGTTCAGGAATAATTCCTACAGAGATCAATAATGTTTGTAAACTCAAGTTTGTTCATATCTCCTTTTCCCATTAATTTAAAATCATCTTGAGTTTCCTCATCCAATCCTTTGAGATTTTCTTTTTCAACATACTAATGTCTAGGCCTACACCCCACCTTTTATGAAGGAAAATAAAAATTAATCAAGATAATCTTCTACACTTTCATCTTCAATTTGTTGGATCCTAAAGAGTTCCTCCCTATGGTCTCTAACCCTAAAATAATCTTGATACTTGTCCAAAAAAATTGTTCATGTATCTTCCCAAGTATGAATATATTTGGGTGATAATACCATGAACCATCTCATTTTTGTATCTTTCAAGGTTGAGGGAAAAAATTAGTTTTTGATTGTCTGAGGTATAATCATAGGTATGGCATAACACTTTGAATCCAAATAAAAATTAATCAACATCTTCTGAGACTAAACCCATAAAAATAGGTAAGACTGAATGGGATATATTTTTAATAAGACCTTGGTCATTTGAATCAAATTCTATGGGATAAGTGAATGCCCTTCCTGATGGTGGATAGCCAATGTTCCCTCTAATAAGATTTTCTACTCCATCCGTCATCCTCTCTTGTTACTCAACTGGTTCCGCTAGTAAATTTTGAGGGGGGTTGTTCAAGTTTATTATTAAAAATATACCTCCATGATTTCTACATATAAAATCTAAAATTCTAACATGATAAATAACAATTCCCTAACTATAAGTGATTATTTTATCATCATGTTTCACATACTCCAAAAGCATAGAAAAGATACTTGTTGTCACTACATGACCTTTATATCTAAAAGAAAGAGTATGGAAAAATAAATTCTAAATAGAAACTTGCCAAGTTATCAGAAAAACAATCTAACTTACCTTAACCTTTGATAAAACCTTCAAAAATCCCTGAAAACAACACCAAAAAGTGGTGTGCATCATCAGTATTTGTACTTTAATCATTCAATATTATGTCAATACCAAGGCGGCGTCCAAGACTATTTGCAACAAATAATGGTTTGAAATATATTGAGAATGAAACTTATTTATTTGAGAAATAAACAACTAATATCAATAATAATTTATCCTAACTTATTAAAATTGATAAAATAAAACCAGAGGAAAAATACTTCTAACTCTATAAGGAACAAAAACATGCAGAAGTAAGATTATAGTTTAAATGCTTAAAACACAGTAATGATTGAAAATAAAAAAATGAAATAGATGAACAAGAAATAAACAACAATTCCCTTCACATTGGGTATGATTAGCCCTTTCTCCTTCCCTCTAATCTGGTTACAACGTCTTACTCATAAAAACACAGTTTATTTCAGGATCATGCCTTTTATTTATCACTGATTTTATAATGTGCTTCCTTTATTGCTAAGAAAAATACCACATTTATTCTATAATGGTAATGCCTTATATATTAGGTGAAGTCTAGTTCTTCTTCCTAGATAACTTATTATTGTGAATTACATGTAAGAGTTAACTAAACATATTTATGTCAAAACAATAATATAGATGGTAGTTATTAAGTCAATATGCAGTCATGCATGTAGATTGTTAATCAAAATCATCTTCTTAATGGAAGTGGAGTTATTGTAAACAAAACTCAAATGAATCTAGATATCTATGAAGTTTATAAGAACTCAACTAATCACACTCCTTGTAAAGTGTAAGATTTAATGGAACAAGGATTAGTAACTACTAGTTAAAATTTGAATGTTAAGACTAAACCATGTTAACCTGAATGATCTTTATGTCTAAAGAGGAAATTTCCAACTAAGCAGACCAAGTTCTATGATGGAATTGATGTTGACTAGGTGACTTAATTTAATTGGAATTAAATCTAATTCCAGAGTAACTATTGTAACAAATAATGTATAAATGATAGAGTATAGTATTGACACAAGAAAACTAAGATCTAAAGTATGAAAACCTAAGCAAGGAAGAGAGATAACTTAGTTGATTTTTGAATGGACAGGAAGTGATCTGGGTAGGTGAAAGTTCTAAATAAACTACAAATAGGGTCATCACTGGTCATTGAAAAATATGGAGTGCAGGAACAAAGATGGACACGAGTGCCTGTAGTAGGACAGAGGTGCATAGGTGTTGGTGGCTTCTTCTAAGAACTGGTGATTGTGTAGGGGATCAAACTTTTCTTTTTGTTGTGTCATAAAGGTTTAAAAGTTTCTCTTTGTTGATCACCTGATCTTCACACTATGATCACTGATGATACTTGTAACATGCAAAATATAAGTTCACCTATACAAGCCCACAAACCGCACCATACCTAAAAATGGAAATGTAGAATGGGGAGTCAAATTGACCCCAGTGGTCACCCTGAGAGTGAAATTATGACCAAAAAATTCACTCAATCTATAAGACCATGTAGTTATTGTGTGTGTGTATAGAAATTATGCCCTAGGATACCCTTATGCAAGTTTTACTAGATAACATGTTATAGCTAGAATGTAGCAATGTAATAGTATATGTGGATGGAATAAAATAGACTTCCCCTTACTATGCAATGTATGCATAAGTATGTAGACCTTATCCCTTGAATTGATTCTATATGGATGCCTTTGAAATGATTTAGTTCCTTTAAAATGCAATCTTAGGTGATGATAGTAATGTTTAGTGCTTGATCATTTATTTTGAACACATAACTATGTATTTATATGATTCCCTAGTTTTAATTTCATAATTGAAAACTAGAAGAATGAACCATAAGTGAAAAATATTCCAAAAATATAAAAGATACCCAAAAAGAACGAATAAGATAAGAAAGGGTCAAGGGTGCCTAGGAGGGACATGAGCACTTGGGAGTTTCATCCTAGTATGGCACCGATGTCTAGAGCCATGAAAGATAAAAAAGTAAAGCTCCGACTAAGTTGTAGGATGTGTACGACTAAATATAAAATAAGCGACAAAGAAAAGAGGCCAAATATAGTTGTCAACAACTATTTTTCTTGCTTAGGAATCATATAAATGCTAGTATGCTTTTAGGACATCAAAATGCACCCAAGTATATGAATTTTTGTCTACATTTTCCCCCACTTTATGTTGTTTAGTGAGTACAAGTGATAATATAAAGTAGATAATAAATGTTCACCTTATGATCTTATAGAGTGTGCGGTAAATAGCGTGTTGAGTGAACAAGTGAAGCATGAAGTGATTGCAAAGTGAAGCATGAAGTGATTGCAAAGTGAAGTGTGGAGATTAGGAAAGGAAAGTAACCCTAGGGGTGAAGTGTATGCATTGCTTGTATCTATTGTTGTGATTGTATTTATTTTTTTAGGTTGATTATTGTTGTGTATTAAGGATGGACATGTAAAAGAAGAGTAAAAGAGTAGTCAAAGTCTTGTATATTTAAAATCTTGAGAAAAATATGCAAAAGTATGTAAAAGTGTGTAAAATTAGTATTAAAGGAATGTGTGCACCTAATGTAAAAGAGTATAAAGAATATAAATATGTCCTAAAATGATGTGAAGAGTGATTTTTTTGGGAAATCTCATACCAATAGTGAGTTTTTTGGGAAATCTCATGCCAAGTGTGAGTTTTTTGGGTGATCTCATGCCAAAGAGAAAGTGTTGGGGAGAGAGGTCTAGTTTTACTCTCCTTTCATGACTCTTCCCAATAAGTATCACTCTAGATGGTGCATCTTGATTTGTTCCTATTTTTCCAAATTAGTTCTGATTGTACCTATTATAAGAGATAAAATACATTTTGTGACTTGAGGATTGTGCCTGTAAATGTAGAATTTATTTGAATACTTGTGTAGACTATGTTGTAATGAGAAAGTGATTATATCTTCTCCCCAGAACATTAACGTCTAGAAGAGGTTAGGAGTGCCTGGGAACTAGTGATTGAGTCTAGGCGCTAGTGTATTTACTATGTTTGAGGTCCAATTCAGTTTCTGGACCGCTCTATGACTGTATTTCTATATTTTTTTCTATACTTTGCAGATTTTTGTTGTAGCTATGAGTTGTTATAGGGGTTTCCCCCCCATTTGGAGTGCATACGACATCTGTAGAAGAATGTGGCCCAAAAGAGAGGACCCGATGCTGAGATAAAATGTATACCTGTAGGGGTAGGGGATGTGCATGGTAGAAACCAAGGAACATGTAAACAAAGTGGCTAGTAAGATGTATTATTAGAAAATGTAGAAAACATGCAATAAAATAAAATGTAACAAACAAGTATGTAGACAATATGGACCGAAAAAAGTGGGTTTCAAACATGGGACATCACTCATAATGTCACAAGACAATCGTGACCAAAGTGGACAAAAGAATACAATAAGTATACAAGACATAGGGAAAATCCACAAATAAATGAATACCGTAGAAAATAATGTCAAGCAAAGTGTATCAGATAAAAATAGTGGCATATATCCTTGCAAGGAAAATGCTACACATGAAACACCTGTTAATATCTTAGAAAGATAAATAACATGTCATAATGTCACCTAGAATCCACCATGAACAACCCAGGTGTGCTAGCACATCACTCAACTTGAGCTGAGTGCTTACCCGAAGTGAGAAAAGGTACTAGGCTCCTCTTTAGAGTTTCTTGTGCAGGATGTTAACATGTTGAAGATAAAGCATACATCCAAAACCCTAACTAGCCATAAAAATTCCACAAAGTATATTCCATATCTAGATCTAAAAGAATCATGATTTAAATAGTAATCATAATTAAATCAACAAAACAAGAACCAATTGCAGTCATGTTTAACACCTTTATCCAGCCAATATACTCCATTATATTAAACACAGTAAATACATAACCTTTTTACATCATATAACATTACCATAAGTTTATGCACATAACATATTCGGCAGCATAACTCTACAATAACTCACACACAGTGTCTCTATCTAACTACACAAACTAATACATACTTATAGGGGTGGGGAATTTCCCTTCACTGCTTACGCACCTCCAAAAATAGGTCACATGCTTAAAATAGCTATGTGCCTTTACAATAATATGCACACATGCAAGTGTGCTAATAATATATCTCCTACAGTTAACTAGCAATATTAATCCTATTATTATCCCAAACTCATGAATGGTGCTTATTAGATAATCATCCTAAAAATAGCATTTGTGTGTCGCGAAAGTATCCATCCTATTGTGTGCTCCATGCGATATCTCCAAAAATAGCCTGTAACCATGAAAATGGTCCCAAATCAGCTTGTCTTGGCACGTGTTTCCTTTCCGATCCTCCCATGCCTTCAAATACACCCTATTCCAATGCGTGAATCTTATGTGTGTCCTCTCCTTAGTGTCATAGTTTGTTTGCTACACATTACGCCACACTAATGTACATTGTCATCTCGGAAATGGGTTTCCTCCCGACTGTCCCAAACAATAAAGAATAAGAATGGAAATAATGTAAAGAATCACTATACCAAGAATAGAATTCTATTATGTAACACCCTCCACTTCAACCAGGAGGATCAACTCTGGATATTATATTTTAATCTCAGCCTCCAATGTTTTCCAGTCATCCAACACAGTTCTTATCTTCTCTATAATGTTTGTGGTGATGGATTCCAAATCATCCTTAGCTATCTCTCCCTTTTCATTATGTAGTACTAGGACAATATTTTCCATAACAGACATCCTTCCCTCCAAAATATTCATCTTTTACGGAATGATCTTTCCAGTCTCATCCAACCTCTTGTTATGTGGGTTTTGTGCTGATGTAATAACTTTGCACATTTTTTTTAATAATGCCAATATTTATGTGTGCCCTAAATTATCATCCTTCATTGCCTTCATAACTTCATTATCTTCTATTATAGTTCCGATCTTGATCACTGCTTTTGGTACTGCATATATGTTCAGATCTTGATCTGCTTTCTTCAGCTCCTCTTGTAAAGTTTGGAGCAATGCCTCGTAAGATGAAATCTTTCTAACCATAGAGGCCCTTCTTCTCTCTGCTTCCTGTTTAGGATCCTTTGGCACTGACATTCGAATTGGTCCATCCTCAATCAACAAATCAACTAATGTGCATACATAATGCTTAGCTGAAGAATGCTTCTCAGGTACCTTAGAATCTAGAAGCAGTCTTTCTTTGAGGACATAGTCACCAATTTCTTCTGCCATACAGATGAAAGCCTCATTCTTTTTCTTCTCTAGATCCTTCTCTCATTTTAGACGCACTATTTCTGTAGTTTTTTCCTTGTTAGCTTCAATTAGCACTCTAATAATGGAATCCTTATCGATATTCCTCCATGCCACCTCTATAGATTCCTTAACTAATGCATTTCTCACCTACTCATCAGACATGAGAGTGGGATTTATAGTCATGTGCCTACTCTAAGGTTCCTTCTTCACTCTTATTAACAAACTAGACTCCTCGCATGCATCAAAATATGGCTCGTCAATGTGAGTATGCATGGACCAAGAAAATTGTTTCCTTGTGTGCATAGTAGCCATGTCTGGGTCCATCAGCTCCCACTCATATAACTCCTTTAGGTCCATTGTGATTTGAAAATGGGAATGGATGAATTTTCTTGTGTCCTCAACATAGCCCATACTTGGCACAATGTATTATCCACTTGTTCTCTATGTTTTTGGCCCCTTAGGAACCTGGACGCCAAGGTTTAGAGTTGGCCCTTTGACATCCTAATTAGTATCATGTGCATGAGGTTTCTCATGCTATGATTCTTCCACCTCCTTTACACCTTCCTCCTCATCCTTCATGTCCTCATCTATGGGCTACTCCATATCTTCTGGTTACACTGGGGTCCCAGGTGCATTCTGTAGACTCCTCCTCCTCATTCAACTTTAGGTTTCTCCTCTTCTTCTTAGTTTTCTCTTTCTAAGGGGAGATTCATGGTGATATTTATATAGGTTGTGGAGTTCCTGCACCCTCAGTTCTTGTTCTTCTAAATACCCTCTGAAAGTGGCACTCTTTATGGACTGATTTCACATCACATCCAAGTCCTCATCTCCTTCTTACACCTAAGGTGCTCAATCTCTACTCTGTCTGTGGGATGCCTCTGACCTTTATGATCCAAGACACCACTATATTTTTTTCTTCTTCCTCCTCATCTACTTCTAGAGTCACTGCGGGCTTTGGAGCTAGCACATTCTCCATTGTATGTTTTCCCTAAGGTGAACATGGGAGCATGAACTCATTCTCCACATACTTTTTATTCTCTAGATTAGGATTAAGTTGAAGATATATGATCATGGCTCCACTGTCCCAAATAGAAAATCTTACTGGCTTCATACTTATGATGTCTGAAATGAGCCTCTTAATGTAGGTAGTCCGGCCTGGATACACATATGTCAACATGAGGGTGTGGTAGTCACAATCTACCTTGTCTGCATTGAAGTTCAGATGACACACATAAGTAAATATGTGAATTGAGGCCTAGAAGTAGTGCGTTGTGAAGGTATAGGGAAGTTTTCACCATGGGCTCTAAGTCCTATCCCTTATATAAAACTACATGATGTAGAAGTGTTGGTACACTTCGAACTGTAATTCCTTGCCCACTACCAAAGGTAGCTCCTTGGGAATTTGCCACTCCTCAAACACTGAACAAAGTTAGTCATACCACATCTCCACCCTCTACTTAAATGGCCCACTCATTGATCCTTCACATAAATATTTTTCAAAACACTCCGCGAGGGACTTCTTTTCCAAGGGGTACTCCTAGATATTTTTCTTTGGCCCATCAGGCACTCCAATTTCTAAAAACACAAGAGAAAGTAAGATAATGCCAAAAATTATCTGGTCTCCTGTGCATTCTTTCTCTACAATGGTGTCTATAATATAGCCTACTAAGTTATATACTACCCCCTAAAACATTTTCTTTGCAATGTGAAGCCACATGGTGTTTACTTGTGACCATATCTCTTGGTTATTCAACTTGGTTAGAAGATGCACGTCTACCTACACCACATGAAAATTATTAAGTTTATCAATTTCCATTCCACGTGGATGATTGGTATACCCCAACTCCTTTCTTATTTCTATGACTGCTACTTTATCAATCAAATCACTAACAAAGTCTACCCCTGTGCCCTTCAATCCTGTTAGTATTGAAACTAGGGCTTCTGTGATCCTAACCCTTTGTTTGATTAAATAAAATAAGTCTTCATGGACTCGAATCATAAACCATTGGTATAAGGGTTCATATTTTCCAAAATATAGGAGCTCATAGAACTGATAAAATCCTACCTACTTCACTAATTTCTCTCCAATGTCATCATACACTAGTATATCCTCTAATGTGCACTGGTTGGCCTTCTTATTCAACAACACATCCAAATATCCCTTGTTGTTAGAGGTACGGAAGTTGTAGTAAATTATTTTGCATCTGCAGATGTGGGAATCCCACTTTTTTTTTAATTATTACTCCTTTCGGGTACCGCATCTCTAAAAAATTACTCTTAGGAGACAATTCAACTTCATCTTCTACCTTCTTCTTTCCTTTTGTGCCTATTACAGGTTCTTTCTTCGGTGCCATCATAAAAATCCCACCTTTTTTTGTCTTTAATGAGAAAAATAAAACCCTACCTCGAATTTGCATGCCCTAGCTCCTTATCAACACTTCAGCTTTTCTCAAACCCTTCACTAATGGGGACACAAGCCTCTTCCATGTAATATTATACTCTCCACATTTGGTTTCACAATGCTCCACACCTCAACACAATTTTCTTGGCTAAATCATACTTATCTCGCTCAAATACTTTTGATTCCAAAGGTAAAAATGAACCCACATCACGTCCTTATATAGATTTTCAAAAGTTAGTGCATTTATCGATCCTTCACCTACTACCAATCCTCTCATTAGTTGACCATTTTCACAACATCTACATGGTACATCTTTTCTCCCTAGTTATAACCTTCTAGCTACAAACTTCCCTTAAACACGCTCCCATGTGCCCAAGTACCTCACCACTATGCCTTCCCCTAGTAGTCTCCATGACTATTGCTTACCTTGCCTTATATTTTTCCCTCATTTATCTTAATCTATGGTCATCTTTTTTAGATAAATCTCCTTTCTAACAAATCCTTTCCATACTTAACTAGCACATGTAATAGTTTTGTTCTCATGTATACCCAGTTGTTAATAACCACCCCACACCAATGGTATGTGTCGTCCTCTACGCATAAAAATAATTCAAATGGTAATTATCTTCCAATGTGCAAATGCCCTTATTACATAAAACACTAAACTCAATTAAAAAATCATAGCGAAAAAGAAGGAAATGCATTAAGGAAGGATATAAATGAAAACCTATTCTATATGGTAACACTACCTTATTACAAACACAAATAAGTCTTATTTATAGTAAGACTTTAACCTACTCCCATTAAAGTAACCAGGTAACCGTATTCCATCAAGCGTCTCTAACTAGAAAGCACTTGATTCAAGTATATGATTGATAACATACGGTCCCAACCAATGAAATTTAAGCATTCCTAGATGGTATAGAAACTTAGAATCATAAAGAAGCACCATCTATCCAATCTCAAGATTTTTGTCCCTGATTTGCCTGTCATGTCATGCCTTCTGCTAGGAATTTTCCTTCTTCTAACTCCAACATGCTATGACATGCCTCTCATCCAATCGTATCAATTTATCAATTCTTTCTTTTAATGCTTTCTCATCGTCTAGACCTCCATCCTGTGTAATACACAAAGATGGTAACATGAATTCCATAGGAAGAATTGCTTCTACACAAAACACCAACTGAAAGGGTGTGGCCTTGTTCAACCTCTTATATGTTGTTCTATACACCCAAAGCACGCTATAAAATTTATCATCCCAATCTTTCCTTCCAACATCACAAATTTTTTCCAATGTCTGGCTCAAAATCTTGTTGAAGGCCTCAATAGTCCCATTTTATTGAGGATGATAGCGTGTCTTCTTATGGTGCACAATCATAAATTCATCTAATAGTATCCTGATTGTCTCATTAAAAAAATGTGCATCCCTATCACTTGTCAAGCTTAGAGGGTATCCATACCTTCTAAGAACATTTTCCCATAAGAACCTAGATGTTGTAGATGTTGTACAATCCTTGGTAGGTGTTGTTTTTGCCCACCTTGTAAGATAATCTATGTACGTGATGATGTAGCTCGATCTACTTCTACGTACGGCTAGTGAAATAGGACCCACAAAATCTATAGCCCATTTCTCAAACAACTATGCACCAGGAAAAGGTCTTAAAGGCATTTCACCTCTTTTCCCAGGTTTACCAATGCATTGACAATGACCAAACACCTTACAATATGCTTTACAATATTTGTAGAGGGTCTCCCACCATAATCCAATGAGTAGAATCTTGTGCACAATGGCGTCACATGCATAGTGCCCACCTAAAATACTTCCATGAGCTTCTTCCATGATATCCAAGTGCTCATGCTCTAGTACACACCGACACAATACTTCATCTCGGCCTAACTTGTATAGGTCACCACTAATCAACATTAAAGGTGTTGCATGAATTAGAAGTTGTTTCTTCTCTAAGGATGTCATTCCTTCTGGCACCATACATGTACGTAAAAATATAGTAATATCCTCCAATTCTGAAGGCATACATTGTAACCCGTAAAACTGTGCATCTAGAATTCTATCTTCAATTGTTTGCATGTCCTCCCCTGATTGAATTCTTGATAAATGGTCAGGGCCAAAATTACTTTTACCTAGTTTTTCCACAACTGTGAAATCAAATTCTTGGAATAAGAGCACCCATTGACATATGCACCCATGTAAAATGAGTTTTTTTACCAAGTATTTTAATGCCATGTGATCGTATAAAATAAAAATGGTGTTGCTAGTAGGTATTGTATGAATTTATGCAGTGCATAGATCATAGATAAGGCTTCATGCTCAGTAGTGGTATAATTCTGCTCTGCATGAGTCAAATTTCTACTAGAAAAACAAATAGAATGATCTATAATACCTTCTCTAGGCTAAGCTAACACCATGCCAATGGATGTGCTAGAGGCGTTCACATGTATATGAAATGGCTAGATCCATGAGGGAAAATGTAGAATAGGTGTTGTAGTAAGTCTCTCCTTTAATGCCTCAAATGTGCACTACTATGGTTCTCCCCAATAGAATGTCCCTTTCCCCTTTAGTAACTATTCTAAGGGTACAAAAATCTTAGCATATCCTTTGATAAATTTTCTATAATACCCAATGTGACCCAAGAATCCATGCACCTCACTCTAACTGGTAGGATATTCTAGGCCTACAATAACTACAACCTTAGCTGGATCTACTAAAAAACCTTCCTTGCAGATGATGTGCCCTAACAAAGTACCAAAAGGTGTAGCAAACACACACTTATTGATGTTTAAAGAGATGCTTAATTTTCTACATCTTTCAAACATTAAGTGCAAATTGTCATAGTGATCCTTAACAAGTCCATAAACCATCCAATCATCCAAGTAAACATGTAAGAAGTTGTGAATAAAATCCTGGAATACTTGAACAACTATGTGCGAAAATACAACAGGACATTTTTTAGACCAAACGACATCACAAAATATGCAAAACTTCCCCATTTAGTAGTGAAATTTGTTTTCTCTTGATCCTCTTCTGTAATCCTGACCTGATGATACCTAGAGAATCCATCTGTAAAATAATAGATTTCGCACCCTACAACGCCTTCTAATATCTCCTATGTGAAAGGTGTAGGAAAGGGATCAATCACACATACAACATTTAGTTCCCTGTAATCCACACAAATCCTAGTCTGACCATCTTTCTTTATATTAATGACCATGGGGCTGACCCACTCTGATTCTTCTAGGGGTTTGATGATTCCTAATTTCAACATCTTTTCAATTTCTTCCTTAAATTTTATGTGTAGGTTAGGGTTCCTTTTGTAGGGTATTTTCTCGACTGGGCGCACATCTTCTTAAGATTAATCTTCATCTATCTTAATGATTCATGCACTTATTTTAATTCAAGGTATGCCCTAGGAAATAATTCCTAAAAATCACGTAGTAAATCAATTATTTTTGTCACTTCAAAGTCAAACCAATAATCCCCAATTATTACCTCCTTAGGTTCAGCATCCGTACCAATATTCACTTTTTTTTCTTCATGGGTTCATGATAGGCACGCATGTTTTTATCTACACTTTCTAACACATCACACATACCCATTGAATGATCTCTATCTAGATATTATACTTCCTCATCATCCACTATGTATACCATCTTTCCTTTTTCTTTCTCTAAGCAAGTGTACTTAAGTAACGTGGCATCTATCTCATCTTCTTTATCAAAGCGTGCCCATGAGTGATTCTCAAAAAATTACTCCTGAATGAGTTCTTTTGCCTTCACACTATCTTCCATATTTAAGTGATTTATAACCTGTAATGCCTCTTCCACTAGAGGTTTAGTAGAGAAGTAGGAAAAAGTATGGACAATTCATGTAATCAAATCTTGCCAACTTTCAGTCTCTCTATGTAGCTCCGCATATACATACCAAGTGAGTGCACATCCTTGTAAAGTGGAATAACATTTTTGCACCCATAGTGAAGGTGGTAAATATTCCTACCCCTCTATCTAGAGCCTCTCACACTGATGAACGTGGTGATGAATAGGTTGATTACCATGATATGTGTAGAATTGAGTAGGTGCATTTCTCCTGGAAAACCAAGTTATGAGAGAAATCCTGAATTCATTCCATTCTACAAGATTATCCCTATGAACCACCCACTAGTGTGTTGCTATCCCGCATAGGGTATATGCTAACATATTTCTTCTTTGAAATTGGTATATCCACTATTCCTCCATGGCACACAGGAATACCGTAGGGTCTCCTTCTCCAGTGTACCGAGGTATAGAGTTGTTCCATTTTATTATTACTTTCTATCAAGAAATTTGAATTAGCGAATATTATCTGATTGGTATCCGACTTATTCGCAAGAATAAAATTACAAGAAGAGAATGCCATCTTGGATTTATCAGATTGATTGGTATTGTGGGCAGGAGAGACATATATTTTTATTCAGTTGGAAAAATATGTACACTAATCGAATTGTTGACTTGCTAGTGTCCGCAATAAATATTGAACTTCCCAATATGGAATGTATTCAAATCTTCCCTGTAATACAATCATGGTCTGAAAAAGTGATGCAATTGCAAGAAAGAATTGGTTTGTAATACCTTGTAGAAGAAGGCCTCATGATGAACAATTAAGAGGAGTTGCAATAATAGAGAAAATGTTAGAGGCTTGGGTGGTGGAAAAATGTTAAGATAAAAAAAATTGAAAATAATAAACTTACCATCAACATGTAAAATGTAATGAGACTCCAAAAACGTTTTGTCTTCATCTATGAGGACATCCTTTGTAGTAAAGGGTGGCTTATTTTCGAATGGTAACCAAGTTAACCGATGTACATCTACGGGATCAATTGTGAATGAAATTTGACGACGTCTCGGATGCATGAGAAGAAAGGAAAATTTTCCATCATTATTGTTGTAAGAGGTGAGAAGGTAATCAAACACTGAAGTATTAGTATCAAATTGGGGCATGTCCACAAGCCTAGTAAATTTTGATTTCAGTAGGGCTACAATCAATGGGAACATGAGGTTTTTGTATTGGAATTTGGGTGTAGGAGTATATGTGGTGCTTTCCATTTTTGAAATTTGGGAGAACTTTGAAAATTGATGAGCTCAGAGAATTGGAAATTTTTGTAGAAAAGTGAAGAAATGAACCTTACAGGGGTATTTATAGGGTTCTGAATGGGTCAAAGGACATGTGGTTGAAAATTATTGGCTAGCCAAGGTGGCCACCCAACCCATAATTAATAAACCCATCCAACACTTAGTTGTCCAACCATTAGTCATCCAACCATTAGGCATCCAACCTCTTAACTAACCAACCCACTGTTCCCCTCAACCGTCCAACCCACCCATCTAACCCTTAGCCATCAAATCCCTCAACCATCTAACGAAATTTTCCAACCCTTAACCGTCAAACCCCTCAACCATCTTGCCCACCCATCCACCCCTTGGTCATCTAACCCTTAGTCGTCCAACCCCTTAACCATCCAACCCTTTACCCATCTAACCAACCTGTCTAACCCCTTAACCATCCAACCCACCCGTCTAACCCATTAATTGTTCAACCCACATGTCCATCCCCATAACTATCCAACCCAGTGGTACAACCCTTAGCTGTCCAACCCACCCGTTTAACCCTTAGCTGTCTAACCCCTCAACCATAAAACTCACCCAAAAAACCTTCCCACCCAACTTGCATGCTAACTTGCCCAACCTACTTTGTAAAACTAGGGAAAATTTCTCTCTGCGAAATCACCTTTTCCATGAAACATTTTTTTAGAAATTCACCAACGATTCGAAAGTTGAGTTTCAAGATTCACCACAATTTGTAAACTAATTTTTTAGATGGATATTCTTAAAATGAACCCTATTTTAAACACTATATTTCCCCTTGAATTTTTCTAAGTATCTCCATGGTCTCCTGATAAACCTCCTTTTGGTGCGCAGGATTCAGATACCCTGCATACAAAACATCCTCCTTAGTGATGGTAGAATTTTGTTGTAATGCTTCTCTGCCACGCGTAGCTTCAACACATGTAGTTATCTACACAGGTAATACCTCAGGTTCCAGTGTCAACTTTGGCATCCACTGATTTTCCACAGCGTTTTGTATTCTAACCAACCATACAACCTTATTTTCCTATTTATGTTGCTTGTTAAGATGCTCATATATGTTCAGGAATTCCTCATAGCTATGAATCTTCCCACAAAAAGAACGAGTAATATTTTGAGGAAATTTGTGCCTATAGTGGTAAGGATATCTACATGTAAAGAATGTTCCGCGAGGAAACTCACCTCGTCCACCACCATAGCGTCAACCCAAAAATCCACCATGGTATCCTCGACCTCTGCCACTTCCTCCTTTATAGCGCCCCTTGTTCTGATCATAGCGCACTTAATTGCGATCCTAATCCTGGTGCTCACCTTTACCCTTAGAGTTATCTGATACTCCTGTCTTTCATACACCAATATCTATATCATCATGGATCTGACCAATCAACCTGCAGTCTCCTGTATTGTGAGTCACGGACCAGAAAATTTTACAATAGAAAAATACATTCTTCCTTATCACACATTGTAATAATGGGCAGTGAATGACATCATCGTTCAGATGACATATCTCATAGTCTAGCAATAGTGAATACACTGACCTGTGGGGATAACTATCCTTAGTGTGCTCTTCCACTTCACATTTTGTACACCAAATCCCAGTGCACATCTTATGTGTTGAATTCACCGATAGTTTATCCAACTACTTTGTCATAGATGCAATTTGTGCTTCCAGGAACAAGCTGACTCTAGTGTCTATACTTCCAACTACCTCAGTGTGTAAAGTTACTTCAAGTCCTTCGTGTGGATTAGTGTATGTCTAATGTGACAACACCCTTATAAAAGGTGTGATTAGTCATCCAATAAACCATTTTTTGTGATGGCTTGCATGAATATCATAAGAAATCTTAGAAAAAAGAGTTTTGAAATGGGCATCATACTCCTATACACTCTCAGTAGTGCCCTGTTTAATATCTTTGAGCACGCTTATACTCTTCTGATTAAATTCAGGGATATAGAACTATTTAAGGAAGAAATATTTTAATGTTGCATAATATATGCAAGTTCAAGGAAAATTTTAGTGGCGAATTTTTGTAAACTCACGAATATTAGGGATTTTTGAAATTGGAAATGGCTAATTTTCAGCAGTTAGCTCTCACCCAATTAACCAAAAAATTCCACCGATAAGTCATTTATATGGGTGAATTCACCTACTATTTATATGTTAAATTAACTTATGCATGTATTTCACCAACATTTATTATCATTGTACCTCATCCAAGAAAATTGTGTCATGCCAAAGTTCCTTTACCATGAAACATTTTTCAGAAATTCACCATTGATTTGAAAGTCAAATTTTGAGATTTTCCACCCATTCTAAACTAATTTTTCAGAGGACGGGTCTTAAAATGAACCCTACATAAGTTTTGTTAGGGTAAAACTTCTTGTACCAACTATGTGCGCGTCCCTGTAATGTAGTTGTAAATTGACTTGCCTTGTGCTCAGAAGCTGTGATCTCTTTTACGTGTCATAATATCTCACACATGTGCATGTGTTCAACAACATCTTCTATGCCCATATACTTTGGAAGATGGAGATACATATTCATGTAAATATTTTAGGGTTGGTGTGGACCCTGACCACCTGATACATAACCTCTTGTGTTACCTCTGCCTCCAGAACCACTAGATCCACTAGAACTAGAGCCACATATACCTCTCGATCCTCCATCTGTAGCCGAAAGTGGACCAAAATATGTACTTCCATGTGTCCCAATAGTAGTATTGAACTGAACTCCTACAGTTTGCGTGGTGGTAATACTCCAAGAAGTGAGTCCAAAATTCTACGCACTTGAATTCTGTGCTGATGATGCACCTAGAATCCTCCACAAACAACCTAGGATTTCTGGCACATCACTCATCTTGAGATGATCACTCACCCAAAGCATGCAAAGGTACCAGGCCCCTCTTCATAGTTACTAGTGCAGGATGTTAAAGTATTGAAGATAAAGAATACATTCAAAACCCTAACTAACCATAAACATTCCACAAAGCATATTCCATATCTATATCTAAGGAATCATGAATTAAACAATAATCATAATGAAATCAACCATACAATAACTAGTTACAGTCACATTTAACACCTTTATCCAACCAATATACTCCATTATTTTAAACATAGTAAATGCAGAAGTTTCTTACATCATATATCATTACCATAAGTTTATGCACGTAACAGATCCAACAACATAACTCTGTAATAACTCATACACAGTGTCTCTATCTAACTACATAAACTAATACATACTTATCGGGCTGGGGGATTTCCTTCACCACTTACGCACCTCCCAAAATAGGTCGCATGCTGAAAATAGTCACGTGTCTTTACAATAATATGCACACATGCAAGTGCACTAATAATGGATCTCATAGTTAAGTAGTAGTAGTAATCTTATTATTATCCTGAACTCATGCATGGCGCTTAGTAGATGCTCATCCTCAAAATATCATTTTCATGTCTCGTAAGTATCCATCTTGTTATGTGCTCCGCACGTTATCTCAAAAAATAGCTTACAACCATGAAAATGGCTAAGTCCCAAATCAACTTATCTTGGCATGTGTTTCCTTTACTATCCTCCAGTGCCTTCAAATGTTCCTTATTCCTAAGTGTGAATCTTTTGTGTTCCCTCTCCTTATCTGCTCAACATAAACAATGTCAAGAAAAGTGTATTAGATAAACATAGTGGCATATAGTATTGCAAGGAGAATGCTACACATGAAGCACCTGTTATTATCTTAGAAAGATAAATAACATGTCATATCCGTGTATAAATCAACAAAAGGTAAAGTAACTGTAATAAGATGTAACAATAGAACTTGTGTAGTATGTGATAGTATAGAAAGTAGATGCCCCTATGAGCCTCGGTGGGACGGTAAAAGGTACAGTGTCAAGAATAGTTGTAGCATTTAAGAACTTGTAAAATATATTCATTCACCACAAAATACCAAGTGAACACACACATGTATATATAGAATGATAATGATATACTAAGAATCAGTCTATCATGGAAAACAAAGTGAAACATGTAAATATAACAAGCTTAGAAAGAGTAGATGTGCAGACACAAAAGAATGCACTTTAGAAATTATTTAGTCTTGATCTCATACTATTATTTAGAGGGTTTTTGAGTGAAGAAATTACTAATTAACCCCGACCTCTTGGCCATTTTTATTTAATTTTTGTCATCATTCCCGACCTCTACCACATACATGCCCAATCATTTTTATCACTTTCCATCATTTTAGATTTCACTAGGGCACCAAGGCTAATACTGGGGTGCCCATGGGCGCCCTGGTCCCATCGAGGGCACCTCAATCCTTTTTAGATTTTCTGGCCACTTTTTGGGCACTTTCTAGCCATTTAAGATCTTTATCTTTTTAGTGGTCATCCATTTCAGGGTTAATTATGAAATTAGATCAAGAGAACCCTATAAATATAAAGTTATGAGACCATGATGAGGGAACAAACACTAGTCACTACTATCATCCATTCAAACATCATTTACATCCATGTTGTAATGCAAATGTGCAACAAGGAAATCAACAATTTATGAGTGTGACAACTATACCCTTGTGTTAATTTTTTTCAAGTCCTATCATTACAAGACACCCTAAGAATGTCTAGCCTTACCAAGTGACCCCTTGAATAATGTTATCTCAACCCCCTAGGTAATTTAGGAAATTCCATTCATTCCCCCTAGGTGATTTTAGAAGTTCATTAAAAATTACAAGCTAAAGGTAGTTGTAGGCAGGGTTATCACTGACCTTCCTAGGGTTGGAGCAACCCCATGGAGTGGAGTAGAAGAGCATAAGTATAAGTGGAGTTGATTAAAAGGTATTGAGACATCATGGAATTGATTTAGGAATATTTTTGAAGGGATCAGAGAATTTCATGCAGTTTTGCCAAAATTAGGGTTCACAAGCCTATTCAGTACATACGCCAAAACAATAGATGGGCTTCAAAAGGTGATTTCAGGAGCTTTGGATAGAGTTAGGAGAAAAACAAAACATCTACAGGAATATAATTCCAATTCCTACAATATGGTGAAATCTTTTTTTTTCGCAACACTTTTTCACATTAGGTCTGTAAATAGTTTTTCTTAGGCATAGGTGGAGTGCCAAATAAAAATTACGATTTTTCATGGATAAAATGGAATAATAAACATATTATTACCCCACCATTGGATTCAAAAGACCATTTCCAGTCAGGATCATATAATTTTTTCCCAAAAAAGTCCATTGGGAGCTCAAGTTATCGTCGTCGCAAGTTGTCCTCTTGAAGCGAGTTCAAAATTTTGGGAGGACACATGTTAGCTCCAGGAGCCTAGTGGGATTTTGTGTCCCCGAAGTCCCTGAGGGTCAGGGACATCAACCTTGAAACAATTCACCTAGCCCCCATGTGACCTCTGGAACCCCATGCGACAATCAAGATTTCCAGTTCAGCCCCCGAGTGTAATTTGGAGCTCAAATCCCCTGCCGTTGGATCGCCATCATGTGTCAGCTCTAGGAATGCCATGAAATTTGATTTCCCCCATGTCCCTCATAGGTCAGGGACATAAAACCTTTAAAAATTTTCCTAGCCCTCTAGGAGATATTTTTGGTCCCCCATGTGACCCGCTTCCATCCCCTCAGTGCTTTAAAGCTGATTTTGGAGCACTCACTCCCTGTCGTCGGATCGATACCACGTGTCGTCTTCTTTCTTACGATGGAAATTAATTTCCCTCAAGTCCTTTTGAGGTGACGAATGTCAGGGAAAAAAAATGTGCCAAACTCCAACTCCAAAATTTGAAAATTTTCTAACTCCTAGCTGCTTCTTATTACTTCTAACTACTTCTCCATTGCCAGAAGAAAGTTGCAAAGAAAAACTCAATCCACCACTCCATCATTGCCAAAGCTCAAACCAGATTCACAAAAATAATGAAATCCTCTAACCCATGGTGATACATAGGTCTTGTAAGAACATTTCATCAAGATAAGAATAAGAAACAAAGAATAGAGAAGAACAATGGAAATCAACATTGCCATGCAATCAAAATTTGAGGAAATCTTCTAAACCGGTGGACGGATTGAAAAAATGTTTATTGTTGAGTTATTATATCTTAAATTCCATTAAAAAATCATATTCAAACCTCTATTTTACAGAAATGAATCCTCACAATGAATACATTTCACTTCCAGCTTTATGAAGAATAAAGTTCAATTTCCCATCAAACCGACAACCGGATTGAAGATAAATTTCACTAGTGAGACAAGAAGCAAAAACATTTCACAATGGATTTTATTTCACCATGAACAGAGACAAAAACTAGACCTGAAAATTTCAAGCTCCATTAATGGCCACCATGACACAGTAGTGGAAAAAAATAGCGAGCTACCTCTCCACTTCTCAGCGTTCCAATGGGTGAAATCACATGAAAATTGGAGGGAATGATCATTGAAAATTCTAGTTTCGCGTGAACTATTTTTCATGCCATGAAGTCCCTATTTTTTAGGGATATGGAGGGATCTATTTTTTTATCATTATTCTTCCCTATTTGAATAAAATTTCAAATTCCCAAAGATCCTACAGGAAAAATCATCCGAAATTCAAAGGGAAGGGTCTCCGTAAAAATCTAGTTCCTCTCAATCTAGTTTTTGCAAGAAGAAGTGACCAAATTCTCGAGATATGAAGGACTGATTTCTTATCAGTATTCTTCCTTGTAGCTCCATACCCGAAGCTCTTACTAGACATAAATTTTCATCTTTCATTTTTGAGCTTTCTGGAAAACCAATCATGATGAAATTGGAGCACGAGTTCGTGACGAAGAGCCGAATCCAAAAAAATTACTCCCATCGCAAACAAAGGTCATTTTCACTACTTACTAAAAATAGCATATGTTATAATTCCTCACTTGCTATAAATGATGAGTCCCACTAAATTAAAATTTCAATCACTTAGGATAATCAGAAAATGCGTTAAATAAAAAGTAAAACAGAAAATGACTTCTTCCCAAAATAACAGGTCCCCAAATAATAACCTGCTAAAACTAACAAGATCTTAGGAACAAAGGAGGTTAGAATATGGTAGATGGTTCAGAAGGTGAAACTAGAGAAAGATAGGTGACATGTTCATGAATAGCAGAACACATGCTCATATTATAAAAATAGAAATTCTTCATTTCAGAGTGGAAAGTTGCATATGACTTTGTTTTCACTCACCTTACTAATTTTTGGATCCTCTGGATAATGAGACAGTTTCATGAGTTGAAAAGGAGGAATGAGAACTTCATGGAGGTCTTGGAAGCATCATCTTGAGTGTAATAGTTTACAGAAGCAAGGTAGGGCATCACAAGGTGAATTCATCTTCATCACTTAAGAAATTGGGTAATTCAAAGTGAGTTGATCAGAACGATTTCAATGAGTCAAAGAGTTTATCAAACAAGTTTCAAAGAGGGTCATCGTGGGAATTGTATGTGTTCATCTCGAGATTGCATCCGTAAACTTCAGAACAGTTTTTTTGTGGTCTAGGAGGTCTATGAATCTTAGAGTTTGTTGTCATTACTAGACTGGGAAAATGATTCAAAGTTATTCAAGGGGGAAATCTTCATTAGTGTAGAAGATCACTAGTGGCAGAAATATTCTCTCAAATTTCATGGCTGCATCAAGGAATTCAAAGAATTTTTTCATGAGGAGTGTTTTCCCCTCCATCCCTTCCCTCTCCCTCTCTTTCCCTCTCTACTTTCTCTCTCCATTCTAATTCTTTATTATGTGTCATCATTGTATTTCGTCCTATTCACTTAAGTGACCTATTTTAAATTTGTAAAAACTATTTTCTCAAAATTATAAGAGAAATACTTAATTCATAGAAAATGAAAGGTCATGAGTGGAATATGGAAACGAAGAGTCATATGAGGGAGGTAAGAGGACAATTAAAATTGCTATAAATTGTAATGATCTCTTCATTCCAAAGGGTTCTAATTCTGAAATTCTTCTAACTGGTTGTATTCTTGTAAGTTTGTGAGAGATATTTTGCTCACTTGTGAGTGAAAAGAGTTAGCCACTTTTCCCCTATTCTTAATGTCTTCCATTCTCATACTATTTACACTTTCTTGTTGGGCATCAATACAAGAAGGAGTTTTAAGCATTTTTTGACTAAGGGGTTTACTGATACTTTATGTTCATTAAATTCTAATTGGTGTTATAGCTATTTGTTGTATTTTTTCTTCCTAATTTTAGTGCATGTGATGAAATTTCTAACTTGTGTGTGCAGGAATATGATTTTCTACTTGCAACATTAGTTCTCCTACCTCTTTTCTCACTCCCCTTTCCCACTCTTCACACAAAGTCTTCCATAATAAGAGATTACTAGCTTTTCCATAGGGTTAGTGGAGTGCCCCTATTGGATCCCCATTCGAAAGGCCACCACATAAATCCAATTTTACTCATACATGCACATACAATAGTTGCATCGGTTAAGTAGAGGGACTTAGACTCCCAGAGCATTGGCAATAAATCCACAAGTTTGTCCACTTGAAAAATTTTCTCGCTAAAAATCCATTAGCTCCATCACAAGGACAAGTTTGGTTCATTTATATCAAACAAGAATAGGGGGAGGGATTATATTATATTCCATGCACACATTCTATTACATTTTCTACATCTAGCTAATTCTCTCTACTCCACAAAGTGTGATTGACACAAGAGCACCTAGGGACCATGATGTACTCACTCACTAGAACTATATTTGGGTCTGAAATGTAGTGCAATGCTAAGTTAGTAAGCCCATTGTTTTGACAACTGAGGTAAGTCCAAACCATTTATTTGCATTTTTTTAGGGTTTTGATACTTCTTCTAGTCCTTTTGCAGGTCTTCTATTCATCTCATATTATCAATGAAATTCGATGCAGTGCAAAAAAGCCAATGCGACAAACATCGAGGGTTCAAGACCACCTACCAGACCTGTAAAACTAAGTTCCGGACTTGTTGCATAGACTAGGGTGCCCATTCTACAAACCGGTGTGCCCATAGGCATCTCAATCCTTCTCCAGACACCCCCGTCCAACAAGATAGCTCAGATCCATCCTTTTTGGGACCTTTTAGCATTTTAATACTTCTTTTAGTAATTTTATAGGTCTTCTATTCATCTTCGATTATTAGCGACATTCGGTGTAGTGCAGCGAAGCCAATGCGATAAACATAGAGGGTTTTAAACCACCTTCTGAACCTATAAAATTCAATTTCAAACCTGTAGCATAGACTAGGGTGCCCATTCTACATACCAGAGAACCTACAGGTGCCTCAGTCCTTCTCTAGGCACCCTAGTGTACCTAGATAGCTCAGATCCATCCTTTTTGGGACCTCTACACAATCATTCTTGCTTCCTATTCCTCTAGTCATTTATATGAAAAAATCCAATTAGCTCCTCTCATCAGTTGAGTCACTTCCTCACTCTTCTTGCATATTAGGGTTTCTACTTACATTAGCTTAGTTGTTTGGGTAATTTCTTTTACATTTATTTATTATATTTACATGTTGTTCTAAATTAGATCAACTATCATTATTTCCATATTTTAGTTAATCATTTTGGTGAACTTGACTCAATCATTCACACTTCTAAAATATTTATTCATTTCTTTTCATCCTAGGGTTTGGTCATCATGAGTATCTCAATCAATGATTATTTTCTTGCAAATCTTGATTTACTACATAGAGTCCAAAATTTTCTTGCTACTACTCGCATTTGTGCTAACATGCATCTAGAATCAGTTTATCAAGCATTTGCTTATGCATTTTCTTCACACATAGTATTCAAATCTAACCTTCCCATTAACGTTCACACTTTTGATAATGATCCGCCTCTATATATCATATGTTGTATTCATAATGTTGTTATCAAACACACTTTGATTGATAATGGGTTTGAACTTAACTTGTGTCCCATGTCATTCCTCAAAGTTTTAGGTATTTCTGCTAGTGAAATTAGTCCATATAGTATTTCATTGCATGCTTATGATGGTTCTATCCATCCATGTCTCAGTTGCATTATATTTCCCATCACTATTGGTCCCAAGACTATCAACATGATATTTTTCATTGTCGATTTCCCTGTCTCCTACAACTATCTACTTGGTAGGCCATAGCTTCATGCCATGTAAGTTGTCACCTCTACTGTACATAATTGTGTAAAATTATTACATGAAAGTGTTGAGTAAACCATTTTTTTGTGACCGTAATCCATTCCAATATTACTACTAGGCTCCTAATACTAGTCTCCCTATGCCACACACAAATATTACAGATGAGCCCCAGCATATCAAAGAACCAGCTCACTTACCACCACTTGATGGTGCCATTTGTGTGATAGATGCAGTTCCTTCTATGCCATCTGCTAAAACTATTGCCATGATTCCTTATCAAGGGCCTATAAAAGCTATGCAAGTCACTCTATCACCTACACCTTCACATATACAACCTACATTAGCACACCCACCTTTCACTTGTACGCTCTTCATGAATGACTCATATTGGTAACATCTTCCATTTGATCCCACATGCAATGAAACTATATGCACACATGATGGTTTGGCTCAACTAGGTTTTGCTTTTGAGGATCTTTATCTTCCTCCTCATGATTCTCATCTCTATTATGGCTTCATCACTAGTACTACTGCTTATAGGATTTATGTCTTTCATCTTATTATTTATCTATTGTGTACTCCTCGTTCTTCACCACTTACATTAGGGAAATCATGCCTTGATTATAATTGGGACACTCTTGATACCGATTATATAGACATCTCTTTCCCTATGAATTTTGGGTGTATCTTCATTTGCAATAGATAATTTTTAGGTTATACGCAAAATATCACTCATTTTTATGCACATAGTTGTCCCCTTCTTCCATTTACTGATGAGGAATATGCCATGGGTATGTTCTACTTACACCTCAATGGCTCATCACATGATCAACTAAACACTATTTATTATCAAGCCACCAATTCTTATCCATATGATTTTGACCCTGAAACTGATGATCTCTCTAATGAAATTACATGATCAATTCTTTATCCTCTATACTTGGAGGGAATAACATCTCGCACATTCCCCCCATCACATCAACATTAACACGTCTCTCATTTTTGCATTATCATTCACTCACATCCTTACATAGTACTACATTATGATTTTAGAACTTGTGCATGCCTCATCTTAGCATCATCTCATCGTGCATAGTCATACATACCTTATCACATCTTCATTACCCGATGACACACTCTTGTGCTTCAGTTCAAACTTTACTATTGAAGGCTTACTAAACATGAACCCCATATACTGCACTATAGGTATTACACACTGTTTCTATTCATACATCTCACGTCATACATCATACATACTAAATTCAATCTGAATCATTTTGACATTTACACATTTATACATCATACCAGTCTACATACTCATCTTGCATTACATCCTACACATTTCATTTCATCGCATGTCTTATGTCATACATAATACATTTTTCATTTAGTCTACATAATTTCAATATTTGTGCATCT
Organism: Taxus chinensis; assembly: GCA_019776745.2. NCBI lineage: Eukaryota > Viridiplantae > Streptophyta > Pinopsida > Cupressales > Taxaceae > Taxus > Taxus chinensis. Next base: position 387,642,103 of record CM034156.1, read on the forward strand.
ATACATCCTATATCTAACCTACATCATTTCGACCATTACACATTTACATATCATACATACACATCATATGCCATACTAGTCTTCATCATACATATATAACACCTTCAGGGTCTATGATTTTTGCATTTTACATACTACATTGTGCGCATCTTACACTTATTAGTCTACATCATACATTACATTTTACCCATCATACATTACATCTTATATATCGTGTGTTACACATTTCTACTCCTCAAATGGTCGTCTTTCATAATTATATATACCCCTTTGTCTTCTATTTTCTGCACTCACTACCCTGTGATGCACTTTATTTCCTCGATCTATACTTTTCTACCAAGGGTTTACAAATAAAATAGACCTTACATTCATCACAAGTTTATCATTTGACCTTCTCATCATGCGACAGTCCTAATATTAGTGACATATAATATAGGATAAATGGTCACCTACTCTATCATCTTGCAGTGGTATAAGCTTTAGGCTACATCACCACTCCCTTTTATTCATTTTGTAGTGGTATACACTTTAGGCTACATCACCACTTCCTTTATTCATCTTGTAGTGGTATACGCTTTAGGCTACATCACCACTCCCTCTACTCATCTTGTAGTGGCATACACTTTAAGTTACATCATCACTATTTCAATCATCTTGTCATGATATACACTTTGGATATATTGTTCACACACACATCATGTCTAGGTCACATTTAATCAATACACATTCATCACAATGCGTTAGACACAACACACTTTGACCATTTCTCGATGACGCACTCTTGTTTACGATTAATTCTTGATTGCTGAGGGGGAAAACCAAAATGAACCTCATTGCATACATCTCCATCCACTTAGGGGGAATGCAGCTCCTATCAATCCATTTTACATTCCATTCCATCCATCCATATCGCACTGCATCTTATGGTTATTTTTACTCTTACTTACTTTTACTTGTTCCTGGTTGCTTTATTAAACATGCTAGTGAGATTACTTGTATGTAATTTATCTATATCATCCACATGTTCACATATTTTTCTAGTTGTGATTGCAAATACACGTCTCTTACACATGGCATGGATGCTCATCTTCTACCCTTCGTACATTGGTCCCTGGGAGCATCCACATTTGTCTCTCACAGGTGATATTATTTAATTTTATACTTAGCACTTTAAATTACTTGGTTATACACGCTTTTGACATACTAGTTATCTTTCTAACATGATAAAGGGTGCTTCATGTGCAAAATGTGTTAAATGTAGGGATATTTAATTTGATACTTGTTAATTATATTGTCTGCTATTGTTTGTTCTTGTATGCATGCCTTTCCCTATGTTTAGTGTGCACACTTGTTTGTTTGTATGTAGCCATGATGGCCTTTGTGTGTCTTGCAACATCATGAGTGATGTCCCATGTTTGCAACCCACCTTATGTGGATTACTTTGTTTTCTTGCGTTTTTACATTACTACTTTTATTGGTAGCTTATACACTGTCTGTGTAGCTTCTAAACTATTTTCTACATGCATGTTTGTTCATACTAACACTTTTCTTTAGATAACCTTCTTATTTGTGCATGCCTCAGTTTCTACCAATGGAATTCCTTTCCCCATGTAGGGTAGAGTTATAAAGTTCATGCAGTTGGCCCTCTTTTGGGACTAGATTCTCCTATTAGCTGTGTGTAGAGAAAAATCATAGTGAATGAAAGATAAACATTAAACAATGCAAACTTCCCTATAATCCTTCAGTGTAAACCTCAGTAAGGTTGTGGAGATTTTGTCTATGGAACCTTGCAAATGGATGTGGGTGCTCTTGAATATTCTCCAAATGTGAGTGCAAATTCTACAAACATAGATACTTTGGAAAGCTTCAGATTGCAAGTTAACAAAGTTTATTTGCAAACAATTCAGGAGGATTTGTAAGAGAGTAAGTTTACAATTTATAGAAGTAAAAGTGATTGGAAGTTGGTCGAACACGGTTGAATGCACATGCTAAAAATAACATCAGAGGAAGTTACAATAGTGCCAAGGCATTTAGGGGCAGTAATGGATTTAATTGCAGAAGTTGCATCTAGGAAGGTGGTTGTATGTGTAATTCAATTGGCCCCACCTTTCTAGGATTCTAGAAGTGCAGTTAGCTAGTATGAGGATGTGGAGTCCAAGTGGTTGTTGAGTGAAATAAGTGGAAATAAATAACTAAATTTAATTAGTATTTAATTGTGAGGAGATAATTAACCATTTAAATAAATAAATGTTTAATTATTTAGCTAGAAGGTGTTAGGAATTAATTTAATTAACTCCAAGAGAATGGCATAATTTAATTAATTTAATTTTGAGGAGATAATTAACCATTTAAATAATTAAATGTTTAATTATATTAGCTAAGAGGGTGTAGGAATTAATTTAATTAATTCCAAAGGCATGTTAGAATTAAATTATTTAATTCCAATGGGTAGGAATATAGCTTAGGTAATAGAATTAATTTTAATTAATTCTAAAGGGGAATATTTGAATAATGAAATTAATTTAAATAATTCCAAAGGGGTGTATTGCGACGAGATAGAATTAATTTAATTAATTCTAATTAGATAGAATCAGGATATAATATGTATGTATTTTTAGGGTGTTTACATTTTTCCCATCTTTAAAGTGCTATTGCGAAGTAATAGTGCTTTTAAAGATAGTAGATGCATGCAGATCGGCGAGCGGAAAATTGTGAAGCATCAAGATGCCCCAAAAAGAAAAATGGTAAAGGAATACCCCCTCAAGTGGGTGGATAATGCATCAAGGTAGTGGATAACCGCTTGATAGGAAAAAGCAAGGGATTGGAACAAGGATGGAAAAAGGATTGTGCTTGTAGCATGAGCTTCATTTGGAGAATAATTTTAGAGAAACCTTATTTTTGCTATTGCACAATAGATTTTTCACCATGATTATGAAAGAATCAAGATGGTTAACCCAGATGTGCATAAACAAACACACACACACACACAACAAAAAAACATTAAAAAAGGAAAAAAAAACCCAATATACAAAGTAGGTGTCAGCATCAGGGATATAAAGGAACCAAGATGTAATCACACTACTTGTAAGTGGTCCAAAAAAAGTAAACATCAACAATGCAACATAAAGTCAAAAAATAAGACAATCAACTATTCCCCTAATGCATGCCACAATGATGATTAAGTAGATACAAATTCTCCTAAGTGGGAATATGATTAGACTGGAAGAGTGGAGTTAAAGTGACTCCTTATGACACTCTTGCTGAATCTATTGTGTAAATGATCAAGGTTGAAATTTCCCCAGGTGAAGTTATATCACAAAGGAAAAATAATTTAGTGACTTTCCCCAAGTAGAGTTAGCATATCATGCAAAAGGAAGAAAGTGATAGTTGTAAGATTGGCACAATCACTAGGGTAATAGATAAAAGTATGAAGTTTATCAAGATTGTATTGAGATGTTGAATGATTCACTTTAAGGGTTTTCCAATTGTAGGATTTCTATGATAAGTGAGTGTTTGTCCAAAAGTGTTGTAATTTTTTGAAATATTTAATTTTTTTTGGATTTTTCGCAAGTTTGGAAATACAAATGTAAACAAAAAATGAAGAAATTCCATGGCTTAAATAAACCAGGAGGAAAATAAAACACGTGCGATTGAAAAAAAAGATATAAAATAAGCAATATAAAGAAACCCAATATGAACAGGAAGGAACCAAACCAAAGTTATACGTGAACTAGGATGTAAATAAATTTCTTGTAACTGGTCCATAGTAAAGATCAACAAAGTAAAACATAATGAAAAAATGAAAGAATAAAAAGCATCGTCACAATGTTAACAAACTACAACAATACAATAAAATGTGCAAAAATGACGTCTAATGACACTCTGAATGTGTTCCACCTTGAAGAGCTAGACAAATTTGAATTCCCCCAAGCGATAGCTTAGAACGCGAGAGGATTGGATCAGGGTGAAGAGTGGAGCGATACTTAGATACTCCAAAAGATAATCTTGTCAGATCCCATTGAAGTTTGATCTGTATTGGATTAAAATGTAAAATCCAAGTGTTCCCCAAGGAAAAGTTATATTGCAAAAGGGTAAATGATTACCTCAAGCATAGATATACACCACGGGAAATAAATATGAGTATGACCTTGAACGATCACAGGCAGTGCCATCAAATGGGGAAGTTGTTGAACTGTGCTATCCAGTTGCTGAAATTTTGTCATACATTATCTAAATGTTTTGATTATGATAGTTTCAAACTATTTTTTTGGATTTTTGAATAATTTTATATTGTTTTTGTATTTTTGAATTTTGGTGAATGTTTTTGTATTTTACAACTTGGTAAAAAGGTACACTGCTTGAAAGTAGTTGAAAATAATTAAAAGAATTCCATTCCATTGGCAGAAATGTAGATGATAAAATGATAGGGTGTTTCACTCCGCTCATGGCTCCATGCAACTAGGAAGATGTGAGGGCTCATCACCGAGAGACAAGAAGAATGTGAAAGTGAGAAAAATATTGATATATTAAAGGGTGAAGAGAAAGGATGCGATGAAACAAGTTGTAATAATGATCCATATGAGAAAAATGTAACTCATCTCTAGTTAAGATTATCTGACTGATTACAAGATGATTCCACTTTATAGGTTTTGACTTGACTTAAATCCAGTGATGGCCTACTGATTGGAAAAAAATATGGTTGAAGTAATTGGTGTCTCTCCATAATATGAGCAAATAAATTACTTCTTAGGATGTTTTTGATTAAGCACTTTGATTAAAATTTCATAAAGGCTTTATTGAATGATTATTTATTGATTTTTATGAAGGAAACCCTACATGTTGCCCCATGCCATCAGTAAAAGGAAAGGTATAAACACCGAAGAAAAAATGTAGGCAAGTAAGGGATTTCTCCATTCCCAGTCTCATACTACCAGTAAGAAGTATGGGCTTATCACTGAAGACTATGAAGGACAAAAGGTGTATTGATTTTATAGTTTTTTTTTTCAAAAAATTGATTGATTTAATTTTCCTTGTATGTTGATAGTATGCTTGTTGGGAAGGAACATTCTACCCCTAAGTCTCAACCTCATGCGAATAGTATGATGTAAGGGTTCAACACCATAGATTGAGATGGGTGGTCAAAAAGGATCGGGTAAAGAAGTTTAGTCCTTTAAGTTAAAGAGAGCTTTATTTGAAAGGAGGAGTTTTCCAGCAGTAAGCTTCTAGACAAAACAGTAGGTAAAAAGATATGAAATGTTGGAAACCATAATAGAGATAAGACACATAATTCCCAAAAGGAACAAATTTAACATGTGTCATAATAGGTGAAGAAGGTGAGTATATGATAATGGTGTGATTAAGGTATCTGCTAATAGATGGAATGCCTAACATTATTTGTACACACTTTTCTATTTTCGGTTGGCAAACAATGCTCTAATGCAAAGTTTTATTATCTTTTTGTGAATTTTGAGTTTTCTGAATTTTAGAGGATTAAGGTTTGAAATGGACTTATCAAGAAATATGTCCATGTTTATTGAAGTTGAAAGGTATTGAGATACAAGACTTATGTAAAAGAAATGCAAGTCAAGAGGGAGAATCAAAATATTTGATAAGTCCTGAAATACGAGACTTTGACGAAAATGAGCCAAGTCAAAGGAGGGAAACCGAAGTTTCGATAAGTCCTGTAATATGAGACTTGGGTAGATAGGAGCCAAGTCAAAAGATTGAATCAAATGATTTGATGGGTCCTGAAGTACTAGACTTGGGCAGACATGATCTAATTACATGGATTGAATCAAACAATTCGATGGGTCTTGAAGTACTAGACTTGGGCGGACAGGATCCAAGTCAAAGGATTGAATCAAATGATTTGATGGGTCTTGAAGTACTAGACTTGGGTGGACAGGATCCAAGTCAACGAATGTGTGATTAGATAAGTCGTCGATGAGATCGCAAGACATATGTGATGTTAGAAGAAGATTGTCGATGCAGGAAAGATGTTGAGATACATATCCACCTATGAGAGAAAGAGCACAAGGAAAGAACAATAAATATCTAGATGTAGTGTTTCACCCGATTCTAAATCGTTTCTTCGAATGTTGATGAAACAGATAAGGGTAAAGGGCTAGGAGGAATACCTGTCAAAATGCTTGTTGTAGGTTGTTATGTACGTATGACTTCTTGATCCACAGCTGATCATGAGAGATTCCTTTTTGCTTGGAGGAACTACCTGAAATGGAAAACAAGACCACCAAATAAAAGTTAAACAATATATGTAGTGGACTGCCTAGCGTATGCTAGATCTGGGAAGTGTGATACTCCCTAGATGACTATCAATCCACTATTTAAAACAAATTAATGTTAACAATAAAGGAAATCCTACTATAGTTAAAATGATTTAGGTATCTCATTCGACTACAATAAGAAAATTTAGCTTCACAACAGGCTAAAGCTATGATTAAATTTGAAGGTCAAGGTTTCTGTCAGAGTACTGGTACTGGTCAGGGTTGATTCTGGGCTGTTTTGGGTATTTTGGGTGGAGGTTTTAAGCTCTTTTCTTGGTCTGAGGGTAAAAACACAAAGATGACATCAGTCTGGCATGACCGATGTTGATTTAGGTTAACCGGTGATGGTTGTGGGTAACCAGTGACATGGTATGGTTGGGGTACAAGGAAACTCAATAAAAACTTGGTCTGAGGGTAGATCTAAGGCTAAATGGAAATGGAAAGGGAAATGGAAAGGTCTGTGTAGGTCTTATGTATTCAGGGATAATTAAAATCTGGGTATGTTCAATTCAATGGTGTGGGTGAAGGAATGGTCAAGTTTGCATGGAGGTAAATGGTGGGGGAATGGGAATGGGAGTAGAAACTAATAAAAAAAGTAAAAGAGTCTACTAAAATGACAATGGACAAGTGTTGGTTAACAAAACACTTACTGTTGTACGAGCTTGATGTCTAGTTGGCAATGGCAAGTAATCAAATGGAAGGAACTTGGTGTGGTGCTAGTGCTTCCTCGGATGCTCCCGTGAAGGAAAATGGCTTTGTGATTGCTTCTGGTGCTGGCTGTGGATGCTCTGATGTGTGTACGAATGTTGGTTCTACTTGCATGCAGCTCTGGTTTCATCTCTTACCCTCAGAAGATGTGCCAACCTCGAAATAAGGTTGTTTTTGGGGATTAAATGGTAACTGACGATGGTTTCGGGTTGACTAGTGGTGGTTTAGGGTAACCAACATTGGTTAAGGCAGGATTTCATAGGTTTACTAAACTGGGTAGATCCCTTTGATTTTCTTGGATCTCAATTCGTTTTTGCTCTGCATGGATTAGAATGGAAGCTTCCTTTCTAACAAGTGGGAATGTGGTTAGAGGGAATATAGGCTTTGATTTTTAGGGTTTGGGTAGGTCTTAGTTAGTTATGGCAACATACTAAGAATAGGTCTTAGGGTGAGGTGGCTAGATGATGTGTATAGGTGAGGTGGATGGTGTGGGCATTATCCAATTAGGATATTTAAATAATAGGTATTATGAGATAATAGATTAATTTAATTAAATTAATTAAATTAATATTAGATTGGGGTGAAAGGGGCCATGGTTAGGTGAGTGTGTTTGAGTTGGTTATTTGTAGAGGGACCAAGGGGAGTGTGACCCAATTTTGGTGTCTAAATTTTTCCCCTTTTTGTTGTGTAGCTTGTATTGGTAAGTGACGCTGAAAAAAATAAGATGTGGTTGCCCCATGTGTGGGTGAAGGTGATCCCCCTAAAACTAGAAACTGATGAGGAAAAAGGAAGAATCGGTGAGTGGTTTGATAAAAGGTGAATGTGATGAAGAAGAAGGTGGGAAATGGGGGTAAAAAAGGGAAAAAAGGTCTACTCGGGTAATCCAGGTAATGGGTCAGGGTCAAAGGTAGTAACAGTCAAACGCACACACATGTATAAACTATGCAGCATGGTACCAAGTTGAAGAGCAAGAAAACTCTACATTGTCTAAGGTCGATTAGGTTTATCCAAACAAGGTTGAGGTGATTCTGGTATCCAAGGTATAGGATATGGTCAGGAAACATGACACAGGTCAGGTGCAGGAAAGTTTAGGTATGTTCCGGTACACCAATGATTGGGTTAGGATAAACGGTCATGGAAGGAGGCAAGGTAAGGTCAGGATGTCCATCAACACAGGTAACAATGCCATAAGGTATAGTGAGCACATGAGGTCATAGGTCACTAGCAATGTTCCAGGTCCAAGTATCTAGGTCACGACATGGGTAGGGCCGAGGTATGGGTAAAATAATGAGTCCCCAAATGAGGATGAGGTGAGGGGGTAAATGATAAGGTCAAGAAGATAAAGTGAAGTGTCCAAGTGAGGTGTGGGTGAGGTAAAAAAAGGATTTAGGTCAAAAATTGGGGGTAGGGGGTAGGAAAAAGACTAAGCAGGGTAACCGATGATGGTTTAAAGGAACCGATGCCGGTCACGATGGACCGACCACGGTAAGCTAGGGCACAGAGCTAATGTCGGTTAAGATAAAACCATCACCGGTCAAGTCAGGTAGGTTATAAAAAAGAAAAATTACCGTATTTTTTAAATCATTTGTCTTTTACCGAATAGGGGAAAATGACAAGAGAAAGAGGAAAAGGTGGAAAGTGACAGAGTGAGATGGAGGATTGAGTTGGTGAGCCATGTGGTTGGTGATAGTTGGTTGATAGGTGGATCCATGAGCTGGGTTGGATCGATTTGATTGGTTGGAGAGTGAGAGTTCATTTGGTGATGGCAGAGGCAGGAGAGGGATCGAGGGGACCACCAGTGTAGTGGCTGGAGGTGCCACCATGCAGATGGAAGTGTGATGAGGTAAGATTCAATGTCCCTCCTTGTTTGTTAAGTAGATTGATACAAATTTAGGTAGGAGGGAGATGGGTTTTTGGGGGGAATGAATTTGAATTCGGGGAAGATAGTGGGTAAAAGAGGAATGAGGGAGGGTAGAATTAGGTAAATGAGGGGTGGGAAGGGGTTTTAGGTAGGGATTGGGGTGGGGACTGAGGAGAAATGTGAAATTTGGGTAGAAATAAGGCATGGTGTTGCGGGTTGTCTCCATGACAGTGACCGACATCGGTCGAAGGTTGGCCGGCATCTGTGGGGTATAACCGGAATCGGTCATGGATGCGGTGACTGATGCTGGTTATGGGTAGACCGTAGTCAATCGGTGAGGACCAATACTACGTTAGAAGGTATTAAAACACTTGCCCTAAAAAGGGAAATAAGCAAGGGTTGAGTGATTAGGGAAAAATGTATAGATGTGCCAAAAAATAGGTAAGGTCAAGGAGTAGGTCAAAATGGAAGTAGGTGAGCAGTCGAGGTGTGTGTAAATAGGTAAGATGATATTGTGTTGGGTAGGTTTAGGGTGGTAGGTAGGTAGGTAGGTAGGTTAGGGTTGGGTTGGGGTGGAGGGTAGGTCATGGGATAAATGGGTAAGTAGTGAAGTAAAATAGGTAGGGTAATGGGTATGGGTACGGGTGAATGTAGATATGGTCATGTTTTAATAATGTGATTATTTTGTTGGATGTAGATGACAGATCAGTTGAGGATGCGAGACAAGGTACCACCCCTGCTCATGAAAGTTCATGGGGTGGTGATAGTTGAGGAGTGGAGGCATGTCACAGATGTGGGCCTGATTGGGGTTTGACGTTACCGACATGTAGTCTAGATAGCTGAGCTTGATGGTCACTCTCATCAATAGATGGGATTATGTGACCAACACGTTCCACCTACTGACGGGGGAGATGACCATCACCTTGGAGGACATGTATAGGATCCTGTGATTACCTATATTGGGGACACAGGTATATTCGATCTCCTCAGAGGCATCTGAGGAGTTGATGCTGATGGTATTTGGTGAGGGACTGGCGGAGATGACATTCCATAGTGCCAGCCTAAGTTATGGAGAGATGTACCTAGCCCATCTTGAGGAGACGAGGCTAGTAGTATTACTGATGGAGGAAGTCTTCTATTTTGCATTGCTAGATTCAGAGGGTGGGAGATTCCCATGATCACTGATGGGTGTACTACATGACATGATTATAGACAAGATTTACTTCACATGGGTGCCAACATTCCTAGTGTAGCTATACAGAGAGCTATGGGTGTATGGGAGGCTCCACAGGTTCAGTCTGTGTTTTACACATTTATTCTTCATTGTTGGGCCTATGAGCACATTGTTTGTGTTTTTCCAATTGGTATGCCCTCAGATAGATGCATTTGAGCTAGTTTTGTTTAGGTGGGGTATAGGTGATGGGTTCCTATGATAGCACCGAGCAGGTAGGGTTACACATGATGTAGCCTATTACAGGTGGTTACTGGAGGGATTGTCTCCGACATGGACATTATTTGGAGACCGTATGTGGGCTATCCCTCATATAGACAGATGGCCGATCAGCTAGATGGCCTTCAGCTACTCAGATGGATAGAGGGGTGCACATGTAGGGGAACATGAGATGATCCCAGTTGAAAGGGTCAGATGGTAGTTTGGGATGCCACAGGATATACCTCCACCCTTCCCACAATACAGGAGAGATGACGTGGAGAGGCCATTACCTCTACCACAACTGACAGTGCCTACCGGGAAGGAGGAGTAGGTGATAGACTAGTGGATTGATGATGTCAGAGTGATAGATAGATACAGATAGTGGTGGGCTACCCATTTATGAGAAGTACCACCCAGGCCAGGGTAGCCAGATTTAGCCACTATCACCATGCAGAGAGATGCCCTACAGGGGTAGGTGGTGACCTTGATTACCCAATTAGGGATGGTATAGGGGAATTTAGCAGCTTCAGAGGTGGAGGTGGCCGCATTACATGCACAGGTGGCTCAGTCTACAGGCCCAGATGGCCTAGGGTGGAGATGGAGAGGGTGGAGATGATGAGTAGGTGGCCACCTATGTAGGTGTAGGTTATAGGTTTACAGGGCTAGTTGGTCACTACACAGGTGAAGATTCAGGCACTATACAGGCTCAGGTACTGGCACAGGGTGTGAGGCTGATGACACCTCCATAGGCACTGGGACAGGGTCCCAATTCACAAGCAGGGATGGGACAGGGTCCCATAAGACAGGTACAAGGGAAGTGTCTGATGGGGCCACCATAGATGGTACCCATATCTAGGTTTTTGGATGCCTTAGGTGAGGCCAAATATTACTAGGACCAGTTAATAGTGGAAAGGATAGATTTTCTATCCTATGGAGAGTACAGGGCACAATAGGCCTTAAGTGAGAGGACAAGATCCCATACCCACAACGTGGAGAGCATAGGGGGCCATCAATCTTCAAGACACGATTGGGGTGAGGCCACCAGTTTATGGAGGCTAGCTCCAAGTGATGTACCAGTAGGGACCCAGCCATGGCCCATGGCGGACGGTGAGATGTTATCAGGCCGTTGGACAAGAGCGGAGGAGGAGACAGAAGAGACAAATATGGAGGATGTCTGATAGGATGATGCCTGATGCACATCCCTCCATTTTGATGTATTTGATTCATTTTTGATATATACTAGCCTACGTGCCAAAGAGAGTGAGGATGTATGATAGTTTTGTATATTTTTTATCATATACCGGCCTACGTGCCGAAGATTTTTGAGAGTTATGTATATAGAGATACACATTTTTGGATATTTTTATTTATAGAGATGATGATGATTATGGTCATTATGTGTATACATGGTCGTGGTTATCTTGTTATTTTGATGTGTATATGTGATGGAAATCAAGTAGTGTAGGCATGATAGAGTCAGGTCATAAGCATGGATCAGGAGCATGGATAGGTCAAGTCATAAACATGGATGGAGTTAGGTTGTGGTCTAGGCATGGATTGAGTCAGGTTTCGGTATAGGTATGGATTGAGTTAGCTCATAGGCATGGATTGAGTCAGGTTTTGGTTTAGGCATGGATTGAGTTAGGTCATAGGCATGGATTGAGTCAGGTCATAGGCATGGATTGAGTTGGGGTTTGATTTAGGCATGGATGAGTTGAAATGGGTTGAGTGTGTAATTCATTAATTTTTGCATTTAATGATGATATGGGTCATGTGTGAGATGTTTATAGTAACATGCATGATAATGGTAAAGAAATGGTAGACAAAATGAATGTATGTTTGATGATGATAAAGGTGGAAAGCAATTTGTTGTTTGTTTGGTTTGATTCCTAATTAGTGATATAAAAAGAAATCTAACAAGGGTAGATTGTGATTTAGGAAAAAGAAAGGGGAATTGGTTAGGGTAAAGAGTGGCTGAGCTAACCTCCAAGGGCCCCATGCCCTCAGAGTGTTGTCTACATAGTCTTGATGAAAAGGGACCTCAAGCCGATGTAGTTCTCCCATAAGCTAGGGAAGAATGTGAGGAGGTATGAGTATGGGTTGGTAGGTTGTAGGCATGATTTGAGTCTAGGTTTTGGTTAGGTATGGGTGAATTATGGGCATATTGGTATGGGTGATTTTGAGTTGATTGTGGTGAAAGAGAAAAATTACCCAAAGATAAGCGTCGAGGATCTAGTCCTGTATAAGGTAATCAATACGTAATGAAGAAGGTTAAAAGATACAAGAGGAGGTAAGGAAGCCACCTAATTGGTAAGGATCATAATGAGTAGGTCATACCCTAGATAGGATGATGAACATAAGACCCTAAAGACATTGCATGATTGATTATTCTAAAGGTGAAGAGTAGTCACATGATCACTTAATGTCATAGTTTCAGTAGGTCCCTTAAGGTGGTAGGAAATGAAGGTGCAAAGGGTGAGAGGGTGAAAAAGTGTTTATTTTATATGGTATTTGGTAGCATGCCTTTTGGCAAGAGATCCAAGATCACAATGGGAAAGTCCATGATGATTTTTTTTTTCTATTTGACTTGTATTTGAGATAGACTGATTGATGCAGGAAGTCTATATGGGATGAGGAAATTAACTCCTTGAGTTCTTTGCAAAGCTGATCGATGCGGGAAGCTTCAGATTCTATCTCTTTTTTTTTTTTTTTGAAGTAGGCTTTACATAGTTTTCCTTTGAGGGATCATTCTATTTATAGCAGAGATGTAGAGACAAAGATGTCCTTTTGAGGGAGTCATCTTTTTGTTGGAAGTTTGACTCAAGGATTTAGATCCCGTGTGAGGAGTTTTGAAGTCATGGACAAGACTTAAGGTGATGAATTGGATTCTTGTTCAGAATTTAAGGTGAAACAACCATGGGATTTCATCTAAAAGTAGATGAAAAGTATCCATGAGAATCATGCCATGTGCAGTGCCATGGTACACATATTTAAGAGAAGATAAAAGAGTGATGGGTATGCACATGATTCTTATTTAATCATTGGTGATGGTGTAGGAAGTGGATAGCACTCAAGGGATGAGCATGGAAAGAGGTAGAAGGTGAGGTAGGACTAAAATTCAATAGTAGAATGGTTGAAGATGCAAGGCATTGAGGGGATCAAGTTCGGTTTTACCATCGAGTGAAGATAAATGATAAGCACTTGATCCATAAGTATGAGTCATGATGTATAGTCCAAGCCAATTAGGAGAAAATTTTCCTGGTTTACTTTTTTCTACTTTGGTTACATGTTGATATTCTTTCAGGACAAGGTCACCAACTTGGAAGGTTCGTTTATGAATGCATTTGTCATATGCACGTTTGATATTTTTTTGGTAAACTTGAAAATGGTCAAGAGCATTAAGATGGCATTCATCCAATAACTCAAGTTGTGCTAAACGGTCTTGACAAAAGTTGTCATCATTAAGCATGTCATGGAGAGAAATGTGGAGTGAGGGAATCTGGACTTCGAGAGGAAGAACAACCTCTATACCATAGACTAGAGAAAAAGGTGTGGCAGCAATGGAAGTGTGAATACTAGTGTGGTATTCCCACAGGGAAAAAGGAATGTACGTATGCCAATCCTTCCCAGTATCTTCGACCACTTTCATGAGAATTTTGTTCAATGTTTTATTGGTGGATTTGGCTTGGCCATTGGTTTTTGGGTAATAAGGTGATGAGAAAGTTTGTTGAATGGCGAAGGTGTCACAAATTTTTCACAAAGTTTTATTTTTGAATTGTTTTCCGTTATCAGTGATGAGGCAATGCGGAACACCAAAGTGACAAATAATGTGATGGTTGATGAACTCACATATTTTCTCAGCTTTTGTGGAGATGAGAGGTATGGATTCTACCCATTTTGTGTAGTATTTGATAGCAGTGATGATCCATTGATGTTGTTGTGAAGAATGGGGATTGATCTCTCCGATGAGATCCAAACCCCATTGAGATAAGTGCCAAAGATCACGGGCAACCTGTAAGGCATGGATGGGTGTATAATGAAGGTTGGCATGTTGTTGGAATTTTACGCAATGCTTAACATAGTCACAACAATCATGGTTAAGGGTCGGCTAGTAATAGCCAAGGTGAAGAATACGCTTAGCAATAGCAAGGCCACTGAAGTGACCTCCACATATGTCATCATAAACTTTCTTAATGGTAAAAGGAAATTCAGAAATTGTAAGGAACCGTAAGATAATGCCATCAAAGCCACACTTATAGAGGAGGTAACCCATGATGACGTAATGAGAGACCCTTTTTAGAAAAGCGCGTTGTTCATTACGAGTGAGGTCGAGAGGCAAGATGGAGAGGGAAAGGTATTCTGAGTATTGTTTATACCAAAGGTCACTCGGGTCGGGAGTGGTGGTTCTGATAGCGTAAATTTCATGAAGTAAATAAGACGGTGATTAGAGTCTTTGTATGGTGACAAAGATTTTAGAATCGGTGGGTGAAGCAGGTGTTTGAGAGGCCAAGCAGGCCATGGTATCTATAAATTTGTTGGTAGAGCGGGGGATGGTTTTAAGGTCATAATGATCAAAAGTGGTCAAGAGTATGTCCACATGATGTTTATAATTTTGAAGTGTCTCATTATGACATTGGTATATACCATTGATTTAGTTTACAACCAATTGGGAATCACCAAAGATGTTAATGGATGTCACATCCAAGGCATAGGTAGCTTGGATGACCTAATACGAGTGCTTTGTACTCGGTAATAGTGTTAGTACAATCAAAGTTGAGTTTGAAAGACAAAGGCATGGGTTCACCATCAAGTGGAATGAGGATAATGCCTACCCCACCCCCATGCTGACACTTGGATCTGTCGAAGAAGAGTGTCATTTGGTATGTGGGTTCATCTAAGGAAAGGGAAATAATTGACTCATCTAGATAGTCAAAATTAGAAGGTTGATCCCCAGAAATAGGTGCATCGGTCAATTTTTCAATGATGGCTTAGCCCATTATGGAATTTTTATGGATGAATTTGAGGTCGAGGTCAGCCAAAAGCATAAGCCAACATGCGACACATTGATTTTGGTAAGGTTTGGCATACATGAAGTGTAGGGGGTTAGTGTTGTTTACAACATAGATTTTGTGGTTGAGTAGGTAATGGCAGAGCTTCATGGCAAAAAACACTTTAAGGCTAAGAAAAGTTTTTTGGCATGGGTATAGTGGGTTTTATAGTACAAAAGAGTATGGATTATGTAATAAACCACCTACTCCCTATGTTGTTCATCACGATGAGCGAGCATGGCCCCTAAGGAATGATTGGTAGCTGAGATGTATAGGTAGAAGGATTGATCATCTTTAGGTGGAATGAGGATGGGTGGCTGGAGAAGGTATTGTTTTAAGGCCTCAAAAGCTTAATGGTAGTCATTATCCCATTTAAAGGAGACATCCTTCTTGAGAAGATGATGAAATGATTGACACCGATCAAACAATTGTGAGATGAAACATTGAATAGACTGTAACTTACCTTGCAGACTACTGAGATGCCTAAGGTTAGTGGGCGGAGGCATTTCAAGAATGGCTTTGACTTTAGTAGGGTCAACCTCTATGCCACGCAAGGAGATGATAAATGCCAAGAGTTTTCCTAAGAGTATAGCAAAGACACACTTCTTGGGCTGAAGGAAAACCCAATATTTAATGACGCATAGAGTAGAGGTCAGTCATGGTAACCTTCTTAACAACATTTGGTAAGGGAGACTACATGATGAGGTGTAATAATCGAGGCCATAGGTGTAGGGTCATTGGGTAAGACCTCAATAGACTGAAGAACCTCCATGAGAGTTTGACGATGGGATTATAAGGTTCGGATGAGGTCATATAGGGACATTTTGAGGGGGATTGATGTATTTGTTTGAGCATCGCACAATGTGTAACCCTATTAGACATAGGATATGTGGAGCCGTAGATAGTGATTTTAGGTGTAGGTGCAGATGGTATGTTGGGTATAAGATTGGTACATGGGTTCATTGCATTTTCCTTGCCTTTATCATTCTGAGCATGGGTAGTAACGTGGATCATGTTGATTTGAGGTGGGGAGGTGGGTAATGTAAGCGAGCTAGGAAAGGTATAGCGACAAGAAGGGCAGAAGCCTAGGAATGGGAAGGAACCTTGTGAGATGATTTGGGCACACCAACATTTGGGTGGAGGTTTGGAAAGTTCTCTAATGCAAACCATGTTAATTTTTAATCTTGGGGGTGACTCTAGGAGTTCTAGGGGTGGAGGTCTTGGTTGTTGAGTAGAAAATGAGGGAAGAATTATGAGAATGGGTGCTTGAGAAATGGGGTCCTCATCGAGAAGGTCATTATCGTTGAATTTTTTTTCAGGAGGACACAACTAGATAAGGATGGTCTTGAAAGCATTGTAGTTCTCCACATTATGCCTTGGCACATGATGGTGGGTGTAAATTTTGGTGTTGTCAAACCCCTTTGGTTTGGGTTTGAGAGGGTAATAAGGTTTGAGAGGTGGTAATGTGATGACAAAAGTTTCAATTAGGCTGGTTAAGATTTTGGCATAAGATTCCACTAGTGGATCACAATGGGAAGTGAAGGTGGGTTTGGGTGTAGGTGCAGTTGATTGTAGAGGAAGGGTCTTTGCATAAGGGGGAGTAGGTTGAGCAATGGTTTTAGGTGTTGGTGTGGTATTAGGTTTTGGTCATGTTTTTTTGGGTAGGGGTATGGTAGATGAACTGGAAAGAGAGTGTCTGGTTGGTTTGACTACCTTATCAGAGGGTAGAAATTTTTTTTCTTTAGGTTACACCTTCTCGGGTAAAGGTGATATGGTCACACAAGATCTAGAGGGAAAAGCATATGGTAGAAGAGGGTGAGTTACCCATGGGGATAACTGAGGTGTTGTGAAGGTAGATGACATGGGTCATGTAGGACGTGTGTGGGAAAGAGACTAAAGTATCGTGGGTTGTGAATAATTTATCAATGGTATTGGAGGTATGGATGGTAAAGATGTTGCAGGTGTGGGTGGAAGCCGTGTTGGGTGCTTGGGTATGTTAGAGGTCTATGAGGGAGGAATGGGCTGCTGTGTTTTTAGTGTACTAATGGGTAGAGATTTCTTACCCATGTTAGAAGATTGAGGTCCTAAGATGGATAGAAGTGGTGGAGGTGATGAAGGTGTGATCGGTGAGGTTAGCATATGAGACTATGGGATGGGTTCTTTTTTTTGGGTTCCAAATTGAACTTGGTGTCAACTTTTGTGGATCTAACCAAATTTAATTTGATGGGTGGAGTAGTAAGGATGGTGGTTGGGATGACCCCTAAGGTAGTAATAGGTTTAACCAAGGAAGATAATGTAGGTGTGGTTTTGGATGTAGATGCATGTTGGGTTATGGGTAAGGGTGTGGGTTGACCCATGAGTGGTATCGTGGTGGAATTTATGATAGTTGTGGTTGTGTTTGGTTTAATCAGCCAAAATATTTTTGGATATATAGTGGAAGTATCAGCCAGTGACATCTTCATTTGTGTTGAGACAGGGAGTAGAAGACACCCCCAAAGTAAGGATCTATCCACATAATCTAGGTGATCGGCTAAACGTGAGAAAGGCACTGTTGTAAGTGACGCTAATAAGGATCCAAAGAAAATTCCCATAAAATGTGTCTTAGAAATGGGGAATTTGCTAGCTTCATCTTCTGTGGGTAAGAGAGCCGAGATTAAGTCCACAGGATCTTGGGTAACTAATGAAGAATGGGCACCTAGAGGTAAATGCACTTCTACTGGATTTTTTATAGGTGGAGGAGAGGATGGGTACTCCTCTGTGGGTGGAGGAGATTATGGGTGCTCCTCTGTGGGTGGAGGAGATAAACAAGCCTCTTCCATGGGTTAGAGAGGTACTGCTGGTGATAGATATCTAGGTGGAGAAGCCAAAGGTGAAATGGTTTTGATGTTAATAGGGGTATCCTTCATGGATGAGGGAGGAGATGAAGGGTGTTCCTCTGTGGGTGAAGAAATAGGTGAAGTGGGTTCAAGTGTAAGTGTAGGGATTTGGGCTAGAATTTCATCTATGGAAGAAATATAAGGTAATTGGGAGGAAATGGGTGGGTCACTGAAAATAACATGGACCTCGTAGGTATGGCTATCATGAGTTGAGGTATCTTCAGTTTGATCAGTAGAAGGGACATGATTAGGAAATGGTTTCTTGAAGATCTGTAGGTTTTGATTGGTAGGTGCATTAGGATTATCCGAGGTCAATTCACCTTTCTCAAGTATTTCTCGGAAAATGTTTTTGAAAGTCATGCAATTTCCGTCACTATGACCTATCACTCGATGATATTTGTAGAAGTAGTGCTCTTTGTGCCACGCGGGTATGGGGTGAGAAAGATCAAAACTAGTGCATGTCTTTACAAGAGGAAGGGTGATGGCCCCAACTTTAATGAGCTTTTCTAAGATGGAAGAATAAGGTTCCCCAATTGGGGTGTATTTTCATTATTCTCATCTGACTTAAAAAGTCTGGATGGGTGAGAGATTAGATGAGGGGTTAGCTTGATTTGAGGGATGAGTTGGGCCGGCATTGAGTACCACTGCATTAGCAGTTCCCTTGGCTTTTGAATAATTGTTATGTGGTTTCAAATAAGAATAGGTATCATTTGACTTAAATGCTGAGTTTTTATTGCGTAGTTGGATTTTCTTTTCTTCAATGGCCCGAATCTCTAGCTTTTGTGCCATGGTGAATACCTCATCAAAGGTTTCAAAATTCTACACCTGTAGGGTTAGTAAGATATGTCTAATAAAATCACACGTGAAGAGCTCTATGAGTTCAGTTTGTTGTAATTGGAACATGAGTTGATTAATTAGGCTACGTCAACGAGTGACAAAATATGTGATAGATTTGTCGTCATATTAACATGTAGATAAAGGTCAGTCATGGTAACCTTCTTAACAACATTGATAGAGAAGTGATCCAAGAAGGCTTGGGCTAGGTGATTAAATGAGAAGATAGAATGTCTAGGCAACCCACTATACTAGTCTAACGTGGGCCTAGTTAGAGACATGGTAAAATTCCTCAGGAGCAAAGCATCATCATGGGAAATAAGATAACACCCATGTTTGAAAGACCGCAAATGTTGTTACATGTCCTCCTTGTTATTGAAGTAGTTAAATTTAGGCATTTCCCAATGTATAGGATATGGACGAATAGGAATGGATGGGTGGATGGGCTCATTTCAAATCTCATCATAGGTGAGAGTGTTGCAGGAGCTGAAAATTGATGCCTCCAATGTCTACATCTTGTCCATCATTAACTTGATCAGGTCATTGGTAGGTTTTGATGGTTGGGTACCAACTGTAGTATAAGGAGGTTGATGTTGGGCATATAATGGGGGTGGAATTCTAGTATATGGTGCTTCCATATAGGTAGATTGATAAGGGGGAGTGAAATAGGGGGTACTTACCCATAATGAATAATAAATGAAAGGGAGGCTACTGATAGTACGTATATAGAGGTGGAAGGGTCATGGTGACCCTAGTGGCAATAGGGGCTAAGGACTATGGAATATAAAGGACTATGTTTTGAAAAGGGGTAGGGGTCACTAACAACGAGGGTGGTTGTGTAGCTATGGGTATATGTTAGACAATAGGTAGGGAGAAGGTTATGTTCTGGGTGGTTGGTGATGGTATATTGGATGTGGTGGGTGTAATAGATGTGGCAAACACGGCCTAGCTACAAAATGACTAGGGGCAAGGCAGATGTGGGTAGCATGGAGCTCGAGGAAGTTAGAGTAAAAGTAGGAGTGAGTGTCAGGGGGATAGATATGAGCAAGTTGTATATCAATTAACCTGAGGTATCTTGAGTGGATGAGTTTGAAAGATAAAACTGCAAGGTGGCATGGTTCTGGTTAAGGAGTCGTACGAAATCCTCATCCCCTGTGATGATAGTGATAGGTTTGGTAGGATCCATGGGTGATAAAATAAAAGGTGGTGAAGGGCTAGGTGAGAGTGGTTGATAACTGGCGTGGAATATGAGGGCATTTTCTTGGCTACGCATCAGCACCATATGGACAAGTACTTACGTGGTAGGAATGCTTTATGTAAATGCCCTAGAAATATAGTAGAGATAGGAGAAATAGGTGATGGTAGGTAGATTTGGGTTAAAAATTTTAGCTGGAGAATTACATAGGCTAATTGATGCTGGTTAGGGTAAATCAATGTCAGTCTCAGTTAACCACAGTTAGTCACTATGGAAAATGGTCAATTTGGTCCAAAATAAGGTAAAAGGCCAATAATTTGCCAAGTATGCAAGATGCTGATGGAATTTATCTAGAAAGTGAATATGCTGAGAGTGACAGAGGCTCTGAATGGAAAAGAAGCTGAAGCGGGTGTCCTTCTAAGTAGGTTAACCAAAAGAATAGTAAATTGACACCGGTTGGGTGAAACTGATGACAATTAGAGGATAACTGATGAAAGTCACTAGATCGACACCAGTTACTGTGAAATTGAAACAACAATGAAGAAAATGTGGTTGTGAGTTAAAATTAGACGTGGAATCAAACCCACAATTCTGAGAATGATGAGAATATGGTTCAGGAACATTCAGATGAAGTTGAAATACGCTAACTATGATGAGGAGCATGCAAGGGAAAATAAGAAAATTAAGAACAAATCCTCTCACCTCAAAATGCAAGACAAGTAGAAACAATAAGAAAAACATGATCCTAAGAGTGATTTTTGTATTATGTTTGTTTAGCTTATGCCATTTAAGGACTGACTCATGAACTTTAGAATAGAATTTTTGGTGAGGATGGCTTCCTATGAAGAAGGAGATCTACCAGGAGAGGTTTCAGGTTATGTTATGGTGAGGGCAGGTCATCCTATGATGGGGTACTGGAGAGAGATAACTAGTGGGGTGCCCATTGTACTATGATCATGTGATCACTTACAATCTTATTCCAAGTGAGATGTTGTTTAAGAATGTGTGTATTTTCATTTTTTGATGTTTGGTAAGACTTAGAGAGAAAGAAAGTGAAAGAAAGTTCTTTTCTACGATTTGTTTGTCAACCATTAGTTGGGCATGACTTCCAGCATATAGGTTACCCTCATTTAATGTGAGCTAATGCAGTAAAGTAGAATGAAATGTAGTTAATTTTAAGAGCCAAAATCGAAATGTTGAATTTGATGACACAAAAACATGAACAGGAGAAGGAATGCTCTTTCACTAATGAAATACTAATGAAAGGAAAGAAATGTTCATTTTAAAGTACCACAATATGATTTCTTTTAGACAATAGAAGAAGAGAATATTCTAGGGGAGAAATTTTAATGTAAGAACCTTTTCGAAAGGAAAAAAAAACATGCAACTTTTCACCTAGAAATGAAAAGAAATGCAAAGAACCCCGAATGGGTCCCACCGGGCCTACCAAAATGTTTCACCTGATTCTAGATCGTTTCTTTGAATGCTGACGAAATGGATAAAGGTTAAAGGGCTAGGAGGAATACCTGTCAAAATGTTGGTTGTAGGTTGTTGTGCATGCGTATGACTTTGTGATCCACATCTGATCGTGAGAGCTTCCTTTTTTCTTGGAGGAACTACCTAAAATGGAAAACAAGACCACCAAATAAAAGTTAAACAGTATATGTAGTGGACTGCCTAACATATGCTAGATCTGAGAAGTGTGATACTCCCTAGACAACTGTCAATCCACTGTTTAAAACAACTTAATGTTAACAATAAAATAACTACTACTGTAGTTAAAATTATTTAGGTATCTCATTCAACTAAAATAAGAAAATTCATTCACAACAGGCTAATCTATGATTGAATTTGAAGGTCAATATCTCTATCAGGGTACTAGTACTAGTCAGGGTCAGGTTCTGGGTTGTTTTGGGTATCGGGAGGAGGTTTTAAGATATGTTCTTGGTCTGAGGGTAAAAACATAGAGACCGACATCGGTCTGGTATGATCGATGTTAGTTTAGGTGAACCGGCGACGGTTGTGTGTAACTGGCGACAGTATGGTCGGGGTACAGGAAACTCAATAAAAACTTGAGGTGAGGGTAGATCTAAGGCTAACTGGAAATGTAAGGGGAAATGGCAAGGTCTGTGTGAGTCTTAGGTATACTCAGGGGTAATTAAAATTTGGGTATGAGTAGTTCAATGGAGTGGGTGAAGGAATGGTAAAGTTTACATGAAGACAAATGGTGGGGGAATGGGAATGGGAGTAGAAAATAATAACATAAGTAAAAGAGTATACCAAAATGATAATGGACAAGTGCTGGTTAACAAAACACTTACTATTGTACGAGTTTATTATCTGGTTGGCAAAAGTGGGTGATCAAATGGAATGAACTTGGTGTGTTGCTGACGCTTCCTCGGATGCTCCCATGAAGGAAAATGACTCCGTGATTGCATCAAATGCTCTGATGTATATAGGAATGTTGTTTCTCCTTGCATGAAGCTTTGGTTTCATCTCTTGACCTTAGAAGATGTGCCAACCTCAAAATAAGGTTTTTTTGGGGATTAAATGGTAACCGATGATGGTTCCAGGTTAACCAGTGGCAGTTTAGGGTAACCGACATCAGTTAGGGTGAGATTTCCTAGGTTTTCTAAAATAGGTAGATCCCTTTGATTTTCTTGGATCTCGTTATTTTTATTCCATGGATTAGAATGGAAGCTTCCTTTCTAACAGATGGGAATGTGATTAGAGGGAATGTAGGATTTGATTTTTAGGGTTTAGGTAGGTCTTAGTTAGTTATGGCAACATACTAAGAATAGGTCTTAGGGTGAGGTGGCTAGATGATGTGTATAGGTGAGGTGGATGGTGTGGGCATTATCCAATTAGGATATTTAAATAATAGTTATTATGAGATCATAGATTAATTTAATTAAATTAATATTAGATTGGGGTGAAAGGGTTCATGGCTAGGTGAGTGTGTTTGAGTTGGTGATTTGTTGAGGGACCAAGGGGAGTGTGACCCAATTTTGGTGTCTACATGTAGACTCGGGGTTCCTTGTAAACTGTAGAGAGGAAATAGTCAATGTTTTTCCTTATAGGTTGTGAATTAGTCAATTTGATGAAAT
The DNA here is from genome assembly GCA_019776745.2 of Taxus chinensis. Classification (NCBI taxonomy): domain Eukaryota; kingdom Viridiplantae; phylum Streptophyta; class Pinopsida; order Cupressales; family Taxaceae; genus Taxus; species Taxus chinensis. Next base: position 387,665,448 of record CM034156.1, read on the forward strand.
ATTTGCAATTAAATCTTGAAACAGTTGAATAAGGATATTCCTGGGTATATGTACCTCAAAGAATGTGCACATGTAGATATCTTGACAAGTAGGAATCATCGTTGATGATATTCCTATAGGATCAATCATGTGAGGTATAATGGACATAGAAGGTTGCAATGTCGCAAGTGTCCATGCCTGTTGTTGTGGTTTTACAACAAGACGAGAGGTGTTAGGCATAAGAGATGGAACATAAAGGATATAAGGAAGATCAATGGTATTTGACGACGGACCATCTTCTGTCATGTCAAGGGTCGAAAGAGAGTTTTGAAGGAAATTCAAGTTCTCGTTAGGTGTTAGAAGATTGTCTGAAACATGTTCAATGTTTGTTTGGACTATAAGAAGAAAATATGTAAAAGAAATGGATTGGTTTGAAGGGGGAGATACTTGACCTTTGTCGTGATCTTGCAGAATGTCAGTATGAATAGAAGTGGGAATAATATTCAACTCTTCATTTGAAGGTGTGGAAGTTGACATGTCATCAGTTGCAAGAGCTTCATCATCAAGATCTACAAAGATCTCTCTGTCGTCAATTAAGTCTTGGACATAATTCTTAAAATATGTACATTTATCAGTTGAGTGGCCATCAATGTGATGAAAATCACAATATTCATGAGGTTTGTACTAGTATTTCTTAGGTTCTCCTTAAATCCAAGGTCTTGTAAGGGGATATTTTATCATCCTAGGCACTTTGAGTTAATGAAAGACACTAGAAAGACTTTCATCGAGGGATGTAAACTTACGTGTAAATTTATGCGACATAGTGTCTTGGCTAAGTTGTATGATTGGATTTTGGATTGATTGGTCATGTATGCTGGGAATATTGTGATTATTCGTGACACCAACAGTGATGACATTGCGGTTGCGATCGATGTACCAAGATTCATTGTGAGAAGCTCTAGTATGGTGATTATTGCGGGTGAGGTTTGTTGAAAAATGTTTGATGAAATTCTCTGTGAGGTCCGTGAATGTAATGATATATCCCTTTGAAAGGTGTAATAACCAATCCAAATCTTGTCCTTCTATACTTCTAGGAAAAAGGCACAAGAGAAAGCTATCGTTATATGCCACTTCATGACATAATATGGAAAATTATTTGATATGTTTTCTTGGATCAGTTTTTCCCTTGTATTTATCAAATTTTGGTGTCTCAAAAGATTGTGGGAAGGGTATGTATAATATTTCCATGTTAAAATTGTATGGACACAATTCATCAAAATTGAATTGATTGTGTTATTTTTGTAAACTCACAATGATGTCTTTCATCATTTTCCATTCTTGGTTAAAGGATGAATTGTATAAATTCACCATTGTAATGAGAAATGAGGTAGAGTGAAGAAAAATACGATGAAAAATGCAAACCTTAGCAAATTGAATGCTAAGTTAGAAGTGATGAAAATGTTTGAAAAAGCTTGACCCTTATCAAAGTGAAAGGCAACGATGGAAGAGAGGTGTGTGAATAAGTTTGGTAGTAACTTGTCCCTTAACAAAGTAAATGCGAAGATGGACAAGATGTTTAGAAGATATGAATGATGCAACCCTTAACAAAGTGAATGCCAAGATGAAAGTGTGTGAAAGTGATTGAAAAACTCGATGCTTGATAAAGTAAATGCCAAGATGGAAGAGAGGGAAGAAGATGGAAAATTTTGAACCCGTAGCAAAATGAGTGCTAAGAGGGAAGAAGTAAAAAAGGTTAGTCAAGTTCATGTCTCTTAACAAAATGATAGTAAAGAGAAAAAGGGATGAAAAAAGGTTAGATGCGCTCTATTTTGTAACAAAAATGAGTCACAAAGGAAGAGAGACTTAACAAGGTGGACGCAATCAACTCGTAATCAAAATGAATGATAAGAGTGATAAAGAGATGTAAAAAGGTTAACTCCTAACACAATAAGTGTTAATAGAAACAACAAAGGGAGGTTAGGTGAAACATGCTTGACACTTAACACAAATGAATGTCAAGGGAGAAAATGCGTGACAAGATGAAGGTGATCAACTCTTAACAAAACGAATGATAAGAGTGATGAGAAAAGGGACTTCGCAACACTTAACAAAATGAATGATGTTAAGGTGGAAGATAGACTGAAGTGTTAGTTTAGAAGAATCTTAGCAAAATGGGTGCTAATACAGATGAAGGATTTTGAAAGATGTTATGAATGTTTACAAGGTGAATGTAAAGAGGTAAGAAATGAAAGAACCGAGTGTTCTCAACTTGCTACAAAGTAAGTACGACAAGAGGAGACTTTTAACACAATGGAAGATGATCAAATCTTAACAAAAATATGCTAAGTGAAGAGACTTTAGGAATGAAAATGATGGATTTTCTCAACTTTTAACAAGATGAATGGTAAAAGGTGAGACTTAGGAAGATAATGAATAATGTCAACTCTTTAACAAAAAGTGTTTCAAATGCTAAGACGCGACAAGGAAGTGAAAGTAGTAAAAAGAATGAAAAAGTGAATGTTGACACAAGAAGTGAATAAACAACGATAAAAAGGTCTGAATCTCACAAAAAATAGAGATAAGAGACAAGGGGGAAGTGATGGATTAGTGATCTCAAATAAAAACAAAGTGAATGCTTTAATGAGAGAAGTGAATAAATAATGAGGATGTCAAAAATGTAACAAAATGATTGCGAAGTACGAAAACGTAAGATGATAGGATAAAAAATGGAAGACGTTGTAACTCAACAAAGTGGATGCGAAATTGTGATGATGTAAGAGTGAGTAGAGAATGATAGTGAAGGATGTCAATAAGTGAGGAATTAAATGTGAAATATGATGATGTAAGAATGGGGAATGCTTAGAGTTCAAAAAAATAACGTTAAACTTAAGACTTATGATAATGAAAGATCAAGGTGATCAAGAGAGTGCTTGACTGTGATAAAGTGAGTATCACAACATCAAGACTTAGATGAAAATGAAATTGCTTAAGTGTGAATATGGATGTCCACAAACCAATACTTAGACACATTTACAAAGTGAATAGATGGATGAGAAAGAAAACGTGAATGGAAAAAGAGAAACACAAGCGTGTAACATGCGAGAAAAAATGAAAAGTGGTGAAGTGAAAGTTGTGGCCTCTATCTTAGATTGGCTTGGATAAGGTGTGGCTTCCTGGGTGGCTCTCTCAACTAGGTGTCAGAAAAATATCCAAGAGGGCACAATGCTATTGCTAGCTGACAGCTTTACTTCACCCCCTTTAAAACCCTGAGAAAAGATCTTGCTCAGAATGAATCACACTGGGGCCGCCACTAAGGATATTTCATGAATCTAACTCACAAAGGATTTACTAGTCAGGTAGGAGAAAAGGTTCCTATTTATAGCTATCATTTTTTGTCATTTGTATTTCCAAACTTGTGAAATTCCAAAATAAATTCAATATTTCAAAAAATCAAAAAAATTACAACACTTTTGGACAAACATTCACTTATCATAGAAATCCTACAATTGGAAAACCCTTAAAATGAATCATTCAACATCTCAATAAAATCTTGATAAACGTCATACTTTTATCTATTACCCTAGTGATTGTTCCAATATTGCAACTATTACTTTCTTCCCTTTGTGATGATGTAAGAGTGAGTAGAGAATGATAGTGAAGGATGCAAATAAGTGGAGGAAGTAAATGTGAAATGTGATGATGTAAAAATGGGGAATTAGTAGAGTTCAACAAAATAATGTTAAACTTAAGACTTATGATAATGAAAGATCAAGGTGATTAAGAGAGTGCTTGATTGTGATAAAGCGAGTATTGCAATGTCAAGACTTAGATGAAAATGAAAGTGCTTAAGAGTGAATAGGGATGTCCACAACCCAAGACTTAGACACATGTATAAAGTGACAAGATGGATGAGAGAGAAAACATGAATGACGAAAGTAAAACACAAGCATGTAACATGCGCAAAAAATGAAAAGTGGTGAAGTGAAAGCTGTGGCCTTTATCTTAGATTGGATTGGACAAGGCGTGGCTTCCTGGGTGGCTCTCTCAACTAGGTGTTAGTAAAATATCTGAGTGAGTGTGATGCTATTGCTAGCTAACGACTTTACTTAACCCCCTTTGAAACCCTGAGCAAAGATCTTGCACAAAATAAATCGCACTGGGGCCGCCACTAAGGATATTCTGTTACTCTAACTCTCAAAGGATTTACTAGTCAGGTAGGAGAAAAGGCTCCCATTTCCAACTATCATTTTTTTTTTGCATTTGTATTTCCAAACTTGCGAAAATATAAAAAAAAAAATGTTTCAAAAAATCAAAAAAATTACAACACTTTCGGAAAAACATTCACTTATCATATAAATCCTACAATTGGAAAACCCTTAAAGTGAATCATTCAACATCTAAATACATTCTTGATAAACATCATAATTTTATCTATTACCCTAGTGATTGTGTCAATCTTACAACTATCACTTTCTTCCCTTTGTGACGACGTAAGAGTGAGTAGAGAATGATAGTGAAGGATGTCAATAAGTGGAGGAAGTAAATGTGAAATGTGATGATGTAAGAATGGGCAATTATTAGAGTTCAAAAAAACAACGTTAAACTTAAGACTTATGATAATGAAATATCAAGGTGATCAAGAGAGTGCTTGACTGTGATAAAGCATGTATCGCAAAGTCAAGACTTAGATGAAAATGAAATTGCTTAAGTGTGAATATAGATGTCCATAACCTAAGACTTATACACATGTATAAAGTGACAAGATGGATGAGAGAGAAAATGTGAATGACGAAAGTGAAACACAATCGTGTAACATGCGCAAAAAATGAAAAGTAGTGAAGTGAAAGTTGTGGCCTCTATCTTAGATTGGCTTGGACAATGCGTGGCTTCCTGGGTGGCTCTCTCCACTAGGTGTCAGCAAAATATCCAAGTGAGCGCGACGCTATTGCTAGCTGACGGATTTATTGACCCCCTTTGAAACCCTGAGCAAATACCTTGCTCAAAATGAATCACACCGGGGCCACCACTAAGGATATTCTGTGACTCTAAATCACAAAGGCTTTACTAGTCAGGTAGGAGAAAAGGTTCCTGTTTCATCCACTAGTTCCCTCAAGGTGTGGAGTACTTTTTGGTTCCTAGAACCACCCCCTTTTTTGTAGCTTAAGGCTTATGCCAAGGGGGTTATGTTCTAGTTAAGCGGTCGAGCCATAGCCCTTAACCAAACCTACAAATACAATGTTTTGAATGTGGTGTTTGTTAAAAAAAAATTATTTTAATGTGGTTTGATTATACTCCTTTGACAACCTGTAGTTAGTAGTTTTTGATTGTTTTATCCACCTTTTTTAAGAGTGGGTCCTATAATAAAGGATTATAAATTTTTCCTGAGGTAGGTAGAGGATAAACCAAAAGAAGAAAGTTCACGCTTTTGATTTCCAAGATCACTTAAAAAGTGCGAGGAAAGAGCATACACGTAAAACAAACTTTGTGTTTTAAAAAATTGTTAATTCCCAAAACAAACAAAAACCATCACTTTTTTTATTTCCAAGATCACTTGTAAAGTGCAAGGAAAGAGCATATATGTGAGGTTGTTACGTTAAAAAAATGAATTAAAGTTAAAAAAAACTACAATTTTTTTATTTTTTTGAAAAAAAATACAAGTGTTAGAAGAAATGAAACCATAATTTTTCTATAAAACTAAATCAGAAAATTAATTTTCCATTGCATATATCTTTTCAATACCTTTCCATAAGAAAAAAAAAATCATTCTGAGTTTGGGAGGAAATGTTATGGCTTCCGGAAGATGGGCTACGATAGTGCTCTTAGTGAAAAAATTGAACGTGAGAAAAACACGCCGACAGCTGGTTTTTTTTATTTTCTGACTTTTGTACTTCACCTGAGAAGCTAAAATTTTTACAGCAAGGTTGAAAAATAACAATAAACATAAAGAAATAGTTATATCACAAAATGATTAGCTAAAATGAAAGAAATAAAAATGTGGGGAGTCCCACCGAGCATGCCAAAATGTATGCAGAGGAAAATCACAGTGATTGAAAGATAAACAATAAACAATGCAAACCTCCCTCTAATCCTTTAGTGCAAACCTCAGTAAGGTTGTGGAGAATTTATCTATGGAACTTTGCAAATGGATGTGGGTGCTCTTGAATATTCTCCAAATGTGAGTGCAAATGCTACAAACATAGATACTTTGGAAAGCTTCAGATTGCAAATTAACATATTTTATTTGCAAACAATCTAGGAAGATTTGTAAAGGAGTAAGCTTGCAATTTATAGAAGAAAAAGTGATAGGAAGTTGGTTGAACATGGTTGAATTCACATGCTAAAAATAGCATTAGAGGAAGTTACAGTAATGTCAGGTCATTTAGGGGCAGTAATGGATTTAATTGTAGAAGTTGCATAAGGGAAGGTGGTTGTACATGCAATTCAATTGCCCCCACCTTTCTAGGATTCTAGAAGTGCAATTAGCTAATATGAGGATGTGGAGTCCAAGTGGTGGTTGACTGAAATAGGTGGAATTAAATAACTAAATTTAATTAGTATTTAATTGCGAGGAGATAATTAACCATTTAAATAAATAAATGTTTAATTATATTAGCTAGAAGGTGTTAGGAATTAATTTAGTTAATTCCAAGAGAATGGTATAATTAAATTAATTAAATTAATTTAAACCATTTAAATAATTAAATGTTTAATTATATTAGCTAAGAGGGTGTAGGAATTAATTTAATTAATTCCAAAGGGGTGTATTACGGCGAGATAGAATTAATTTAATTAATTCTAATTAGATAGAAGCGGGATATAATATGTATGTATTTTTAGGGTGTCTACATTAGCAACGTCACATGTGCCCCAATGAGGGGAAGCGTCATTTGGGGTTTTATAGTCTACATAGTGGTTTACACTACTTCGGTTCAGTGCACTTTCCGTCCTTAGCATTGTGGGTTACATACAACGAGCGAGTTCAAACTAGTCTATGAACCCCATACACATCGATTTTTATAGGACATGGTTATCCTTAGCATTCGGGGAAAAATTAACAGTTGGAGGATACAACAGAATTCCTTCCAATAATTCTTCTACCACCGGCATCAGATCACCCAAAAAACCAAGATGTACTAAGATCTCTCCACACACATTCAGGGAAGTAGTTACAGGAAGGAGAATAATGCATTTTTCTCCCTAAACACTTCTTCGGCCAGGGTTGTGTGAGATCGCCCAAAAAAATTATAGTACATGATATCCTTCTACACTCTCTTTCTTGACATGGATCTAGTGCACATGTTCCATTTACATGTTTCATTTACGTATTTTAAATTTACATACTTTTACATGTGTCTTTTATATTGTATTTTTACACATACATACATACATACATACATATTTAACTACTTGATCATTTTCTCCTTATAGGTTCAGCCGTATGAGAAATAAGTAGTCAAATGGGGGAAATAACAGTAACAATGTGTATAACTTTCTCTTTGTAAGAGAACTCTCACCATACTAGTGATGCAGGTACATCACAGTTATTTTTTGCTACACATGTGTGGGTTCCACCCTTGGTTTTCTCTGAATCTATTGTTTTAGATAAGGACTCCCAGTTCATCTGATATGTTTCCACGCTCCATCATCTTTATTGTCAGAAGACGCTTTGTATAGTCCAAGTTAAAGAGGTATATTTTTTCACTACATATAAGCGATGGGACAGACCGAAGTAGTAAATCTGAACTATTGGTTCTTTATCTCAAGGGGGTAATTGGAAACACCAACATAAGACTTGGGATGAAAAATGTAGACACATGTTCATGCATTCTTATACATTAGTGAAGTCCCAATGTCATTCTACTAGTAAGAGGTTATTTTGAGACTTGAAGTTGGTTAATAATCCCAACCCTTGTGTCTTGGCCATTTTTTTTTAGACTACCATGCAGAGATATTAGGATAGTGGATTCAAAAATTACACCACAGTTGAGAGGCTCATTGAGTCAGTTTTCATTACAGATACACCTCCAAGTTAGCTTTGACTAGGTTGCCCAAGGAGTGCGCAAGAAATACAAGGGATGAGCAGCATCAGAACTAAGACATTCTTTCCACTGTTGGTTACAAGGTATGGTTTTACTTGAGCTAGAGAGAGACTCCAAGGTAAAGCTTATAAACTCAAACCTCTTATGGTATGACCCATTTTAAATTATATAACATGTGGGTAAAAATGCATTTAGGCTGGATTTTACTCCTATAAATATAAAGTAATGATATTCATTTTTTAATGAGGGACCAAGAACTAGTCGTCTACTTTAAGCCCTTTATGCTAGATCATGCAAGCATAAGGAGTTTTTTTTATCATCCATTGAGGATCTTGATCATAGACAGTCAATTGGAATTGGATGAATATGTGTGTAGACACTAAATCACACACTTTGGGTATTCTATCTAGTCTTCCATGCACATACTAATCATTTGTTGAGTTGTGGAGCTCAATTACTTCAGATTAGCATGCATATATTAAACTTGTAGGAAAGCACAGTAATCGGCATCAGTTATAGGATGGACCATCATTGGTCACCTATAACTGGCATCAGTCAGGAAAGGAGGAACTGACATCATTGGTTAGGGCTAACCTGTTTTGGTTACCTGTGCATGTGAGTGTTTTAATTAACTCACAAGAATTAGATCTAATTTTAGCATAAAAGAAGATCTATTGATCGTAATTGCATGGCTAAGTGCCCTAAGTTTGTATATGACTATATAAGCATGAAAGATAGGGTTTAGAAGTAATAATTAAGACAAATTTGTAAAAGTTGATGATTATTGTGAGAATAATTGTGAGAGAGAAAATTCTTGGTGAAGAAGAAAAAGCTTGAGTGAAAGAAAGTACTATACATCTAAGAGGTGTGGAAGGTTGTAAATCTTCAATTGTATATCTTCTTAAATCTTTGGATAATAGATTGGTTTGTTTTTTGGTGGATGTAGCCCACACTAAGTGAACCACGTTAAATATGGTGTTGATTTATATCTATTGTTTTGTATATTTCTTCTCGTAGAATATTTGCTTTTATTGCATGTATGCTTAGATCTGATATATTATCTGTACAATCTTGTTCTAACCCCAACACCTGGTATCAGAGCTTTGTTTGAGGGTTTTGTATGTGGACAAATTTACTTACAAAGGGTTTTCTGATTGAGTGGGAGCTATAGTAGTGGTAGAAGAAAACAAATGCAAGGTAGAGAAGTTTTGATGGTAAAAATTATCAATTATGGAAGATTCAGATTGAGAATTATATGTATCAAAGAGATTTTTACTTACCGTTGGATGAAAAGTCTAGACCTACGAAGATGACTGATGAAGAATGGAATATTCTTGACAGAAAGGCTTTGGGATCTATAAGATTGAGTCTGGCAGCATCTATGGCTTCCAATATTACAGAAGTGACATTCTATAGTAGAATTAATGAAATATCTTGCTAATTTATATGAAAAACCTAGTTCTTCAAATAAAGTTTATTTGATGAAGAAACGATTTAGTTCTCAGATGCATGAAGGTGGATCTGCATCTAGTCATTTGAATGATTTCTGATATATTGTAAATCAGTTAAAATCGGTTGATATATCCATTTGATGATGAATTGAAAGCACTTTTATTCTTATGTTCTTTACCTGATAATTGGGATAACTTGGTAATGGTTGTTAGTAATACAGCATCTGCTAATAATATTTTGAAGTTTGATGGTGTGGTTAGTATAATCTTGAATGAAAAAATTTGTAGGAAAAGTACAGAGGAATGGTTATCTGGGAATGCTTTGAATGTAGAAAGCAGAGGACAGGCATAAAGAGAGATCCAAGAGTAAGAATAATGGGAAATCAAATTCAAGGGATGGATCAGATCTAAATCCAGAGGTAAAGGAATTACATGTTAGAAATGTGGAAAGAAAGGACATGAAAAAAAAAAAGATTATTGGTCAAAGGATAAAGAGAACCAACAACCTAGATGAAGGTAAAGAGTCAAATAAGGAGGAAAATATTGCAACAAAGGTAATGTAAGATGATCTTATTCTTTCTTTGGATAATAGAATAGAATCATGGGTTTTAGATTCAAGAGCTTTTTTCCATACAACCCCTGATAAGAGTTATTTCAAAAATTATGTCCATGGAAATTTTTCGCATGTTTATTTGGGTGATGATGAACCTTGCAGTATCACTGGTAAAGGGGAAGTTCATATAAAATTATAGAATGGGAATATCATTTGTATTGAAAGATGTGAGGCATGTGCCAAGCCTCGAGGAGGAATCTTATTTCTGCAGGGCGACTAGGTTAAGTTGGTTGTATGGTTACGTTCATAGTAGACTCTTGGAAAGTCATCAAGGGTGTTTTTGTTGTGGCAAGAGGTAAGAAGGTAGGAACATTATATTTATCTACCTGTATTACTGATTTTGTGTCTGCATTATCTACTTCAGATTCAGATGCATGTATGTGGCATAATTGGTTGGGCCATATGAGTCAAAAAAGAATACAGATCTTAAAGGCTAAGGGTAAGCTATCAGATTTGAAAATTTTAGATCTTGATTTTTGTGAACATTGTGTCTTTGGAAAGAAAAAGAGAGTGAGATTTCTCAAATTCGGGGCAACTAAGAAGGAGAAAAAATTGGAGCTTGTACACTCAGATGTGTGGGGACCAGCTCAGGTAGCTTCTCATGGAGGATCCTAGTATTATGTCACTTTCATCGATGATGCTACAAGAAAGGTATGGATTTATTGTATTAAATGCAAATCTGATATGTTTGAAACTTTTAAAAGATGGAAAACCCTTGTTGAGAATGAATCAAATACAATGTTAAATTTCCTTAGATCTGACAATGGTGGCAAATATTGTAGCAAGGCTTTCAATGATTATTGTTCAATGAATGGAATACGTAGAGAAAGAAAAGTTCCAAGAATACCACATGAGAATGGTGTTATAGAAAGAATGAACATGATAATCATAAAATGTGCTAGAAGTATGAGGATACATTCTAGATTTCCCTTACAGTTTTGGGCAGAAGCAGTTGAAACTACGGTTTATTTGATTAACCATGGGCCTTCAAGTTCACTAGATGGAGGAATACTAGAGGAATCTTTGACTGGAAAATAGGTAGATCTATATTTCCTTAAAGTTTCTGGTTCACAAGATTTTATGCATATTAATAAGGAAAATAGGAAAAAGTTAGATGCAAAATCCAAGAGACACACATTTATTGGTTATGAATATGGTGATTTTGGATTCCATTTTTGGGACTTAGATAATTATAAAATTATTAGGAGTGGTGACATTGAATGAAATGAAAAGAGAATGTACAAGGATCAAATTTTGGTACCCAAGGATGAACCGATTGAGAAGTTTATGAATGAAAATAAAATTTTGGATTTAAAAGTAATACTGATAGGGTTACACAGTAACTGGTGTCGGTTGACCCCTGACCAAAATTAGTCAGTAGAACCGATATCGGTTACAGAATATCCCAACCGGCATTGGTTAGCAGAACTGATGTTAGTTACATGTGACTGGCGTCGATCACTGAAAAAATTGGATACAAATGTTCAGGAGGTCCAGAATGAGCCTCTGGTATGCCAAAATCCTATGAGAAGGTGAAAAAGGGTAAGAAAACCTCCAAAAAGATTTACATCTTATCTATTTTATTTATTATTGAATGATAATGGTGAACCAGAGAGTGTTAAAGAAACAATGTAGGATGAGACCCATGTCCATTGGGAGTATGTCATGGATGAGGAGATGTACTCCTTGGAACAGAACTAGACTTGGGATTTGGTTAAGTTTCTAGAAGGTAAGAGGACATTTCATAACAAGTGGGTTTATAGGATCAAGGAAGAAGAGGGTGGACATAAAAGGTATAAGGAAAGGCTTGTAGTAAAGGGATTTACATAGAAAGTAGGTATTGAATTTGGTGAAATATTTTCTCTTGTTGTTAAGATGACTTCTATTCGTACTATATTGAGTTTAGTTATAGTACATGATTTACATTTAGAGAAACTAGATGTGAAGATGAATTTCCTTCATGGTTATTTAGATGAAGAGATTTATATGCAGCCGCCGCCGCTTGGGTATGAAGTCAAGGGTAAGGATAAATTAGTGTGCAGGTTAAAAAAGAGCCTATATGGGCTCAAGCAAGCTCTAAGGAAATGGTACATGAGGTTTGATATTTTTATGCATGAGAATGGTTACCTGAGATGTGAATCTGACTATTGTGTTTATTTGAAGAAGCTTGAAAATGGGAGCTATATTATTTTGTTATTGTATGTGGATTATATGCTTATTGCAGGATCTAATGTAGGACATTGGTGAGCTTAAGGGAAAGCTAGCTCACACATTTTCTATGAAGGATTTAGGAGATGCAAAAATAATCCTTGGCATGCAAATGGACAAAGATAGGAAGAACAAGAAATTGTATTTATCTCAAGAGGATTATATCTACAGGGTGTTAGAAAGGTTCAAGATGCAGAATGCAAAACCTGTTAGTACACCTATGGATAGACACTTCAAATTGAGAAAAGATCAGTGTCCTTCATCACATGAGGAGGTTAAATACATGACATGATTACCATATGCTTCAGCAGTTAGGAATCTCATGTATGTTATGGTTTGTACCAGACCAGACATTTCACAGGCAGTGGGATTTATGAGTAGATTTATGTCTAATCTAGACAAAGAGCATTGGAAAGAAATCCAATGGATGCTTGGGTATTTGAGAGGGACATCTAGCATGCAGTTATGCTAAGGAGGTTCAGATATTTCTTTATGTGGCTATGTTGATTCGGATGTGCCTAGGGATATGGATGGTAGAAGGAGCACTACTGGATATATTTTCACAGTAGGTGGGACAATAGTTAGCTGGATTTTGAGATTGTAAAAGGATGTGGATTTGTCTGCTACAGAGGGCAGCGTATGTTACGGCTACAGCAACTGGCAAAGAGATGATATGGATGAGCATGTTCATGGAAGAGTTGGGAAAGGAGAAAGATGATTACAAAATTGTTTAGTGATTGTCAGAGTGAAATTCATCATTTCATTTGGAAAATAACTCAGAGTTTCATTCTATAATAAAAACACATTCAGTTGAGGTATCACTTCATACGGCAAGGTATTGGATGATGGGCAGCTGAAACTAGAGAAGATTCATATAAGTGAAAACCCTGTGGATATGCTAACGAAGCCATTAGAAAAATACAATTTGGAGATACACTACACTTATGTTGGTCTTCGAATTTGAGACTTGAAGAGGAAGATAAAAAGCTAAAAAAGGATCCAAGAATGATGTTGTACATGTATAATGCAGTAATTTATCTCCAAGTGGGAGATTTTTGAGTTGTGGAACTCAATTACTTTAGATTAGCATGCAATATCAAACATGTAGGAAATAAAATAACTGACATTAGTTAGTGAATCACAGCACCCATGAATTTCTGCAACTTGATGGGTTGAGACTCTCAGTGTGATTGCATAACATGGAGCTTTTCCCAAGTGTGGGACCTTGCGAAATCAGAAAATCTCTCCAAATGAAGTCTGATTCCTATTCCTCTGTTCAGATGCACACATAAAAATGCAGAGGGTTTTACTCAAAAACCGAATCTAACTTGCCAAGGAGACAAGGTAAGAAGATGCATAAAAATAAACCTAAACTAACAAAGGTGATGCACCGAGGAATGAAGAACACCTGTCTTGCCAATAAACACAAACCATTAAAATGCAATGCAAGATCATGCACAGATAACCAAATTTGTAGTGAAAGATCAAGAGGATGCAAATGAACACAGATAGGGTTGAGAATCATCCACAGACATGCATTATTTGCTCCAAATATTGATACAATACACTACAAAATGCCAAGAGGCAAAGTTGCATTACAGTTTTAAATGGGAGGTTTGAACTCCACAAATTCACCTACCAAAGAGAAGAAGGGAGGGGCAAAACAAGAATGTCCAACCTTTAGAAAGAAGCCCCTCCTTAAAATTTATAGGAAGAATGAGAGAGGGAAGAGAGAGGAAATCCAAATCTACCCCAACCACCTCTAGGTTGCATTTAATTCATCTCATTATGGTGGTAGGTGAGAACCCTAGCAAACCCAAAAAGTGGCGAACTGTATTTTGAATTTTTAAGAATTTTTTCTCACCTAATTAAATATATCCAGTTGTATTTAGATAGAGGACCTCGTAAGATTTCTGAAAAGTCCAACCTTGCGTGAATCCGAGCTCCCTGTGAAAATTTATGGCCATCTGAATATCTGGGTCAAGGTTTGCTTCCTGTCAGTGCTCAAAATGTTGCACCTCCTAAAGGTGCGCCATTGGCGCATCCATATTCCTTATGTCGACATCCTTTTACCTGTGCCATAGGCGCATCCATATGTTTGTCGTGCATCCATATTTGTGTCGACATTCCATAGGCGCATCCATATTCATGTGACATCCTTTTACCTGTGCATAGGCGCATCCATATTTGTGCGCATCTTTTTACCTGCGCCATAGGGCGCACATATTTGTTAACATACTCTTAATTTGTGCACATAGGTGCCCTGACTTGGCGCAATTTAAATGTCGACACTCTTTTTCCTTTTAACCTGGGCCTTGGCGCATACATTTTTGTGTCGACATCCTTTGTTGTGCACCCTTAACCTGCGCCTTGGCGCATCCATTTTGTGTCAACATCCTTTGATGTGTGCCCTTAACCTGTGCCTTGGCGCATCCATTTTTGTGTCGACATCCTTTGTTGTGCGCCCTTAACCTGCGCCTTGGCACATCCCGTGGACATCCTTTTTGTGCTCCCTTAACCTGCGCCTTGGCGCATTTTTCGTGTCGACATCCTTTGTTGTGCGCCCTTAACCTGCGCCTTGGCGCATCCATTTTCGTGTCGACATCCTTTGTTGTGCACCCTTAACCTGCGCCTTGGCACAATAAACATCGGGCTTTGAGTTTCTTTGATTTCCATATTCTTCTTCTTGTCTATATCTACCCGGGGGAAAGATATTTACAACAATTTGGCGACTCAACGGGATCACCTGCCTGCTAGGTAGAAGATCAGTGGCCTTTTAGCAATCCATTGGGCATGGAGTCATAAGCAATAACCTGAAACCAACCTGATATCTGATCCCGAACCTGATACTGCAACTCCTTCTTTGACAACATTCTGAACTGTAGAAAACAACCTGAGAGCAATAAAACCTGTGCCAAAGCACTTAGGGAAATTGAAACCTAACTACAACAAGACAATGTGCATATGCACTTAGAGGAATTGAAAACTAGGCTAATATTTACAAGGGTAAACCTTTTCCTTTTAGTAGCAATGTTTAAGATAGATTCCGTTAACCAGAATCGGGAGTTCTTCTCCATCCAATGTAGACAATTGGAAGGCATTACTACTTTTACATCCTTGTGACCATGTAGGGGCCACTCCAAATGGCATCAAACTTGGAATGCCTTCCTGGTTTTTCCCGATCTGCATCCCATTTCAGAACTAGGTCCCCTTCCTGGAAGGTCTTTGCCCTTGCCTTCTTATCAAACCATCCTTTTACTAAGGCCTGATCCTTCTCAATCATCTGAACTGCATGCTCTCTAATTTCTTCCAATTCCATCAACTCCACATATCTGGCCTCCATTGGTTTGAACTCAGCCAACTCCAACTGCTTCATGAGCTCCAATGCTGGCAATTCTAATGATATAGGCAATACTGCCTCTTTCCCATAGACCAACTTGTAGGGAGAATTACCAGTAGACCTCTTTGGCATTATTCTGTCAGCCCATAATGCTGATTTTAGCTTGGTATGCCATGTCCTTTGGTTTTCATCCAGAGTCCTTCTGATGATCCTTAGAAAATTCTTGTTCGTGGACTCTGCCTGTCCATTACCCTGCGGGTAATAATTTGAAGAGGTGCTCAAATAGATTCCATTCTTGACAGCCCATTCTGTAATCTTGGAACCTATGAATGCCAATGCATTGTCTGATATGATAGTGGCCGGCACACCGAACCTGGTCACTATTCCTTCATAAAAGTCTAGTATGTTAGACTCATTTGCTTCTTTGAGTGCTACTGCTTCGGTCCACTTGGTGAAATAGTCTGTTGCCATGAGAATCCACTTGTGGCCTTGGCTTGAGTTTGGATTGATGACCCCGACGAAGTCCAATCCCCATTGCATAAATGGTTGGTCAACCAAAATTGGGTGTAATGGAAGTGCTGCTAGTCTTTCTTTGCCTGTGAAGAGTGCACATTTCTTGCACTTTCTTATCCATGTATAGCAGTCACTGAACACTGTTGGCCAATAATACCCTGCCTTCATTATCTTGAGAGCTATTACTCGTGGGGAGAAATGTCCTCTGGAATCTCCATCGTGAAAATATTGTAACACCCTCTCAATTTGACATGTCCCAATGCACCTCAATAGAACTCCATTGATGTCTTTCTTGAACAAAACACCATCAACAAGCACATATGGAATGGCTTGTAATCTGAAGTATCTCCTCTTTGCTTTGCTCATTTCTGGAGGGCATAGGCCTACCTGTAGGAAGTGTATCATATTCTGAGTCCAACAAGGAGCGGGCACATCATCATTTTCTTGTTCTTGACCATCCTGTAGTACCAAGGTAGTCTCTTTTTCATCACCTGCTTCAACTTTCTGACTCAAAGCTAGTTGTTCACATAGTCCTTTTCCATGTACTAGTTTAGTGACCTTGATCTCGATGTCATATTCCATGACACGGGTTATCCATCCTGCATGTTTCTCATTCAGATCCTTGTTTAGAGGAAGTCCTTGACTCGTGCATGAGAGACCAACAATTGGATCTTGTTGTTTGAGACTAGGTGCTTGAATTTCTTTAAGCTCCTGATCACTGCAAGGACATGCTTTTCAATGAAAGAGTACCTAGTTTCGTATTCCTCCAAGCCTTGACTGAAGAAAGCAACTAGTTGTTCTAATCCTTCTTTGTTTTGTTGTACCAGGATTGCAGAAATTGTGTCTCCACCACCAAAGGCATATAGCATGAAATCCTTGGAGAAGTCTGGATTGACGAGAGTCAGAGCTTGAGATATAGCCTCTTTTATTGCCTCAAAACTTTCCTTGCCTTCAGATGTCCACTTAAATGTCATGCTCTTTTTCAACATTAGCGTTATTGGCTTTACGAGAGCTGCAAAGTTTGGAACAAACCTGTGGACAAAATTGATCCTTCCTAAGAAGCTTTGAAGAGCCTTCTTGTGACTTGGCAATGGCAACGCTCGAATTGCTTCAACTCTTTCTGGGTCAATCGTCAACCCCTCCTTTGAAACAATATGGCCTAGAAGTTTTCCCTCGTGAGCCAAGAATATGCATTTTTTGGGATTCAATGATACCCCAAATCTTCTACACCTCTAAAATACTTGCCTCAAATGAAAGAGGTGATCCACTGCATTTTTGGAGAATACAGTGATGTCATCAAGATATATCAGAACTATTTTATTGATCAACCCCTTGAATGCCATATCCATTGCCCTTTGGAAAGTGGCTCCAGCATTTGATAGCCCAAATGGCATCTTCTTGTAGGCATAGGTGCCCCATTTGGTGGTGAAAGCCGTCTTGAACTGGTCATCTTCTTTCACCATTACCTGATTATACCCTGAGTAGCCATCTAGGAGAGAGAATCTCTCTGAACCGGATACCACTTGCAATATTTGTTCCATTGAAGGAAGTGGGTAATGGTCTTTGAGAGATGCCCTGTTGAGGTCTCAGAAGTCCACACACAACCTAATTTCTCCACTCTTCTTCCTAACCGGAACCAAGTTTGCAACCCAGCTTGAGTGCTTGATCGGGAATATAATGCTTGCCTCTATTAGCTTGTTTAACTCTTTCTTCATTAGAGGCTCAATGTGAGGGTTGACTGGTCTCTGCTTCTGCCTGATGGGTTTAGCATCTGGATCCAATTCTATGGTATGTTGTGCCAACTTTGGATTGAATCCTCTCAATTCTTCATAGCTCCAAGCGAAGACATCTGGAAATTCTTGGCAAAGCTGTATGAAATCTGATTTCTCCTGCTCAGTGGCCACTTTACCAATTTGAAGTGTTTTGCCTTCCCCAACCAGAATTGGCTCTGAATCTTCTCTCTTGACCTGTATGTTAGCCTTTTCCTTACGGAACTGGTCGTTAGGGTTGAAGATAGACTCCAATGTTACTAAACCCTTGGGAAGCTTGTTTTTCCGCAGCTGCACTACTTGATCCCCGTACTGTTGCTCTAGTCTGTCCTGATTCCTAGCTGAGAATTCAGCCTCTTCTTGTAAGAAATTGACGATCTGTTGATCATTCTCAAACACCTGCCAGCTTGTGTTATTATCTGGAACTGCTGGCCTCACAATCACATGGATATGTGGTTGTGTTTTTTCCCTTTTAATGTTGTCAACCACATCAAACATTGCTCCAACTGCTACGAGCCTATCTACGGCTTCATTTTTCTTCCTGGGTATGGACACGATGTTGAAAGCTTCGAAATCCTCAATGAGGTCCCATACCCTATTCTTGTAGTTCTTCAGTAGGTCATTCTTTGTAGCATGTTGTCCCCTGACTTGATTGACGATTAGCTCACTATCCCCGAACACCTGCAAGTTCTTTATGCCCTTTTTCCTGGCCCAATGAAGTCCATGAATCAAGGCCTCATATTCAGCTATGTTGTTTGAACAGGAAAAATGGAAACGGAAAGCTGAATAATATTTGATGCCTTGAGGTGAAACAAGCATAGCTCCTCCTCCTGCACCTTGCCTACTCCTTGATCCATCAAAAAATAACTGCCATACCTCATTGTCATCCTTATGGTCTAGTTTGGTGATGCTAGGAATAGGCTGGTTTTCTTCATGTATGCAATAGACTCCTAGCTCAGATTCTTCTACTTCTTGGTAGGGATCAAAAGCATGTACCTTGCTTGCCCATTCATCAAGAGTCAAATCTGGGATGCTTCCAACTTTGGTGTCAGCTTCATCTGTGCTTGGATAATCTTCTTGATCAAATGCTGAACAGTTGGCATTGATTTGGCTTGGAGTATGAGGCTCAATATGAAAGTTTGCAATTGGTTCGGATCTGATTGTGACCTTAGTACCATATCTTGTTCTAAACAACATGTGTGACCAGTCAGCAGATAAGTAGCCTCCAATTCTAGCTGTGAAATCCCTTGATAAGCATAGGGCAAAGAGTGGTGGCAAATCTATCACTGACACATCTTGCAAAATGGTAATGTTGGGGCATGCATGCAAGGTAAGATTCAAACCTTTAATCACTCCCACCATTGCTACTGCTGTCCCATCCAATTGCACTACCCCTTTTGATATGACTTCATATTGGAGACCCAGCTGATCAGCTATTTGCTTGGGCATGACAGAACTACTTGCCCCAGAATCAATCATGCAATTGTGTACTAGTTTATCCCCAATGATTAATGAAACATAGAATGGAGGGGGTTTCAAAACTTTACCTTGTTGTCCTCCATGATTCCCTTCAGGCTGAGCAACATTTTTGAGGACTTTCTCTTGCATATGGACCTGCTGGTTTGAAGTTGACCAATTCTTCATGGCATCTTGTAGAAGATCTCTTTGTCCTGGGATGGATAAAGATTCCCACATTGAAATGTTCACATGTGTCTTCTTCATTTGATCGATGATGTTAAATGGAGTTGAAAGATCTCTTTTCTGCCCTTTAGCCCACACATTCATTTCTTGTGCATGGGCAGCAACAACTGGCATTTGAGTTGGTTTAGAAGGTGGTTTAAGCTGTCCTTGCATGTTTAGAGCTGTATTTTGCTTACCAACACCTTGTGGAGTGATGGAAGGTTATAGATCACTTGGAGCCAATGACTGCCCTTCACCAATATTCCTCTTCTTTGATCTTGTGTTAGCTGCTACACTCTGAGAAATTGTTTGATTCATGCCACAAAAATCCTCAGCTTGCCAATTCACAAGTGCGGTATCATTTGGAGCTGTGTTTTGCTGAGATGTCCCTTGTTGCTGATTTGTTTCTTGACTCACTTCACCCTCTACGCCAGTAGTTGTCACCATCAAGGCTTGGTTCAAAGCACCATTGAAGCACATAGATTGGTTGTGAGGTTCATTGCATGGGAAACACCAATCATACTCTTGAGCTATGTTGTTTTGCACTGGCACTAATGCTTTAGAAGCAGATGCAACATTGGGGTTATAGGGCTGAAATGGTCTATTGGTGGGAGGCCTTACTTGGCTTTGATTTGCAGCTAAGATTGGGTGGCCTATTGGGCTGGTATGGTGGCTTAGCCTGGTACTGCGCTTGAGGCTGATACGGTCTAGCACTTTGAGCTTGTTGTCTTTTGATAGTCACCAGCTCATTGTCAAGGTTCTGTAATTGTTTGATAACCTCTTGGAGTTCATTTGAAGCATTAGAGGATGAAGTAGAAGTTTCATTTGAACTTTGATTTCTAGGAGTGGGAATAGGAGCCAAAGTGGGTGTTTGACTAGTGCTTGGATTTTCTAAGTTTGGATACAAGGGCATGGGAGGCCTAGGAGCCAGCTTACCAGCTTGAATAAGACAGTTTTCAGCCCTAATGGCAATGCTATAAGCAGCAGGTAAGGTTGTGCCTCCCATAGATTGAATTAACATAGAAATATCAGAATTTAAAGCCTTAAGATAGTATAGAAAAGCACCTTCAGCTGTTGGCCTAACGGCCACTGGAATTCTATCCCAAGACCTTTGAAATCTGAAGTTGAAGTCAGTCAGCTGCTCATTGGGAGCTCTCTTGATAGTTGTCAATTGTTCTAGTAGAGACAAATTGTCTCCCTTTTCTCCAAACTGCTCATGGAGAACTATGCATAACTGATTCCAATTTTGGATAGAACCAGCTCCAAGGCTCCTAAACCATTGCAATGCCTTCCCTTTGAATGAAGATGCCAGCAATTTGACAGCAACATCCATTTCATTTATCTCATGGATTGCACAAACGTTAGCAATGTCTTTGACATGATCACCAGGAGTGGTATGATTTTCTCCAGTGAAAAATGGAATGTTCTTCAATGCTGCAATTGGAACTGGATTCTGTGCATTGAGGGCAAGTGGGCTGCTGCCAATGAAATTGACAAAGGGATTCGGTGGTAGATGTGCCATTATGATTGGCCTAAGAACTCTAGTTGATGCGATGAAAAGGTCTACCAGGTGGAGGTGTTGATAAAGTCCTGTTAGGTGGAGATGGTGATCTTTGTGGTCTTCTTCCTCTCCTTCCTCTGCCTGGTGATAGCTGCAAGTGAACAAATAGCCCCTCTTCTCGAGTATCAGACCTGGTTCAAATTCTTCTCATGTACCTGGGCAACTTGTGCTGCTATACCACTAAATTCTATCCCTTCAGAGTCACCAGATGTGTTAGAAAATGAGCCTCAAAAGGCTAGATTCTGCCAAGTTACACACCAAACCTGACAATACTAAAAATAGAATTTAAAACTTTGAAGGACCCGAAAGATATAGTTCTTCAATTCAGTTATTGGGTCTTCTTGTGTAGTTACTAATCCCCAAAAGGTACAGGTGAAACTTAGGTCATGCAAGGCAACTTACAAAACCTGAAACACACTGTGTCGGAACTTGGGACATGCTCAACACCTGGGAAAACCCGAAATACAAAAAACCATGAAATTTTGAAAGTCAAAATCTCAAAAATCTAAGAATACCCTTTTGAATATTATCCCCCGATCTATCAACTGGTGAAATTTTGACTTGTTTTGAGCAAGTTAAGCCCTTGAAAATCAATTTCAAAGTTCAGCCTGGAAGGTGAAAAATCTGAAATTGTAAAACCTGCAATTTTTTAGTCCAAATTTCTTGAAAATTCCTTCAAATCTTGTGGAATGACCTCTTGGTCCCACCGGGCGTGCCAAAACTATTGATGGCGAATCACAGCACCCCTGAATGTCTGCAACTCGATGGGTTGAGACTCTCAGTGCGATTGCATAACATGGAGCTTTTCCTAAGTGTGGGACCTTGCGAAATCGGAAAAGCTCTCTGGATGAAGGCTGGTTCCTATTCCTCTGTTCAGATGCACACATAAAAATGTAGAGGGTTTACTCAAAAACCTAATCTAACTTTCCAAGGAGACAGGGTAAGAAGATGCATAAAAAATAAACCTAAACTAACAAAGGTGATGCACCGAGGAATGAAGAAACATCTGTCTTGCCAATAACACACCATTAAAATGCAATGTAAGATCATGCACAGATATCCAAATTTGCAGTGAAAGATCAAGAGGATGCAAATGAACATAGAGAGGGTTGAGAATCATCCACAGACATGCATTATTTGCTCCAAAGATTGATACAATACACTACAAAATGCCAAGAGGCAAAGTTGCATTACAGTTTTAAATGGGAGGTTTGAACTCCACAAATTCACCTACCAAAGAGAAGAAGGGAGGGGAAAAACAAGAATGTCCAACCTTTAGAAAGAAGCCCCTCCTTACAATTTATAGGAAGAATGAGAGAGGGAAGAGAGAGGAAATCCAAATCTACCCCAACCACCTCTAGGTTGCATTTAATTCATCTCATTATGGTGGTAGGTGAGAACCCTAGCAAACCCAAAAAGTGGTGAACTGTATTTTGAATTTTTAAGAATTTTTTCTCACCCAATTAAAGATATCCAATCGTATTTGGATAGAGGACCTTGTAAGCTTTCCGAAAAGTCCAACCTTGCGTGAATCCGAGCTCCCTGTGAAAAGTTATGGCCATCTGAATATCTGGGTCAGGGTCTGCTTCCTATCAGCGCTCAAAATGTTGCGCCTCCTGAAGGTGTGCCTTGGCGCATCCATCCTTATGTCGACATCCTTTTACTTGCACCATAGGCGCATCCATATTTTTTTTGACATCCTTTTACCTGCGCCATAGGCGCATCCATATTTGTGTTGACATCATCTTACCTGCGCCATAGGCGCATCCATATTTGTGTCGACATCCTTTTACCTGCGCCATAGGCGCATCCATATTTCATGTCGACATCATCTTACCTGCGCCATAGGCACATCCATATTTGTGTCGACATCCTTTTACCTACGCCATAGGTGCATCCATATTTGTGTCGACATCCTTTTACCTGCGCCATAGCGCACATCCATTTTGTGTCGACACTTTTTACCTGTGCCATTGGCACATCCATTTTCGTGTCGACATCCTTTGTTGTGCGCCCTTAACCTGCGCCTTGGCGCATCCATTTTCATGTCGACATCCTTTGTTGTGCGCCCTTAACCTGCACCTTGGCACATCCATTTTCGTGTTGACATCCTTTGTTGTGCGCCCTTAACCTGCGCCTTGGCGCATCCATTTTCGTGTCGACATCCTTTGTTGTGCACCCTTAACCTGTGCCTTGGCGCATCCATTTTCGTGTCGACATCCTTTGTTGTGCGCCCTTAACCTGCGCCTTGGCGCATCCATTTTTGTGTCGACATCCTTTGTTATGCAACCTTAACCTACGCCTTGGCGCAATAAACATCAGCTTTGAGTTTCTTTGATTTCCATATTCTTCTGCTTGTCTATATCTACCCGGGGGGAAGATATTTACAACAAGTGTTTTAATTAACTCACGAGAATTAGATCTAATTTTAGCATAAAAGTATATCTATTGATTTCAATTATATGGCTAAGTTCCCTAAGTTTGTATATGCCTATATAAGCATGAAAGCTAGGGTTTAGAAGTAAGAATTAAGAAGAACTTACAAAATTGATGATTATTGTGAGAATAATTGTGAGAGAGAAAATTCTTGGTGAAGAAGTAAAATCTTGAGTGAAAGAAATTACTATGCATCTGAGAGGTGTGGAAGATTATAGATCTTTAATTGTATATCTTATCAAAGCTTTGGATAATAGATTGGCTTGTTTCTTGGTGGATGTAGCCCACACTGGGTGAACCACGTTAAATCTGGTGTTGATTTATATCTCTTGTTTTGTATAATTTTTTTGGTAGAATATCCACTTTCATTGCATGTATGTTTAGATCTGATATACTCTGTGACAAGGACAAGGCTGGTTCATATGCATCACACAAGCATAGGGGGAGGGATTCTATTCTATTCCATACACACATGATTCTATTACATTTTCTACATCTAGTTATTTCTCGCTACTTCACAAAGTGCGACTAAAATAAAAGAACCCAGGGCACATGATGCACACACTCACCAGAACTACATTTGAGTCCAAAATGTAGTGCAGTGCTTAGTTATTAAGCCCACTTTTGTGGCATCTGAGGTCAATATGACCCATTAATTTAAATTTATTTTTTTAGGGTTTTGATACTTTTTCTAGTCCTTTTGTAGGTCTTCTATTCATCTCAAATTATCAACGACATTCAACTCAGTGCAGCGAAGCCAATGTGACAAACAATGAGGGTTTTAGACCACCTTCCAAACCTATAAAATTTAGTTTTGGACCTGTTGCACAAACTAGGGCACCCATTCTACAGACCAGAGTGCCCATAGGCACCCCAGTCCTCCAGGAGCCCCAATCCAGCTAAATAGCTTAGATCCATCCTTTTCGAGACCTTTTCTTAGACGTTCTTGCTTCCTATTCCTCCAGTCATTTCTGTGACACATTCTAGCAAACTCCTCTCACCAACTAAGTCACTTCCTCACTCTTATTTCATATTTGGGTGTCTACTTACATTAGCTTAGTTTCTTGGGTCATTTCCTATACATTTATTTGTTGTATTTACATGTTGTTCTAGATTAGATTAACTATTCTTATTTCCATATTTTAGTTAATCAAGATGCAACCAAGATATGCAAGTGTAATGTATGAGTGTGATGGAATGGTATGAAAAGTGTGAAGATGATAGAAGTAAAGTCCCCCCCAATCGAATGTGTATGAGATGAGGTTCATTTATAGAAACCCTCAATAGTCAAGAATGAACCATAAAACAAGAGTGTGTCATCAGGTAATGTGTGGTGTGAAGAAAAAAGATAGAGAGATATATATTGAAGCATTGAGCATGAAATGTGTAGTGGATGTGAATTTCATTTCATAATTAGACCCTCAACAATCAAGTATGAACCATGAAACTAGAGTGCATAATAGGGTAATGGGTTTGTCGCGTGGGAGTAGATGCTAGAAAAGATATGTCATGAAGCACAAAGCATGAAGTGTGTAATGTGAGATTAAATGATGTAGTTATCCCTCAATAGTCAAGTGTGAACTCTAGCACGAGAGTGCACCATAGGGTAATGACGATACAATGTTTTTATCAAATGGCATGAGAGTGTGTGAAAGGATTAGTCATGAAGCATAGAGCGTGAAGTGTGATAATAGATGCTAGAGATAACTGATAGTGATGGGAAGGGGGGAGTGCAATGCCCTCCAAGTGTGCCAGTGATAGAAATATATGTGATGATTGTAGTGAGATATTGCAGGGGTGATAGAGTTTGAAATGTAGCATAAGTAAGTATATTGTTGTCAAAAAAGTAGGTAGGAGAAAGAGTAGAAGCAGGGTTGGATTTTGGGTTGAAAGGAGGAAGTCTAAAGAGGTTATCTAGGGTTTGTTGGTCTTTCTTGGTTGGGGGTTGCTGATTTGGAATTGGAAATGCCAGAGATGTCTTGATAGGAGGAGAGGATGGAGGGAATATTTTGAGTGGTGGTTACTTGAAAGGAGGAGGGGATTGAGGAAGGATTTTGAGTGGTGGTTGCTTGACAGGAGGAGGAGATGGAGAATGGATTTGGAGCCGTGGTTTCTTAGTGTGAATATGTTGGATAGCATGCTCTAGATTGACCAGAGGAGGAACATTAGTGGTTAGGGATTGATGCTTATGAGACATTGAAGCACCACATTTACGAGCCCATTGGGATTCAACAATTAAAGATGAACAAGAAACAGAATTTTATGCAGTGAATGAGATAAAACCCTAATGCTCAAGGTGCTTAATTATTCATTTTAAAGTTTTCATTATGTCCATTAATTCTATGATAATTACGAAATGGGGGTCCTTGGTATTTGGAAATCCGATAAGGAGGATAACAATGAGTATTTGACAAGTTGATCAACTGGTGAGTGAGGAGATGAGGAAGAACATCATGTTGCTTAACATTGAGATCAAACTTGAGAGGTGTGGGTAGCGGTAAGACTTGGGGTTCACTGACATGAACACATGTAGAGGACATATGATTAGGATGAGATGCAGAAAAGCAACTAGCATGGGCCTTAGAAGCATCCTTGAGGTGTTGGATTTCATATTTAAGAGATGTAATCATGGTTTCCATAACGTGAAATTTATCTTGAAAAACATGGTGTAAAGGTTGAAATGACTCTAAGATAGCTAGATTGGTTGGAGGATTAGGACCGATGGAGTCATTAGATAGACAATCGAAGATAACATTGTATTGCACGGGCGATATATTATGAGGGAGGTACATAGTGTCTAGGGATTTTTGGAGAACATATTTACAAGGTGGGTGCTTTTGAATCAATTCATATAATGAAAATTGAGGAGCTTTAGGAGCCATGATAGAACCAGGAAGGAAACAATAGGAAGAATGATGTAAATCAGAATAAATGAAAATAAGAACTTTGATGCAACTAGTGTTAAAGAAAAATTTGAGAGAATAGACAAAAGAAAGATCCAAGTGTCCGATCAAGAGTTAGGGTTCACCAAATGATTTAATTTAATTGGAATTAAATCTAATTACAAAGTAACTATTGTAACAAATAATGTATAAATTCTAGAGTATAATAATGACATAAGTAAACTAAGATCTAAAGTATGAAACCCTAAGCAAGGAAGAGACATAGAGGACTTAGTTGATTTACAAATTGACAAGAAGTGATCTAGGTAGGTGCGAGTGTTAAACATATTGCAAACAGGGTCATCACTAGTCATTAAAAACTTTGGAGTGTAGGAAAAAAGTTAGATACGGGCACCCGTAGCAGGAGAGAGGTGCCTGGGAACTAGTGACTGCTCATGGGCGTAAGTGACTACATAGGGGTTCAAAATGTACTTTTTGTTATGTCGCAAGGGTTTTCATAGTTTCTCTCTTTTGATCGCCTGATGTTTGCACTATGATCGCTAATGATACCTGTAACCTACAAAAGAAAAGTTCACCTGCACAAGCCTGTAAACCGCATCAAACCCAAAAAGGGAAATGTAGAATGGGGATTCAGACTAACCCAGGTGGTCACCCCGAGAGTGAACTTATGACTAAGCATTGCACTACATATCAGACTCCATGTAGTTATTATTTGTGTGTATAATTGATGCCCTAGGATGCCCTTTTGCAAGTTACACCAGATCGTGGGTTGTAGCTAGAATGTAGCAATGTAATAGTATGTGTGGATGGAATAAAATGAACTTCCCATTCCTATGCAGTGTATCCAGAAGTATGCAACCCTTATTCTTTGAATGGATGCCTTTGAAGCGTTGTAGTGCCTTTGGAATGCAAGCTTAGGTGATGATATTAATGGTTAGTGCTTGGTACTTGATTTTGAACACATAACTATGTATTTATATGATTCCTTTGTTTGAATTTCATAATTGTCAACTAGAAGGCCAACCCACAAGTGAAAAAGATGCCCTAAAGATAAAAGAGACCCAAAAAGATTGAATAAGATAAGAAAGGGTCAGGGGTGCCTAGGAGGGAAAGGAACGCCTGTGCGCTTCTCTCCTAGCTAGGCGTTGGTGTCCAAAGCCATGAAAGATAAACAAGTAAAGCTCCAATTGGGCTGTAGGGTGTGTAAGACCAAATATAAAATAAGAGAAGAAGAAAAAAGGCCAAATATAGTTGTCAACCACTAGTTTTCTTGCTTATGAATCATATAAATGATAGTATGATTTTAGGACCTATAAAGTACCCAGTGCGTGATTTTGGGTCTACACTAGGTAGTTCCACAAGTTATGCAAATCTTATGTTGATTGGGTGAGTCTTGCGCTCGTCTTATATGATTCTTGCACTCCACTGTGTGAGTCTTGTGCCCAGCTGTGTGAGTCCTATGCTAGGCTTATAAGAGTCTTATGCTTGACTATGAATGCTCTTCCATTCATATTTTTTGACACCAAAATCCACTTATATCAATCAATTCAAGAAAGCGTATGAAAGATAAAAGATAACCAAGATTCATGCACAAAAATTCTCTTTAAGTTAACAAAAGTATTATTTACAATAAAACTAATATTAGATCAATACAAGGTAAGACAATCATAATGGAATATTTTATTTAAATTGGAATGGGAATTGTAAAGGCTCATAATTTTCTATTTTTTTCATTTAGTTATTTTTCTTTTGGTAGTTTATTTACATTTTTCCTATTAGTCTTTAATGTTACAATTTGTTATTTGTTTGTTAGGTTTTTTTTTTTTTCCTCCCAGGGTTTGTTATTTTTTATGTCTAGTGTTTGATTTTTTACTTCAAGAATAAAGGGGATCATGTCAAACTTTAAGTAATTACAAGCCATAAAATTCAAATTTGGATCTATAATCGATAAGAACACAAATACACCAAATGTTGTAGACACTGAATGTTGGTATGGGAATAGTGCTAATGTATGTATGACTTTATTGATTTTTTGTCCAATTTATGTTCTTACTAATGGGCATGTTCCCATGTGTCATTATATGTTGACTTGGCTTTCTTATGTCTTCAACCCTTTGTCAACTCCCCTTGGTGTCTTTTTCCACTTTCTTCTCTTGTTGGGCTTGTTTGTCCATGTTTTTTCAACATGTGACCATGGTTTTCCCCTTTCTCTTTTTACTCTTTAACCTTATTTCTAAAAATTTCTAGACCCTTGACTACTTTCATGGGTTGTTGACCATTTTTCGTATCCTGAAAATTTGTCATTTCTTCATGAGAATGACTCCCTTTCCTTTTTGGGTGCTCCTAGTCCCTAACCTTATTTTATATCAGCTTTGTGCCCCTTTTGGTTGGCATTCCTTCCCAATATGTGTTACCTTGCACACAAATACTTTCCTAACTTGAATTCAAGAAGTCTATAAATACGTGGGAGCTTAAGCACGTATATAAGACACGAGACAAAATCACACATTGAGCTATTTCCTTTGCAAGAGTAATATTAAAGTTCTAAGAGTGCATCTATTCTATTTATGAAGTATTCCCATAACAAAAAGACATAAAAAATTTAGAGATTCATCATAGTTGATACTAGTTATTGAATGCATTGAAATATAATGACATGGGCACTTACATACACATGACTAATTGTTGACTTACATCAAGTGTTGCTTGTGATTTTGCAAAGGGGTTTAACAATAATTGAGGGATAGCACATTCCCCAATTATTGTGGGTTTGCAAGGATTTGAGTGTGGATTGAGGTTTATACAAAGGAGAGTAATTTTCTAGTCATTTTTGAGTGAACTAGAAAATTTGAGACATGCTTTCTCAAGTTGGGCCATGGAGAACACATTTGTCAAGTCAAATCCAAATTTGCGTACATAGAACTATTTTCATAGCATAAATTCCATTTTCGTGCAATATAAAATTGGTCAATGTCCAATGGAAATGGTGAATAAGACACGATAATATGATTTCTTTGAGAGTTGATCATCTTACCTCATGGGTATATTTTCGTCATATTTCTACTAACGATGACATTTAAATTGTCTAATTTCAGCATATTTAAGTTCCTAATCCTAATTGATTAACGTTTTTATTGTTTGTATGCTTTTTTATTTATTTATATATTTTAGCTATAATCTAAAATTCCACATATTTTCTATATTTATAATATTATTGTTAATTAAATCTCATATCTCAGTGGTTAATATAACATGTATATGTATTAAAGCAATTTTTAAATATATAACTAAAACATATGGAGCAAATAACTAATCCGTATATGAGCATGAATCACGGTCTCTAATAACAAAGGCTAAGTATTTATAAGAAAAACAGATAAAACATAAATAAATCTACGAGAGAGTGTTTTGTGAACACCATGTTTGATTGGAGCAGTCTGCTGGAATGGAATGAAATTCTTGTAACGTGTGTATTTTGGGCGAGGGTTTATCACCCAATTCACCAAAAGACGATTTCCAGAATAAGTGGATACAAATCTAATGCTATTATTTCGACGGACATGAAATGAAAATGATATTAAAACTGTGCCAATGCTACACGCTTTCTAATTGAAGGCGCTGCCAAGAAAACGTATTAAATCTTGGGTGGCAGATCAAATCATTCGAACTAAATACAGTTCACACAAATATTGCATACAAACTAATGATGTGAATGAATGAAGTTTGATATCTTAATTGTTGTGGAGTATATATATATATAGAGCAGGGTTAAATCTATCACTATATATATTAAAGTCTTAATCGTGCCCTTCTTTTTCTTCCATCAATATAATTGTTCAGATGTATTAAGGGATGTTACGTCAACCCGGAAATGCATGTAATCGGCTCCTTAAAGAATTTTTAGGTCATGGTTTGTAATATGAACATGCATCAAGACAATATGACTGAAATGAAAGCAGTATGCAAAGAAGAGGCCTTAATATATTACTATGAATGCCTGAACATCAACTGTCAAAACTTACATTGTTTGTTTTTACTGCGTTATAAGCTCTTTCATGATAACATTTCGCGGACAACCATAGCTTGTCAATATTAGGGTTTTCTAATATGTTTTCAGTTCCCTAGTGCAACATGTCTGGAGTTTTTCATCTGCAACTGCCGACAGAAAGTATTTCAAGTAAAACTGGGAGTGTATTGGAGTAGTTATAAGCCATGGTTGCAGCCAAATCTTTGTCAATTTCATTATGTACAACGATTCAACACTTGATGGTTATTCGACGAAGTGCTTCCAGCTCACATCTAGGAGATGCTGTTAACAAAAAAAAAAGGCTAGTAGATGCATCTGTGAGTGACAAGGACCTGGATATATAAACCATAATCATTTGCAATTAAATGTAATGATATACTAGTTTGATATATCAGCAATTTGCAGAGGCACAAACATGAATGCTGCTGCTGTTTTTGAGATCTATTAAATAGCAACTGAAACACTGACCTAACTAACTAACTAATACATTTCCGATCATCAAAACATTAGTTCTTGAAACTACAGCTAAGACGGTGCAATAAGAAATATAAAAAAGAGGGATTGGAATGAGTACAGATGTATTAGATGAGTGCATGGTGAGTGGGTCTCCATGCAGATGCAGTGAGCAGAGAAAGGTCCTTCCAACCCAATTTGAGAGACCCATTGTCCTCCACAAGTGTATATCCCTCACATGGAAACATGCCCAGCAAAAGAGTGGCCTGAGTTGCAGCATTACCAGCTAGTGAAAGGGATTTGAAGCCAGCCTGCTTCAGCTGATCCCTCCAGTTCTCAAACTTGACTTCACCTGTCCTTGCAGGCCCACCCACTGCCAATATATTCTTTATTTCACGTGAAAGAAGTTGCTGTTCGACCACATGCCTTTCATGGCTGTCCTCCGGGTAACTGGCACCAAGAGAATCAAACAAGGCAGAATAATAATGTATGGCTTCCACAAACCTCTCTAGGAAGGACCCTGAATGACTGAGATCCTGTTCCACGACAGTGATAACTTTGGGACACAGCCTCTGTAAGAGCCAAAGGGTATTTGTATCAGATCCTGTCACGTCGTACAGGGAATGGTGCAGCCAGTGTACTGCTAAGGCATCTCCTTTTCTCACCTTGAGCCTTTCTGGATCCACGTTCCCCACCTTGTCTGCAACTGGGTGGAATTCAAAGGGCAGATTCAAAGTCCTCGCAAAGTCGGACAACCTCTTTCCTGTGGCTTCCAGTGATTCTAGGGAGGTTCCCAGCCCTGTGATTTTGACATGAGGAGGACCGCCTTGCCGTGAAGCTAGAATATGGAACAGACCCGGCCATTGCAGGCCTTGCATTATGTCCAGGTCGATGATATGCACTCTCTGTTCTCTTTCAAAGGCTTCTTGTATTGCCTGGTTTGCAGTGAAATGGGAGAACTTAACAAAGGGGCTAATGCCATTGAAGACCTGGAAGGCGCTCACAATCTTTTGGCTCTGAGATGGATGCATGCGAGGGAGAGGTGAATACATTCCTACGCAGGAATTGACTAACCTTGCTGACATGGCCTCTGCAAAATAGGCAGCAACACGCTGCACTGAGGTGCCATAGGGAGTTGAGAGCTCGGTGATCTGAGGAAGTATTGCATTCGCCTCTTCGAAATTGTCGGCAGAAACTGCCTCTGCACACCGCAGCAGGAGGGCAAGTATGTGCAGACCCTCTTCTTCGTCTTTCGGGCTTATCTCAGCAGCCTGCTGACAAGTTAATGCTCCCCTCGACTGATCTTGATTGGGAGCTGCATCATTAACCTTGGGAGCTTCAGTAGTAACAAAATTATTATGATTATTGCTGTTTTTGTTATTGTTACCTGCCGCCAACTTGAGAGAGTCTTCATGGTGTTGTTGTTGTTGCTGCAATGACAAGACTGGAGACTGGGAGTTGTGATCTGCTGGCCGTTGCATCCACATGCTGCTGCTGCCGTTGTTGGTGTTCACCATTAGAGCCTCGGAGGAGCTATTCCATGGATTTTCGTTGAAGCAATTTCCCGATGAAGATGAGTTCAAGTAGAGCTTAAGGCCAGCATCTGGCTGTGCCGGATGGTGGTGTAAATCATGAGAATCTCTAGCACTACTGTGCATCCTTAGTCCCAAGTCTCCACTTTCACCGTCTTGAACACCATGATCACTAGCACCTGGTCTCCTTGAAGCAGCATCAGGATTCCCAATACTTTTCCAATCAACCATAATCTGTGCATTCGCATGATCTCTTCGATCGTGGTCTAGACTGCGCTTCAAGCCTCTTGCAGCAGCATCAGAAGCATTTATACTTAGATTTTGGGCACCGCCTTGAAAACCTAAATCACCCAAAGACCTGAGACGATACTCAAGAACAGACGCCACATGTGGGTTGGACGGATACACAACTTCTTGAATGTTATGAATGATTTGAGCAATGGAGGCATTGGGAGAACACTGCATCAAGTCCTTAATGAGACCATCAGCCCAGACTGCAGCTGTGGCTTCATCCATAGCCTGCACTGGCACTCCATTCAAGGATGATGACAGCTGCCTTGCTGTTCCATCATATCCTAAACCACCTACTTCACCCTGCTGCACAACCGCTCCCCATTTCCCCCAAGAGTTTGCACCTGCCCTATCCATATTACTACCAGCTGTGTGGGATAAGGGAAAACCAGAATAGGTGCAAAAGGGTTGACCATGAGATTCAGGAGACAAGATGCAGCCCGATCCAGTACGGGAAGTAACGGTGGAAGCAGGTGAAGGGGCAGTTGCTCTGTTACTACTATTATTGTTATGGCTTACACTCACACCATCCACTGTGGATGATTGATATTGCTGCCATCCCAAGGGATTATTATTGGGGCCGTGGGATTGGGGGTCGGCGATGTTAGAACTTGCGCTATTCCACTTAATTTGCCCATAATCAGAGGGAGGACTTATCCTTCTGAACAAAGGTGCGCCCAGATCCATCCCTGCCCTCTTTCTTTTGTTTTCTCCTCCTCCTTCGCCGCCGCCACTAGTATGACTAATTATATCATTATGGGTATTAGTTTCCCCAACACCAACATTAGTTTCTCCTTCCCCAAGCCTTGTAGATCCAGTATTATCCCCAGCCCTAAATCTTGTACTAAGTGCAATACAAGCTGCCATATCTGGTAACCCTCCTTACTTAGATGATTCTAAACAATACGACAGAGCACTTGTTCTACAGCTAATGAAAGGCCCGTGAGCAAAGATTATGTGAATCATGATGTTAGCACCGGTGTTACAAGTAGAGATGAAAGATTCATCTGGTTGACACCAACGAGGGGTAAAACACAGCAACACAGGCACAAACACACCCACACATGGACATACTGTTCAACATTACCATCTCCTCTCCCGATTCCCAATTCATTCATGGCATTGGCTCTTCTCAACCCTGCCAGCACATCCTTCAAAACTCACCCACTCCACCAAACCACATAAACAACGACACAAAATACACCAGTGTTTTTGTTTTTAGTCGCATTCTCATCACTTGCTGGGTATGTATTAAACACAAACTATAGACAATCCCTTATCTTAATAAGGCCTGAAACTAACGTTATCCCTTCCTTGGGACATGTAAGAAGATTTCACATGGTGAATAAAACAGGACATTTTTTTTGGAACGCAGAGATCGAGTAAAGAAGAAGATCAGACATACAGAAAGCGAAGACAAGTGGTATTACCGAGGGAGATCCCACACTTGATCACCCGTGATCACCTGCACAATTTCGTCCTCCTCTGTTTGACTTAAACCATGCTATTAAAATGTTTGAATTCAGGGCTGGAGTCCGCGAGGTCTCTGTCTGCTCAATCTTTATTTCATTATAAAACGCCGTTGCAGTTTTTTAGACCGTGTAGTTAGAACTTAGGGTTTGCTTATTTTCTTTCCTTCAACTCACAGCATTGCCAACATTTCTTAATCCATGTATGGATGTCATGTTCATAATTAATATTATAACTATGAAATAAATTAGTGCAATTAACGTTATTTTAAGTTTTTATAAACTATTTTGAAGGTTAAGTTGTTATTTTCAAGCTGAGAGAGTTTTAACTAACAGTCAAATATCAGCAAATGCAATTCCTAACTGCTCCGCCCCAAATCAGAATTGTTGTGCTGGATTCCACTAAAAATGGATTATAAAAACTAGGAATTGAGTCTGTGTATGTTTTTTTTTTGGGTTCGGTTTGCCTATTAATACAAGTTTCCTCATTCGCCTCTTGTATGTAATTTCTTCACTGCGTTATAAGGGCTGTGGATTTCTCTGGGCTTTGGACAAGTTTTCTTCTGGTAGTTGCTGCGATAGTTACGTGAGTTTTTCTTTGTTATTATTCTTGCAAACAGTTAAACATTGTGATAGTGATTGCATTTGTTCCGCGTTCCATGAATACAAATTACGGTGTGTGTGTTTATATGAGAAAGATTCCAAAATTGGCGTCGTTTGACGTGCCGCTGATTATGATATATGTACGTTTGCATGGGGCAAGGACGTCAGTCGACATACATGCATGGATTTTACCAAGCTTTAAATTTAAAAAGGCTAAAACCTAGAGCGGAAGCCATTAACCTGTCATACGTACCTACGCCATTTTACATGCAAACAAATACATTCATGCGGCCTCTTATGACTTACTCTCTACTTAGGCGTAGGTGACAGAAAATAAAAAACAATAAAGTACCTGGGTAGTTTTGGCTCTTTCCCACGTTGCATGGATTGGAATTTGGTGGACCACATG
This sequence comes from Taxus chinensis, assembly GCA_019776745.2. Lineage (NCBI taxonomy): Eukaryota > Viridiplantae > Streptophyta > Pinopsida > Cupressales > Taxaceae > Taxus > Taxus chinensis. The sequence continues at coordinate 387,700,724 of CM034156.1, forward strand.
CCCAGGTTCGAGCCTTCGTACTGAAATTTCACGTTGCAGTCTGAATATTATATTATTCCACCGCCCTCCAATGCACGATTGTCTTTTCATCCACTTTACAGAACCTTTTAAAGCTCATGATGTTGTTAATTATTTAAGATGATGAACCTGCAAAGGCAATGGTTATACAGTTGCAGTTGCATGTGGGAGTTCCAAGACTCAAAAACAAAGTAAGTACTCACACGATGTGAAAAGTTTCAATTCTTTTTTAATCTCTTTCTCTTTCGGGTTCCACATGCAACCTTTCAACGTCTTACCAGACACACACGTTTAATAGTTGTCTTAGGCACTCCAATTGACCAAGACTCAATTTGGTCGGTTTTAAATACAAAATAAATAATACATGTCGAATCTCGAAATTAAAAAATGCTTCTACATATCCACAACTCTACAAGAATAAGAATATACATAATTAATTTAGTGTTTACTGGTATATCGTGCTTTCTTTCATAATTTTTTCATATAAAAAATTGAATAACAAATACCCCTAAAAATATATCAAATGAATCATATTATTTGGTATCTAATAAATTTAATCTTAAATTTACGTATTACTTTCTTTGTGTGAAAACTAGCTTTCAAAGAATATGTATCATTTATAGTGATGGAACTACTTTGATTTCTAAAATAAATAATATTGTTTTATGTATTCTAATAACACCTAGAAGTATTTATTTTTAAAATTAATAATTTATCAGTGAAGTAGAGATGCCTTTTGTAAGAATCTTAATTATTTACATTATATTACCTCTCCCATAATTTGTGTTTTCATATGAACAATTTTCTTGTAATATAGAATTATCTTTGTAGTAGGTCCATATCTTTTTTAAAAAATTAGCTATACAATTCTCAAATAAAATATATTGAAAACATAATATCTATATCCTTACTTTGTTAGTTGAGTTAAATAAGAAAAATCCAAATTTCATATAATAAAACAAGGTATACTTGCAATATTTCCAAAACCTCGTCAATACTAAAAATTATTGGCTCATCAGTACTTTTAATTTTCAAGAGTTTTCCAAAGACCAGTCAATTGTTTCAAACAATTTTGACTCCATTGTTGCCTTTTATTTATCCAAATTGAGAATAAGAACTCTTTTAAAATTTAATTACATTTAATTTTTCACATCATGCTTGTTAAGGATTAAATATCATCTAAACAATTCAAAGAAGATGCGGAAAGATATATATATATATATATATATATATATATATATATATATATATATATATATATATATATATATATATATATGATGTGGAAAGGAATATAAGTACTAAACAAGATTTTTAATATGTAATGAAACGATAAAGAAGTAGAGAGGAAGGTTGAGCAAATAAATTGCAAAAAATGGAAGTGGATTTATATTAACAATGCCCTACAACTATCCATATACATTACAATTCAAAATTTACAATATTTAATCAATTATAACAGTAAAGTACACCTAATTATAACAAAGAATATTCTAGAATAGAAAAGTAAAAATATGGGGTTGTTATAATAATATTGAATTGTTAAAATTTTAGTTGCAACTAGAAGAAACAAGCAATGGAAACAAAGTCCAAAACAACAAGGAAAAATCCCATAAATTTTGTAGCAAGAAGAAGACTTTTTTGAGAGTCAATAGGTGATCTTTACATGCTCCATAGATTTGGATCTTCCACTATACTATACAAAATTAGTAGACTAGATCCATACAATATGAAACTAGCAAGATATTCATAACATGAAAAATAGGAGGAAATAGAAAAATAGGGAAAAAAGAGAAATTGTTTACAAACCAAAGGAAATGGGTCTAGATTGGGACAACCCAAAGAAAAATAATGAATTAATAAGAAGAAGATGAGGTTACGAAAATCAACACAAGGTGAAAAATTGTATCAAATGTAAAAAACAAAACAAGGTATAATTCAAAAATTATAATCAAGACATTCCAATAAGATCCTAGTTTGGACCAATGATCAATAGACACATAGATACACTATCACCATATCAATCAACTAGTCACATAATAAAATTAGGAGTTTACACAATGTCCCACTTTGACGTGTGTGTGCATACATATCATTTTTTATTAAGGGTAAAGGTTTTTTACTAGGATCCTACCCAGGCACAAAAAGGCCTAACATCCTAGATTAGGAAATGACACCCCAATGAAGAAATAACTACCGAATGGTGGAAAAACAACTAGGAAGGACAAACAATTTTCTTGATTGAATATTTTTTCTTGTTGTGAACTATTTTTCACCCATTTGTATTTTCCTTTGCCACTTTACTAGCTATTGTATCAACAATTTTGTTTGTTTGAATAACATTAGTTACATTCTCCTTATTTTCAACAACTAGAATTTTTGTAAGAGGGGTTTCGGGAATGACCTCCTCTTTCGTGTCATTTATAGAATCAACGTATTTCTTAACATCAAAGACCAAATGATCCAAGAGGGAATTTTTCCACCATTATAGAATAAATTTATCATCCATTTTTATAAACACACAGGTGAATCTTTGTCAAATTCATATTGTTTGTCTGATAGAAATGAAATCTTTTGTGTCACAATTTTGGAATTTTGGATAAGTTTAGGGATTTTAGTTGCATCTAGCTAGTGGATAAATTTTCCTTGTTGGCTAATGGATAAGTCTGTGTAGGAATAGGTGAGCATTATTGTAGAGGATGCACTAAGTCTGTTTCAAATGGATTAATGATTTACCATTGTAGACCCTATAATTTTTATCTTTGCTTAAGTCGCTCACTGATCCCTCGGTATATAAACCACCTTGTTGATAATCATGGCATAGATTTGCATTCTCAACAAGGGATAGTGGAAAAGAGGGGTTTTGTACTATATTTAATGCATGTGGATAAATATCGTTCAGGTTGACATGGTTTAATCTTTGCATTCAAAATCTAACTAGTAGTAACTATTCCTTGTCCCATTAAATATTTCACTTTGTGAGAAGTGTGAATACTTGAGTTCTTCTAAACTCTAGAGATATCTATATTCAGTCAAGTGTTGTTTAAAATAACTCCACTTCCATTCATAAGATGATTTTAACCAACAATATAAATGCATAACTTGACATTGACTTAACAATTGCAGTTATATTTTTGTTCTGACATAAATTTTTTTAGTTAACTCTTGCATGTAATTCAAAATAATAAGTTCTCTAAGAAGAAGAGCTTAACTTCACCTAATATATAAGGTGTTACCATCATAGAATAAATTTATTATTTTTCATAGCAATAAAGTAAGTGAATTATAAACTCAATGATAAATAAAAGGCATGATTCTAGAATCAATTGTGTTTTGTGAGTAAAACGTTGTAACTGAAACATAGGGAAAGAGCAAGGGCTAATCCTCCCCAATGTGAAGGGAAGTGTTGTTTATTTATTGTTCATCTATTTTAGTTTGTTTATTTTCAAGCATTGCCATGTTTTAAGCATTTAAACTCTAATCTTACTTCTGCATGTTCTAGTTCCTTATAGAGTTAGAATTATTTTTCCTTTCTTATTTTATTTTATCAATTTTAATAAGTTAAGATGTATTCTTAGTGATAGTAGTTATTTATTTCTCAAATAAATAAGTTGCATGCTCAATACATTTCAAATCGTTCTTTGTTGTAAATAGTTTTGGACACTGCCTTGGTATTGATAGAATATTAAATGGTTAAAGCGTGAGTATTAATGACTCTCATTAGAAATTATTAGTAAAAAACAAAAAAAAAATATTAAAAAAATATTAGGAAAACATCAAAAGAATAGAGAAAAAACAACAAACCCTTTCAAAAGAAAAAAAAAATCTACAAAAATGAACAACAAAGTCTCGTAGAAAACAAAAAAAACCTAGAAAAATTTAATAGAAATAACACCATGATTTTTGTAAATTTAAATAATTATTGTTGTTAATTTGTTTTTTGATACTAGGAATGTAAAAACAATAAACCCATGATCATTGCTCAATTTTTTTGAAAAGGGAATTAGATGGCGTGGGGTGTGGTGAAACCAATGTTTTTGAAGATAAAACATGAGATAGAAAGGAGTAATCTAATCCTTAGTTTAACACTAGTCTTGTGCTTAGACGATCATATCATGTAAATCAATATTTAAATGTATATTATGTTCATTATGTACATCAATGGTATACAAGTGATGATATTATCGAGACTAAATATCTTGTTTCATATGCAACAAGGGATTTGATCCTATAGAAAAGGTTCAGGTGGATGAAGTTAAAACCCTATATATTTAAGGGATTTGGGTCGCACAAGTGTATTATGTATCATGGGAGTAGGATAGTCTAATGTGGTCTTAGGATGTATAACATAACACAAGAGTGAATTTAAGACAAAATTATTAGCCTCACATAAAATTAGAGCGAGTATATGAGAAATAAATTCATATAAACCAAGAATGAAAGGGATAGAAAAAGTAATTGTATATGTGGTAAGAAAGGAAATAATGGAAACAATTGTAACAAGTGGTAGAGTTATAAGAAGTAAATATGAATCCTAGAATATTGTAAAAGACTTTGTGTTAAGAGGCTTTCTTTTATAAACCTCATAAGTAGGGAGAGACATAGAGCTATATGCTAGTTGAAGTTTTGGTACAAAAGCACTGAAAGAATTAGGAAAATGCATAGGCTTGTGCAAAGTATCATATAGAGGTATAATAGAATCCATAAGGATATAAATTTTAACCAACTAAAATAAGGTATGAATGCATCCAAAGACATAGGCATAATAAATGTAGTAATAGTAGGTGCAATAAGATTATTAGGAGAAGACTTGTGTGAGATAAATACTCTAGACATAACAATAGGAAGTGAATTATCACGAGGGATAGGCCCTCTGGAAAAACCAATAGGAAGTGAATTCCCATAAGGGATAGATCCTCTAGACATACCAATAGGAAGTGAAGGTTTATGAGGGATAGATCCTAAAGAAATAACAATATTAGGGAAGGATTTATCATCATGGAATAGGAATCTAGAACTACTTATAGGATCAAGAGATACATCAAAAATTTGTAATAGGAATAAAACACAAAAGTACAATTTTTTTAGTAACATCACTTGATCAGAAGCATCTAATGTAATATTTTAAGTGAATCATAAGAACGAAATTTAGTATTAGTAGTCCATAATGTCATGTATAATAGAAGTATCACAAGAATATGTATCATGATCAATTACAAGAGGAAAATAAGATATAACACTACTATATATAGTGCACAAATGTCACAATTTGTGTTGAGTTCAGGTTTCTTCATGTTTTTTAATTAATTTATTTTAATTTTTTAATCTCAATTTTGGTGCAATCATGACATGAATATTACGATTGTGACATAAAACATCGTTTGATTAGTGTCACCTTTATGACAAAGTAATCCCTAGATTCAAAAAAAGGACAATACCATCTAAGTCTATTATGTTATTTTTAAGTACATGTAATCTGTCAAAACATCAAAATATGACAGTGGGATAGAAACATTTCAAGTTTCAAATGTAAAGGAGGAAAATTAGGTAGAGGAGGAAAATATAAAGGAAAATAATTGCATGCAAAAGAATAACAAAATAGAAGAAGAAGGGTATGGAGAAAACAACTACACAAAACCTTTATAGATGAGGAGGAAAATGACAAAGATAAAGTGAAAGAAAATATGTGTACAACCAATGAGGATGATATGGAAGAGGGGCAATTCATCAAGGATATAATAATAAAGGTGTGTATATGGTTTTTATTATATTGTTTTTGCATATGATAAATAGATTCATTTTATAGCAAAAACCCAAATCTTAGCAAAAAACAACAAACTATAGAAATAAAAGAAACAAAATCTAGGAAAAAACAACAAAACCTAGCCTAAAAATAGAAAACCCTAGCCCAAAAATAGCAAACCCTAGTAGAAAAAACTAGGAAAACAAAGAACAATGCCCAGAAAAAATAGAAAACCATATCCCAAAAAACACCAAACCCTGACAAAAAAAACTATGAAAAAAATCAAAAAATCCTAGTAATAAATCAAACCCTAGAAATAAAAATAACAAAGCCTAGGAGGAAAACAAGAAACCATTACAAACAAGAGCACTGATGGTGCAAAGTACTGCCATAGTAACAATGTAATGTATTGGCTGGTAGTATGTTGGAAAAGGTGAACCTATTGGGATGGACACCCGTTACTCGTGTTTGGTGAAATAATAATAACGTGTCATCAGTAAATCCATTTCGTCAAAAAGCTATAATGATCATTCCATAAGATGACATATTTTTCATTCATTTTGTTAAACATTTTGCATGCATACATTAAACTTCCACACTTGCCATACGTACGTATATTGGAAAATATAAATGGTTGTTGTTGATGTTGATGCACATGAAAAGATGAAGGGTTCGTATGTATATATGGTGAATTGAATGAAGAATATCCTGGGGGAAGCCAACCATAACTTTTCCTCAAGTAAGCATGGCCTATGAAAAGAGGATTCGTTGTGGGCATATGGTCATTGCCCATGAGCCCTTAAGTATAATTCTCAAGTATCTGGTTTCTTCTTTCAGTACGGTTATAAATAATTTCCCAGATTGGATTTCCTATGGTTGTATGGCTTTCCATTCCCATAGCCCCCAGCATGGGACCACCCTCTAACTCTTGAAAAGGCATTATCTGAGGGAAGATATTTGGGTGAAAGTCACATAGACATCGAAAAAACATTAAGAAAAGTGATAATCTCTTTTATAGAAGACATCATAGATAAAAGATTTATTAGGATAAAGAGTGACGGAGAGGAATAAAAAATGTTGGGGATGATCTTGGTGGTGAAATTTCATGGGAAGATTTGCACACTAAGGATGGAGATAAATCACAGACACTACAATAAAAGGAAAAATTGTGCCTCATTTCTCACCCACATGCGTTGGACACAATAAAAATCCCATCTCTGCCACTATCTCTTTTTGAGAATGTGAATTGATGACATGATATCAACATGGTGGTTTATTTACCAAGGGATTAGTGAATGACTTAAGTAAAGATAAAAATTACAGGGTCTAAATTGGTAAACATTAATTTGTTTGAAATAGATTTAGAACATCCTCTACAGTAATGCTCACCTGCTGCCACACATACTTATCCATTAAATAACAAGGAAAATTTATCCACTAGTCATATGCAACTAAAATCTCTAAACCTATCCATTAGCACAAGGACTCCATGCACTTCTCAACTAGTATAGTCTCTTTTCAAGAAAGACAAACTGCATGCATCTATTGCACCCAACTTTCCGTCACTTCTATTTCTCTCCTACATTGACATATGGAGAAGCATGAGTGTACAAGCCATTGATCTTCTCTTTCATCTCATTTTTTAAAAATTGTATTCACCTACTTTTTCTGTTTTATAAAGGGCACTAGATCTTGCATTTCTTTTGGGACAACAAATTATTCAACTCCTTGAATAGGTCAAAATACTATGTAGGAACTCATATATAAGACCTATTGTATCAGAGGTTAGAGAAATTTTGCTCTATCCCCTAGTGCCTGTGATGTAGCTGTGTAAATGGTTGCTAGTTATTGGACATGTGTGGAGGAAAAGGGGTAGCTTATTGGATCATGTTTTTATGAAGGAAGATGTATTTTAAAAATATTTTGATGAAAAATCTTAATTAGAAAGGATTAATTATGTTAGCTGTGGTTTTTGAGAAGACACCACTGAGAGGTTTCCACGTATCTGCCTTTGGTGGAAAATTTTGGCTTTAAATATACGCAGTGGAACTCGTATCCATTATCATCACATTCTATTCACCAGCCTAATGTTGTATTATGTGTACATATTCCCGGTCATTTTTTTTTAGTATAGTATGATTTTAAGCTTATTGATTACTATGTCAACACTAGTGAACCTAGCATGAATTTACAATCACAAATTTCATGTTTACATACCGTCATAGTTAGTTTTACCCCCATTATAAAAGGAAGGAACCCCATGTGCGCCAACCTATCACCTAGCAAAAGCTGAGTGCTTACCCGAGGCATGCTCGGGTACCGAGTCTCTCTTTTATGTGAGTTTAGCGGGAAGCATCATCTATGATTAGTGTAAGATTTTTTAGGAGGGAAGTTAAGACAAACAAGAACCATAGGGCTCAGAACAGCCTCTAGATCCTTGCAGTCACTTCAGACCGAGTACTTTAACAGAATCCAGAACATGCATTATGACAGAAAGAATTATACAAGCATTCATACATAGCATGAAAGGAAAGAGAACTCATATGAGAGAAATGTGCATTAAAACCATTGATATCCATGTCTATATATAACAGGTAACCTCATTATATTCATTGATTCATTACAGAGAGTCACAGAGAGTAGACCGCAGTCATGCATATCACTGGACGTATGTAACTAAGCTAACAGAAAAAGAAAAATTACAACTCCATGCTTAGTGCATTCTTTCCTGAATACAAATATCCCCTCGCAGTAATTCTGCAGAGCTCTGCTCACTCTCTAACCCGCTATACCTCGTACTTCTAGATCTATCTTTTACTCCATAGGCACTTGTATTTATAATTCTCCTGCACTGCCAACTCACCTTCCAACACCCTCAGATCTGGTGCCAAGTGTCGAATGTGGTCCTTTATGCGAGCATGCTCCTCCAGGCCTGAGCTTTCCACTCCATCTCATGATGATCTTCTAGAAGATTCCATCTGGGGCATGCTCTTTCCTGGGCCAGCCTATCGCCAAGCTGGCATCTTATCCATGCGCAACCGATCACACTTTTCACGTGTTCTTGCCTTGGGTGCCCAAATTGACTAAGTCCCGAGCCTCCTTTTGTGCGTCGCACGAGCTATGTGCTTCCTTAACTCTTTCTTTCACGTGCTTTTTCCTTACGTGCCTTTTCATAACTGGGACCCTGCGCACCCACGCACCTTCATACTTGGTTAATATTACAGGGGTCCAACATCACCCCACACTATGCCTGTTCTCCGTCCTCAGAAACACTTAACCAAGATGCATGTTGTCCAGGGAACTAATGAATAGCCTTATACTTTACAAAGAAAAGAATAAGGAATGAAAGAATCAGGGAAAAGAATGAAGAATGGGGGGGACATCAACTCAACAAGCTAGGAAAATATTTCTAGAGGTCTGCCTCTAGCTTATTCCACACTTCGACCTCACCCTATGCCTTCTGGCAGAGGTCTCCCACCAGGGTGCTCACTTCATCAAAACTCAGGCCAACTCCCTGGGTGCCCAAAACGTCCACAATCTGCTCCATCTCTTTGCCTAGGTCCTCAAGTTTATCCATCCTTCTAGTGATCTGGGGGTATAGTTCCTTTAGTTGGGCCTTAATTGAGCTCCTTAAGGCCTCAATTGCCTCTGATTTCTTCTCTACTTCGGCCAGAACCTTGTCTCTCTCCACCCTATTCCCCTTGTTCTTTTCTTGGAATTCTTTTAGTTCCATCTCAAGCATGGTGACCAAGGAGCTTGTCACCTTATCTCTGTTAGCGCATGTATCATATGTGGCTTTTGCAGACTAGGAAATGACCTTAACCTCCGTGAGTACCTAGTTGTACTCTGGAATGAGTGCTACCACCTTCAACTAGTCTTCCTCTTTCAAGCACGCGGCCACTTCTTCAGCAGATTCCAGGGCCAAGGGTCATCTCTCCATGGTGAGGACGTGTGTTAGATCTTCTATACACTCCAGGAGGGATGAGTATTTTTGTGTGGGTGGCACTAAGTCTGGGTGCTTCAGGAGGATGGCACCCTTGATAGACTCCATTTTCTTGTAAAATTCCTGCACCTTTACTTTCTCTTCCCTTAACTCGTGCCTTAACTGTGCACTGATCAGTTCTTCCTATTTCAAGCTCTTGGCCTTCTCCACTAGTTCTTCCTCCTTCTCTCCTAACTTCACCTCCAACACTCTAATCCTGTCATTGTGCATGAATAATCTAGCCTTGGTCTCAACCGTGACCTTGTTCAGTGCATTGCACACTTTCTCATCTGAGAGCCCCTGAGCATTCACTAAGGGATTGACCCCCTTAGATTCTGGTAGTGTGATGAGTGCTTCATGGCAGACTTCAAAGTCTGGCTCATCAACGTGAGACTCAAACGCCCAAGAGAGCATCTTCTTGGTTTGAGGGTATGCATCATCCTTCTCAAAAGACCCCATGGCTATGAGCCTTTCTGTGGGTATGGTGCTCTAGAATCATGCACGTAACACCTTCCTTGTGTCATCAACATAGCTCATTACAGGTCTTTGTTCTACATCAAGAGTTCTTCTACCCGAGCACGTGCCTTTGGGGAAGCTTACTGTCAGAGCGGGGCCTCCTAGGCTGTCATGTTCTTTTTCAATGTTCTCCTCCTTCCCCTCCTTCAGCACTATGTCTGTGCTATGCTCCAACTCTTGGTCTACCAAGACCTCGAGCATTCTTTGTGCTTCTCTCTCTACCACCTCCGTGATCTGCTCCTTTGTAAAACTTATGGCTCCCTCCTTTTTCCTGGCAACCTCCTCATCCTCCATGTCTTTGGCATCCTCCTCATCTTGTGTGCCCTTGAGCCATGTGAATACAAAATCCTGCTTCTCATCTTCACTCTCCTCTTCCGAGTCATAGATGCTAACCACATGGGGCTCTTGGTCTTTCTCTGTTTCTTCTTCTTCTCTACCACCATCTTCTTCACTTTCATCCCCTCTTCCACCCATGTATTTTTCCAAGCTGTCGGTCGCCTCTGAGTCAGCTTCCTCATCCACCCTCTGCTTCTTCCTGAGAGGTGGCTCCTGATCAGGGGATTTGGCCTTATCTTCTTCCTCAGGTGATTCTTCCTTGGAGATGGGTTGCCTAGGCACCTCTACCTCTGGCATCTTCTCCTTCACCAGAGACTTCTTTCTCCGCATGTAAGTGCTTGGCTTGGTGCTTGTGGATGGCATGCTCACTGTCTGAGTAGTCGGCACACTTGGTGCTTCTCCATCTCTTCCTCTCTTCTTTGACATGGGCCCCTTCTTGCCCAAGGGATCTTCAGGTATGGAGACTTCACTCTCTAGATATGCACCCTTCTCAAACTTTGGCCTTATGCACAAGTACATGCGTTTCACTGATCCTCCAGCGATGGGTAACGTCATCGGCCTTGTCATTTGAATCTCGTGTGACACGTACTTCTCCATGTACACATGCTTACCACTGGGGTAATTCAGCTTCTTTCTCATCTCCCTGTGTTCCTGGTCTAGCCTACCCAGTTCCAGTCTTAGCTTCTTTGACTCTTTAAACCTGTTCACCCCCGCTTGGAAGTATTGAGTAGTAAATGCGAAGGGGAGCTTGCACCAAGGGCTCCATGAATCATCTATCATCTTGAATCTTACCCAGGAAGTAGTGTTGATAGACCTTGAATTCAACTTCTCCCTCAGTGGCTGCTGGGAGTTGTTCAGGGATTCTCCACTCTACCCTGAATGCATTCCTCAGGCGCGTGTACCATTTTTCCAGCCACGCCTTGTGGGGTGTTGTCATTGTATCACAAGCATATTTTTTGAACCTCTTCATGGGTGAAGGATCCTTGGCTGGGTACTCCCATACGAACTTTTCTGGCACATCAGGCACTCCAATCTCTGTGAATACAATGGTGAGCAAGATGTTTCCGAAGAGGATTCTGTCCCCTTCCTTCACGCAACTGACAATTTCTTCAGCGATGTACGTGGATAGGTTGTATATAGTTCCCTCTGTAATCTTCCTGCAGATGTGTAGCCAAGGTTTGTTGACCTGTGTCCATCTTTCCTAGCCATTCAGCTTAGTCACCAGATGTGCGGCCATTTTCATTATGGGGTCCTTGATGTCTAAAATGTCATAATACCATGACCCTTTCTTACAGGCATACTCGGTGATGGTTTCTTGAATGGCCTCCTTGTCACCAAGGTCATCTTCTAGGCTATCTCCCTCACATATGAGGCCTATAAATTGTGAAATTAACTGGGGAGTCATGTGCATCTTGCACCCAACAAAGTGGAAGTAATCTTCATGCACCCGTGACATCAACCACTGGTACAGGCACTCTGGCTTTCCAAAATAAGGCAACTCATAGAGTTGCAATAGCCCTACCTTCTCCATTTTAACCTTCACGTCATCATCATATATAGGAAAACCCTCAGGTGTTCATTTGTTGGTGGGGCGTACCAATTCCAATGCCATTTCCTTTTCTATTGTGTTCATGTGGTGATTATAGTCACTAACAGGTACACTTCTCAAGTGGGATTCCCATTCCTTCCCCATCATCACCCCATCTGGGTATTGCATCTCTGCATACCATTCTTCATTTGTGTCTACCATGGGTTCTGGTTGTTTAGCCTTGGCTTTTCCCTTTCCTTTCTTGGGTGCCATGGTCGGGGTATTTTTATCACTCCAATTCTCTCCTTGTTACTCTGTTTTACTTCCTCCAATCCTCTGATCTCAAATCCATGATATAACTCTTCTAAACCCATGCCCTAGTTTGTCGAACCCTAACTGGGATAAAATCTTCACAAGACAACACCTCTTCAACTCTTTCCATGCCCATGTAACCCCTTCCTTCTGGTTCACAATTTCAAACTGGCTACTTCAATCTCATAGATCTTCCTTCACTCGATCGAATCTGAAAGCCCTAGTTTGTCTAACTCACTTATATCTCCAACTCTTCTATTTCACAAAGTAAAAATGAGAGTGCCCCGACCCTCTACTTATAGTTTTTCTCTTTTCTGAACATTAAATGCTACTTCACCTACCACCATACTTTTCTCATTTAATGTGGCTTTTTCAAACAAATCCCATCTTCAGTGCCTTCACTTGTGTGCCCAACTTGCGTGAAAACTCCTCCAACCTTCTGGCGCGCAACCAATCCAACCTGACAGGAGACTCTTGTGTGCGTGTAACCCGTGCCGAAGGAACTTCTTCTGTCCTGATCCTTGCTCTCACCTACCTCATGTTGCTTTCAAATGCACTTTCTCCTCCTCAGTACGTGGGATCTACAAGTAGCTTTACCCTGGCACCAACCATTCTTCCATCTTCCTCTTTATATACCTCTTTCAACCTGGCTACTCAACAAGGCTTTTCAACACAACTTCCTTGGTACTTTGATCACGCGCTTCTTCACCTTTCTCCACCCCACACTTAAAGTGATGCACGGTCCTCTACGCACTCACAGATTCTCCAAAAATAGCAATAAGGTTACCGCACCCAAGGCGCAAAAAAAAAAACAACGCGAAAGGGAAACACAAGAAGGGGAAAAAGCATAAAGGAAACTTCTAAACTAACTGGAAAAACTACCTTATTTACAAACACCAAGAAGACTTATTTATAGTAGGGCTTCAGCCTACTCCCATTGAAGTGTCAAGGAAACTTCATCCCATCTAGCACTTGTAACTGACATGTGCCCAAATCAAGGATGTACGAGATTGTGTAAGGACCCAACCAATGGACTTTCAACTTCCCAGGATGGTGCAAAAACTTAGAATCATATAATAACACCATCTGCCCAACCTCAAACTTCTTGTTTCTAATATGGTGATCATGCCAAGCCTTTTGCTTTGCCTTTTCGCTATTTGGCTCCATCGGGCAAGTGATTGTCTCTCATCCAGTTTCATTAGCTCCTCAATTCTTTCTTCCACCGCTTGTTCATTGGCTAACCCTCCTGTGCATGCTATTCATAGAGAAGGCAACATAAATTCAACTGGAAAAATAGCTTCCATGCCAAACACCAATTGAAAAGGTGTGGCTTTGTTTAGTCTTTTATACATTGTCCTGTAAGCCCATAATACTGCCGATACTTTGTCATCCCAATCAAGTCTTCTGACATCACAAATCTTGGTCAAGGTATGACTCAGTATTTTGTTGAATGCTTCCGTGGTTCCATTTTCTTGTGGGTGATAGGGTGTAGTCTTGTGATGAGCCACCATGAACTCAGATAATAGGATCCTCATGGTCTCATTCAAGAAATGTGTACCCCTATCACTGGTCAGACTCAAAGGGCATCCATACCTCGTGATAATGTTTTCCCACAAGAACCTTGCTGCTGTTGCTACCGTGTAATCTTTAGTTGGGGCTGCCTCTGCCCACCTTGTGAGATAATCTATGCAAGTGATGACATAACGTGACCCAGTCCTCCGTGCTTCCAGTGCAATAGGTCCTACAAAGTCTATCACCCACTTTTCAAAAGGCTCTGTGCTAGGAATAGGGCGCAAAGGCATTTCATCTCTCCTTCCTAGTTTTCCAATGCACTGACAATGGTCACACACTTTACAATAATCTCTGTAATCCTTGTACAAGGTTTCCCACCATAAACCTGCCATTAATATCTTGCACATGGTGGCATCACCTGCATAATGCCCACCCGCACTTCCTCCATGTGCTTCCTCCATGATGGCCAGGCATTCATGCTCTAAGACACACCTGCGCAAAACTTCATCACGTCCCAACTTGTATAAGTCTCCACTAATTAACATGTAGGGTGATGCGTATGGCCAACTAACTTTTTTTCCAATGCCTTCATTCCATCCGGTGCCACACCTTCCTTTAAGAATACTACAATCTCCTCTAAGTCTGAGGGGTGCGTGCCGCAACCTAAATAGTTGCGCGTCTGGCATTGCTTCCTCAATACTCTGTGCATCCTCCCCTGAATCAATTCTTGACAGATGATCAGGCCCATAGTTACTTTTCCCAGGTTTTACTACAATGGTGAATTCAAACTCTTGAAACAACAACACCCATCGACAGATGTGCCCTTGCAGAACAGGCTTGTTTACTAAATACTTCAATGCCATGTGGTCGGTGTAAAACACAAAGGGTGTTGCCAACAGATATTGTCGAAACTTGAAGAGTGTAGATCATTGACAATGCCTCGCACTCAGTTGTGGTATAATTCTACTCTGCTGGTGTCAGCTTCTTGCTTGCAAAATAGAGAGGATGATCAACAATCCCTTCACCTGGCTGTGCAAGCACTGCTCCAATGGCGGTCCCTAAGGCATCTACATGAACATGAAAGGGCTTGTCCCAAGAGGGAAACCATAAAATAGGCATGGTAATAAGCCTATCTTTTAATGTATCAAATGCCCTCTGTTGCGCCTCTCCCCAATGGAAGGCACTTTTATGTCTAAGCAGCTCCTCTAATGGTGTGGTGATCTTGGCATATCCCTTAATGAATTTTCTGTAATAGCCCACATGCCCAAGGAATCTGTGCACTGCGCTCTGGCTAGTAGGCTCCCTTAACCCCACAATAACTACAACTTTAGCGGGATCTACCAGTAAGCCCTCCTTACATATGATATGCCCCAATAAAGTCCCAAAGGGTGTAGCAAACACACATTTCTTAATGTTGAGGGATATCCTCAACTGCCTACACCTCTCAAACATTAACCTCAAATTGTCACAATGGTCTTTAACCAGACCATATACTATCCAGTCATCCAAATAGACCTGAAGAAACTTATGGATGAAGTCTTGGAATGCTTGCACCACTATGCGTGAAAAGACAACAGGTGCATTCTTCAACCCAAAGGGCATGACCGTATATGCAAAACTTCCCCACTCGGTGGTGAAAGTTGTCTTCTCCTGGTCTTCCTTTGCAATCCAGACTTGGTGGTACCCTGAAAATCCATCCGTAAAGGAGTAGATTTCATGCCCAGTGACTCCTTCCAAAATTTCTTCAGTGAAGGGGGTCAGAAATGGATCAATGATGCAAACTGCATTCAATTCCCTATAATCCACACAAATCCTAATCCACCCATATTTTTTGATGTTGATTACCATCAGACTTATCCACTCTGATTCTTCCACTGCCTTAATGATCCCAGAAGCTATCATTTTTTCTATCTCCTCCTTAACCTTCACACGTAAATTGGGATTCATCCGGTAGGGCCTTTTCCTGACCGGGAACTGCACCATCCTTCAGGTTTATCTTCATTTCCCCCAAGGAGTGGTGAACACCTTTGAGCTCATGATACCCGTGTGGAAATAAATCCTCAAATTCGTGCAACAGATCAATGATTTTCGATACTTCCTTCTCTATCCAGTAATCCCCAATAATAGCTTCCTTAGGTTCTTCTTCTAAACCGATGTTAACTTTCTTCATCTTTAAAGGCTCATGGTAGGCATGTGTGTGATCATCTACACTATCCACTACCTCACGCATCCCTACAGAATGGCTAACATCTAAGCTTTCTGATTCCTCTCCATCAATCACATATACCAACTTTCCCTTCTCTTTTTCCAAACATGCGTGCTCAAGCTGTAACTCTTCTGTTTCCTCAATTTCTTCAAAATGTGCCTCCAATCTAGTTCACCTAGTAACTCCAACAACCTATCTTCCATCCTGGCACTATCCCCCATGGTAAGGCACTTGATACCCTACAAGGCCTTATCAATCGATGGCTTGGTACTCTGATATTCAAAGGTTTGAATAAGGTCAGCCGTGAGCTCTTGCCAATTCCTTGTCTGGCGGCGTGTCTCCGAATGAATGTACCATGCATGCACAACCCTGCAGTGTAGAATACAACTTGTGCACCCAGAGGGATGGTGGAAAAGCTTCTGCACCTTCTCTCCAGACCCGTTCACACTCTTGGATATGGAAAGAGGTGGGCTCCTTCCCATGGTAGTCCTTGATGATGGTGGGTACATTACTCCTAGAAAATCTGACAGAGAGAGAAATTCTTACCTCATGCCATTCTAAAAGGCTCTCCTAATGTGTGGCCCACCACCGAGCTGTTGTGCCAAGCAAGACATAACTTAACATCTCCCTCCATTCCTTCTCATCCTTCCACTGAGCTTCTACCTCCTGCAGAAAGATCTCAGGGAAGGCTCCTCCTGAATACTTGGGTAGTTCTTTTCCTCCAAGGTGCCTAACCATGCGTGCCTTTGTTACCTTGGTCACCGACCCTCTCAACTACCATCCCATTAATTCATAAGTTCCATGCACCCAATTGTCACATGCCAGACTGGTGGTATCACTCACTGACTGAGCATCTTCAAACTAGATAACCCCATTAGTAGGGTGTATCATCTCAGGGTCTCTGATTGAGCACACATAAATCTTGTCCAGAACTTCTTCTCCCAATGGTTCAATATAGGGTGTCGAATTTCCATCAACCAGAGGTATAATGACCCATTCCTCCTTGTTCTCGAAGCTGATGTACCCTTTGTTGAACTGAAGGTCTGCATTATTCTTGTAACACCAAGGGTGCCCAAGTAGTGCTGGGAAATTGTCTGCCTCGGTGAGTGCCAAGACTTCGAAGTCCCCAGTAAACTTGGCTCCCTGGATAGTAATAGCTGCATCCTTCAAGACACCGATGGGCATTGCCTTAGTTTTGTTTTCCATATACAACACATTCAAAGATGGTTGTAATGTAGGTCTCCCCATCTGATGCCATGCATCCAAAGTCAGAACATTAACCTCTGTGCCTGTGTCAATGAGGATATTGCTGAGGAGCCATCCATCTACAACTACATTCAACGTAATCTCCTTGTCATAGTCGAGGCTGTGAGGGGGAAGGTTCACGTGCAAGACCTATCTCTCATGCTCTTCTCTGGTGTGTGGTACCTTCTCTCTCAACTAGGATCCTAGCAAAGGAATGATGTTCTCCTGCCTTAGCATTTTACACACCTCCTTGACC
Organism: Taxus chinensis; assembly: GCA_019776745.2. NCBI lineage: Eukaryota > Viridiplantae > Streptophyta > Pinopsida > Cupressales > Taxaceae > Taxus > Taxus chinensis. The sequence goes on from CM034156.1 coordinate 387,718,378, forward strand.
TCATCCAGGTCATCCTTTTGTGCCTTGACTCTCCTTCCTTGTTCCTCCTTTCTGGATTGCTCCTTTAGACACTGGATCTCCCCTTGTAAGCTTCGAATAACATCCATGGTGTCTTGATATATCTCCTTCTGATGCACGGGGTCTAGATATTTTCCATGAATGACCTCCTCCCTCGTAACCAGGGTCTTCTGTCTTGGTACCTCTCTTACGCGTGTGGCTTCTGCCCTTGTTGTTACCAAGACAGGCTCTAAACCTTCATCCCGTGTTACCTGAGGCATCCACTATATGTCTACCTTCTTAATACTGACCATCGCAGTGCCCTTGTCCTTCTGGTGCTGCTGATTCATATGCTCAAATAATTCTAGGCACTCCTCATACTTATGCTTCTTTCACACCATGAGCACTGCATCAGGTCTGAGGCACTCATGCTTGTAATGTTCTGTAGATCCACAGTTGAAACATGTTCCATGTGGGAACTCACTCCTTCCTCCATGGTTACCTCAACCATGGAATCCTCCTCGAAAACCTCTTCCATGTGCGCCTCCATCTACGTGCTCCTCATAATGGTGATCATCATTTTTAGAACCACTGGTAATGCTGGTCTTGCACACCCCATGATCAATGGCCTCATGGATCTGATCAATGAGCCTACAGTCCTTAGTATCATGGGTTGTGGAGGTGTAAATTTTACAATAACAAGATACATTCTTCCTGATCATGCACTGCAGCAAGGGACATCTACTTGCATCATGGTCCCCATGACAGATCTCACAATCTACTGTCACAGTGCGTACCATCCTCTGGGGGAAATTATCCTTAACGTGCCCCTCTATTTCACAATCCATGCACCACAAACCACTGAGTCTCATGGACTGAGTTCGCAGATAATTTTTCCAAGTGTTTGGCCATAGCAGCAATCTGAGCCTCCAAGAATGGGCTAACGCCAGTATCAATACTACCAATAGCCTCAGTGCATGCAAGGTAGCTTCCAATGCTTCACATGGGTCTGTAAAAGTCTTATGAGACAAGGCCCTTCTAAAAGGGGTGATCAATCCTCCAACAAACCACTGTGCATGCTGAGAAGGATGGATATCATATGATAATTTAGACAAGAGAGTTTTAAAGTGTGCATCATACTCCCACACACTCTCTGCCATTCCTTGTTGAATCTCCTTCAAAGTGCTAATGCTTTTCTACTCGAACTCAGGAATGTGGAACTCTACCAAGAATGCATTCTTTAAGGTAGTATAGTCCACCACCATTTGATGAGGGTCATACTTTCTATACCAGCTATGCACGTGCCCTTACAATGTGGTCACAAACTGACTAGCCTTTCATTCTGGTGTTGTGATACCCTTCACGTGCCATAGCAGCTCACATTTGTGAACATGTTCCACTACATCCTCAATGCCCCTATAATCTGGAAAATGTAGAGACATTTCAAAGAATACTTGAGGTGGTGGCTGGGGTCCCTGTCCTCCCGAGCCTGATCCTTGGTTCCCACCAGTGTTTCCTCCACCACCTGATCCACCAGGTCCACCGGGTCCTATGCCTCTAGAGCCACCAGATCCACTAGAACCACTGGGTCCAATAGGGCCTGTAGGAGCTGTGCCAAGTGCCCCCATGGTCCCACTGAACTATGCACTGATGGTCTGTGATAGCACCCCACTACCACTACTTTGTCCCGTGCCACTCCCTGATGTGAGACCGAAAGCTTGTATACTTGCCCCTTGTCCAAAGACTCCTCCAAATACTAGAATATGTGCAGCCATAGAAGAAGGAACCAAAAAATTATACCTCCTAGGTGTGGATCTGTCTCTTCCACTGATATCAACTGGGTCAATAACACTTCTTCCTGGATTGGGAAAACCAAGTGCCAGGGCTCGGTCACTAGGTGGGTTCAGATATGCACCAACGACTCTCCTTTCTCCGTGTGATGAACTCTCACCAGAAGCCAAAGGGGTCTCCCTCATGTGCTTGCCAAGATGGGGTAGCATAGACTACTCAGGTTCCACATCCTCCACGTGAACCTCAACTCCTTCCCGCAATGTCTGTCTCCATAGATCCATCACACTAGCAGCCTCACGTCATCTAGCAATCTCCCTTTCACGTGCTTCACTATACTTGAGCTGCCTTTCTTCCCTCTCCTTTTCTGTCATGATATCTACCATCTTCCTCCACCCAAGCTCCCTTACCCAGTGCTCAGAATGGTTTAGCTGGCCATTGGGAAAGCCTCTAAACTCATGGTAACCATCAATATCTTCATAGCTAGAGGAATAACACGTAGAAATGTTCCTCTAGGTTCTCACAGAAATTCAAACTCAGCAACCTCTGGACAAGAATACGTGGAAATGGCATATTCTAGAGTGTAACTAGTCAGTACTCCTCTCCACCAATGATCTACAGCATGGGTCCATGTCAGATCTGCATCCTGCAACCTTTGGTAGTCTTCTTTGGCCCATACATGTGATCCATAATGCCAACTTGATCTAGACATATAGGCTGAAAGCCATTCATATAGTTCTACTGGGAAGCAGCAGAAGAAGGTCTCATACAGATCATGGTAGAGGTTCTCTTCTACCCATCTACGTGTATTAAACTCAGGTCCAGTGTTGTATCTCTGAGAAAATTCATCCTCCGTGCTCTTGAACCACGATTCAACATTTTCCAATGTCAACCGCTCTGTCATTACTCATTACACAGATCATGATGTATGTTATATCCCACTACAACTTTGAAAAGAGGTCCCGGCAATGGAACCAAGATGTAGTCAGTTTTACCCCCATTATAAAAGGAAGGAACCCCATGCGTGCCAACCTATCACCCAGCAGAAGCTGAGCACTCACCCGAGGCACGCGCGGGTACCGAGTCTCTCTTTTATGTGAGTTTAGCGGGAAGCATCATCTATGATTAGTGTAAGAGTTTTTAGGAGGGAAGTTAAGACAAACAAGAACCATAGGGCTCAGAATGGCCTCTAGATCCTTGCAGTCACTTCAGACCGAGTACTTTAACAGAATCCAGAACATGCATTATGACAGAAAGAATTATACAAGCATTCATACATAGCATGAAAGGAAAGAGAACTCATATGAGAGAAATGTGCATTAAAACCATTGATATCCATGTCTATATATAACAGGTAACCTCATTATATTCATTGATTCATTACAGAGAGTCACAGAGAGTAGACCACAGTCATGCATATCACTGGATGTATGTAACTAAGCTAACAGAAAAAGAAAAATTACAACTCCATGCTTAGTGCATTCTTTCCTGAATACAAATATCCCCTCACAGTAATTCTACAGAGCTCCACTCACTCTCTAACCCGCTATACCTCATACTTCTAGATCTATCTTTTACTCCGTAGGCACTTGTATTTATAATTCTCCTGCACTACCAACTCACCTTCCAGTGCCCTCAGATCTGGTGCCAAGTGTCGAATGTGGTCCTTTATGTGAGCATGCTCCTCCAGGCCTGAGCTTTCCACTCCATCTCATGATGATCTTCTAGAAGATTCCATCTGGGGCATGCTCTTTCCTGGGCTAGCCTATCACCAGGTTGGCATCTTATCCGTGTGCAACTGATCACACTTTTCACGAGTTCTGCCCTGGGTTCCTAAATTGACTAAGTCCCGAGCCTCCTTTCACACGTCGTGCAAGCTATGTGCTTCCTTAACTCTTTCTTTGACACATTTTTTCCTTGCGTGCCTTTTCATAACTGGGACCCTACGTGCCCACATGCCTTCATACTTGGTTAATATTACAGGGGTCCTTTTTAATGGAAATTGTATCTTTTCAACAGTGCGCCTCCCATTTATGTCATTAATAGGCGGTATTTCCTTTACAAAAGAGGATTTCAAAAGTCGATAAGTTATCATTCTCGTGAATGATTGTGGAAGCTATGTGATCATCCATCAGCATACCTAATCTATGACCCAATTAAATATGAAGCACCACAGCTATGCTCATAGCACATTCCTCATTTTTGGACAATTGTTCCCTACTCAGTGATTTAATTTAATGTGATAATTAAATATATATTTTAATGAAATTAACTAGACAATATATAATATGATAAAATATAGTGCAAATACATAATTAGTTAAATGCTCAAGAAATGTACAGACTATAAGAGAATGGCAAGAGATAAGTGACTTAGTTGATTTGTATCTGATCTATAGCTAGTCAGGACTATGTGTACATTGGATGCATGATAACATAGATATAAGATAATTGTAGGAGGCTAACACTAAGAGTTATGGATCTCATGCACTTAATTGGGATATGAGCACCCACAGGAGGACAGAGGAACCTGTATGTTGGTGTCTGAACTTTGGGTGTTGCATAAATCTATGAAAATAACATTGGGATGTAAATATCCCTTCTGATATTCTAGGTATGTGCCTATTGGATCCCTTGTAGATACTATGATTTTATGAGCCGAATGTTACCTTCATTGTTATCAAGTTTTTATCACACTTGTAACCTAAGAAGAGATCAAACCAATATGGTTTGATTACCTATTTAAATCCTTCACGAATAAATCAAATATTCCAAGTAGATTAGGGCATATGTAAAATCTTGTGAAGTCAAACATGACCCTGACAGTCTTCCCAAAGAGTGAACTGTATTACCGAGTGCTGCAACATATTCTAGAGGTCATGGACAAGGTTTACTAGTTTTTGTGTGTGAAATATTTTCCTTAATTTTCCCTCACGCTAATGCTTGCCAAGATAGTGGGATGTAGCTAGATTATATGCAAATGTGTGAATATAGAATTCAGAAAGGTTTCCCTTCCTATGCATTAGTATAGCATCCTAACAATGAGATTCCTTTTAATGGTAATGGGATAGTATGTAGATGTGATTTCCCCTTAATGAATTGTCATCTAGAATAATAGTGCCAAATCTAAGCTGTATATATATGGATCTCTTGCTTCAATTTCAACACTAGTAGACATTTTAAGGGTTTGAAAGGCAAACTATACACACAAGATAAGATGGTTTATTGATTAAACTAAAAAGGCTGACCATAAGATTAATTAATCAATAATGGTTAATTACATTAATTAAAATAGGATTATAAGTGCCCAAAATGGACACAAATGCTTGGGCCCTAGTGAATCTAGAGATGGGCGACAAAGTAAGTCCTGGAATTAACAAGTGTCGACATATGTGACCAAGATAAGATGGATAGGGATAGCTAATTAACCTCACCAGAAATGGATACACTAATTATGACAAAATGATAGCAGAGAATCACAAATCGTGTAATTTTAGTATCAAAGAACATAGATGAGTCAAAAGGATGGTGTCACCAGTGAATATTTTCTCCTATGTTAATATGGTCATAGCACCAACTATGTGAATTCAAACCTACTGTACGGCATAGTATAAATAGTAATACATGTAGAAGAAAATTTTGTAGTCTACATTTTCCCCCCTCGAATGTTTATGGGGTAATAGAAGAGGTTCAAGTAGATGCAAAAAAGGAGAGTAAGGAATATACCATGTATAGAGTTTAGAGAAGCCATATTACAAAGTGGTGACTCAGATAATCATGCACTTTAGACATTTTACTTATCTCGTGTCTCATATTGACTAGTTTAGAAGGTGCCCTTGCACTAAAGCGAATTACTAATTAAACCATGTCCTTTGGCCTTATTATTTATTTTATTTGGTAATTTATGACCTATTGCACCCATATTCCCATCCATTTTATGTACATCCCATGTTATTTTATCCTCTGTTGGGGTGCCCAAATTTAGTACCTGGAAAGCACCCTAGAGGATCCTTTTAGAGAATGTGATCCCAGCATACTTTTTGGGCCTCTTCTAGCTCATTTTTCATCTTTATATTTCTTTTGGATGGCCTTTTCAAAAAGGGTAAAATTACATAAATTAGATTCAAGTTAACCCTATAAATATGTATTCATTTTTACCCCTCATTACAAAAGAAAGGAACCCCATGCAGCACCGGCTTGTCACCAAGCGGGTGTTGGGCACTCACCCAAGGCACACGCGAGTGCCGAGTCTCTCTTTTATGTGATTTTAGTGGGAAACATCATCCATGATCCATGTTTAAGAGATTTGAAAGGAAGTAAAACATACAAGCACTATAGAGCTTCAGAATGGCTTCTACATCCTTGCAGTGATTTCAGACAGAAAGAGCTTTAACAGATTATGATAAATTATACCAAAACAGAAAGAATTTGTATAAGACATACATACTTAATCATAAACATAAATGAAAAAGAACTATGACAAATATGTATGCATCAGAATCATCAATGTTCATATTCAAGTAAGTTGGTAACCTCATTACATTCATGGAGCCATTACAAAGTATGTCATAGAGAAGTAGACCATAGTCATGCATTATATCTGGACTCATATGGCTAGGCTATCTGAAAGAATTTTATAATCCCCATACCCTTGATACATCCTTTCCTAAGCATAATTACCCAAACTAACAAATTTCTTGCAGTATTTCTGCAGAGCTCCACCCTCTATCTATTTCTCTCTATCTTTTACTTCTATAGGCACTTACATATATAGGCTTTCTGGACTACCAACTTATCCTCCAGTGGCCTTAGATCTGATGCCAAGTGTCTGAATGTGGTCCTCCATCCAAGCATGCTCTTCCAGGCCTGAGCTTTACACTTTTTACGATGATGTGCTTCTAGAAGCTTCTACTATGCATGCATGCTCCTTCCTGGGCCAACCTATCACTAGGATGACACCTTATCCACTCTGCATGCACCAGTCGGGTCATGATTTTCATATGTTATACCCAAAACATTCCCAATATGGCTAAGTCATGAACCCTGGGTTTTGTCTGCACGTGTGCTACGAGTTTCCTTAAAGCCCTCATTAAATCCTTCCATGCGCACTTTATCCTTGTGCCCTTTTCTTCAACTAGGCCCTGCGTGCCTATGTGCACCTTTTTTTACTTAGCCAATATTTTAGGGGCCCAACATCTACCCCACACTACGCTTGTTCTCCATCTACAGGAACACTTCTCCAATGAAAAGAAAGAATACAATAGACTTATGCCTTGGGACAAGAATAAGGGGATGAAAGAATAGGGAAAGAAGAAATAATTGGGAAGTGATGGAATCACTACAATAAGCTAGCAAAATCCTTTTGCAAGTCGAGCCTCCAACTTGTTCTAGGAATTGACTTCATTTTGTGCTCTTTGATAGAGGTCTCTGACCAAGGTGCTCACCTTCTCACAAATCTTAGTCCATTTCCTTATGTGCTTATGGTGTTAGAAATTTTCTCTAACTCTTTGCCTACATCAACCAGTTTTTGATTGAACTCCTTAAGGTTTCAATAGCTTCATATTTTCTTTTGACCTCAGCAAGGATTTTGTCCCTTTCCACCCTATTTCCCTTTATTATTTTCTTGAAAATCCTTGAGTTCTAATTCATGCAGTGGTGACCAAGATGCCTACCACTTTGTCTTTATCCACGCAATTATCGTATGTGGCCTCAGTAGTCCAGGAAGCAACTTTTATATCAGCAAGAACCTTGTTATACTTAAGATACGAATGCCACAACTTTCAATTTTTCTTCTTTATCAAAGCACGCTGCCACTTCTTCTGTAGACTCCAAGGCTAACAGCTACCTCTCCATGGTGAGGATTCTTGTTAAATCCTCCAAGCATCCCAAGGTATATATATACTTCTACACAGAGGTTGCTAGGTCTAGATGTTTCAACACTATAGCATTATTAATGGAATCTACCTTTTTGTATACTGCACATACTTTAGCCTTCTCATCTTTTAACTCGCGCTGCAACTGGGTGTTGATTAGTTTCTCTTGACTTAGCTCCTTTGCCCTTGCAGCTAGCTCTTCCTCTTTCTTCTTCAGGTCCTCCTCCATAGGTCTTTGATTCTATCATTCCACCCAAAGAGTCTAGATTTGACCTTCAATGGAGACCTTGTTGAGAATGTTACACAATTTTTCATCTGAGAGCTGCTAAGCATTAACCACTAGGATTGTCTTCTCTTGGTCCTGGTAATGTTATTATTAGCCCCGTGGCTTACTTTCAAATTTTGTCTCATCAAGATGGGACTCAATTTCCCATGAGAGAATCTTCCTCTGTCTGTGGGTATGTAGCCTCCTTATCAAAAGATAGACATTGCCACGAGATCTCCTCTGACTAGAATCGTGCTTTAGAATCACACGCACGAAACACTTTGTTGGGGTCATAAATATAATCCATCCCTAGCCTCTCCTCCCCTGCGTGCCTTCCTCCCATGCACGTGACTTTAAGAATACTTATAGTTAAAATGGGGCCTCTAATGCTGTCCTTGGTCCCTTTCGTGCACTCTCCTTCCTATCTCTTTGTTCAACACCGGCTCAGCGATGCATTCCAACTTCTCCTCCACCAAGGTCTCAATGTTCATTGTTTCTTATCTCTCTGCCACCTTGGTTATTTGTTCTAGTGTAACGCTTGGGGCCTTCTACTTCTTCACACCAACATCCTCACTTCCCATGTCTCTGGGTACCTCTCCCTTCTTGCCTGGATACCTTGTGCCACATGAAAAGGAACCCCTGTTTCTCTTCTTCGCCTTCTTCTTCTAAATCATGCACATTGAAAATAGGTGGAACTTGATCTTTTTCAAGTTTGTCTTTCCTACTAACATCTTCTTCACTATCATCTTCTTCACCTATGTATTTCTCCAAACTCCCAGTTTCTTTTGAGGCAGTCTCCTCATTCTATCCTCTGCTTCTTCCTAGCCACAGGGGATTCTGGTGTAGGTGAATTTTTTTCTTCTTTTCCCGAGGACTCCTTGTTTGATGTATTTTCTAGCTCCAGAGTCTTTTCTTTTACTATGGGCCTCTTCTTACTGTGAATACATACTTGTTCATAGCACTTGTACTAGTGGAACCTATTACCTGTGTATCCACCACACTCGGTATTTTCTTCTCTGGATATTTTTCCTCCCACTTTGGCGCATTTTTCTATTCCTATTAGTTGAGATCCTTAAGTATAGGCACCTCGTTCTCTAGATATGTTCCCTTTTTATATTTGGGTCTTATGTAGAGGTATACAAATGCCATGGATCCTCCTACACTTGGGAAAAGTCATGGGACCTTGTTAACATTTGAACTTGATGCTGACACGTACCTCTCCATGTATGCACACTTTCTCAGGGTAGACCAACCCTTTACACATTTCCCTATAGTCTCAGTCTAGATTACCAAGGTCTAGTTTTTAGGTTCTTGGATTCTTTGAAGCTATTTACTCCCACTTGGAAAGTATTGAGCTGTGAAGGCAAAAGGGGATCTTGCACCATGGGCTCCATGTCTCATCCATTAGTCTAAATCTACCCAAGTAGAAATGTTGGTACACAGAAAATTCAGCTTCTCCTTTTTTGGCCACTGGCAGTTGTTTGAGGAATACTCCATTCCACCTCCGAATGTGTTCCTCAGGCATGCATACCATTTCTCTAGGCGCACCTTGTGCACGGTCATCATAGTGTCACATGACATATTTTTCAAATCTCTTTGCGGGTGAAGGGTCCTTAGTAGGGCATTCCCACATGAAATGTGTCTGACATGCATCAAGTTACCCCAATCTCTTAAAATATAATGGTTAGCAGGACATTACCAAAAAATATCATGTCACCTTCCTTCATGCAACTTCACAATCTCATCCAGCGATGAATGCAGACAAGTTATAGATGGTGCCCTTCTGAAATTTTCCTATAAACATGTAACCATGTCTTATTCACTTGGGTCCATCTCTCTTGGCCATTTAAATTTGTCACTAGGTGTGGTGTCCATCTTCATTATCTAGGTCCTTGATGTCTATGATATCATAGTACCTTGACCCCTTTTTATATGTGTAGGTAGTGAAAGTTTCCTTAATTTCCTCTTTATATCCTAGGTCATCTTCCAAACCATCTCCTTCATAGATGAGGCCTGTAAAATGTGAGATGAGCTGAGGGGTAATCCACGTCTTGTGCCCTGCGAAATGGAAGTAGTTTTCATGTACATGTGACATCATCCATTGATATAGGTGCTCAGGCACTCAAATATGTGTGGTCCTCTGTGCACTCAAAAATCCTCAAAGAGTAATAAGGGTTACCATCGCCCAAGTTGCAAAACAAAACAATGACATGAAAAGGGAAACACAAGAAAAGAAATGCATAAAGGAAATTCTAAACTAAATGGAAAAACTTCCTTATTTACAAACACCAAGAAGACTTATTCATAGTAGGGCTTCAACATACTCCCATTAAAGTGTCCAGGAAATTTTATTCCATCCAACACTTGTAACTAGAACGCGCCTGAATCAAGGATGTACAAGATTTTATAAGGACCTAACCAATGGCCCTTCAACTTTATAGGATGGCGCAGAAACTTAGAATCATACAGCAAGACCATCTAGCTAACCTCAAACTTCTTGTTTCTGATGTGGTAATCATGCCATGCTTTTTGCTTTGCTTTTTCTGTTGTTTGGCTCCACCTAGTGAGTGATCGTCTTTCATCTAGCTTCATCAGGTCATTGATTATTTATTCTAGTGATTTCTCATCAGCTATCCCTCCTACATGTGCTATTTGTAGAGAAGGTAACATGAATTCAAATGGAAGATTAACTTCCATGCCAAACACCATTTGAAATGGTGTGGCTTTGTTTAGCCTTTTATAAGTTGTCATGTAAGCCCATAATATGGTTGATACCTTTTCATTCCAATCTTGTCTTCCAACATCATAAATCTTTGTTAAGGTATGACTCTGTATTTTGTTAAATGTTTTCGCGGTTCCATTTGCTTGTGGGTGATAAGGGGTAGTCTTGTGATGAGCTACCATGAACTCTGCTAACATAATCCTCATAGTATCATTCAAGAAATGGGTACCCCTATCATTGGTTAAACTTAAAGGACATCCATACCTTGTGATAATGTTCTCCCACAAAAATCTTATTGTTGTGGCTACTGTGTAGTCTTTATTTGGGGCTGCCTCTACCCACCTTGTCAAATAGTTTGTGCAAGTGGTTACATAACGTGATCCAGTCCTACGCGCTACTGGTGCAATAGGGCCTACAAAGTCTATTGCCCATTTCTCAAAAGGTTTAGCACTAGAGATAGGGCATAAAGAAATTTCATCTCTCCTTCATGTATTACCAATGTACTGACAATGGTCACATGCCTTACAATAGTCCTTGCAATCCTTATACAAAGTTTCCCACCACAATCTTGCCATTAAAATTTTATGCACGGTGGCGTCACTTGCATAATGTTCACCCACACTTCCTCCATGTGTTTCCTCTATGATGGCGAGGAACTCATGCTCTAGTACACACCTGTGCAAAACTTCATCACGCCCTAACTTGTATAAGTCCCCACTGATCAACATGTAGGGCACGACACGTATGGCTAGTTGCTTTCTTTCTAATGCCTTCATCCCTTCCGGTACCACACCTTCCTTTAGGAATACTACAATCTCCTCCAAATTTGAGGGCATGCATCACAACCTAAATAGTTACACGTCTAGCATAACCTCTTCAATACTCTACGTGTCCTCTGCTGAATCAATTATTGATAGATGATAAGGTCCAAAATTACTCTTTCTAGGCTTCAAAGCTACCGTAAACTCAAACTCTTGAAATAATAGCACCCACTAACATATGTTCCCTTGTAGAATTAGCTTTTTCACCAAGTACTTTAACGCCATGTGGTCAGTGTAAAATATAAAGGGTGTTGCTAGCAGATACTATATGAACTTGAAAAATGTGAAGATCATTCACAATGCTTCACACTCAGTTGTGGTGTAATTCTACTCTATTGGTGTCAACTTCCTACTTGAAAAATATAGAGGATAATAAAAAATTCCTTCTCCTAGTTGTGCAAGCACTACTCCAATGGTGGTTCCTGAGGCATCTACATGAACATGGAAGGGCTTGTCCCAAGAGGGAAAATGTAATATAGGCACGGTGAGAAGCCTATCCTTTAATGTGTCAAATGCCTTGAGTTGTGCCTCTCCCCAATGGAAAGCACTTTTATGTTTGAGAAATTTTTCTAGAGGCACGGCTATCTTGGAATACCCCTTGATGAATTTCCTTTAATAACCTATATGCCCAAGAAATCCACACACTGCGCTTTGGTTAGTAGGCTCCCCCAATCCCACAATAACTATAACCTTGGCAGGATCTACTATCAAACCCTCCTTACATATGATATGCCCTAATAACGTCCCAAAGGGGGTAGAAAAGACACTTTTTAATGTTGAGGGATATCCTTAACTGCCGACACCTCTCAAACATTAGCCTCAAATTATCACAATGGTCTTTCACTAGTCCATACACTATCCAATCATCTAGATAAACCTGAAGGAATTTGTGGATGAAGTCCTAGAATGCCTGAACCACCATACGTGAGAAAATAGCATGCACATTGTTCAACCCAAAGGGAATGATCGTGTATGAAAAACTTCCCCATTTAGTGGTGAAATTTTTCTTCTCCTGGTCTTCCTTTGCAATATGGAGTTGGTGGTACCCCAAAAATCCATTCGTAAAGGAATAGATTTTGCTCCTAACGAATCCCTCTAAAATTTATTCAGTGAAGGGGGTTGGAAAGGGATTGATGACACAAACTACATTTAGCTCCCTATAATCCATGCAGATCCTAATCCACCCATCCTTCTTGATGTTGATTACCATTGGACTTATCCATTCTGATTCTTCCACAACTTCAATGATCCCAGAAGCTATCATTTTTTCTATCTCTTCCTTTACCTTTACACTTAAATTGGGATTCATCCGGTAGGGTCTCTTCCTAACTAGGCGTGCACCATCCTTTAGCTTTATCCTCATCTCCCCCAAGGAATGGTGGATGCCTTTGAGCTTATGGTACCCACATGGGAATAAATCCTCAAATTCACACAAAAGATCAATGATCTTAGAAACCTCCTTCTCCGACCAGTAATCTCCAATAATAGCTTCCTTAGGTTCTGTTAATGTGAAATCACATCACCCCCAAATGATTTCTATAGGTCTACTTTTCTAAGGTAGAGTCATTTGGTGTGATTGTATAACATTAAACTTTCCCCAAGGTGTGGGACCTTGCAAAATGGCAAAGCTCTCCAGATTGAAGGTTGGTTCCTTATTCCTCTATTTAGGTGCATACATAGAAACTTGCATAGGATCTATTCTTAATCCTAATCTACACTTTACCAAGGAGACAGAGATAGAAGGAATATAGAAATTAAAACAAAGCTAAACTATGAGGTGATGCACCAAAGGAATGATGACCACTTGTTTTGCTAATAGACACAAACCAACAAAATACATACAATAAACAAGCACAAATAGCCAGATATATAATGGGAGACCAGATAAAAGCAAAAGAGACAAGAGAGATGTGTTTTATTACTCCTTAGATTGATATAATCCATTACAAAGTAGCCAAGAGGTGGAAATGTAATGCAATTTTGATGGAAGGCCTGAACCCCACAGATCCCTTTTCTAGGAGGAGGGAGCCTACAAAATGAAGAATGTCCAACCCTTTATAATGAATCTTGCCCCCGTATTTATAGATTCAATCCTGAAAGAAGAAAGAGAGAGATAAGTGGGAAAAATAGGTTGAAACTCAAGCACCACTATTAATGCCTCTGATGAAATCTCTCCCCCAAATTCATCTTTACTGCATCAATCTTTGGTTTGAAACCTTGAAGGAAGAGGAATTAGTGAAATAGATCAAATATGATCTGGTTGTTGAGGCAAGAAGATCCCACATTGAAATCCTGAAGATGTTTCCTCCATTTTTCTTCACCTAACCTCCTCAAAATTAAAGTTTCAGACCTCAATGGCATGGGTGAGGCCGAGATCTTTCCAGCGGCATCAAATTTGCAATATTTCAAGCCCTGAGTCAAAAGATATGCCCCTTCAAAGTTTGTATCGGGTCCGTACAGGAGGGCGGGAAAATAACTTAAAAAATGGGTCCCCTTTTGATATGGGATATGTGGCAGCTAGATTGGAACAAAATTTGGGCCTACAGACCAACAATTTATCTTTTGCCCCTTCTTTTGATTCTCGCTTTGGCTTTGACTCGGGCCTAGATGTTGACTTTTTTCTTGGGCAGAGTTGCGGGCCATTTTGTAACTTTAACCCCTTGAAACATCACCATACTGATACTTGGCATTCTCCACCTACACCTTTATACTTAGCCAATTTTGAGGCCCTTTTCTATCTGCTTTTTGACTTTGTTTTCTATTATGCTAGATCATGGTCAATCCAATATTTGGCACGGGGGAAAAAATATGGATAACAATTTGGTGACTCACAGGGGTATCTGCTTGCTAGATGAAAATACTAATTGCCTTGTCATATCCGTTGGGCATGGAGTCATGAGTGATAGCCTGCTACTGATTTGAACTTTGAAAACTAACCCCTTGGCTGCTTAAAAACCCATTAGAACTGAAACTGATCTTGACCAAATGCCAAGTCCAAACACTACATGAGAGCAATAAAACAACACCACACTATTTACAAAATTTGAAATCATACATGTTCTAAATGGAACATGTAGAGTGTGCAAAGAACTTAGGAGAAAGGCAATCTGCACTATAACAAGACAATGTGCATAAGCACTTAGAGGAAAGATAAAACTAAACTAATATGTACAGGATGAGAACTTCCCTTTTAGTATCACTACTTAAGATAGATCCCATTTATTGGAATCTGTAACTCTTCACCCTCCAATGTAGACAATTGGAAATCATTTCTACTTTTACATCTTGTGATCATATAGGGACCACTCTAGATGGCATCAAATTTGAAATGCCTTCCTGGTTTCACTCGATCTACATCCCATTTCAAAACCAGGTCTCCTTCCTGGAAGGTCCTTGCTTTTGTCTTCTTGTCAAAGAATTTCTTGATTGAATCCTGATTCTTCTCTATTGCTTAGAGAACGTGCTCTCTGGTTTCTTCTAATTCTATTAGCTTCGTATACCTGGCCTCCATTAGTCCAAATTCAGACATCTCTAGTTTCTTCACGAGCTCCAATCCTAGCAACTCAAGTGATATAGGCAACATTGCATTTTTCCCATAGATGAGCTTGAATAGAGAGCTTCCTATAGATCTCTTAGGCGTTATTCTATTAGCCCATAAGGCCATTTTGAGCTTTGTGTTCCAGGTCCTTTTATTCTCATCAAGAGTTCTTTTGATGATCTTTAGCAGGTTCTTGTTTGTGGACTCAGCCTGGCCATTACCTTGAGGGTAATAGTTTACTGAAGTACTCAAATAAGTCCCTTTCTTAACAACCCATCTTGTGATCTTGGAACCTATAAATGCTAATGCATTGTCTGATATGATGGTGGCTGGCACTCTAAATTTGGTCACTATCCCTTTATAGAAATCCAAGATACTAGAATCATTTACTTCCTTGAGTGCCACTGCCTCGGTCTATTTCGTGAAATAATCTGTCACTGTTAGGATCCATTCATGACCTTGGCTTGAGTTTGGATTGATGAATCCAATGAAGTCCAATCCGCATTACATGAAAGGTTGGTCAACTGAGATTGGGTGCAATGGAAGTTCTTCTAGACTCTCCTTGCCTTTAAATAATGCAAAATTCTTACACCTTTTGATCCATGTGTAGCAATCACTAAACACTTTGGGCCAATAATATCCTACTTTCATGATTTTGAGTGCTATCACTCTTGGAGCAAAATGACCTCCAAATACTTTAACATGGAATTCTTGTAGCACTCTCTCTACTTGATTTGCCCCAATGCATCTCAGCAGAATACCATTGATGTCCCTCTTGAACAAAACACCATCAATAAGAACATATGGGATGGCCTGTAGCCTGAAATGCCTTCTTTTTTATTTACTTATCCCATGAGGACACATGCCTATTCGAAGGAAGTGCACCATGTCTTGGGTCTAACAAGGAGCAGATACATCATCTCTCCCTTCTTCTTGATCATCTTGTAGAACAAAAACAACCTTCTTTTCACTGTTTGTTTCATCTTGTTGACCTAAGGCTAGTTTTTCACATAACCCCTTCCCATGGACCATCTTGGTGACCTTGATCTTAATGTCATATTCCATGAAATGAGTGATCCATCCTGCATGATTCTCATTCAGGTCCTTACTGAGAAGGAATTATTTAACTCCCGCATGGGAGACCAATAGTTGGATTTTTTGTTTGGAACCAAATGCTTAAACTTCTTCAATCCTCTGATTACCGCCAAGACCTACCTCTCAATGAAGGAGTACCTTACCTCATAATCTTCAAGACTCTGGCTAAAGAAAGCAATTGGTTATTCTGTAATTTCTTTGCTCCGCTATACCAAGATTGCAGAAATTGCGTTGCTGCCACCAAAGGCATACAATATGAAGTCTTTGGAAAAATCTAGGTTCACAAGAGTTGGGGCCTGTGATATGGCTTCTTTGACGACCTCAAAACTTGTTTTTCCTTCAGTTTTCCACCTAAATGTTAATCTCTTCTTCAACATCAATGTTATTGGCTTAACAAGGGCAGTAAATTTTGGAACAAACCTATAGACAAAATTGATTTTTCCCAAGAAGATTTGAAGAGCGTTCTTGTGACTTGGCAATGGCAATGCTCTTATTGCTTGAACTATTTCCGGGTCAATTTCCAATCCTTCCTTTGATACGATATGGTTTCGAATCTTTCCTTCATGGGCCAAGAATATGCATTTTTTGGGGTTCAGTGACACCCCAAAACTCTTGCATCATTGGAACACCTGCCTTAGGTGGAAGAGATGATCTACTGCATTTTTGGAAAACAATGTAATGTCATCTAGATAGATCAACACTACTTTGTTGATCAGCCCCTTGAATTCCATATTCATTACCCTCTGAAAATTGGCTCCAATGTTGGATAATCCAAATGGCATTTGCCTGTAGGCATGGGTGCCCCATTTGGTAGTGAAAGATGTTTTGAATTGATCATCTTCTTTTACCATGATCTGGTTGTACCCTGAGTAGCCATCTAGGAGGGAGAACCTTTCTAACCCAGACACTATTTGCAAGATCTGCTCCATTGAAGGGAGTGGGTAGTGGTCTTTGAGGGAGGCTCTGTTCAAATCCTTGAAGTTAACACACAGCCTAGTTTCTCCATATTTCTTCCTGACTGGGACTAGATTTTTAACCCAACTTGAGTGTTTGATTGGAAATATGATGCTTGTATCTAGTAGCTTGTACATCTCCTTCTTCATCAGAGGCTCTATATGTGGGTTGACTAGTCTCTACTTTTTCCTAATGGGATGAGTAGCTGGATCCAATTCGATTGTGTGTTGTGATACCTTTGGATTTAACCCCCTTAGGTCTTCATAACTCCAAGAAAACACATCAAGGAATTATTGGAAAAGTTGTATGAATTCATACCTTTCTTGTTTGGTGGCCACTTTGCCAATTTGAAGTGTTTTGTCTTCTCCAACTGGGATTGACTCTGAATCTTCTCCTTTGATCTGCATGTTAGCCTTCTCTTTTCTGAACTGATCCATTAGGATTGAAAATAGATTCCAATGTCACTAAGCCTTTGGGAAGCTTGTTTGTATGCAGTTGTACTATCTGATTCATCGTACTGCTGCTCTATTCTGCTCTGGTTTATAGCTGAGAATTTATCTTCTTCTTGTAGAAAGTTAATGATCTGTTGACCATTCTCAAAAAATTGTTAGCATGTATTATTATCTAGCACTACTGGCCTCACAACCACATGGATATGTGGTTTTTCTCTGTCCCTCTTGATGCTATCAACCACATCAAACATTTCTCTAACTGCTGCAAGTCTATCAGCTGCTTCATTCTCCTTCCTGGGTATGGACACAATACTAAAGGCCTCAAAATTCTCCATGAGATCCCATACCCTACTCTTGTAGTTTTTGAGTAGGTCATTTTTGACATCATTAAGTCCTCTGACCTGATTGGCAACCAGTTCACTATCACCAAATACTTAGAAGTTCTTAATTCCCAACTTCCTTGCCCAATGAATACCTTGGACTAAAGCCTCATATTCAACAATTTTATTTGAGCAAGTGAACTGGAATCTGAAGGCTGAATAATATCTCATACCTCTGGGGGACACAATCATGGCTCCTCCTCTAGCTCCTTGAGCCATCAAAGAACAATTTCCATACCTCATTGTCATCCTTGTATTCTAGCTTGATTAGGTCATGAAGAGGTTGATTCTCTTCATGTAGGTAGTAGACACCCAATTCAGATTCTTCCATCTCCCTATAGGGGTCAAAGGCATGTTTTTTGTTGGCCCACTCATCTAGGGTCAAGTTTGGGATACATCCCACCTTGGTATATGTTTCATTAGTGCTTAGGAGGTCTTCTTGATCAAAAGCTGAGTAGTTGGCATTGATTGGGCTAGGCACATAGGATTCAATATGATAATCAGAAATAGGTTCATATTTGATTGTGGCCTTCACCCCATACCTTGTCCTAAAGAGCATATGTGACCAATCAGCAAATAGGTTGCCTCTAATTTTGGCAAGTGAAGTCTCTAGACAGACACAAAGTAAAATGTGGTGGCAGGTCTATGACTGACACGTTTTTGCAAAAATAGTCACATTAGGGAAAACGTGTAGAGTGAGACTTAGATCCTTGATGATTCCCATAGTGGTCACTGTTGTCCCATCTAATTGGACTACTCCTCTAGAGATGACCTCATATTGGAGACCCAACTGATCAGCTATTTGTTTGGGCATCACAGAACTACTAGCCCCAAAATCAATCATACAATTGTGCACCAATTTGTCTCCAATAATCAATGAGACATAGAAGGGAGGAGGTCTCAGGTTTTTACCTTGTTGTTCTCCATGGTTCTTTCTCCTTGTTGAATTGCATTGGCAATCACTTTTCTTGTTGGTTAGGGGGTTGATTTGAACTTGACCAATTCTACATGGTAGTCTATAATAGATCCCTCTAGCTTGGAATGGCTAGTGACTCCCATAGTGAAATGTTCATACTTTTTCTTTTCATCTACTCAATAATATTGAATGTGTTGTCCTTTTGTCTCCCCTTCCCAAACACATTTCTTTCTTGCACATGGGCTATTACAATTGGTACTTGACTGGGTTTGGGAGGTGGCTTGGATTGGTTCTGTATGTTTAGAGTTGCACTTGAACACCAAGACCTTGTGGAGTGATGGAAGATTGAGGGTCACCTGAATTTAATGGCTGGCCCTCTCCAATACTTCTCTTTTTGGACCGTGTATTGGCAGCTACACTTTGAGAAGGGAACTGATTCATCCCACAGAAGTCTTCAGCCTACCAGTTGGCAAGCATAGTCTTGTTTGGGGGACCGCCTTGTTGAGATCCTTGTTGTTGATCTTCCTCTTGGCTAGGTTCTTGTGGCACCATACTAGTTTGCACCATCAAGGCCTGATTTAGAGCACCATTAAAGCACGTTGATTGGTTGTGTGGCTGATTGCATGGAAAACACCAATCATATTCCTATGCCATATTGTTATGTGCAGGAACCAATCCCCTTAATGTTGAAGCTGCATTTGGATCATAAGAATTGAAAGGTCTAGTAGCTTGGGGATTTCCTTGGTTCTGGCTCTAGTTTATAGTGTGAGGTGGTGGCCTATTTTACTAGATACTGGGGTCTAGCTTGATATTGATCTTGGGGTTGGTGTGGCCTGGAACTCTGAGCTTGTTGTCTTTTTGATGGTCACTAGCTCATTCCCAAAGTTTCTGAAGTTGTTTCATCACCGCTTCCTGAAACTCTTTAGAGGTATTAGATGATGAAGTGGAAGCTTCAGCTGAGCTTTGACTCCTGGGGGTGGGTATAGGAGCTAATGTAGGCACTTGGCTAGTATCTGGGATTCCTAACTTAGGGTACAAAGGCATGGATGGCCTAGGAGCAATTTTTCCAGCTTGAATCAAATGGTTCTTAGCCCCTATGGAGAGGCTATAGGCTACAGGTAATGTAGTGCCCCCCATTGACTGAATCATCAGAGAAATATCATAATTTAAAGCCCTAAGAAAGTATAAGAAGGCACCTTCATTAGTGGGCTTTAATGTTGTTGGAATCCTATCCCAAGTCTGCTAGAATGTGAGGTTGAATTCTGTCAGCTACTCATTCGGGGCTCTCTTAATTTTCGTTAGTTGATCCAACAAATACAAGTTATCACCTTTTTCCCCAAACTAATTGTGAAGGACCGTGCACAGTTGGTTCCAGTTTTGGATAGATCCTGATTCAAGACTCCTGAACCACTGTGAATCTTTCCCTTTGAATGAAGATGTGAGAAGCTTGACTGTAATTTCCATCTCATGGATCTCATGGATTGTACATACATTTGTAATATCTTGGACATGGTCACCAGGAGAAGTTTGATTTTCCCCAGTGAAATATGGGATGCTCTTTAATGCTGCAATCAGAACTGGGTTTTGTGCAATCAAGGTGAGTGGACTACTGCCAGTGAAGTTGACATATGGATTTGGTTGTGCCATTCTGATTGGCCTAAGAATCCTTGCATATTGAAAGAAAGGCCTTACAGGTGGAGGTGTTGACAAGGTTCTACTTGGTGGAGATGGAGACGTCTGAATTCTTCTTCCTCTCCTTCTTTGCCTGGGGATAGATGCATGTATTCAAATATACCTTCTTTCCTTACTCTAGACCAGGTTTTTCTCATGAATCTTCCAAGCATGGGCTGTTGAAACCAGTAGATTTGTTTCTTTTAGAGTCGTCAGATGTACAATTTTAAGGCTTCTTAAAACCTAGAATCAAAAGTGTAAGTCAATCCCTACTATAATAAAATGGATACTTCTTAGTCCCACTGGGTGTGCCAAAACTATTAACGCCAAATCAGAAAACCCCTAAATGAGTTCTACATGTTTACTTTTCTAAGGCAGAGTCATTTGGTGTGATTGCGTAACATTGAACTTTCCCCAAGGTGTGGGACCTTGTAAAATGGGAAAGCTCTCCAGATTGAAGGTTGGTTCCTTATTCCTCTGTTTAGGTGCATACGTAGAAACTTGCAAAGGAATTTATTCTTAATCCTAATCTAAAACTTACCAAGGAGACAAGGGATAAAAGGAATATAAGAAATTAAAACAAAGACTAAACTACGAGGTGATGCACCAAAGGAATGATGAACACTTATTTTGCTAATAGACACAAACCAAAAAAATGCATACAATAAACAAACACAAATAGCTAGATATATAATAGGAGACCGGATAAAAATAAAAGAGACAAGAGAGGATCTAAAATCGATCACAAATATGTTTTATTTATCTATAGATTGATACAGTCCATTACAAATTAGAAAAGAGGTGGAAACATAATTTAATTTTGATGGAAGGCTTGAACCCCATAGATCCCTTTGCTAGGAAGAGGGAGCCTATAAAACAAAGAATGTCCAACCATTTATAATGAATCTTTCCCCCATATTTATAGATTCAACCCGAAAAGAAGAAAGAGAGAGAGAAGTAGGAAACGAAGGTTGAAGCTCAACCATTGCTGTTAATGCCTTCTGATGAAATTTCCCCCCCAAATCCATGTCTTTACTACATCAATCCTTGATTCGGTGCCTTGAAGGAAGAGGAAATGATGGAAACAAATCAAATCTGATCTGGTTGTTGAGGCAAGAAGATCTCATATTGAAATATTGAAGATGTTTCCTCCATTTTTCTTCACCTAACCTCCTGAAAATTAAAGTTTCACACCTCCATGGCATGGGTGAGGCCGAGATCTTTCCAGCGGCATCAGATTTGCAATATTTTGTGCCCTGAGTCGAAAGATATGCCCCTTTGAAGTTTGTATCGGGTCCATAAAGGAGGGAGGGAACAACTTGAAGAATGGTTCCCTTTTTGATATGGGACATGTGGTAGCTAGATTGGAACAAAAATCGGGCCTATAGACCCGCATTTTATCTTTTTCCCCTTCTTCCAATACTTGCTTTGGCTCGGGCCTAAATGCAGATTTTTTCCCTAGGCAGAGTTGTGGGCCATTTTGCAACTTTTACCCCTTGAAACAACATATTGATACTTGGCATTCTCTTCTTACACCTTTATACTTAGAAAATTTTGAGGCCCTTTTCTATCCACCTTTTGACTCTATTTTCTATTATCTGGGATTGTGGTTGATCTAATATTTGGAACGGGGGTGAAATATGGATAAACGGTTCTTCTCCTGAGCTGATGTTAACCTTGTTTGTCTTCAAGGGCTCATGGTAAGCATGCATGCGAGTATCTGCATTGTCCATTACCTCACACATCCCTACAGAATGGTTAACATCTAAGCTCTCTACTTCCTCCCCATCAATAACATATACTAATTTCCATTTCTCCTTTTCCAAGCAAGCGCACTCAAGCTATATCTCTTCTACTTCCTCTACCTCTTCTTCAAAGTGTGCCTCTAAACCTGGTCCACCTAATAGTTCCAACAACCTATCTTCTGTCATGGCACTATCCCCCATGGTAAGGCACTTAACAACCTAAAATGCCTTATCAACTAATGGCTTGGTACTTTGATATTCAAACATTTGAATGAGGTCAGCTGTTAGCTCTTGCCAATTCCTTGTTTGGCTGCATGTCTCAAAATGTATGTACCATGTGCACGCGTAACCTTACAATGTAGAACACAACTTGTGCACCCAAAGGGATGGTGGAAAAGTTTTTGCACCTTCTCTCCATACCTTCTCACAAGATTGGATGTTGAAAGAGGTGGGTTCCTTACCATGGTAGTCCTTGATGGTGATGGGTACGTTTCTTCTAGAAAACCTGATAGAGAGAACAATTCTCACCTCATGCCATTCCAAAAGGCTCTACTGATGTGTATCCCACCATCGTGGCACTGTGCTGAGTAGGACATAACTTAACATCACCCTTCATTCCTTCTCCTCCTTCCACTAAGCTTCTATCTCCTGTAAGAAGATCTCAGGGAAGGCCCCTCCTGAATACTTAGGTAGTTTTTTTCCTCCTAGGTGCCGGAATGTACATGCCTTTGTTACTTTTGTTACCAATCCTCTCAACTTTTGTTTGATCAATTCATAAGTCCCATGCACCCAATTATCACATGCTAGGCTGGTGGTGTCACTTACTGACTGAGCATCCTCAAACTAGATAACTCCGTCAGTAGGATGGATTATCTTTGGATCCTTGATTGAGCACACATATATCCTATCCAGGACCTCTTCCTCCAAAGGTTTAGTATAGGGTATCGAATTCCCATCAAATAAGGGTATAATAACCCATTCCTCCTTATTTTCAAAGATGTTGTACCCCTTGTTGAACCGAAGGTCAACATTATTCTTGTAACACCATGGGCACCCAAGTAATGTTGGGAAATTGTCTACCTCGGCGAGCACCAAGACTTCGAAGTCCCCAGTAAACTTAGCTCCCTGGATAGTGATAGCTGCATCCTTTAAGACACCAATGGGCATTACTTTCATCTTATTTTGCATATACAACACATTCAAATATGGTTGTAATGCAGGTCTCCCCATTTGATGTCATGCATCCAAAGTGACAACATTGACCTCCATGCCTATGTCAATGAGGATATTACTAAGGATCCATCCATCCACGACTGCATCCAATGTGATCTCTTTGTCATAGTCAAGGCTGTGAGGGGGAAGGTTTGCATGTAGGATCTGTCTCTCATGATCTTCTCCGACGTGTGGTATCAATAGATCTGGATGCATACCTCATGTAGAAAGGTCCTAAGAAAGGGAGTTGCAGAAATTAATCTCTGTCATGAAGGATTTTAGGAGAACATCCTTGACCTCATCCATGTCAAAGTCCTATGGTAGCCTCAACCATCATCCTTTTAGTGGCGACCATGATAAGATGACATACTGAGTTTGTTGACACTGGATTGATCCTTGTAAGAGTTCAGAGATGTCAATGCTTGGACATCATTAATATACTTCCTTTGGGTTTATAGGATCTAGTTAAATAGATCCAAGGTACTACTTCATATCTTGACACTAAGGTCCTATGCCGAGGAGATGCTGAAAATATGTGCAGAAAGGCCTCGAATCTGTAGACCAATTGGTACTCCAATAGAAGTTGGAAGAAAGTTGCATCAGAGATGATGAATCACCTAAGGTAGACAAAACACTGTATAGATCCATGATAGGAAGTCTTAATGTTACTCCACAGTATGGAACACCCTAATATTATGTCCAGTGGTAGGCCTTGTTGAAGCATTTCAAGAATAGCTCAAGGGAAACACACCTCAAGGTGGTTAATAGAATCTAGAGATACCTCATAGGCACAACTACAATATGGATCTATGGTACTCTCATTGAGAAATGATTTTGTACACCCATAACTATATATAGATGTTCGATTTGGTAGGCTCACTCCTTGATCCTCCGAAAGAGTTACAAGCGGACCAAGTAATTCTTTGTTGGAGATCCCCTTCTGTATTTTGGCACCATCTGCAAGAAACAATCATCTAAGGTGAGCATCTCCTTTAGAACTAATGTGCAAGTAGATGGTATATAGTGTACCACAATGATGTTATGACTTCATGGTTCTAATGAATGAGCCTACAGACATTAGTATCATGGATTATAGAGTTACAAATCTTACAATAGAAAGATCCACATTCCTTCTAGATTGTGTGACTAGTAACAAGGTGCAATCTAGTGTGCATCTAAGAATCCCCATGACAAATTTCACAGTCTACTGTCACAACGCATACTGACCTCCAGGGAAAACTACCATTTAAGTTCCTATCTAGGGAACAAGTGAGTGAAAAGATAAATCAATGCTAGAATCCTGGGCTGAGCACTAAAGAATAAATTGCAAATATAATGACCAAGTCACTACCAAAATCAACATTTGAGCACTTAAGGAATGAATTGGGGGTAATTCCCGTATCAACACTACCAATAGCCTAGAGGGTGTGTAGATCAACTTGCAAAGTGTCATGCATTTTTATGGTAAGTTTTATCAGCTCCTAAGGCAGTGCCAAAGAGGAAGTGATCTAGTATCCTCTAGATAAAATTTATCAAAGCATGCATCGACTGAAGGGGGAACATTGCTGCACATATATTAAGACTTAGATGTATGAGAAGTTTTAAGCCAAGGGGACATCATACTCTTAAGGTAAAAACATGTTATATCTAGCTTACCTGAATGAATTTAGTTCTATGTGGCAAAGCTTATGCCCTTCTGTTCATTATTGTCAAAGGATGTGGAGATTCTGCCAAGCTAATGAATTCTTTAGAAACCAACCTATTATCCACTCACCATTTGGGGAGGATCATATTGTGATATATTAGGGGAGATGCATGCATCCTTGGAACATTATTACCAAATTGACTAGCCTTCTACACTGAGATTGTGAGTAAATTTGCGCAACAAAACAAGCTCACACTTGTAAATATTTTTCCATCATATGGTCTTCAATCCCTCTGTAATCTGGCAAGTGTAAAGAATATTTCCATCAATGACAGAATTGAGGGGATGATTGTTGGACCTTGTCCTCCTCAGCCAGAGCCTTGGTTTCCCCTGGTGTTCCCTTCATTCACCAGATCAAGTTGGATCCTATGATCCTCATTTTAGACAATAGAACAAGTCAAAAATTTTTTTTTTTGCAAACTGGTTCTAAATACATAATTTAGAACTCACAATTCAAATAACCATTTATATAACAGACAACCATATGCAGCTGTAATGACTCGGAATACCTCCGATCTATTCATTCCATGACTCGGTAACCTACCGATCTATTCATGATTAAAAAGAGTTAGTGTTTTTTTTTTAACACAACACTCTTGCGGTTCTCTTCCCTAATCTGGGATTCAGAATGCTCTGTCCAAGGAATCTAACTGAATAACTGTTACCATTATTCATCGGCATCTCATCCCTTAGACTAGGTGAATTAGGACAACGCAATCAGCAGCTTGCGATACTTTGGCCAAAGATTTGAAACATACTGTTCATGTCTCGTATTCCTTAACGGCATACTCGTCAATCTGGAATACGTCCTTCACCCCATTCATATGTTATATAGAATGTCTTATACTGACTACTGTCAGTCCTTCCTTTCACAACTGAATCACTCGGAGGCAGATTAACAAGGTGATAATGTTATATGGATGCCCACGAGGATTAGGGATATGATGACATACTGGTTCAACCTTGCAGTTCAACCAGTGTGTCGTGATACCCCAAATCTCCGAGGCAGTCTTATAACATGACCACGTTCTTAATCGGTCCCAGGGTAACTCGTGCGAAATCAAGTGTAAATCTTAGCGATCAATGCAAAGGGTGTCGCCATAAGTCACCTGCATTGTTGTAACTTCGAGAAGATCCTAATCTTCTCGGAGGTACAACCCTGCAGTCGACTTTATGTCGTCAACCTTTAAATCCGCCTCGAGAAGATCTACCCAATACCAAGCGTTACGCACTTAAGTTTAAATTACTTTTAAAGACTTTTCCCTAAGGTTAGCCTTTCCAAATCCCTGGATTCTTTGTCTTAAGACGACCCTCCTCTAAAAGACTCATTACATGGTAGAGGTATTACGGTCAAGCTCTCATCAAGGAGTCATTAGAATACACCTGATTCTAAAGCAACAGAATGGGACAATATCTCATAACCTTTACTTGAGATAGCCATCTGAACTCCATTTGATTGCCTATCAGTTCTCTTAACTGAATTTATATCATACTTTTTAGTTTAAAGATATAAATGATTAAGAATCCAATTTACTATTGTCCTGATATACTTAGGACTAGGGATTAGTAATTTAATCCAGTTTGTTTAGCGTTCTCTTTTAGGCTCAATTTTAACCTATCTTCTAGAAAGACAATTATTTAATTCCACTATTGCTTTTGCTAGATCAAATTAGAACTGCTAAACACTCATAAGAATTTAATCTCATTTACTTGCAAGCTTTCATTGTCAATCACAAAAGCATCCATATTATACAATAATAACAATGCCCTTTCGTTACATAAACCGAAGAAGGTCATCTTTCAGAAATAGAATACAACACATAAGTATCAAACACTTATTTCCATTCCTTTCAAAACTATACAATTACATTTTATGCAACAGCATACTTGATACAATGCTAACGGAAAAGAAACATCTTTTCCCATATAGTACATCTATAACATCAAGCTGAAATTCATCACAAATCAAATAAACAATCTGATCAGCTTGTCAGATCTGTACTGCTTTTACCTCTTACGGTAACCATCTGCAAAAATAGTCAACATGAGTCAGTTCAATGAACTGAGCATGATAAGCACTAACTTTTAAAACAATTGCAATCCATCAATTGTTTTCATTAAACACCCTGTTTAAATGAGATCAGATATTCACATAAGTAAACATAATCAGACTAAGCCCTTGTAATACAAAATGATTACAAATATGTAACTCTATCATTGTTACAGAATAGTCTTAATCACTTTCTAATATTTCATCAAATATTAAGAAACAAGGAACGAATGTACACAAACAATCATTGAATCCAAAATCACAACATTGGTCAGATTGTTTCATTCTCCAAAAAAAAGAAATCACATAACAATTCGGGATTCCACCAATATGTTACAAACAATTTCCCACTGATAGTCAAATATCAATAATATTAAATAAAGGAAGAGAAGAACCAAACCATTCATACTTCCTTTCACATAAGTTCATCACTGTACCGTCTTCACATATGAAAACATTCAACCAGTATAAAAATGAACAAGTTAGACAAGCCGCAAGCAAGATCACTGTTCTAAATCACGAAAAAGAACACAGCGAAACTCCTGTACAGCAACTAACACATCAACCATTCATGAATCAATCCTAAGCCCAATGCTAGTTCCTTTTACACAGTAGGGCTTTGACACCAGCTGAAAACAAGAAACTACAAGCGTATCGCTGAAAACAACAACCTTATTGCATCAAACAATCTAAGGTTTCCTATGGACTATGCTACGTTGTCCACACAATATTTCCAAATCATGCACAGTCAATCGGACAGATTAAATGGAAAAGAACATAGCATACCTATTCCTGCTCAGTCAAAATCGGACTGAAGTAAAAGAAAGGAAAACAACCAAGCGATCCTTACCTTGCCGCATGCAAGTCTTAGTGTGGTATTCGCGACTTACCCTAACAAGGTCAGAACACGAAATAGTCATCCATACTCAAGGATCTCAAAAAGTGGCAAAGACAGTGTCCAATGCCAAGTTCAGAAAGAAACAGAAGTACCAGCAACCTTTCCAGAATTCCTAATGATTCAAACGAAGGTAACAATTCAAGCAAATGCATATGAATTCATACTGTAAACTGTTAATGGTTTTGTACACATAACCACTGAACCCTACAGCAACGTACTAAGAAGTCGGTTGATAATTCCATCTATGCCATTCATGGCAACATTCAGAATGAAACAAGTGAAGCAAATCGAATACCCATTTCAAGCAAGGAGATCAACTGAGCCGCTTCGAACTTTCGAACAGCTTTCACATAGAAATAAAAATGCATACCCAGGAAATCTATACTGATTATTTATTACAAATAACCGTGGTCAGAAGGCCTGTTCCTTTCTCTAAAAGGCTTCCACGAAAGCAAATAACAAAACACAAGGATGAATCTACATCCACAACAGTAGATAGCTTATATATGATTCAATCAAGGACTCCACTGAGTCGTTATAATAAAGTATAGATGTAGCAATATTATACAGAGTCAACAATAATCCCGTTTCCACGAAAACAAGGAAAAACACTTCCGTTGGGTCGCAAAGACTACGGTAACACAACAGTTGCCTGTTCTAAACCAAAAATTTGAAAAACAAATGAAACCCGAAAGTCCCATTAGTCGCTGCCAACAAATCCCACGACAGAGTTTCAAAAGAAGCAATAATACTGATCAGTCTTACAGTATTCATCAGAATCATTCCATACAGTTTCCATAACAAGAAACAGCGACCACAATCAAAAACATACAGTGGTCATATACTACACACAGGTATATTCTAAGGGCTCATGCCAAACAGGCCGAACACTCAAACCTTTATAAATAAATACCTCACATGTATAAGCCAGAATGAATACTCAAAGCAAATAGAGCCGAAGTTCGATTTCGACAAACACCCATCAAGAGGAAATTGAAAAATCGAACCAGAAGAGATACAGTGCCATAAATCAAACAAGATCTCCATAGAAAATTCATCTAATTTCCACAAAACATTTGAACAGAGTTGTTTTAATGAAAGCACTTGAAAGACAGCAAGATATTTAAAGGTTAGGGCCTAGCATGCCTGTATTTTGATCAAATTTCCGAAGCAGACCACAGGAAGAGCTCAAACCTCCTTTTCTTTTTCCACGATAAAGCGACCAACAAAATTTCGCTGTCTCCATCACATATATATCCTCCATGACAGAGAAAAGAGCCAGAGAAATTCATTCTTGCCATGCAACTCAAAGAGAACTGGTGCGAAGAACCAGTTAACAAGCAGAGCAAAAACCGAAAATCGCGATAAGCCAAACAAACCCACAAACTTCCCGTTTGCATGCCTTCTCGCGAGTTCCGTGCTCGCTTTCCGAGAAAATTAAATGCCATTAAACCAATTTTCCCGCTTAAACTCAACTTCCACCGACCGCCAGATTTGGTGACAGTCCATCTAAAACTCATGTTCATTTCCAAACTTAGCGACCTGCCACGTCCTCACCGGTTAGCCGTCGCCTAAGCCTCCGCCATGACCTGTCCTTCATCCTTATCCCTTACATTTATTGCCATAGAAAACACCGCCCATGGTTCGCCACCCTTCATAGGCCCCTTCATAATCTCCTCATAGTTAGGTTAGTATCTTAGGTTAGAGTTTAGGGTAATACCCACATTAACAAATTTACACAAAGCTACTAACTTAGGATATTAACAAATAGCCTAGGTCTAGGTTAGACTAACAATAATCTAACCCCTAGGTTAGGTTTTAGTTTTAGGTTACTAACCCTTAATAATTCAGTTTGGTCCTTGTCCTGAAAACTCGAAAAGACCTGTATCATACCTTCTAGAACAGAGGTAGCTCCTGTTCATATTGCAGAATTGTATGTCAACGAATTATTACCTGGTCTACAATCGAGACCTTCCAGATATACTTTGATATCGGGAACCATTTCATTTCCCAAGATCAGCCTGAGTCATACTCCTGACCTGCTTAATCAGTGCTTCCATACCTTGCAGCCTGTTCAAGGTCTGTGATCTAATTCATCACAAACAGATTTAAAGCATTACTTGGATCAATTCCACTGATCCAAGTCTAGATATTATAGATGAATATCTCTATAATTCATTCCGTGATCAGATTAATATTCAGACACAAAATGAAATAAATAAAAGAGTCTATTCATATTTTGACTCAGTCAAGATCTGCAATCTGCAAGAAATTCAATACATATCAAGCATGATTTCTGAATCGAGGATCACATCCTTTTACAAGAAATCACATATCAACACTTGTATGCTTAGGAGAAAGTAACAACAGTTCAGGGTGTTACATGCTTCCCTCCTAAAAAGATTCATCGTCCCGATGAATTTCATATTAAATTAACCTTCAGGTCAATCAATTTATTAGTACACAAACAATGTGACTACCTCCATATTAAATAGTTTCAGAAATCAATGTCACAACACATTTATTCAACCTGAATAAAGTCTGCCTTAATCTGGCTTTCATAAATACTTAAAACAATCAGTTCATAAAAGTATATCTTTGTCAACAGTTTTCATTCTGTTGCAAAAAGAGAAGGAAAAGCAATTTTCATCTCTTCCAGGTTTTCCCAAGTTGCACTTTCTTCGTTAAACTGGTCCCACTGGACCTTACATTGCTGAATATCACGATTTCTCAAGTGCAATTGGCGAGTTTCCAGTACTCGTGTGGGTTTAACCACGATTATTCCTGGGTCTTGGACCTGCAAGGAATTCCAATTTAAAACATGTGACAGATCTGAAACGTACTTCTTAAGCAAAGAAATATGGAAAACATCATGCATGCGAGATAAAGCAGGTGGCAATGCTAAACGATAAGCTACAGGATTGATTATTTCGACAATTTCGAAAGGTCCCACAAATCGTGGTGACAACTTGGCAGCCTTGCCAAAAGTTATAGAACTCTTTCTGGGTTTGACACGAAGAAAAACCTTATCACCAAGCTCAAACTTTCTATCAACCCGCTTAAGGTCAGCATAGCTCTTCTGTCTATCCGCTGCTTCCTTTAATCGTTCACGAATCAGCTTAACTTGCTGTTCCATCTCTGTGAGAATCTCTGGTCCAATTACCACTCTATCCTCTACACTGTCCCAACTTACAGGGGTTCTGCACTTTCTTCCATAAAGTGCTTCAAAAGGTGCCATCTTAAGAGATGAGTGATAAGTGTTGTTGTATGCGAACTCAACTAATGGAAGATACTCTTCCCATTTATACTGTTGATCCATGCAATACATTCGCAACATGTCCTCCAACACTTGATTTACCCTCTCAGTTTGCCCATCCGTTTCTGGATGATATGCAGAACTGAAGTTTAGTTTCGTTCCTAGGGCTGCGTTAAGCGTTTGCCAAAACCTTGACGTCATTCTAGGATCCCTGTCAGAAATAATCAGTTCTGGTACACCATGCAATCTGAAAATTTCGTGTACGAACCTCTTGGCCAGCACTGGTGAATCATCCTTTAGATTTCCAGCGATGAAATGAGCTACTTTAGTCAGTTTATCTACAACTACCAGGATAACATCATGTTTATTCCTGGACATAGGTAGTCCTTGCACAAAATCCATGGTTATTACTTGCCATTTGTACTGCGGTATGCTATGAGGATATAACAGTCCAGCAGGGTGCATATGCTCTGCCTTCACCCGCTGACATTCCAGGCAATGAGTCACAAAATTTATCACATCCTTTTTCATACCTTTCCAGAAGTATTGCTGTTTCAAATCAGCTAGCATTTTTGTGATACCTGGGTGTCCAGAGAAAGGTGAATTATGAAATTCAACTAACAATCTCTTTCTCAAATCATTCAGCACAGGTACATATACCCTATTTTCATAACGCAAGATTCCTTCATTATCAAGATGAAAACCTTCATACCTTTTATCTTTAGGTTCTGCAGCAAGCGCTGCTTTTACTTGCTGAAAATATGCATCTGATTCTGAGGCACTTTTTACCTCGTCTTTAAACTGAGTTCTCAACGTTATAAGAGCAGAAATGTGCCTCCTACGACTTAGAGCATCAGCTACTCTATTCTCCTTCCCTTTGATATAGCTAATATCAAAGTCATATTGTGATAAAAATTCTAACCACCTTCTTTGTCTGGCATTCAGATTGGGCTGAGTAAAAATATATTTCAGTCCCAAGTGATCAGTTTTCAACTCAAAAGGTTTCCCTAGTAAGTAGTGTCTCCAGACTTGAAGCGCATGAACAATGGCAGCAAGTTCCAAATCATGAGGGGCATAATTCAGCTCATGAATCTTAAGTTTTCTACTCTCATAAGCAATGACTTGATCATTTTGTAGCAAAACACCTCCAAGGCCTTCCCCAGAAGCATCAGTTACAACAGTAAAATTCCCATTAGGGTCTGGTACAGCCAATATAGGTGCAGAAGTCAACTGGTCTTTCAGACTTTTGAAAGCCGCTTCGCACTTGTCATTCCACATGAATTTCTTATCCTTCTTCTGCAATGAAGTTATTGGTGCAGCTACCTTAGAAAAATCCTTTACAAATTTTCTATAGTAACCCGCAAGACCCATGAAGCTTCTTACTTCATGCACATTCTTTGGTGCAGGCCACTCAGTTATTGCCACTATTTTTGAAGGATCTACAGCGATTCCTTCCTTACTTATGACATGACCCAAATAGTGAACTTCTGAATCATAGAAAGAACATTTGGATAACTTACCATACAACTTTCTCTTTCTCAAAATTCCCAAAACTATCTTCAAATGCTCATTGTGCTCCTCAACGCTCTTAGAATAAATGAGAATATCGTCCAAGAATACAAGCACAAACTTGTCCAGGTATTCTTGAAAAATATTGTTCATTAAATTCATAAAGGCTGCAGGTGCATTAGTTAACCCAAAGGCTAGAACTGTGAATTCATAATGTCCGTACCTTGTTCGGAAAGCTGTTTTATGAATATCTTCCTCTTTAATTCTTAGCTGATGATAACCAGATCGAAGATCTATCTTAGAATAAACCGCTGCTCCACGCATCTGATCAAACAGATCATCGATCCTAGGAAGTGGATATCGGTTCTTGATTGTTGCTTTGTTCAACATCCGATAATCAATACACAGCCTTAGTGTTCCATCCTTCTTTTTCACAAATATCACAGGTGCTCCCCAAGGTGAAACACTTGGTCTAATCAATCCTTTAGACAAAAGCTCTTGTAACTGTGCCTTAAGCTCGACTAACTCTGTAGTAGTCATCCGATAAGGCGCTTTGGAAATAGGTTCAGTTCCAGGCTTGATTTCAATAGTGAAGTCAAATTCTCTCTTGGGTGGTAACCCTGGTAATTCCTCAGGAAAAACATCCCTGAAACTTTGTAACAGTGGGATTTGCTTCATGTAATCACCATCTTCTTCTGAAGATTCAGATATCTTTACTGCATAAAGAGTACATCCTTTATTCTTAGCCTTTTTAAGCTGCATAGCTGACAGTTTTCTAACTGAAATTTCTCGTTTCACACCTTGAATCTCTGCTGATTCCAGCTGATCATCTAAACATTTTATGTTCTTTTCATAGCAATCTACCTTTGCTTTATGGTCAGATAACCAATTGACACCAATAATAATGTCATACGATCCCAAAGGTGTAACATAGAGATCAACTTCCGTGGAGAAATTAGGTAAATCAAGGACTGCTCCAAAGAGACACATACTCACTGTATGAACAGAATTATTACCATACTCTACAGTCCAAGATTTATCCATTTTCCCAGCTTTTCTTTTAAGTTTAGAAGCAAGTTTATTAGAAATAAAGCATTCAGTAGCTCCTGTATCAAAAAGAATAGTGACAGGTATGCCGAATAACTTACCCGGAACTTCTATAGGTGTTGCTTGCTTTTCAGCTTGCTTGTCTGCTACCGCAGCATGTATCTTATGCTGCTGATTACGATCATCCTTCTTTAAAGGACATTGATTTGCGTAATGATCTTTACCACAAGTGTAGCAGCCTCCTACAGGTCCCTTCTTAGGCTCAGCATTACCTCCAGCCTTGTAATTGTCACGCTGTCCTCCATAGGACTTCTGTCCATTATTATAGTTTTTAACAAAATTATCCCTTATATTTCCAGCAGGCTTATTTACTGCTGCTTTCTTATCGTTATTTCCCGGAAACTTACTCTTGTTTCCAAACTTTTTCCACGGTCCTTTTCTGGGTGCGAGAGAGGTTGAAGAAGGGTTTGCAGTCTTCTTCCGCACTTCCTCCTTATGAGCAGAAATAGCCTTCAATTTCTGTTCTTGCCTTATGGCCTTTTCAACAACTCCTTCCATAGTGGTTGGACTGTGAACATCGACCTCTCCCCCTATCACGGGATTCAATCCCATGATGAATTTCCGTATCCTGAACTTTTCGTCAGTTTGATACTGCGGTACATACTTGAGGAGTTTTGTAAACCGCTCCCAGAATTCAGTTACTGTTAACTTCCCTTGAGTTAAGTTCTGAAATTCTGTCATTTTCTGATCATAGAAAAGTTGTGGCAGCCAACGTTGCCTAAAATAGCCTTTAAATTGATCCCAAGTAATATTGGTCTCATCAATGTTTAGCTCAGCTTTTCGGCTATCCCACCACGAAGATGCTTCGTGAGAAAGCTGATAGGCTCCCCATATAGCTTTAGTTTCCTCTGAGAAGTTCCTTATTGCAAAGTACTTCTCCATTTCGCTGAGCCAGTTCTCAGCTCCATCTCCTAATGTGGTGCCATCATACTTGGGTGGACTTATCCTTTTTATATCATTAGTGAGTTCTGCTGCCAATCTGGCCTTTTTGTTTTCTGGTTGCACAGGTGCATTCACAGCATTAACATCAACACCCGTGTCGGGATTGACCTCAGGAGGTTGCTGATTATTATTATCAGCTTCTTCATCCTCCTCATTTCCCGTCACCTGCTGTTCAAGCACAGCTAAGCGATCTCTTGTGTCCAACAGGGCAGCAAGGATCTCATCAAGTTTCTGGGTTGTTGCCGCTCCTCCTTCAGGTGGAGCATTACTCGCAACGTTTCCCCTTGTTCTAACCATTTTCTGCTACAAGAAAATTCAGGTTTTTATCAGATTATGGACTCAATAGGTCCAAGAGCTGCAACCTTCCGCTCTGATACCAAGATGTAACATCCTCATTTTAGACAATAGAACAAGTCAAATTTTTTTTTTTGCAAACTGGTTCTAAATACATAATTTAGAACTCACAATTCAAATAACCATTTATATAACAGACAACCATATGCAGCTGTAATGACTCGGAATACCTCCGATCTATTCATTCCATGACTCGGTAACCTACCGATCTATTCATGATTAAAAAGAGTTAGTGTTTTTTTTTTTTAACACAACACTCTTGCGGTTCTCTTCCCTAATCTGGGATTCAGAATGCTCTGTCCAAGGAATCTAACTGAATAACTGTTACCATTATTCATCGGCATCTCATCCCTTAGACTAGGTGAATTAGGACAACGCAATCAGCAGCTTGCGATACTTTGGCCAAAGATTTGAAACATACTGTTCATGTCTCGTATTCCTTAACGGCATACTCGTCAATCTGGAATACGTCCTTCACCCCATTCATATGTTATATAGAATGTCTTATACTGACTACTGTCAGTCCTTCCTTTCACAACTGAATCACTCGGAGGCAGATTAACAAGGTGATAATGTTATATGGATGCCCACGAGGATTAGGGATATGATGACATACTGGTTCAACCTTGCAGTTCAACCAGTGTGTCGTGATACCCCAAATCTCCGAGGCAGTCTTATAACATGACCACGTTCTTAATCGGTCCCAGGGTAACTCGTGCGAAATCAAGTGTAAATCTTAGCGATCAATGCAAAGGGTGTCGCCATAAGTCACCTGCATTGTTGTAACTTCGAGAAGATCCTAATCTTCTCGGAGGTACAACCCTGCAGTCGACTTTATGTCGTCAACCTTTAAATCCGCCTCGAGAAGATCTACCCAATACCAAGCGTTACGCACTTAAGTTTAAATTACTTTTAAAGACTTTTCCCTAAGGTTAGCCTTTCCAAATCCCTGGATTCTTTGTCTTAAGACGACCCTCCTCTAAAAGACTCATTACATGGTAGAGGTATTACGGTCAAGCTCTCATCAAGGAGTCATTAGAATACACCTGATTCTAAAGCAACAGAATGGGACAATATCTCATAACCTTTACTTGAGATAGCCATCTGAACTCCATTTGATTGCCTATCAGTTCTCTTAACTGAATTTATATCATACTTTTTAGTTTAAAGATATAAATGATTAAGAATCCAATTTACTATTGTCCTGATATACTTAGGACTAGGGATTAGTAATTTAATCCAGTTTGTTTAGCGTTCTCTTTTAGGCTCAATTTTAACCTATCTTCTAGAAAGACAATTATTTAATTCCACTATTGCTTTTGCTAGATCAAATTAGAACTGCTAAACACTCATAAGAATTTAATCTCATTTACTTGCAAGCTTTCATTGTCAATCACAAAAGCATCCATATTATACAATAATAACAATGCCCTTTCGTTACATAAACCGAAGAAGGTCATCTTTCAGAAATAGAATACAACACATAAGTATCAAACACTTATTTCCATTCCTTTCAAAACTATACAATTACATTTTATGCAACAGCATACTTGATACAATGCTAACGGAAAAGAAACATCTTTTCCCATATAGTACATCTATAACATCAAGCTGAAATTCATCACAAATCAAATAAACAATCTGATCAGCTTGTCAGATCTGTACTGCTTTTACCTCTTACGGTAACCATCTGCAAAAATAGTCAACATGAGTCAGTTCAATGAACTGAGCATGATAAGCACTAACTTTTAAAACAATTGCAATCCATCAATTGTTTTCATTAAACACCCTGTTTAAATGAGATCAGATATTCACATAAGTAAACATAATCAGACTAAGCCCTTGTAATACAAAATGATTACAAATATGTAACTCTATCATTGTTACAGAATAGTCTTAATCACTTTCTAATATTTCATCAAATATTAAGAAACAAGGAACGAATGTACACAAACAATCATTGAATCCAAAATCACAACATTGGTCAGATTGTTTCATTCTCCAAAAAAAAGAAATCACATAACAATTCGGGATTCCACCAATATGTTACAAACAATTTCCCACTGATAGTCAAATATCAATAATATTAAATAAAGGAAGAGAAGAACCAAACCATTCATACTTCCTTTCACATAAGTTCATCACTGTACCGTCTTCACATATGAAAACATTCAACCAGTATAAAAATGAACAAGTTAGACAAGCCGCAAGCAAGATCACTGTTCTAAATCACGAAAAAGAACACAGCGAAACTCCTGTACAGCAACTAACACATCAACCATTCATGAATCAATCCTAAGCCCAATGCTAGTTCCTTTTACACAGTAGGGCTTTGACACCAGCTGAAAACAAGAAACTACAAGCGTATCGCTGAAAACAACAACCTTATTGCATCAAACAATCTAAGGTTTCCTATGGACTATGCTACGTTGTCCACACAATATTTCCAAATCATGCACAGTCAATCGGACAGATTAAATGGAAAAGAACATAGCATACCTATTCCTGCTCAGTCAAAATCGGACTGAAGTAAAAGAAAGGAAAACAACCAAGCGATCCTTACCTTGCCGCATGCAAGTCTTAGTGTGGTATTCGCGACTTACCCTAACAAGGTCAGAACACGAAATAGTCATCCATACTCAAGGATCTCAAAAAGTGGCAAAGACAGTGTCCAATGCCAAGTTCAGAAAGAAACAGAAGTACCAGCAACCTTTCCAGAATTCCTAATGATTCAAACGAAGGTAACAATTCAAGCAAATGCATATGAATTCATACTGTAAACTGTTAATGGTTTTGTACACATAACCACTGAACCCTACAGCAACGTACTAAGAAGTCGGTTGATAATTCCATCTATGCCATTCATGGCAACATTCAGAATGAAACAAGTGAAGCAAATCGAATACCCATTTCAAGCAAGGAGATCAACTGAGCCGCTTCGAACTTTCGAACAGCTTTCACATAGAAATAAAAATGCATACCCAGGAAATCTATACTGATTATTTATTACAAATAACCGTGGTCAGAAGGCCTGTTCCTTTCTCTAAAAGGCTTCCACGAAAGCAAATAACAAAACACAAGGATGAATCTACATCCACAACAGTAGATAGCTTATATATGATTCAATCAAGGACTCCACTGAGTCGTTATAATAAAGTATAGATGTAGCAATATTATACAGAGTCAACAATAATCCCGTTTCCACGAAAACAAGGAAAAACACTTCCGTTGGGTCGCAAAGACTACGGTAACACAACAGTTGCCTGTTCTAAACCAAAAATTTGAAAAACAAATGAAACCCGAAAGTCCCATTAGTCGCTGCCAACAAATCCCACGACAGAGTTTCAAAAGAAGCAATAATACTGATCAGTCTTACAGTATTCATCAGAATCATTCCATACAGTTTCCATAACAAGAAACAGCGACCACAATCAAAAACATACAGTGGTCATATACTACACACAGGTATATTCTAAGGGCTCATGCCAAACAGGCCGAACACTCAAACCTTTATAAATAAATACCTCACATGTATAAGCCAGAATGAATACTCAAAGCAAATAGAGCCGAAGTTCGATTTCGACAAACACCCATCAAGAGGAAATTGAAAAATCGAACCAGAAGAGATACAGTGCCATAAATCAAACAAGATCTCCATAGAAAATTCATCTAATTTCCACAAAACATTTGAACAGAGTTGTTTTAATGAAAGCACTTGAAAGACAGCAAGATATTTAAAGGTTAGGGCCTAGCATGCCTGTATTTTGATCAAATTTCCGAAGCAGACCACAGGAAGAGCTCAAACCTCCTTTTCTTTTTCCACGATAAAGCGACCAACAAAATTTCGCTGTCTCCATCACATATATATCCTCCATGACAGAGAAAAGAGCCAGAGAAATTCATTCTTGCCATGCAACTCAAAGAGAACTGGTGCGAAGAACCAGTTAACAAGCAGAGCAAAAACCGAAAATCGCGATAAGCCAAACAAACCCACAAACTTCCCGTTTGCATGCCTTCTCGCGAGTTCCGTGCTCGCTTTCCGAGAAAATTAAATGCCATTAAACCAATTTTCCCGCTTAAACTCAACTTCCACCGACCGCCAGATTTGGTGACAGTCCATCTAAAACTCATGTTCATTTCCAAACTTAGCGACCTGCCACGTCCTCACCGGTTAGCCGTCGCCTAAGCCTCCGCCATGACCTGTCCTTCATCCTTATCCCTTACATTTATTGCCATAGAAAACACCGCCCATGGTTCGCCACCCTTCATAGGCCCCTTCATAATCTCCTCATAGTTAGGTTAGTATCTTAGGTTAGAGTTTAGGGTAATACCCACATTAACAAATTTACACAAAGCTACTAACTTAGGATATTAACAAATAGCCTAGGTCTAGGTTAGACTAACAATAATCTAACCCCTAGGTTAGGTTTTAGTTTTAGGTTACTAACCCTTAATAATTCAGTTTGGTCCTTGTCCTGAAAACTCGAAAAGACCTGTATCATACCTTCTAGAACAGAGGTAGCTCCTGTTCATATTGCAGAATTGTATGTCAACGAATTATTACCTGGTCTACAATCGAGACCTTCCAGATATACTTTGATATCGGGAACCATTTCATTTCCCAAGATCAGCCTGAGTCATACTCCTGACCTGCTTAATCAGTGCTTCCATACCTTGCAGCCTGTTCAAGGTCTGTGATCTAATTCATCACAAACAGATTTAAAGCATTACTTGGATCAATTCCACTGATCCAAGTCTAGATATTATAGATGAATATCTCTATAATTCATTCCGTGATCAGATTAATATTCAGACACAAAATGAAATAAATAAAAGAGTCTATTCATATTTTGACTCAGTCAAGATCTGCAATCTGCAAGAAATTCAATACATATCAAGCATGATTTCTGAATCGAGGATCACATCCTTTTACAAGAAATCACATATCAACACTTGTATGCTTAGGAGAAAGTAACAACAGTTCAGGGTGTTACAAATACTAGAATATGTGTAGCCATAGAAGTGGGAACTAAAAAATTGTACCTCTTAGGCACATATCTGTCACTTCCACTAATACCAGCTGGGTTAGTGATACTCCTTCCTTGTTTTGGAAAATCAAGCACCAAGGTTTGGTCACTGGGTGGGTTTAGATATGTGCCAGCACCTGTTCTTTCTTCACATGATGAACTCTCATTAGAAGCTGAAGGGGTATCTCTTACGCACTTTCCAAGATGGGGTAGCATAGACTACTCAGGTTCCACATCCTCCAAATGAACCTCAACTCCTTCCCATAACGTCTGCCTCCATAGATCCATCACACTTGCAGAATCGTGTTGTATAACAATCTCCCTTTCATGTGCTTCACTATACTTGAGTTGTCTCTCCTCCATTTGCTTCTCTATTGTACTATCTGCCATATTCCTCCACCCTAGCTCCTTCGCCCAACATTCAGAATGGTTTAGCTGGCCATTGGAAATGCCTCTAAACTCAAAGTAACAACTAGGATCTTCATTGCCAGAGGGATAACACATAAAAAATATCCTCTAGGCTCCCATAGATATTCAAACTCAACAACTTATGGGAAATAATATATGGAAATTGCATACTCTATAGTGTAGCTAGCCAACAAACCTTCCCACCAATGATCCACAACATGAGTGCACATCAGATCTTCATCCTGCAGCCTCTGGTATTCTTCTTGGGTCCACATGCATGATCTAGAATACTAGCATTATCTAGATGCATATGCTGAGAGCTATTCATACAACTCTACTGGGAAACAATAGGAAAATATTTCATATAAATCATAATAGAGGTTCTCTTCTACCCATATATGTACATCAAACTCAGATCCAGTGCTGAATCTCTGAGCAAATTCATCCTCCATGCTCTTGAACCATGATTCAACATTTTCCAGAGTTAAATGTTCTATCATTACTCATTACCCAGATCATGATGTATGCCATTTCCCACTACAACTTTGAAAATACGTCCCAGAAATGGAACCAAGATGTAGTCATTTTTACCCTCGTCATAAAAGAAAGGAACCCCACGTGTGGTGACCTATCACCCAGCGGGCACTGGGTGCTCACCTGAGGCATGCGTGGTTGCTGAGTCTCTCTTTTATGTGATTTTAGTGGGAAACATCATCTATGATTCATGTTAAGAGATCTAAATGGAAGTAAAACATACAAGCACCATAGAGCTCAAAACAACTTCTAGGTCCTTGCAATCATTTCAGATAGGAAGTACTTTAACAAATTTTATAACTTATACCAAAATAGAAGGAGGTTGTATAGACATCCATACATAATCATAAACATAATTGAAAAGGAACTATGAGAAAGATGTATGCATTAGAATCATCAATTTTCATATTCATGTAAGCTGGTAACCTCATTACATTCATGGAGCCATTACAAAGTATTACAGAGAAGCAGACTGTAGTCATGCATTATATCTGGACTCATATGGCTAGGCTCTCAAAAGAAATTTATAAACCCCATACCCCTAACACATCCTTTCCTTACCACAATTACCTTAACTAACAGAGTTCTTACAGTATTTCTGTAAAGCTCCGCCCTCTATCTATCTCTCATTATTTTCCTTCTACATGCACTTGTATAAATAGGATTCCTGGACTGCCACCTCATCCTCCAGTGGCCTCAGATCTGATGTCAAGTGTCTAAATGTGGTCCTCCATGCAAGCATGCTCCTCCAAGCCTGAGCTTTCCACTTTTTACCATGATGAGCTTTTAGAAGCTTCTACCACAGGCATGCTCCTTTCTGGGCCACCCTGTCACCAGGTTGGCACCTTATTCATTCTGCATGCACATTCAGTTCATGCTTTTCATGTGTTCTACCAAAAATTCCCAATATGGCTAGGTCCTAAACCTTAGGTTTTGTCTGTGCACACGACACAGGTTTCCTTAAATCCCTCCTTAAACCCTACCCTGCGCTCTTTCTCCTTCTGTGTTTTTATTCAGCTAGGCCTTACTCACCTATGTGCCCTTTTGTACTTAGCCAATATTTAAGGGGCCTAACATCCTGGTTTGGGCACTCTCATTTATAATGTTTTGTAGACCCACATAGGTGTGCAAGGCCTAGTTCCTTTATTCTTTTCTTGAAACTCTTTAATTTCTTCTTCATGCGTGGTAACCAAGATGCTTGATACTTTGTCTCTATCCGTGTAATTATCGTATGTGGCTTCAGTAGTCTAGGAAGCAACTTTTATATCAGCAAGAACCTTGCTGTATTTAGCTACAAATGCCACAACCTTCAATTTATCTTCTTTCTCCAAACACGCGGACACTTCTTCTGGAGATTCCAAGGTTAACAACTTCCTCTCCATGGTGAGGACTCTTGTTAAATCCTCCAGGCATCCTAAGGTAGATCCATACTAAGGACTATCAATGCATGTCATCCTATCACCCTCTAGGGTAAAAAGCACTTCTTTCTCCATAGGCGAAAGAAGTATTGATGTTGTCAATATAGAGACAAAGTGCCTATAGGGACAAAACACCTATATTGACAGACATCCATTCTACCTCAGGTGCACTTTATCTAGGCACTCAATTGAGGCACACACAGGTGTCGAGTCTCTCTTTTATATGATTTTAGTGGGAAATATCATCTATGATTCATGTTAAGAGATCTGAATGAAAGTAAAACATACAAGCACCATAGAGCTCAGAACGGCTTGTAGATCCTTGCAGTCATTTAATAATGGATTTCTATATAACTTCCTTCTGGCGCCGATTAGCCTAGGCCTTGCATGCTTTTCTTCAACTAGGCCTTGCGTGCCTATGTGCCCTTTTGTACTTAGCCAATATTTAAGGGGCCCAACATTACTCCACACTATGCCTGTTCTTCGTCCGTGGTAACACTTCTCCAGTGAAAAGAAAGAATACAATAGACTTGCACCGTGGGAAAAGAATAAAGGGATGAAATAATATAGAAAGAAGAAAATAGCTTAAAGTGCCAAGGAAATAGGGTGGAAAGGGACATAACACCTATGGTTAAGGAATTTGTCAATATAGGAATAAAGCACCTATATTGATAGACATCCATTCTACCTCGGGTGAGTGCTTTATCCAAGTGCTCACCCGAGGCACACACAGGTTTCAAGTCTCTCTTTTATGTGAGTTTAGTGGGAAAC
The DNA here is from genome assembly GCA_019776745.2 of Taxus chinensis. Classification (NCBI taxonomy): domain Eukaryota; kingdom Viridiplantae; phylum Streptophyta; class Pinopsida; order Cupressales; family Taxaceae; genus Taxus; species Taxus chinensis. The sequence goes on from CM034156.1 coordinate 387,761,785, forward strand.
ATCATCTATGATTCATGTTAAGAGATTTGAATAGAATTAAAACATACAAGCACCATAGAGCTCATAACAACTTTTAGGTCCTTGCACTCATTTCAAATAGGAAGTGCTTTAACAAATTGTATAAGTTATACAAAAACAAAAGGAAGTTGTACAGACATCCATACTTAATCATAAACATAATTGAAAAGCAACTATGAGAAAGATGTATGCATTAGAATCATCAATGTTCATATTCATGTAAATTGGTAACTTCATTACATTCATGGAGCCATTACAAAGTATTACAGAGAAGCAGACCAAATTCATGCATTATATCTTGACTCATATGGCTAGGCTCTCAAAATAAATTTATAAACTGCATACCCCTAATACATCCTTCCCTAACCAAAATTACCCAAACTAACAGATTTCTTACAGTATTTCTACAGAGCTTCACCCTCTATCTATCTCTCCTTCTTTTCCTTCTACAAGCGCTTGTATATAAAGGATTTCTGGACTGCCAACTCATCCTCCAGTGGCCTTAGATTCGATGCCAAGTGTCTGAATGTGGTCCTCCATGTGAGCATGCTTCTCCAAGCTTGAGCTTTCCACTTTTTACCATGATGAGATTCTAGAAGCTTCTACCATAGGCATGCTCCTTTCTAGGCCACCCTTTCGCCAGGATGACACCTTATCCACTTTGCATGTGTAGTCGGGTCATGCTTTTCACATGTTCTACCAAAAATGCCAAATATAGCTAAGTCCTAAACCCTGAGTTTTGTCCACGTGCGTGCCACGATTTTCCTTAAATCCCTCCTTAAATCCTACCCTGCGCTCTTTATCCTTGCACATTTTTCTTCAACTAGGCCTTGCGCTCCTATGTGCCCTTTTTTACTTAGCCAATATTTAAGGGGCCCAACATTACCCCACACTATGCCTATTCTCCATTCGCGGGAACACTTCTCCAGTGAAAAGAAAGAATACAATAGAACCAAGATGTATTCATTTTTACCCTCATCACAAAAGAAAGGACCCCCATGCACCCAATTATCATATGCTAGGCTGGTGGTGTCACTTACTGACTAAGCATCCTCAAACTGGATAACTCTATTAGTAGGATGGATTATCTCTATATCCCTTATTGAGTGCACATATATCATATCCAGGACCTCTTCCCCCAATGGTTCAGTATAGGGTGTAGAATTCCCATCAGCCAAGGGTATAATAACTCGTTCCTCCTTATTTTCAAAGCTGATGTACCCCTTGTTGAACCGAAGGTCATTATTTTTCTTCTAACACCATAGGTGCCCAAGTAGTGCTGGGAAATTTTCTGCCTCGGTGAGTGCCATGACTTCGAAGTCCCCAATGAACTTAGCTCCCTAGATAGTGATAGCTGCATCCTTTAAGACACCAATGGGCATTACCTTCATATTTTTTGACATATACAACACATTCGAAGATGGATGTAATGCAGGTCTCCCCATTTGATGACATGCATCCAAAGTGAGAACATTGACCTATGTGCCTATTTTAATGAGGATATTACTAAGGAGCCATCCATCCATGACTGCATCCAATGTGATCTTTTTGCCATAGTCAAGGTTGTGAGGGGGAAGGTTTGTATGTGGGATCTGTCTCTCAAGCTCTTCTTCGGTGCATGGTAACTTCTCCCTCAACCATGCTCCTAGTAAGGGAATAACATTCTCTTGTCTTAGCATTTTACATACTTACTTGACCTCATCCAGGTCATCCTTTGGCACCTCGACCTTCCTCCTTTGCTCCTCCCTCCTGGATTTCTCCTTGTAAACTCTAAACCACATCCATGATATTTTGATATACTTCCTTTTGATGTGCAGGGTCTGGGTACTTCCCATGAACTAGTTCCTCTCTTGAAACTAGGATCCTCTGCCTTGGTATTTATTTTGTGCACGCGAGCTCTACTCTTGTTGTTACTAAAACAGGTTCCAAGCCTGCATCATGTGTCACTTGTGACATCCATTGTGTGTTTATCTTCTTAATGCTTACCATTGCAGTGCCCTTTTCTTTCCATTGTTGCTAGTTCATGTGCTCAAACAACTCTAGGCATTCCTGATACTTGTGCTTTTTTCTACACCATGAGCATTGCAACAGGTCTAGGCACTCTCATTTATAATGTTCTATAGACCCATAATTAAAATAGGTTCCACATGGGAACTCAATCCTTCCTCCTCCATGGTTACCATGACCATAGAATCCTCTACAAAATCCCCTTCTATGTATGCCACCATCTGAGTGCTCCTCATAGCAACGATCATCTCCTTTAGAACTACTGGCAATTCTGGTTCAGAGTACCCCATGATCAATGGCTTCATGGATCTAATCAATGAGCCTACAGTCCTTAGTATCATGGGTTGTAGAGGTACAAATATTATAATAGCAAGACACATTCTTATGGATTATTCATTATAACAAGGGGCATCTACTTTCATCATGGTCACCATGAAAAATTTCACAGTCTACTGTTACAACACATACTACCCTCCGGGGACAACTACCCTTTATGTGCCCCTTTACTTCACAATATTTACACCATAAACTACCACGATTCTCCTGAGATGAGTTCACGAACAACATCTCTAGCCGCTTGTCCATAGCAGAAATTTGAGCCTCCGAGAATGGGATAACTCCAGTATCAACACTACCAATAACCATAACGTACAAAGAATCTTCCAACACCTCGCACGGGTCTGTGAAATTTTTATGAGATAAGGCGCTTCTAAAAGGTGTGATCAATCCTCCAATAAACCACTGAGAATGCTGTGAATGGTGAATATCATAAGATAACTTAGATAAGAGATTTTTAAAATGCGTATCATACTCCCACACACTCTCTTCCATTCCCTGTTGAATCTCCTTTAGGGTGTTAATGTTCTTCTGTTCAAACTCAGGGATGTGGAATTTTTCCAAGAAGGCATTCTTTAAAGCAATATAATCCACCACCATTTGATGAGGGTCATATTTCCTATACTAGCTATGCGCCCATCCCTGTAACGTGTTGCAAATTGAATAGCATTCCGCTCTAAGGTTGTGATCCCCTTTGTGTGCCATAGTAGCTCACACTTGTGAACATGTTCTACAATGTCTTCAATCCCTCTATAATCTAGCAAGTGTAAAGACATCTTAAAGAAGACTTGAGGGGGTGGGTGGGGCCCTTTTCCTCCTAATCCAGAGCCTTGGTTTCCCCCAGTGTTCCCTCTATCGCCAGACCCACCAGGTCCTGTGCCTCCTGGCCCACTAGATCCACCAGAACCACTAGGTCCACCAGGGCATGTCCCTCCTAACCCACCAGATCAACCAAAACCACCAGGTCATGTACTAGTTGTGCCAAGTGCTTGTTGATTAGAGAAAACACTTAGTTGAACTTGTACACAGAGTCCACGTGGAAGAATGGCATAGGAGAAAAAGCACGAAGGTATAGGAAGGAATCACGCATGAAGGTGTAGAGTAAGACTCTAAAGGACTTACCTGATTTTGGAGATCAGGTCTATTCTTAGAGATTGGCATGCGGAGTACACAAAGTGATGCTGAGATTTACACACCACTCTTCATGGAGATTTTATAAGGACATGTCAACTCACTCTTGCATGGGCATAAGTAAAGAATAGATCCATCACTTCAGTTAACTATCAGCAATCTATAGATAATATACTTGCATGTATGGATATAACTGTAAAAAGGTGTGTGGCTGTTATTAGCATGTGACCTATTTCTGGTAGAGTTAAGTGGTGAAGGGTTAGTTCCCCACCCTATATATATGTAAAGAATTACTTAGAGAATATAGAGACATACATAGAGATATAGATGGAACCATATGTTTGGAGGAATGGAAAAACCCGAGTACATGTGACTAGATAATTGTAACAGATCCGTGCCCGCATGCCTGGTATTATATGAAGCTACTGTATTATTGGTTCAATGAATAGATAAAGGAAATTGGCCGAACAAAGTGTGTGATGTGTTTTATCAATGCATGTTATTACTTTCATGATTATTTACCTTTAGCGCTTATAGATCTAGTTGGATATAAATGGTGAATGGAAGGATTAGTTCCTAAAATATATGTTTACTGTTTTATCATACCAACATTCTGCTACTACAACCATTAAGAGGGACCTGGTAGCTTTGTGCACTTCAGGTGAGTGTTTATCCTAGGGTGAGTGATGTGCTAGCGTGACTAGGTGTTAACTAATAATTCTAGGCTGCATCATTAGTTCCGTTGTCGGGACCTCTTTTTCAGTTGTTTCAGAATGGTTCACGATGAAGACATACCGGCTAACCTTGGCAAGCGTTGAAGAATGGATTCATGATCTAGAGGAAGAATATGCATGGAGGTTTGACACTAGATCTAGATTTAGCACACATACTTGGGTAGAGCAGAATTTGTATGAGAGTTTATACGAAAGCTTCTTTGTTATCTTTCCAGTAGAATTGTATGAATGGTTGATTGTGTATGCATCCAAGCAGAATTGGAGGTATCACATGATTGTTTGGACACAAGAGGAATTTCAAACACTATATGAAGATGACCTAAGTTGGACTCGTGCAGTAGATATCTAGTTTTGCAGTGTCCTAAATAGCTATATCTTGGAGTATTCAATTTTGACTTATTCATGCCCAGAGGTAGAAAAGTTTGAGTTTCTATGGTATCCTAGAGGGACATATTAGCAAGGTATTCCACTAGCAATCAAAATACTAATGGTAACATTGAACTTGGAAGCTAAACCCATGGAAAGCTAAAGAATCTCCATGTGCGGGGGCAGGAACAGGATTGGTGAAAGATGGCAGACCTAGCGGCAGTATGAAAGAGGGAAGAAAGGTGGTTGAAGTATGATGAGGCACACGAGAGGGAATTATGCAAGAGGTAAGAAATTACAGAATGGATGGTGTTGTGGAGAGAGATGGCTTGTGAAGAATTTGATGCTCATTGGGAGGAAGAAGAGCAAGAGCATCAGGAACTCCCCCATCTAGGGAAGCATGACAGAGAACCCTCTTTAGCCTCACATGGAAGCACACCAATAGATATGACCTGGGCCATGGGCGTGCATCTAAGCCTACTTGTTGACCTAGCCCTTGCGCTTGGTTTTCTAGTATCTAGTATAGTAGGTAAAAGTAGTTTTAATTCAGGAAGTGAAAGCACAGAAATAGGTCAGACAACAAGTACACCAAGGGCAGCATAGATAACTTCATTATTCTTTGGGGGTATGTTATCAGGCTCATCATCTACACAGAATATGAGCATACTAAGTGTGGGAATCACCTCTGGAGCTGGGACCACTTCCCAAACTGTAGGGGTCCATTATAGCCATTATTGGGGCATAGGGGAGTGCATCCATGGGCCCTATGAAAAATTCTGGAGGAGGATTGGGTAGTATGGGAAGTTCTAGTTCTGGTGGTTCAGGTGGTATTAGAGGAAGAGGAAACCAAGGAGGTTCTGGGTTGGGTGGTCAAGGCCCGCAGCAACCCCAGAACATTTATATGGATATGTCCCTTCATCTCCTATAATACAGAGGTATCGAGGATGCTGCTGAACATGTTCATATGTGGGAAATATTGTGGCGCGTAAAAGGTATTACGGCCCCTGAACGTAAGGCAAGTCAATTTTCTACTACATTGCAGGCATAATGCACAGCTGGTATAGGAAGTTTGACCCCAATCAAACTTGTATTGACTATGCAACATTGAAAGATGCTTTCTTAAAAGAGTTCCACATCCCAAAGTTTGAGCAAAAGAGTATAAGCGTACTCAAGGATATAAAGCAAGACACTACTGAAAGTGTAAGTTAGTATGATGCATGATTTAAAACACTTCTATCCAAACTCTCTTATGACATTCATGCAAGTCAGCATGAAAAATGGTTTGTCGGGGGACTGATTACCCGATTTCGAAGAGCACTATCACATAAGACTTATACATGTTGAAGTAGTTGGGAGTATTGACACTAGAGTTAGTCCATTTTTGGAAGCTCAGATAATGGCTATGGCAAAATAGTTAGAGAAATTATCGGCAAACTCAACTCATGAAACATGCTTAGGGATCTGGTGTACAGATTGTGAAGTGGAAGGGCACACTAAGGATAGTTTCCCTCGTAAAAATGTATGTTCATTGTTATTAGACTGTGAGATTTTTCATTTGAACCATGATGTTAGTCATTGCCCCCTCCTACAATGCGCGATCAGGAAGAATGTATCCTCCTTTTGTAAAATTTGTAGGTCCACGACCCATGATACTAAGGACTATAGATTGATTGGCCAGATCCATGATTCCATTGATATTGGGGTCAGACAGATGAGTGTGGCTGATAATTCTAAAGGGAAGACTGAGCATCAGAATAGGGATTATAATAAAACACGCTATGACAGGAATGACGGATGGTTTGAAGGGGCTTGTGAAAGGGGGCAAGGATATAGAGGTGGATATGGAGGACGAGGCCAAGGTGGAGGAAGGAGTGAATTCCCTTGAGGAACTTGCTATACATGTGGCTCACCTGACCATTATAGGCGCGAATGCCTGTAGAATATTTCCTGTTCATTTTGTGGAAAGGGGCATAGTTATGAAGAGTGCCAGGACTTATATGAGCATCTCAGTAAGCAGCACAAGAAATAAAACAAGGGCACGGGGATGGTTAGAATCTAGCGCATGATAGAGAATCAGTGGATGCCAAAGTTAACACTAGAACATGAAGCGGTATCAGTCAAGATAACCACACGAGCTGAGGCGGCACACGTAATAGAGGTGTTGCAATAGAAGCCGACAATCACTAGGGAGGAATTTTTACATGCTAGATATCCAGATCCAACTCATTAGAAAGAAGTCTATCAGGACACAATGGAGGTCCTTAGGAGCCTTCAAGGTGAGATACAAGGTTTAAAAGAGCAGTCTCAGAAATTGGAGCACAAGGATATAGAACAAGCCCCGTCAGATATTGACGACATTAGAGAGGTATGTATAATGTTGCGCCAGGAGAATATTATTCCTTTATTAGGAAATTGGTTGAAAGGGAATACTCCGTGCGTAAGAACTGAGACTAGGATACAAATACTTCATGTAAATTTTCCTCCTGATAACATTGACTATGACAAGGAAATCACTTTGAATGCTGTTGTAGATGGGTAGCTGTTGAGCAATATCCTGATTGACATAGGTGCAGAAGTAAATGTACTTACATTGGATGTGTGGGAAAAAATGGGGAGACACCCATTGCAACCAACATCTAATGTATTGTTCATGGAAAACAGAATAAAAGCTACTCCCATAGGAGCTTTGAAGGATGCATCTATCACTATACAAGGGGCCAAGTTCACAGGAGAATTTGAAGTGCTAGCGCTTGCGGAAGTAGATAGTTTCCCAGCTTTTCTTGGGTGCCCTTGGTGTTATGCAAACAATGCTGATTTGAGGTTTAACAAAGGGTACATCAGCTTCGAGAACAAGGAGGAAAGGGTCATAATACCATTGAAAGATGGGAAATCTGTGCCATATGTGGAACCTTTAAGCGAAGAGGACTTGAACATAATCTATGTATGTGCTATTCGGGACCCAGAGGTCAATGATCCATCTAAGGAAGAAATCCTTCATTAGGAATATTCTCAGTCAATCAACGATACTACTAGTATTGCTTGCGATAATTGGGCTCATGGCACTTATGAATTGGTGGGGCGCGAAGTTAAGCATGTGGTTAATGAAAAGATGGGTTTTTTCTTTATTCGATGTATAGGTCGTAAAATGCCCCACTATATTGGATCTGAAGATTTGGCTGGGTTCTTACAGGCTATAGAAATAAATTGGGCTGATGAACTTAAACGACACACTATGTTGTCATATACTTTAGGTGGGATGGCCACGCACTAGTGGGTAGTCCACAGGGATAATCTCTTAGAATGGGAAATGATTGGGACCTCCTTATCAACTAGGTTTTCAAGAAGTAATGCACCTACAAACATAAGCTCTTATCATGGTGATCAACCTGATCAACATCATATCCAACAGTGTGAGAGACTCTAGACAGTAGGCTAGGAAGCATTACCACCTTCACTTTGGGTGCATCAGTTTTATTCTACTCTAAAAGGTTGTGCGTGCGCTTGGTATGTCTATGCTGAATTACATCGCAACACTAGAAAATGGAAAACTTTGATCGCAGGGATGATCTAAACATTTGACTTCTTTTCATCTACACCACCAATGAACACAACTTAATCTTTATCTAATGCTTAACTATGGGAGATAGAGGGAAAGTGGAAGAAATTGTTCAGGAATTATTTTGTGAGACAGAGACAGGGGTGTGCTTTGTGGATGAAGAAGATGATTTCATATTACTTGAGTGTGCTTCTTTGGAAAAATATGAGGGGAAGATGGTATACATAATTGATGAGGAGGAAGTTAAGCACTTGGATGTGGATCATTCACATGGAACACGTGAAGTGTTATCCAGTGTAGATGTAGATGCGCACGCATATCATGAACCTATGAAGACAAAAAAGGTCAATATATGCATAGAAGCTGAACCTAAGGAGGTGATAATTGGGGATTACTGGTTAGAATCAAAGGTAGCAAAGATCATAGAGTTACTTCACGATTATGAGGACTTATTCCAAAGAGGATACCATGAACTTAAAGGCGTGCATATATCACTTGGTGACATGAAGATAAAGCTCAAGGAAGGTGTGCGCCCTATTAGGAAGAGACCATATTGGATGAATCCCAATTTACGTGAGAAAGTAAAGGAGGAGATTGACAAGATGCTGAAATCTAGGATCATTCGACCACTACATGAATTAGAATGGGTCAGTCCTATGGTGATAAGCATAAAAAAGGATGGTAGGATTTGAATTTGTGTTGATTATAGGGAGTTGAATGCATCATGGAGGAAATATTAAAAGGGGTGGTTGGGTGCGAAATATATTCATTTACAGATGGGTTTTCAGGGTATCATTAGGCTAGGATTACCCTGGAAGATCAAGAGAAGAGCACCTTCACTACTGAATGAGGAAGCTTTGTTTATACTATGATGCCCTTTGGATTAAAGAATGCACCTGTTGTATTTTCAAGGATAGTGGTACAAGCCTTCAAGGATTTTATTCATAAATTTTTACAATTCTATCTTGATGATTGGACCATTTATGCACTGATTAAGGATCATTGTGACAATCTACGCTTAATGTTTGAAAGATGTCGATAGTTGAGTATCTCATTAAATATCAAGAAGTGCATCTTTGCTAATCACTTTGGCACACTTTTAGGACATATCATCTATAAGGAAGGGTTATTGGTTGATCCAACTAAAGTTACAGTCATCATTGGCTTGAAAGCACCGGCCAGTCAGTGCCAGGTGTGTGGATTTTTGGGTCATACAGGGTATTACCGGAAGTTTATAAAAGGGTATGAAAAAATTTTCATGCCCTTGGAAGATTTGCTCTAGGGAAAAGGTACATTCTACTGAGGGGAGTCACAGCAACGCGCGTTTGAGATATTGAAGCATAAACTTACTACCGCACCTATCTTGTGTTTTCCTTCATGGGATAAACCTTTTCATGTTCATGTGGACACTTCTGGCACAACCATTGGTGTTTTCTTAGCTCAACCAGGTGAAGGTATCATTGATAATCCCATTTTCTTCACTAGTAGGAAGTTGACCCCTGTAGAATAGAATTATACCACTACAGAGTGTGAGGCCTTGCCCATGATCTATGCCTTGCACAAATTTTGTCAGTATTTGTTAGCTACACCATTTTTGTTTTATACAGATCACATGACATTAAAATATTTTGTGAATAAGCCCGTTTTACAGGGACGTATATACTGGTGGGTACTCTTATTTCAATAGGTTGACTTTACAGTTGTGGTAAAACCAAGAAAAATCAATTCTGGACCAGATCACTTGTCTAGAATTCAATAAGGGGAAGAGGCACAAACAATAGAAGAGACCATGTTTGATGCATAGCTGTATAGGTTACAATGCATGCCATCAGAATTAGAGGATATTTTCTATCTTTCTGAGAACTGGTATGGCACCCAAAGGCATGAAAGCTTTAGAGAAGAAGCAACTTGCTATTCACACGGCACCATTCATGTTAATTAGTGGTGATTTGTACAAGCTAGGCAGATATGAGGTGTTACGTTGTTATGTCTTAGAGCATGAACGAAAGGACATAATGGAAGAAGCACATGGTGGTATTTTAGGTGGTCATTAAGCAGGTGATGCAACAATGCGTAAGATCCTACTTGTTGGGTTGTGGTCGAAAACATTGTACAAGGATTGTAAAGAGTATTGTAAGACATGTGACCATTGTCAATGTCTCGATCAACCAGGAAAAAGGGATGAGATGCCCATATGACCAATAACAAGTTCAGAACCCTTTGAGAAATGGGAAATTGACTTTGTCGGGCCTATCTCCCTAGCCGCGCGTGGGGGACTGGATCATGCTATATCATCACTTGTATAGATTATCTTACCTGATGGGCAGAAGCAGTAGCTACAAAGGACTGTACAATGGCTATAACAACACGGTTCTTATGGGAGAATTTCCTTACAAGGTATGGTTGTCATTTAATTTTAACAAGTGATAAGGGCACACATTTTTTAAATGAGACAATACAAATTCTTTTAGACAATTTTATGGTTGCCCACCATAAAACTACACCCTATCACCCTCAGGAAAATGGGATTGCCAAGGCTTTTAACAAGATCTTGAGCCACACATTGACCAAGATTTGCGATGTGGGGAGGAAATATTGGGATGATAAAGTATTTTTTGTTCTTTGGGCTTATAGAACAACATAGAAAATATTGAACAAAGCCACACCTTTTCAATTGGTGTTTGGCGTGGAAGTTGTTCTACCTCTAGAATTTATATTACCTTCATTGTGAATTATGCACACTGGAGGTCTAGCTGATGAGTCGGCCTTGGAATAATGAATTGTGAAGATGGTTAAGCTAGATGAGCACCGCGCCATCACACACTGGAGTCAAAAATAGGAGAAAGCATGACAAAAGGCATGGCATGATCGATACATCAGGGATAAGAAACTTGTGGTGGGAAAAAAGGTACTTCTATATGACTCCAAGTTTTTGCGCCATCCAGGAAAGCTCAAGGTGCATTGGTTGGGGCCATATGTTATCACTCATATACTTGAGTCAAGTGATTTCTAGTTGGAAACAATTGATGGCACATGATTTCCTAGTTACTTTAATAGGAGTAGGTTGAAGCCCTACTATAAATAAGTCTTCTTGGTGTTTGTAATAAGGAAATATTGCATGATACATTAGGTTTCCCTTTATGAATTTCCTTAATGTATTTCTTTCATCGTTGCTATGCTTTGTCAATTTTAGCTCTTGATTGTGTAATAAGCGTTCTTACACACATGAAAATAACTACAATATGAAGCATGTCGATGCCAGAAGACTACACATCCTTTTCATGTGGTGTGGATTGTTGGTGACTCTCAGGGATATGCTATGAAGATGTCATGCTATGGGTGTTGAAAGAAAGTTGCTAAGGGTAACTGAAAAAAGATTGCTTCTCAAGATAAGAAAGGATGAATATGGATAAGGGAAAGTATAACACGAGGTAAGCCACGACCATGATAATTACCAGGAGATCATGTAGTTACGAGGTACTCAGGCACAAAGGTGCACACTAAAGAGAAGTCTATGACAAAAGGTAAAGAGGTGCACTAGAAGGTTATAGCTTTGGCATGAAAATATACCGCGTGGAAATGATAAAAATGGGTCATAAATGAGGAGAATTTGGTAGGTGGAGGAGTAATTAATGCAGAAAAAAGTAGAAATATATATAAGGACAGGATGTGATTTCATTTTTACCCTTATGACTATGAGAATTTGATAGAGAGCCTATACGCGAAGAGCATAAAGCTAACTAATTCAAGGTACAAAGGAAGCGAACTAGGCGCGAAGAAGAGATTTGTTTATTAGAAGGGATTGGATCCCCTAGAAAAATGGTTTGATGAAGTAGAGTAATACAATAGAGTTAGGGTGTGCAAGTTTGTGATTACAAATTAAGGCATGGAAGAATCAGGTTAGGGTTTGAAGCAAATTAATCAAAACACACAGTAACTGACCTACAAAACAAAACCCTGAAAGAGAATGGCACCAAATAAAAAAGTAGTGCCAATAAAAGAAAATAAGAAGGTGGGTGGTGGAAGAAGAGGAGGAGATGGCCCCAGAGAGAAAATTTTCCAAAATGCAGTACCCTAAAGAAGTTATTGTGGGGCAGGAATGGAATACCCACATAAGACAGAGTAAGATAAGTGAATACAATCACCGAACTAGTGAAAACCAGAAGAAATTAGATGACTTGCTCACCTCTCAAACGAACATGCATACTGAGGACAACATGCCGATATATGATGATGCTGGGGAAAAGCTACTCAAGGGAAATGGTGTCTACCAGCTTTATGAGCTTCCATACTTTGCAAAGTATGCACCCTTGTACATATGGCTGATGAGCCAAGTCCATGAGGACTTCTTCTACTTTACAGGATGGAGGGTAAGACTGACACCCATCCTCATTACCACAGTTACTGGATTACAGGCAACGGGAAAAGACATTAAGACTGACTTATCTGAAAAAAGTTCCATTTTGGAGACAAAGAAGGTTTTAGGCTATCAGAAAGGACCACGTGGGATGGACATTGACAAGTTAAAAAATTGTCCAGTAGTACAGGCAGCAGCACATCTAACCACAAATCTGAATGGATAAGAATGTTGGTCACAAGTTAATTCTATGTGGTTGCATGTGGCCAAGTGCATGTCAGAGGAAACCACTTATAACATCACCAGATTCATTGCAGAGCAGATAGTTGAGGAAGCATGCGAAGGGAGTAAGATAATTTTTGGCTGTATCTTACTAAGTTTAGTCTTCATGGAGATTGGGGTACCAGATGGCCCAAAAGAGAACATATGGGAATACCCCATGAATCATAAGTCTCCAGCTGAGTGATTCAACAAATATCTTTGCAAAGGGTCGATGACGGAGGAGGTTAAGGAGTGCGCTGAGATGTGGTATAATATGCTCTGCGTGGCGTTTGGAGAAGAATTGCACATACCCAAGGATTTTCCCTCGGTCCTAGGAAAATAGGTATAATTTGCATTTTACCAACATTTTTGTATTGTGCGCTTCCCAATGGTAGATGGGTCATGGAGCCCCTGGTGTAAACTACCATATGCATTTCCTATACATTACTTCCAAACTATAGTTCATCGGTTCACCAACACATAGAGGTTGGTATTTAATGCAGACAAGGTGGACTTTGAGTATCACACCCTGAGAAAGACTTATGGATATCCAGGGAGGAATGCATTTAATGAGAATAACATCTCAGAAATGTTAAGCATTAAGCCAGAGACAGTGGCCATTGCAGATATCGGGGCCACACTAATATACCTCCAACTGAAGCCTAAAATGGAGAATAACAAGTACGTGGAGAATGAATTCATGCTTCCAGGGCCACCGAAGGGAAAGCATACTATGGAGAACATTCTAGCACCTAGGCCTTCTGTGCCCAAGCAAGATGATGAGGAATAGGATGAAGAACCTAAAGATAGTGGCAGCCTAGTGCAAAGGAGGAAGCAGCCATCTGGCCAGGAGGGGGAGTGCGCGACAACTCCCCAGGAAGAAGGAGCTACGGGGGAGGAGTAGGGAACAAAAATCTTTAAGAAGGTGTTTAAGTGCAAAAGGGCGCAAGGAGGAACCTCGTAGGTGAAGGAACCAAAGGAGAAGAAGTGGAGGAAACTCAGGCTAAGTGAGGAAACAGAGGAATCTAAGGAGAAGGTGCCTTCATCTCCAATTGGAGAAGAGCCTCAACATGAGGAGGAGGAGATGGAAGGAGAAGAATGGGGTCAATCAGAGGCTACACATGAAAAGGGTGGGGATACATTTGGTATTCCCAACCTTGATGCAGCCATTCCAAGAGGATCCCGATCCTGTCGAATAAGGGAGGATGCCAAGCCACATGTCATGGGGTATGCAGAAGACCCAAAACTGATCTTTCACACTCGGTTCCAGAGTACCATCGAGCTGAAGGATTTATTTTGATGGGTGTTCATGGGCAAGGACAAGGTGACTCTACGCATAAGGAAGCATCTCTCATGGTCTATGCACACACACATGGACGAGCCCGACTTTGATGTCGGTGAAGAATCGTGCACGTTAAGGAGGTTGAAGAAGGCACCTAAAACGTGCCACATGACAATCAAACAAACAATGATGTCAGATGAGTAGGTGAGCAATGCTCTAGTGAAAGTATCCTCTGAAGTAGCAAGAAGAAACATAGATAAATCTGCTACCATCAAGGCACTGACAGAGAGATTAAAAGCCAAGGATGTGGAGGTAGTGTGCCTAGTCTAGGAAAATTACTTAATGAAAAGAAAATATGACACTTTTGTTAGTATGGCAGAGGAAATTAGAGATGATGTTCTAAAGGTACGCCCACATCTGGAATCCCGGGTACCAAAATAATTTCCTTTTGCGATGCACTATGTGAAAATAATGATAACATTAGTGTTGGAAGATGAAAAGGCACGTGTATCCTCACAGCCCAAGGACTTCGGGGGAAAGACAGAAAAGGTGCAGGCTGCAGTAGCTAGGAAGATTGCTACTTATGAAGGTCTACTGCAAGCCACCTGTGATGAATTGAAGAAGGCCGATCATGCACTAACCATATGCACAGTCCCAAATGCGCTAATCGTGGTGAAAACCTTGGAGGAATAAAATGAGGTCCACAAGGTGATGAAGGATGCTTCCGTAGGCCATGCTAAATTCTTAGTCTTGGTAAAGCAAAAGCGTGAGGCACTAGCTGCGGTGTAGGCACACATAAGGAGAGGTTAGAGGAGCTAGGAAAGCTCATTGATCAGAAGATGGATGTACTGGAAGGGGCACAAACCTCTATGTCAAGTGTAATGCTTGTAATACAAAATGAGCAAGGGAAAATATCCATGGAAGAGCTGTAGTCCATCATTGCAGACGTGCCTGAAATAGTAGGAGCAACACTAACAATGTGGGAGAACCTGGAACCAGATATTAAAGAAGAATTTCTAGAGTTGCTGCTTCAGGATGAGATAGAGGGGCCTGAGGCCTAAACAGTTTTGTTAGCTATGTATATCTTCTTCAAAATTCTTGTTCAAAATTCTTATTCAAAATTATTTAATTAACTATTCTTTAAATATCCATTATATGTATAAGTTTTGAGCATCGCCATTGTTGGGGTGACAATGAGATTAGTGTGGGGTAAAGTTGATCATAGAAACACTTAGTTGAACTTGCACATAGAGTCTGCATGGAAGAATGGCACAGGAGAAAAAGCGTGAAGGTATAGGAAGGCATCACATGTAGAGGTGTAGAGTAAGACTCTCAAGGACTTAGCTGATTTTGGAGATCATGTCTATTCTTAAAGATTGGCATGTAGAGTACACAAAGTGATGTCGAGATTTGTGTGCCACTCTTCATGGAGATTTTGGAAGGACATGTCAACTCACTCTTGCATGGGCATAAGTAAAGAATAGATCCATCACTTCAGTTAACTATCAACAATCTATAGATAGCATACTTGTATGTATGGCTATAATTGTAAAAAGGCACGTGGTTATTATTAGCATGCGACCTATTTCTAGTAGAGTTAAGTGGTGAAGGGTTAGTTCCCCACCCTATATATATGTAAATAATTACTTAGAGAATATAGAGACATACATAGAGATACAGATGGAACCATATGTTTGAAGGAATGGAAAAACCTGAGTACATGCGACTGGATAATTGTAACAGATCCATGCGCACATCCCTGGTAGTGTATGAAGCTACTGTATTGTTGGTTCAATGAATAGATAAAGGAAATTGGCCGAACAAAGTGTGTGATGTGTTTTATCCATGCATGTTATTACTTTCATGATGATTTACCTTTAGCGCTTATAGATCTGGTTGGATATAAATGGTGAATGGAAGGATTAGTTCCTAAAATATATGTTTACTATTTTATCATACCACCATTATGCTACTGCAACAATTAAGAGGGACTCGGTACCTTTGCGCGTTTCGGGTGAGCGCTCAACCTAGGTTGAGTGATGTGCCAGCATGACTAGGTGTTAACTAACAATTCTAGGTTGCATCAGTACCCCCAAGGTTCCACTGAAATGTGTGCTAAAGGTCTGTGATAATGCCCCACTACCACTATTGTACCCCCCGCCACTTCCAGATGCAAGACTGAAGGCTTGTATATTTTCTCCTTATCCAAAGACTCCTCAGAATACTGGAATATGTGTAGTCATAGAAGTGGGAACTAAAAAATTGTACCTCCTAGGCATAGATCTATCACTTCCACTATACCAACTGGGTCAATGATACTCCTTGTTCTAGAAAACTAAGTGCCAGGGTTTGGTCACTAGGTGGGTTTAGATACGTGCCAACGACTCTTCTTTCTCCACGTGACAAATTCTCATCAAAAGCCGAAGGGGTCTCTCTTACGTGCTTGCCAAGATGGGGTACCACAGACTACTGAGGTTCCATGTCCTTTACATGAACCTCAACTCCTTCCCGCAACATCTACCTCCATAGATCCATCACACTTGTAAACTCACGTCATCTAGAAATCTCCCTTTCATTTTCTTCACTATACTTCATATGTCTCTCCTCCCTTTACTTCTCCATCATAAAAAATTTCATCTTCCTCCACCCTAGCTCCCTCACCTAGCACTTAGAATGGTTTATCTAGCCATTGGAAATGAATCTAAACTCAAAGTAACAACCAGGATCTTCATTGCCAGAGGGATAACATGTAGAAATGATCCTCTAGGCTCCTGCAGAAATTCAAACTCAATAACTTATGGGCAAGAATATGTGGAAATAGTGTACTCTAGAGTGTAGCTAGCCATAACACCTTCCCACCAATGATCCACAACATGAGTCCACATCAGATCTTCATCTTGCAGCCTTTAATATTCTTTTTGGGTCCACACGTGTGATCTAGAATACCAACTTAATCTAGATGCTTATGTTGAGAGCCATTCATATAGCTCTACTGGGAAACAACAGAAAAATGTTTTATATAAATCTTGGTAGAGGTTTTATTCTACCCATCTATGTGCATCAAACTCAGTTCTAGTGCTAAATCTCAGAGAAAATTCATCCTCTATGCTCTTGAACCATGATTCAACACTTTCCAGAGTTAAAAGCTCTATCATTACTCATTACCCAGATCATGATGTATGCCATTTCCCACTACAACTTCGAAAAGAGGTCTAGGCAATGGAACCAAGATGTAGTCATGTTTACACTCATCACAAAAGAAAGGAACCCATGCACACTAGTCTATCACCCAGTGGGAGATGGGAGCTCACTCGAGGCATGCGCGGGTGCTGAGTCTCTCTCTTATGTGAGTTTAGTTGGAAACATCATCTATGATTCATGTTAAGAGATATGAATGGAAGTAAAACATATAAGCACCATAGAGCTCAGAACTGCTTCTAGGTCCTTGCAGTCATTTCAAATGGGAAGTGCTTTAGTAGATTGTATAAATTATACAAAAACAAAAGGAAGTTGTACAGACATCCATACTTAATCATAAACATAAGTGAAAACGAACTATGAGAAGATGTATGTATTAGAATCATCAATATCCATATTCATGTAAGCTGGTAATCTCATTACATTCATGGAGCCATTACAAAGTATTACAGAGAAAAAAACCATAGTCATGCATAATATTTGGACTCATATGGCTAGGCTCTTAAAAAAAATTTATAAACCCCATACCCCTGATACATCCTTCCCTAACCATAATTACCCAAACTAACAAAGTTCTTGCATTATTTCTGCAGAGCTCCACCCTCTATCTATCTCTCCTTTTGCTTCTGCAGACACTTGTATATATTGGCTTTCTGGACTGTCAACTCATCCTCCACCGGCCTCAGATCTGATGCCAAGTTTCATAATGTGGTCCTCCATACAAGCATGCTCCTCCAGGCCTGAGCTTTCCACTTTTTACCAGTATGAGCTTCTAGAAGCTTCTACCATAGGCATGCTCCTTTCTGGGCCACCATGTTGCTAGGATGGCACATTATCCACTCCGCATGTGTAGTCGGGTTATGCTTTTCACGTGTTCTTCCAAAAATTCCCAATATGGCTAAGTTCTAAACCCTATGTTTTGTCCGTACGCGCACCACAGGTTTCCTTAAATCCCTCCTTAAACCTTGCCTTGTGTGCTTTATCCTAGTGTGCTTTTCTTCAACTAGGCCTTGCGTGCCTTTGCAACTTTTTGTACTAAGCCGATATTTAAGGTTCCCAACATCACATATACAGAAAGAAAGGAACCCTTACCATTGAGTTCCGATGCCTTACGGTGGAACAAATAACCAAGATGGAAGAGAAAGAATAAATAAAGGCCATCGAGACCTTGGTGGAGGAGAAGTTGGAACACGGCGCTAAGCCAATGTTAAACAAAGAGGAGGAGGAGAGCATGGGAAAGGACCACAGAAGAAATTTAGGCTCCATTTTAATGGTAATTATTCCCAAGGGCACAAACATGGGAGGAAGGCACGCAGGGGAGGAAAGGCTAGGGATGGGTTATATTGATGACCCCAACAAAGTGTTCCATGCATTGTTCCCAAGCACAATTCCAACAGAAGAGTTCATATCAATGTCATCTTTTGACAAGGAGGCCACATATCCATGGATGAGGAAGATGCTCTCATGGGAAATTGAGTCCCATCTTGATGAGCCAGAATTTGAAGTGAGCCACTAGGAAATAATAACATTGTCAGGGCTAATAGATGACAATCGATTGGTGAATGCTTAGCAGCTCTCAGATGAACAACTGTGTAACACACTCAACAAGGTATCCATTGAAATCAAAGCTAGACTCTTCAATAAGAATGATAGAATCAAAGATCTAGAGGAGGAATTGAAGAAGAAAGAGGAAGATCTAGCTGCAAGGGAAAAGGAGCTTAGTCAAGAGAAATTAATCAATGCCCAGTTGTAGCGTGAGTTGAAGGATGAGAAGGCCAAGGTGTGTGCGGTGTAAAAAATGTGGAGTCTATTAATAATGCTATAGTATTGAAGCATTTGGACCTATCATTCCCCGTGTAGAAGTATGGATCTAACTTAGGATGCCTAGAGGATTTAACAAGAGCCCTCACCATGGAGAGGTAGCAAATAGCCTTGGAATCTGCAGAAGAAGTGGCCGCGCGCTTGGAGAAATAAGATACATTGAAGTTCATGGCATTCATAGCTAAATACAACAAGGTTCTTGCTAGTATAAAAGTTACTTCCCAGACTGCTGAAGCCACATACAACAATTGCACAGACAAATATAAAGTGGTAGGCATCTTGGTCTCCACGCATGAAGTAGGACTTAAAGAGTTTCAAGAAAAGAATAAAGCAAATAGAGAAGAAAGGGAAAAAATCCTTGCCAAGGTTGAAAGAAAATTTGAAGCCATTGAAGCCTTAAGGAGTTCAATTAAAAACCAGTTGAAGCAACTGTACCCACAGATTACATGAAGAATGGATGCACTGGATGATGTAGGAAAGGAGTTAGAGAAAGTTGCTAACACCATAAACACACAAGGAAATGGGCTAACATTTGTGGAGGTGAGCACCCTGGTCGACAACCTTTTTCAAAGAGTACGGAATGAAGTCGATGCCTAGAACAAGTTGGAGGTCGACTTGCAAAAGGATTTTCCTAGCCTACTGCAGTGATTCAATCACTTCCCATTCTTTCTTCTTTCTATATTCTTTCATCCCTTTATTATTTTCCCACAGTGTAAGTATATTGTATTCTTTCTTTTCACTGGAGAAGTGTTCCTATGGATGGAGAATAGACGTAGTGTGGGGTAATGTTAGGCCCCTTAAATATTGGCTAAGTACAAAAGGGCGCATAGGTGCATAAGGCCTAGTTGAAGAATAGTGCACAAGGATAAAGCGTGCAGGGTAGGGTTTAAGGAGGGATTTAAGGAAACCCGTGGCACGTGCACAGACAAAACCTAGGGTTTAGGACTTAGCCATATTGGGTGTTTTTGTTAGAACACGTGAAAAGCATGACCTGACTGCACATGTGGAGTAGATAAGGTGCCATCCTGGCAACAAGGTGGCCCAGAAAGGAGCATGCATGCAGTAGAAGTTTCTAGAAGTTCATCATGGTAAAAAGTGGAAAGCTCGGGCCTAGAGGAGCATGCTCACATGGAGGACCACATTCAGACACTTGGCATCAGATCTGAGGCCGCTAGAGGCTGAGTTGGCAATCCAAAAAGCCTATATATACAAGCACCTATAGAAGGAAAACAAGGAGACATAGATAGAGGGTGTAGATCTATAGAAATACTGTAAGAACTTTGTTAGTTTGCGTAATTGTGGTTAGGGAAGGATGTATCAGGGGTATGGGGTTTATAAATTTCTTTTGAGAGCCTAGCCATATGAGTCTAGATATAATGCATGACTGCGGTCTGTTTCTCTGCAATACTTTGTAATGGCTCCATGAATGTAATGAGGTTACCAGCTTACATGAATATGAACATTGATGATTCTAATACATACATATTTCTCATAGTTCCTTTTCAATTATGTTTATGATTAAGTATCGATATTTGTATAACTTCCTTCTGTTTTAGTATAACTTATACAATCTGTTAAAGCACTTCCTATCTGAAATCACTGCAAGGACCTAGAAGCCGTTCTGAGCTCTATGGTGCTTGTATGTTTCACTTCCATTCAGATCTCTTAACATGAATCATAGATGATGTTTCCTACTAAACTCACATAAAAGAGAGACTCAGAACCCACTGGGTGATAGGCCGATGTGCATGGGGTTCCTTTCTTTTGTGATGAGGGTAAAAATGACTACATCTTGGATCTGTTGCCGGGATAAGGTGTTAGCTTGGCAACATGGTTGCCCAGAAAGGAGCATGCTTGTGCTAGAAGCTTCTAGAATCTCATCATGGTAAAAAGTGAATAGCTCAGGCCTGGAGGAGAATTCTCACATGGAGGACCACAATCAAACACTTGGCATCATATTTGAGGCTGATGGAGGATGAGTTGGTAGTCCAAAAAGCCTATATATACAAGCACATGCAAAAGGAAAAGAAGGAGAGATAGATAGAGGGCGGAGCTCTATAGAAATACTACAAGAAATTGGTTAGTTTGGGTAATTGTGGTTAGGGAAGAATGTATCAGGGGTATGGGGTTTATAAATTTCTTTTGAGAGCCTAGCCATATGAGTCTAGATATAATGCATGACTGCAGTTTGCTTCTCTGTAATACTTTGTAATGGCTCCATGTATGTAATGAGGTTACCAGCTTACATGAATATGAACATTAATGATTCTAATGCGTACATATTTCTCATAGTTCCTTCCACCTTAGGCACGTTGTCCCTTTCCGCCCTATTTCCTTGGCACTTTAAGCCATTTTCTTCTTTTTATATTCTTTCATCCCTTTATTCTTTTCCCACAGTGCAAGTCTATTCTATTCTTTATTTTCACTAGAGAAGTGTTCCCGTAGATGGAGAATAGGCATAGTGTGGGGTAATGTCGGGCCCCTTAAATATTGTGTAAGTAAAAAAGGGCACATAGGCATGTAAGGCCTAGTTGAAGAAAAGCGTACAAGGATAAAGCGCGCAGGGCAGGGTTTAAAGAGGGCTTTAACGAAACCCATGGTGCATGCATGGATAAAACCCAAGGTTTAGAACTTAGCCATATTGGGCATTTTTGGTAGAACACCTAAAAATTATGACCCAACTGTGCATCCAGAGAGGATAATGTGCCATCCTAAAGATAGGGTGGCCCAAAAAGGAGCTTTCCTGTGGTAGAAGGTTCTAGAAGCTCATAATGGTAAAAAGTGGAAAGCTCAAGCCTGGAGGAGAATGCTCACATGGAGGACCACATTCAAACACTTGACATCGGATCTAAGGCCATTGGAGGATGAGTTGGCAATCCAGGAAGCCTATCTATACAAGTGCCTGCAGAAGGAAAATAATGAGAGATAGATAGAGGGCGGAGCTTTGCAGAAATACTGCAAGAACTCTGTTAGTTTGGGTAATTATGGTTAGGGAAAGATGTATCAGGGGTATGTGGTTTATAAATTTATTTTGAGAGCCTAGCCATATGAGTCCAGATATAATGCATGACTGTGGTCTGCTTATCTGTAATACTTTGTAATGGCTCCATGAATGTAATTAGGTTACCAACTTACATGAATCTGAACATTGATGATTCTAATGCATACATCTTTCTCATAGTTCCTTTTCAATTATGTTTATGATTAATTATGGATGTCTATACAAATTCCTTCTGTTTTGGCATAAGCTATACAATCTATTAAATCACTTCCTATCTAAAATTACTGCAAGGACCTAGAAGCCGTTCTTAGCTCTATGGTGCTTGTATGTTTTACTTCCATTCAGATCTCTTAACATGAATCATAGATGATGTTTCCCACTAAACTCGCATAAAAAAGAGACTCGACACCTACACATGCCTTGGGTGAACTCCCAATGCCCACTGGGTGATAGGTCGGTGCGCATGGGGTTCCTTTCTTTTGTGATGAGGCTAAAAATGACTACATATTGGTTCAGTTGCTGGGGGTAATGCACATCTTACACCCTAGGAAATGGAAGTATTCTTCATGTACGTGTGACATCAACCATTGATATAGGCACTCAGGCTTCCCAAAGTAGGGCAACTCAAAGAGTTGCATTAACCTTGTCTTCTCCAAATTTACATTCACATCATTATTACAAATGGGAAAACCCTCCGGTGTCTTTTTATTTTTTGGGCGCACTAACTCTAGTGCCATCTCCTTCTCAATTTTTATCATACGATGATTGTATTCATTCACAGAAATGTTTCTTAGATGGGACTCCCACTCCTTCCCTAGCAATACTCCATCTGGGTACTGCATTTCTACATACCACTCTTCATTTGTATGTGCGTCAGTTTCTTGTTGTTTTCCCTTACCCTTGGCCTTCTTAGGTGTGCTAACTGGTTTCTTGGGTTCCATTGTCCTGGTTCACTTCTTACTTCAATCAATTCTTGTAACTCTATTTTTCCACTCTTTCCCACCTTAGATCTCAAATTTGGGAAGAAAATTCCTTAAACATGTGCCCTAGTTCTTCAAACTCTAGCTGGGATACTTCCTTCACAAGATGAAGCCTTCTCACAACTCTCTTACACTCGTTAAATCCCTTCCTTATGGTTCACAGATCCAAACTAGTCACTTATGCTTAATCTCTTCAAATTTTTCTTCACACGGATCCATTTTTGGAAGCCCTAGTTTGCGAAAATGTGAAAAGTTCTTTTTTCTCCTTCTATGCAAAGTGAATAATGAAATGCCTCGACCCTCTGTTTATATTTTTTCCCTTTTTAAGAATTAAATGATACTTCACATACCACCATAATTTTCACATTTAATGTGGCTTTTTCAAACAAAGTCTGACTTTAGCACTTTAACTCATGTGCCCGACCTTGCACGGACAATCTTCCAACCTTTTGGCACGCAACCAATTTGTCTAGATAGGATACTCTTATGCGCACGTCACCGATGCCAAAGGCACTTATTTTGTCCTAATTTTTTCTCTTGCCTACCTTGTGTTGCTTATGCACTTTTCCTACTTTGTATGTGGGATCTGAAAGTAGCCTTATCTTGACACCAACCATCCTTTTCCATATTTTCTCTTTCCATGCACTTCTTACAACAGGGCCATTCAAATGGGATTTTAAACACAACCTTCCTTTGCACTTTACCCATGCTCTCTTTCACATTACTCCACCCCAAACTAAAATTATGTGTGGTCCTCTGCGCACTCAAAAATACTCAAAGAGTAATAAGGGTTACCAGCGCCTAAGGCGCAAAACAAAACAACAACATGAAAAGGGAAACACAAGAAAAGAAATGCATAAAGGAAATTCTAAACTAACTGTAAAAATTACCTTATTTACAAACACCAAGAAGACTTATTTATAGTAGGGCTTCAGCCTACTCCCATTGAAGTGTCCAGGAAATTTTGTTCCATCCAGCGCTTGTAACTTGCACACACCCAAATCAAGGATGTACGAGATTTTATAGGGACCTAACCAATGGACCTTCAACTTCCCAGGATGGTGGAAAAAATTAGAATCATATAGAAAGACCATTTTCCCAACCTCAAACTTCTTGTTTCTAATGTGGCAATCGTGCCATGCTTTTTTCTTTTCTTTTTCTGTTGTTTAGCTCCACCTGGCGAGTGATTGTCTTTCATCTAGCTTCATCAATTCATTAATTCTTTCTTCCAGCACTTGCTCATCAGCTAGCCATCCTAGATGCACTATTCACAGAGAAGGTAACATGAATTCAACCAGCAGAATAGCTTCTGTGCTAAACACCAATTAAAATAGTGTGGCTTTGTTCAGCCTTTTATAAGTTTTCATGTAAGCCCATAATATGACTAATACCTTGTCATACCAATCTTGTCTTCTGACATCACAAATCTTGGTCAAGGTATGACCCAATATTTTGTTAAATGATTCCATGGTTCCATTTTCTTGTGGGTGATAAGGGGTATTCTTGTGATGAGCTACCATGAAATATGCTAACAGGATCCTCACGGTCCTATTCAAGAAATGTGTACCCCTATCACTGGTTAAACTTAAAGGACATCCATACCTTGTGATAATGTTCTCCCATAAAAAAATTTCCACTATGGATGCTGTGAAGTCTTTAGTTGGGGCTTCCTATGCCCACATTGTCAAATAGTCCATGTAAGTGATTACATAGTGTGATCCAGTCCTACGTGTTGCTAGTTAAATAAGGCCTATGAAGTCTATAGCCCATTTCTCAAAAGGTTCAATGCTAGGGATAGGGCACAAAAGAATTTCATCTCTCCTTCTTGGCTTGCCAATGCACTAACAATGGTCACACACCTTATAATAGTCCTTGCAATCCTTATACAGAGTTTCCCACCACAATCTTGCCAATAAAATTTTATGCGCGGTGGCATCACCTGCATAATTTCCACCCGCACTTCCTCTGTGTGCTTCCTCTATGATGGCGAGTTGCTCATGCTCTAGTACACACCTATGCAAAACTTCATCACACCCTAACTTTTATAAGTCCCCACTAATCAACATGTAGGGCACGACGCATATGGCTAGCTGTTTTATTTCTAATTCCTTCATCCCTTCCAGTGTTACACCTTCCTTTAGGAATACTACAATCTCCTCCAAATCTGAGGGTGTGCACTGTAACCTAAACAGTTGTGTGTCTGGCATAACCTCTTCAATAATCTTTATGTCCTCCCCTAAATCAATTCTTGATAGATGATCAAGTCCACAATTACTATTTCCAGGATTCACAACTACCGTAAACTCAAACTATTGAAATAATAGCACCCACCAACATATGTGACCCTGTAGAATGATCTTGTTCACCAAGTACTTTAACACCATGTGGTCGGTGTAAAATATAAAGGGTTTTTCTAGCAGATACTATATGAACTTGAAAAGTGCGTAGATCATTGAAAATGCTTCACGTTTAGTTGTGGTGTAATTCTACTCTGCTGGTGTCAACTTCCTTCTTGCAAAACATAGAGGATGATCAACAATTACTTCTCCTAGATGTGCAAGCACTTGTCTAGTGGCGGTTCCTGAGGTATCTACATGAATATGGAAGATCTTGTCCCAAGAGGGAAAACATAATATAGGCACGGTGACAAGCCTATCCTTTAATGTGTCAAATGACTTCTGTTGTGCCTCTCCCCAATGGAAAGCACTTTTATGTCTGAGAAATTTTTCTAGAGGCATGGCTATCTTGGCATACCCCTTGATGAATTTCTTGTAATAACCCACATGCCCAAGAAATCCACGTACTGCGCTTTGGTTAGTAGGCTCCCCCAATCCCAAAATAACTGCAACCTTGGCAGGATCTACTTGTAAACCCTCCTTACATATGATATACCCCAATAACATCCCAAAGGGGGTAGCAAAGACACACTTTTTAATGTTGAGGGATATCCTTAACTTCTAGCACCTCTCAAACATCAGCCTCAAATTATCACAATGGTCTTTCACTAGTCCATACACTATCCAATCATTTAGGTAAACCTGAAGGAATTTTTGGATGAATTCTTGGAACGCCTGAACCACTATGCATGAGAAAACAACAGGAACATTCTTCAATCCAAAGGGCATGATCGTGTATGAAAAACTTCCCCATTCAATGGTGAAATTTGTCTTCTCCTAGTCTTCCTTTACAATCTAGACTTGGTGGTACCCCAAAAATCCATCCACAAAGGAATAGATTTCGTGCCGAGTGACTCCCTCTAAAATTTCTTCAGTGAAGGGGGTTGGAAAGGGATCGATGACACAAACTGCATTTAGCTCCCTATAATCCATGCAAATCCTAATCCGTCCATCCTTCTTGATGCTAATTACCATTGGACTTATCCATTCTGATTCTTCCATAGCTTTGATGATCCCATAAGCTATCATTTTGTCTATTTCTTCCTTTACCATTTCATGCAAATTGAGATTCATCCAGTAGGGTCTCTTCCTGACCAGGTGTGCACTGTCCTTCAGCTTTATCCTCATCTCCCCTAAGGAATGGTGGTCATCTTTGAGCTCATGGTACCCGCATGGGAATAAATCCTCAAATTCATGCAACAGATCAATGATCTTAGAAATGTCCTTCTCCGACCAGTAATCTCCAATAATATCTTCCTTAGGTTCTTCTCCCAAGCCAATATTAACCTTCTTTGTCTTTAAGGGCTCATGGTAGGCATGTGGGTGAGCATCTCCATTTTCCACTATCTCACGCATCCCTATAGAATGGTTAACATCCAAGCTCTCTACTTCCTCCCCATAAATAACATATACTAAGTTTCCTTTCTCCTTTTTAAAGCACGCATGCTCAAGCTATATCTCTTCTACTTCCTCTACCTCTTCTTCAAAGCGTTCCTCCAAACCTGGTCCACCTAGCAGTTCCAAAAAACCTATCTTCTACCATGGCACTATCCCCCATTGTAAGGCACTTAATAACCTACAATGCCTTATCAACTGATGGCTTGGTACTTCGATATTCAAACATTTGAATGAGGTCAACTGCTAGCTCTTGCTAATTCCTTGTTTGGCGGTGTGTCTCAGAATGTATGTACCATGCAAACACGCAACCATGCAGTGTAGAATACAACTTGTGCACCTAAAGGGATGGTGGAAACACTTCTGTGCCTTCTCTCCAGACATTCTCACAAGCTTGGATGTGGAAAGAGGTGGATTCCTTACCATGGTAGTCCTTGATGGTGGTGGGCACGTTGCTTCTAGAAAAATTGACAGAGAGAGTAATTCTCACCTCATGCAATTCCAAAAGGATCTCCTGATGTGTATCCCACTATCATTTCATTGTGCTGAGCAGGACATAACTTAACATCCCCCTCCGTTCCTTCTCTTCCTTCCACTGAGCTTCTATCTCCTATAAGAAGATCTCAAGGAAGGCCCCTCTTGAATACTTAGGTAGTTTTTTTCCTCCTAAGCACTGGAATGTATGCACCTTTGTTACTTTTTTTTATTGATCCTCTCAACTTCCATCCGATCAATTCATAAGTCCCACATGACCAATTATCACATGCTAGGCTGGTGATGTTACTTAATGACTGAGCATCCTCAAATTGGATAACTTTGTTGGTAGGATGGATTATCTCTGGATCCCTGATTGAGCACACATATATTATATCTAGGACCTCTTCCCCTAAAGGTTTAGTATAGGGTGTCAAATTCCCATCAGCTAAGGGTATAATAACTTTTTCCTCCTTATTTTCAAAGATGATGTACCCCTTGTTGAACCAAAGGTTAGTATTGTTCTTGTAACACCATGGGCGCCCAAGTAGTGCTAGGAAATTGTTTTCCTTAGTGAGCACCAAAACTTTGAAGTCCCCAGTAAAATCAGCTCCCTGGATAGTGATACCTGCATCCTTTAAGACACCAATGGGCATTTCCTTCATCTTGCTTGCCATATACAACACATTTAAAGATGGCTGTAATGCAAGTCTCCCCATTTGATGACATTCATCCAAACTGAGAACATTGACCTCTACACCTATGTCAATGAGGATATTACTAAGGAGCCATCCATCCACAACTGCATCCAATGTGATCTCTTTGTCATAGTCAAGGCTATGAGGGGGAAGGTTTACATGAAAAATATATCTCTCGTGCTCTTCTCCAGTACATGGTACCTTCTCCCTTAACCATGATCCTAGCAAGGGAATAACATTCTATTGTATTAGAATTTTACATACTTCCTTGACCTCATCTAGGTCATCCTTTGGTGCCTCGACCTTCCTCCTTTGATCCTCCCTCCTAGACTTCTCCTTTACACACTGGATTTCTCCTTGTAAACTCTGAATGACATCCATTGTATCTTGATATACTTACTTTTGATGAGCAGGGTCTGGGTAATTCCCATGAACTACTTCCTCTCTTGAAACTAGGGTCCTCTACCTTGGTATTTCTTTTACGCGCAAGGCCTCTGCTCTTGTTGTTACTAAAACAGGTTCCAAGCCTACATCACGTGTCACCCACGACATCAATTTTTGTGTATGTCTTCTTAATGCTTACCATTGCAGTGCCCTTGTCTTTCCATTGCTGCTGGTTCAAGTTCTCAAACAACTCCAGGAATTCCTCATACTTGTGCTTCTCTCTGCACCACGAGCACTGCAACAGGTCTGGGCACCCTTTTTATAATGTTATGTAGACCCACAATTAAAATAGGTTCCACATGGGAACTCACTCCTTCCTCCTCCATGGTTACCATGACCATGTAATCCTCCATGAAATCCCCTTTAACGCGTGCCACCATCTGCGCGCTCCTCATAGCGGCGATCATCTCCTTTAGAACTACTAGAAATGCTTGATTGGTGTACCCCATGATCAATGGCTTCATCGATATAATCAATGAGCCTACAATCCTTATTATCATGGGTTATAGAGGTGTAAATCTTACAGTAATAAGAAACATTCTTCCGGATTACACGTTGTAACAAGGGACATCTACTTGCATCATGGTCCCTATGGAAAATTTCATAGTCTACTGTCACGACACATACTGCCCTCAGGGGAAAAATACACTTTATGTGCCCCTCTACTTCATAATCTGTACACCATAAACCACTGTGAGTCTCATGGGCTAAGTTCATGGAAAACTTCTCAAGCTACTTAGCCATAGCAGAAATTTGAGCCTCCAGGAATGAGCTAACTCCAGTATCAACACTACTAACAGCCTCGACGCACAGAGAAGCTTGCAACACCTCGCGCGGGTCTATGAAAGTTTTATGAGATAAGGCCCTTCTAAAAGGTGTGATCAATCCTCCAAAAAACCACTGAACATGTTGTGAAGGGTGAATATCATAAGATAACTTAGATAAGAGAGCTTTAAAACATGCATCATACTCCCACACACTCTTTACCATTCCCTGTTAAATCTCCTTCAGGGCACTGATACCCTTCTATTCAAACTCAAGGATGTGGAATTCTACCAAGAAGGAATTCTTTAAAGTAGTATAATCCACCACCATTTAATGAGGGTCATATTTCCTATACCAGTTATGCACGCGTCCCTGCAATGTTGTTGCAAATTGACTAGCCTTCCGCTTCGAGGTTGTGATCCCCTTTATGCGCCATAGTAGCTCACACTTGTGAACATGTTCTATAGTGTCTTCAATCCATCTGTAATTTGGCTAGTGTAAAAACATCTCAAAGAAGACTTGAGGGGGTGGTTGGGGCCCTTGTCCTCCTGAGCCAGAGCCTTTGTTTCCCCATGTGTTCCCTTCACTAACAGATCCACCAGGTCTTGTGCTTCCTGAGCCACCAGATCCACCAGAACCACCAGTTCCAATAGTGGTTGTGCCAAGTTCCCCCAAGGTTCCACTGAATTATTCATCAACGGTATGTGATAATGCCCCACTACCACTATTATACCTCACACCACTTCTAGACATGAGACTGAAGACTTGTATACTTGCTCCTTGTCCAAAGACTCCTCCGAATACTAGAATATTTGTAGCCATATAAGTGGGAACTGAAAAATTTTACCTCTTAGGCACAAATATGTCACTTCCACTGATACCAACTGGGTTAATGATACTCCTTCCTTATTTTGGAAAACCAAGCATGAGGTTTTGGTCACTGGGTGGGTTCAGATATGTGCCAGCAAATCTTCTTTCTACACGTGACAAAATCTCATCAGAAGTTGAAGGAGTCTCTCTTATGCACTTGCAAAGATGTGGTAGCACAGATTGCTCAGGTTCCATGTCC
Organism: Taxus chinensis; assembly: GCA_019776745.2. Classification (NCBI taxonomy): domain Eukaryota; kingdom Viridiplantae; phylum Streptophyta; class Pinopsida; order Cupressales; family Taxaceae; genus Taxus; species Taxus chinensis. Next base: position 387,792,074 of record CM034156.1, read on the forward strand.
TCCATGTGAACCTCAACTACTTCCCACAATGTCTACCTCCATAGATCCATCACACCTGTAGCCTCATGTCATCTAACAATCTCCCTTTCACGTGTTTCACTATACTTGAGCCGTCTCTCCTCCCTTTCCTTCTCCGTCATAATATTTTCCATTTTCTTCCACCCTATCTCCCTCACCTAGCACTCAGAATGGTTTGGCTGGCCATTGGAAATGCCTCTAAACTCAAAGTAACAACCAGGATCTTCATTTCCAGAGGGATAGCATATAGAAATGATCTTATGGGCTCCCACAAAAATTTAAACTCAAAAACTTCTAGGAAAGAATATGTGGAAATAGCATACTCCAGAGTGTAGCTAGCCATCACACCTTCCCACTAATGATCCACAACACGAGTCCACGTCAGATCTGTATCTTGCAACCTCTGGTATTATTCTTGGGTCCATGTGCATGATCTAGAATACCAACTTGATCTAGACGCATATGTTAAGAGCCATTCATACAAATCTACTGGGAAACAATAAAAAAATGTTTCATATAAATCATAGTAGAGGTTCTCTTCTACCCATCTACGTGCATCAGACTCAAGTCCAGTGCTGAATCTTTGAGCAAATTCATCCTCTGTGCTCTTGAACCATGATTCAACACTTAATAGAGTTAAACGTTCTTTCATTACTCATTACCTAGATCATGATGTATGTAATTTCCCACTACAACTTCAAAAAGATGTCCCGACAATGGAACTAAGATGTAGTCATTTTTACCCTCATCACAAAAGAAAGGAACCCCATGCGCGTCGGTCTATCACCCAGTGGGTATTGGGTGCTCACTTGAGGCATGCACAGGTACCGAGTTTCTATTTTATTTGAGTTTAGTGGGAAACATCATCTATGATTCATGTTAAGAGATTTGAATGGAAGTAAAACATACAAACACCATAGAGCTCAGAACGACTTCTAGGTCATTGCAGTCATTTCAGATAGGAAGTGCTTTAATAGATTATATAAGTTATACCAAAATAGAAGTAAGTTGTAAAAACATCCATAATTAATCATAAACATAATTGAAAAGGAACTATGACAAATATGTATGCATTAGAATCATCAATGTTCATATTCATGTAAGCAGGTAACCTCATTACATTCATGGAGCCATTACAAAGTATTACAGAGAACCAGACTGTAGTCATGCATTATATATAGACTCATATGGCTAGGCTCTCAAAATAAATTTATAAACCCCATACCCCTGATACATCCTTCCCTAACCACAATTACCCAAACTAATAGAGTTCTTACAATATTTTTGCAGAGCTTCACCCTCTATCTATCTCTCCTTCTTTTCCTTCTGCAGGCGCTTGTAGATATAGGCTTTCTAGACTACCAACTCATCCTTCAGTGGCCTTAGATTTGATTCCAAGTTTTTGAATGTGATCCTCTATGTGAGCATGCTCCTCCAAGCCTAAGCTTTCCACTTTTTACCATGATGAGCTTCTAGAAGCTTCTACCATAGGCATGCTCGTTTCCGGGCTACCTTATCACCAGGATGGCATCTTATCCACTCTGCATGTGTAATTGGGTCATGCTTTTCACATGTTCTACATAAAAGACCCAATATGGCTAAGTATTGAACGATGGGTTTTGTCTGCGCGCACACCATGGGTTTCCTTAAATCCCTTCTTAAACCCTTCCCTGTGTGCTTTATCCTTACGTGCTTTTCTTCAACTATGACTTGCATGCCTATGCGTCCTTTTGTACTTAGCCAATATTTAAGGGGCCCAATGAAATTTTTTTGTTCAGTGTTAAAGGACTAACTCAAAGAAATATACATAAGAAATGCAATATGAGAAAGTTAATAAACCAGTAGACAAACTAACAACCAAGCAAAAATAAACATATTCAAACAATCAATGTGTAAGAAAATTATACCAATGTTTTGTTTATTTAGCTTCAGTACCCATATGTTTGAGTTATACAAAAAGGGTTGAAATGATGCCCCAAGCAAGGATATATGTAAGGGATTGAATGGAGGACATATAAGTCTCATAAAAAGTAATTGTTCATAATAAAACTACCCTGAGAAATGATATATGTAGGAAAGACAAACATAACAAGAAAAAAAACTTTGTTAATGAGAGAAGATCACAAGATCATCCACATGTCTTGTGCTAAAATGAGAAAGAATTGAAGGAAGATATTTTGTGGTATAGCTTCCTATTTTTATTGTTTTTGACTTTTTAACTATTTTTAGATTTTGTAATTTTGAATGTGTAGGATTTTCAAGGGTTTTTTCAAAGTTTTTGTATTTTCGAATGTTTTGGATTTTGGAAGATTTTACTAATTTTTTTGGATTTTTGAAGGTTTTACAAATGTTGTTGGATTTTTGAAGGTTGTACCAATGTTTAGGATTGTTAAGATTTTTATGAAACTATGTAGAAGAAGAACCAAGTGCCAAGATGCCCATAATAAGAGATGAGAGGATACAAGAGAAAATTACAACACATATATATAAGAATAAGATAAGATGGATCAAGGGCAAGAGGGACAAGTTTAAAAAGATACATAACTCAATCCAATGAAGAGATAGGAAGGAATGAGCATGCCCCCAATGCAATCCAGCCAAGAAACATATGATAAAAAGAAGTACAATATTTCTATTGAAATGGGACAAAGCTTTCCCTCAGACATGGTAGAAAGGAAGTTTATACACATGGATGTTATGAATGAAGAAGAAGAACCATGTGAATGATATAGATGGATATGGAAAATGCGACTGGAAGATTAGTGATGAGTGAAAGGAACAAATTGTGAGACAAAATATGGACTAAAGAAAGAGTTTGAACAAGGTCCAACCAACACATGGTAACATACTAGTCCATATTTCTTATAGAGATCCAGTGTGTGCATATGAAAATGAATTACTTCTCGAAGGAAGATTTAACACATGATAAGTGAATACACACTAGCCAATGTATAGGAATGATTTATTTTGATAGTTGTTTGGTGAATATAGCATGGAAGGAGAGTCTTACATTACTCTGCTGCTAGCCAGGTGTCCATAGACTCAATGGAGATGCATTTGATTCTTATAGCAACATTTCTCTACTGCCATCTAGGCATCCATAACCCCGATAGAAATACTGGAAATACCCCCAAAGAGAGTTTTAATGCTTTTCTTTTTTACTTTAAATTTTTTTATGATACTTTCTAAAAATTATTTAAGCTCTCTCAATTTTTTTTATAGTGGGTTAATAATCACTGATGACTTGATGGAAGGATGTGGAAGTGATTTTGATGATGACATCATCTAGTGTCAATAGATACACCCAAATATCTTCACAATTTTTTTTATTAAATGTATGATAGTGATAGGATCTCTAAGAGTCCATACATTATTTAATTTATCAAGGTAATGATATAACAATGTCAAATGCATAAAATAGAGACAAATTCCACACAATGAGCGCAAATAGAGTAGCCAAAATATCATCAAATGGATGAAAATGATGGGTGTATATAATACCTTATTACGATGATGGGTATTTGTACCTTTGTTTTTTGTAATGTTTTAATGTCTCTTTTTTTTATTTTTGATGGTTTTATAAAGGGAAAACAACAAATAAAGGTGATTTTACCGAGTGTCAAGGGAGATGACAAAAAATGCATGAAATTGGGATAGATAGGAGGAAAAATATCCATGATAGGGTAGGAAGAATATGATAGGATAGATAGGAAGGTTGGGACCAACAATGTCATGCTATGTGATAGGATCTAACATTAATGTTTGTAATTTATTTGACAAGGGAGACCAGGAGTTTTTATTTATCAAGAGTGATATTATCTTCAATCTTGATGATCATTGTGAGATCATACTAAATAAGTGATTGAAAATTATCTTAAAATATGGATTTTTTATGTGGGAGATTGAGTTCCCTATCCATAGATGTTTACAATTTGCATCATACTTGGCATTGGCATTGTGGTGCATGTTTGAATCACATTTGAGTTTTGGATTTATGTGTGTTGGATCTATTTGGAGATTTGGAGATCTTTGGATTTTTCGATCTTAGCTTGATGAATAAATTACTGGTGTTTCATGAAAGCTAATGTGTGACTCTGTTGGTCTCGAGAAGTGGGAGAAAAAATGGATGTTCAGGATTGACGATAGGATTGTTAGGAATGATGGTGGTATTACAACAATTGTTAAGAGAGGGATAATAGAATGGATGAAGAGGATATTATCCAATGATCAAAGGCAATAAACTAGTAAGAGGTGGTTCAAATATAGAAGGTAACGAGATACCAGGAGGTGGCCCAAGGATAGTGTTGTCACTAAATGATTGCACCACCCGAATGGCCGAAAAGTGAACAAGACCTTTGATGTGATTGGGACACATGGGATCACCTCTCAAGCTGTAGGACTTGGCTTTGAGGTGAACCTCTAGAGAAGTCTATATTCCTTGTCCTAAAATAAGTGTTGTACTTTTTCCTAGTATAATAAAATGACTATCTAGTCCTAGGCTAACACCTTCATGAGTTTTGAGTAAAGAAATTTTGTAAAAATGAAACTATACTAAGGACGGTGATACACAAAATAAAGGGATGTTTAATATTTGGAAGGGTTAATGTGGGTAGGACGCTTACATCGTTGTCCACCTTCACCTATTACAACCTAGAAAGGGTATAAAATACCACAAATCAGGGCATACATTCCTTTATTAAACTTGAGCATACGTAAAGGATAGGTCAAATTTGATTCAACACGTAGTTAATTTATCATGAGAAAGGAACACATGCATTGGTCAAACATCTATTTCAGCCACTACGAATAATGATAATGTAACTTTAACAACAGAAGGAAAATAATATTTTCACAACTGATATAAAAGATAATCACATTACTCACTCACAACATGAAATAGATAACCCAAAATAAATGTAAGTTAACCACTCACACTAAGGAATCAAACATTCACAAATTAAGCATTGATCAACCATCCAACATGATAAATCAGATTCCCAGTTACAAGGTATAACTTTGAATATAATTAAAAGTTTTTTTTTTAAATTCTCTGAAGCACTCTTCCAAGCTTGAAGAAAAACCTCACTCACAAAATAAACTACATGTCTCCCTACTATCTTGAAGCATTCAACTATTTATAAGTTCAAATAGAAATGTCATTAAAATAAGGGAACATGCTCCCATGAAAATAGAAATTTTTTTGCATGGGTTTGGCTTAGTCAACCTTACAACTTCGACTGATCCAAAGCTTGGATCTGACCTTTCATGGCCACTCAACTTTGGCTTTATTCAACTACACCTTCCTCTCCTACAAGTTTATGTTATTCTCCTTCCCACACATCCATTTAATGCTTATACTCAATGAAGTGTTTGATGATCCCCTGAATTTCTTCATATATAGGCCAACATATGTAGTGATTCACTACATCTGTTGTCTCAATCTCCTTCATGATATTTTCTGGAAATCTTCGGAGTTTACTCACAAATTTCTTCATCTTCCCTATGAAATTTTTGCACCAAACCAATCGGTCAATGGAGTCACTATTGAAAGTTTTAGTGACCTCATCGTCGCACTTCACCAAATCCTTTAAATTTTCCTTTAGTTGATCTTCAGGAAGAGCATCGATGTTTTCATTGAAGAATTTGTAATTAGCAATATTAAACTCTTCTGAGATGTCATCTAGGGAATCTGTGATTTCTACTCATTTATCTTCCAATTTCTTAATTAAATCCTCCAATACTTGGCACCAGAATTCCATGGCCTTTTGGTGTTCAAATAAATTTGAGGCATCATCCATCACCTCTTCCTAAAGGAGAAAGTCAAGGTCTTCTTCTTTGATCTCACTCCATGTTACAAAATTTAAATTTTAATTATTATTATCTTCGAAAAAAACCTCATCCATTTTGTAAATAGCATCCTTCCCAACTTACAGATCATTATATATTTCAACAGTCTCCTTGATTAAGGGATTAGCTTCCTATGGTATGCATTCAATCCATCCATTTAGTGATCTCCCTTTCTATCCTAGCTTCTCAAGCTCATGATAATAAATGTCGTCGATGGTAGAAGAAACTGTCATGGCTGTAGTAGTTGAGACTTTGGTAGATAGAGTTGGTTGGGTTACTTTACATAACAATGAAGTGAGTTGTTCGACCTTGAGTTTGATCTCATATTTTGTAGCCTTATCTTTGTCATATTTTTCTAGTAGATCCCCAAGAGTAGTGTTCACATCTTATTTGGATCCTTTGTGAGTAGCTTTTCCCAATGAAAATAGAGAGATCTAATAATCTTCCACAGTAATTGTCTCCTTAGTTTTTCCCTCAATAGGAGTAGTAACCTCTATAATTCACTCTCTAGATGGATTCACTGTCAGATTTGAAACAGTTCTTGGCCTCTTGGCCTATCTTTTAGGCATCTATTCCAATATACTAATATTTATGACATCTCCCAGAGGCACCTTCTTCTTCTGATTTGGAGTCTTTCTAAACAACCATTCAGGAATAGCTAATGCTGATGAAGATGGGACAGTAGATCTAATACTTGAAACATTACTTATGACAAGAGTACTAGAAATATTAGTTGAAATTTGGGTAGAAGTGGTATTGATGGACGAGATGGATGTAAGGACAGTCGTAGGAGTTGATAAAATTATGTTTGGGAATGAGGTGGACGGAAATGGAATTGTTAAGGGAAGTGAAGAACAAATGGGTGACCCGATAGTTTCTCTAGCTGAGGGAACTGGAAGGGATGAAAAAACCTGGGCCATAGAAGTAGATGGGAAAGAAGAAATGATTGTGGAGGTAGAAGGAACTGATATTAGAAGTGATAGAGGAAGAAATGAGGGATCTTGTGAGATGCTAGGGGAGTCACTGACCTCAACCACTTCTGTCACAGGTGCTGCAGGAGATATGGCCTTAGAAATAGAACCCTTGGAGAGAGATGATCCAAAAAAAACAAATGAAATATTTCTTGGAGTCATATGGGTTTTTTGGGTCAACCATTTCCCCTTTGTGAGTGTTGATTGGCTCATGGTTGGTGGCGCCTCTATATTTTTAGGTTGTTCTACTCCGTTTGATGAAATTTCCAAGGTAACCGACCAATTATAAGTTCTCTATAGAATGAGCCCCACCATCTCCTTTGTATTGCAACATTCCTCTACATACCAATCAATCCATGGCAATGGTTGATTAGAAATATTATCATTTTTGTATGCCACATCTAAAACCTCATCATTATCTTGTGCCTCCTTTGGGACATCATCCAAACCAAACTATCGAACCTCATCCAAGGTCAACCTCTCATTATCCCTTTTTCACATGATGTATTCATCCAAAAAATGAATCCAAATATCCTCCAATTGAGGCACATGGACACTGGACCGACCCGTTTCATAAAATTTACCCCAATAATCAAAATTAGTTTGTGAATGAAAGGTTTGCAAGGTCAATTCAGCCAATTTTGCATCCACATTTTTGGCCTTATGAATATTCAGGAAGGTATATCTACTAATTGAAATAGGGAAATGCATTCCCAATTTGTGGCACTTGTTTTGAATTCAATGATAATCCAACAATTGTGAGACCAATTCCAGTAGAACCCATTTATCAGTGGGGCACCTTGGCAATTTTTCGGGGGCACATATGAAGCTTGGAACCTGAATGTAAGTTAATCTAGGGAACTATAAATAGATGGCTCCCCACTCACACACTTCTTTGAAGGATTCATCAGAAATCCTTTTGTTGTATAACTCCTTATCAAAATGGTAGAGGATAACCGCAAAGAAGCCATCATTGACCCTATAAAAATTCCTTCTCCCTTCACTCAATGTGAGCTGGGGATAGAAATCATAGATTTGGGAGGTGCTGCGAATACCTTTAGTATTCAACTTAGAGAATTCTCCCATAGCAGTGTCCGCATAAACCAAGAAGGATGTCATATAGATATTATTTGTGGAAAGCACCTTGCTCAACTGATAGAAAATGGAGCTATTGATATGCTCCCCCCATTGGATAAACTCCTTGTTCTTCTTGATGGTACAATGTATAAGAACATCCATTCCTGGAATTCTTTTGTAGAAGGGAGACCTGAAACTCTACTTAGTAGCATAATAAGTTCACTGACCTCCTGAATAAAATTTAAATGATGTATGGTTTTAGGTAATTTGGTGAAGCTTTTGGCCAGATAAGTTTTCATCATGATTTTTGTACATACTTCCTCTTCCTTGTCCCAATGTTCCACTACTGACTCTAGTGAAATTGTGGCATAATATTCAATGTCAGGAAGATTGAGTAGATATTCAAATAAGTCTGGATCCAAACAGATTACCACCTTATCATCATCATCTTTGACTGACGTGGATTCTTTTTCAAAGTGGGATGCCGTAGATAAAATTAACTTTGGGTAATGCATGGATGTGGAAAAACTAGTAGCAAGGGCAAGCCCATTATCGTAAATGGCCTACATCCATGGTTTCTTGTTTGGAGCCTCAACTCTTTCCCAGAAATATGGAAAATTGATCTACCCTAGGTCGGTGTCCCCTATATTCCCTAAGTCAGAAGATAGGAAGGAGTGAGAAGCAACTCCAAGAAATGAATACTTCATCTTTTCTATGCCCTTTGATGTGGAAGTAGACATCAAGATCTATATGCTAGAACTTGATGACTTTTATGAATTCCAAAAGCCAAAGTTGAAAAATCCTGAAAAAAGAGAAGTCCAAAACTCAAAGTGCAATACTCTGAAAGATAAGTCCCTAACTTTTGAAAATTATTAGCTTTCGAAAACCCAAACTGAAGAGTCTCGAAGAGAAAACTATGAAGTTCTGAAAAAAAATTATGAAGTGAAAGTTCCAAAAATGTTTTCCGAAATGAAAGTTTCAAAAAAAAATTCTGAATTGAAAGTTCTGGAAAAAAAAAATTGAAGTGAAAGTTTCAATAAAATTTTCCAAAATGAAAGTTCCAATTTTTTTTTCCGAAGTGAAAGTTCTAAATTTTTTTTATGAAGTGAAAGTTTTGAAAAAAAAAATTGAAATGGTGACCTCTGAAAAATTTGAAATCAAGAGCTCCAAAACAGATACGTACCACCAAGTCCTCTAAATCTGAGAAAGAAATTACCAAACAATGCTAATCTCCAAATCCTGAAAACTACTGAGAAGGAGAAATGGAAAACTTGAGGAGCTCCCTTGAAAATTTTGAATGCCTATGGAAACTCAAAATGTAGAAACATGGTTGGAAATGAGTTTTTCATTCTAAGAGGTACACAGAAGAGAAATAAAATAAAACAAACAAAAATGAAAATAAGAGATCTTAAACCAAATGGAAAATAACCAAATTAAGATACCTCGAAAATGATGTCGAAAGGTACAAGAAAATGAAATGTCAGAGAAAATGTGTCAAGTAAAAAATGATTTTAAATAGAAAACCTAATATACATGGCAAAAATATGATCCGTACAGGGGTTGGTGAGAAATTAATTACACGAAGGACTTCGAAAGTCCGAAAGCCAAAAGCCTGAAATTTTGAAATTTCAGAATTTCAAGGTTTCGGACTTCAGAGATTGGGAGATAAAAAATGTGATTTGGAAATGAAAAGTTCTAAAACCAAAAATCCTGAAAGTCCAAAATTTTAGACTTTCAGACTTCAGAAGTCTGAAAGTGAAAACCTCAAAAAAATGACTCAGAGAATTTTGAAACCCGAAAGCCTGGAAGTCCAAAATTTTGGACTTTTGGGGTTTCAGACTTCAAAACTCCTGGTTAAAAAAAATTCCAATTACATAGTAAAAAAACCGAACCCCAAAAGCCTAAAAGTATAAAACTTCAGACTTTCAGGGTTTCAGACTTGGGAAATTTGAAACACAATTTCAAAGATTGTTGCCATTAAACTCCAAAAGAGAAAATATCTGAAATCTGAAGTCCAAAATTTGGATTTCGGGCCTTGGAGAATTTTCCATTTACAAACAATTTTCTTGAAAAAAATTCTAACCACTTTTGACATCTTCTTCTCAAGGTAGATTAAAACCTTAAAAATTTTGGTGACCTCCAAGGAAAGCTTGTCTGCTAAGATTTTAGACTAGTAGCCTTAAGCAAAACATTGGGCAAAGGAGTCCTAAAAAGAAGACTAAAAAGAAAACACACAAGAAATGGAAAAGAAAAGAAAAACGATGTGCAAAGCACTTGGAGGAAAAGAAAAGAACATTGTACAGGGTGGAACAATCTCATAACAAGATTTGACATGTATCCCATTCATATGAGTGGGAGATTCTTCTCCATTGATTATGGATAGATGAAATGAATTCGTCTCTTTGCAACTTGTAATAATACATGTCCTGATCCAGAGGGCTTAAAACTTGGCATGCTTTCCTAGTTTTCATAGCCTTTTCTCAAACTTCCTCCAATTCCATGAGTTCAGAAAACCTCACTGTTAAGGATCCATTTTCCATAACTTTGAGTTGATGATCCAATTCCAAAGAAGGTAGTTCCAAGGATATTGGTAGCTTTTCCCCCCTTCTAAATACCAGCATAAAAGGTGAGTTTCTAATGTCCTTTTTAGGTGTGATTAGATCTACCCACAAGGAATTCTTAAGTTGTGTATGCACGATCCTTTTGTTAGCTTCCATCGTCCATTTGATGATTCATATGAGATTCTTGTTACTGAATTCAGCCAACTTGTTTCCCTATGGATAGTAATTGGATGAAGTCTTGAGATAGACCCCGTTCATAATTTCCCACTCACTTAACTTTAGTCTAAGGAAATCCATTGCATTATCAGAGATGATGATAAATGGAACACTGAACCTTGTCATTATATTCTCCAGGAATTCAAGGACGGTCTTTTCGTTGCTTTCCTACAAGGCCACTACTTCTGTATAGTGAGTTAAATAATTTGTTTTAGTGAGGACCCACTTATGTCCATCGCTGGATCGATAATTGATCATTCTAATAAAATATAATCCCCACTAAATGAAAGGTTAATCAATCTAAATGGGATGCAAAGGGAGAGTTGTCAGCCTCTATTTTCTTATAAAAAGAGCACATTCTTTACATTTTCTTACCCAAAGATGAGCATCTTTAAACAAGTATGGCTAGTAGTAACTAGCTCGCATGATCTTGGTAGCATTTTTTCATGCTAAATAATGCCCTCTAGACAGACCATTGTGAAATTCCTATAACATCATGTTCACATGCTCTGGCCTGATGCAACAAAGAAGAGGACCGTTCAAATCTTTTCTAAGAAGAACATTATCTACCAAGGCATATGGAATGGACTAGAGATAGAAAGTGTGTCATTAGACCTTATTCATATTTGGAGGATATACCCCTGAGATCAGGAAACTTTGCATCTTAGTCAACCAATCAGTCTAGTCATTTCCTTCATCAACATTCAGAAGCATAACATCTTCCATATCTTTGGTCTCCATGTCTACAGCTAGCTACTGACATAAACCCTTGACCCTGACAAGTTTAGTGACTTTGATGTGCATGTCATACTCCATTTATTTTCTAATCCACCCAGCACATTTCTCATTCATCTCTTTACCCATTTTAATACTTTAGAATAAGGAATTTTTTTTTACATGATTAATGTTCTCTGTTCTAAATACATAATTTAGAACACACATATCATAACAATCATTCTTATAACAGATAACCATATGCAGCTGTAATGACTCAGTGTACCACCGATCTATTCATTCCATGACTCGGTGAACTACCGATCTATTCATGTGTAACTTTGAGCTTGAAGTTTTCTACTGAATACTTCATGTTCATGGTTCTCTTACCCTATTCCAGGTTCTGAGTGATCTACCCAAGGAACCTATCTGAATAATTGTTACCACTTATTCATTGGCATCATGATCCTTAGACTAGGTGACATAGGAAAATGCAATCAGCAGCTTGTGATACTTTGGCCAAAGATTTATAACATATTGTTCATATTACTTATTCCTTGACGGCATACTCGTCAATCTAGAATACGTCCTTCACCCCACTCTATTGTTATAAAGAACATCTTATACTGACTTCTGTCAGTCCCCCTTGATCCAAGGTTTCACTCTAATTCGGATTAACATCATAGTTCATGATATGAAGAGGCTCTTAAAGACTAAGGGTAAATTGACATACTGGGTCAACCAAAGTTAACCCCGTGTGTCAAGGTACCCTGAGTCTCAAAGGGATTCCTCATAACCTGATTATGGTCCTAACCGGTCCCGGAGAGAAATCTTAATCAAGTTCCAGGTGTGTAAATCTTAACGATCAATGCAGAAGGGTGTTGCCACATGTCATCTGCATTGTTGTATCCTCGAGAAGATCCTAATCTTCTTGAAGGTACAACCTTGCAGTTGACGTGTGTCAACATCCTACGGAACAGCCTCAGAAAGATGTACATACCTCCAAGAATTTTACTTACGTTAAGTTATATTTGGGTTACAGGACCTACATAATTAGGTAGCCTTCCCTAACCCCGAGTCCAACACTCTTTTAGTTACCTTTATGTAATTAGGGTTCAGCTTACAAAAGGGTCTTAATTAACTCTAGATTGCTTCCTGGTTGTCGGTTGGGACCTAACAACCTTTTATCCAAACAAAAATAGGACAACATCAATCTAAGTTTTTTCATTAAGAAATTAACTAATCCAACAAAGGAAATGTAACAACCTTATAGGCTGATACATATCAGACTTAATACCATTAAGTCTTAGCGATTTATATCCATATATTACTTTTATAATTAATGCATTACAAGAGGGGAAAATCCTCTTCCTCTTCTAGTTACATTTTAGGACATAACCCACTCTCGATGTTCCCTAAAAAAAGGCAGTGATCTTATTTACAATTTTTAATCACAATCATAAGTCATAAAGAATCACTAATCAAGAATGTAGTATTCAGCCATATAATTAGCTATGGCTTACCTAAGAAATTCATCAAGATTCCATTGTATAGAACAATAAGAATGCTCACTCATTCATATAGATAATAAGAAGATCATCCTAATAAAATAAGTTACACAAACCACATAGGTAATATCTCACTATTTCATTCATTCATTCATTCATTTCCAAACCCATACAATTACAACTTATGCACTTCGGCATACTTTAAGACAATAGCCTTCAAACAAAAGAGGTAACTTTCTTTCACAATACAGTTTGGAAATCAAATCAGAATTCTTCATAAGAACCAATTTAGAACAGCCAATGCATCATATCAGAATTTGTCTGCCTTTACCACTTACGAAGACCATCTGCAAAAATTGCTAACATGGGTCAGTTCAATGAACTAAGCATGATAAGCACTAATCCTTAAAACAATTGCATTCCACTAATTTTTTCCATTAAACAACCCTATTATAATGACATCAATTACTTCATACCTTTAACTTAAAGTGAAGTCAATATAAGAGTCCTAGTACACTGTTAAAAACAAAATGGACAGAAGGAATAATCTATTCTGCTTGTCCTAAATTTAAAGTATAATTGAATCCAACAATTACTTCATAATCCCAAATCATGATACACTCTGGGTTTTCTTTCTACCAATTATAATACAACTTTATATCATAACTTAAGTTACAGGCATAATTTTGACTTAATCTATTTTGGATGAATCATCTCATTTCATGCAAGAAAGTAAGAAGGAACATCTTGTTTATTATGCACCTAATCATCCAAAAAAGCTGAAACAGTGTATATCATGGTTTGATCACCTTTATTTAACACTAAACCATTTGAAGTATTCATTCCAACAGGTTCATACAAAATTAATCTAAACATAAAGGATGGATTACCGCCACTTGCAAGTTCACCTTCCAATCTATCCTTCATCTTATTATACTTAATTTTCAATCCATGACAAGTATGCAAGGCAATAAAAACTGAATTACTTTGAAAAGAAAATAACAAACAGTAAGTTAAAACAAGATCTTAACATGTTGTAAAATGAAAGGAGTCTTCCAGATTAGGATCCCTAATCCTAATGTTTCTTTCATCTTAATGTAATAATCTAGCATCCTATAACTTTTCTGATTGAGCTCCTTAAATAATTCCAAGAAAAAAAAGTGAATTAACATTCAAGAATAGATCAATATAACTTTCTTTCTTTTAAGCCCCTTTCCAATCTTCCTTTTCAACTCAAAGATAAAATAGAGATGACCAAAACACTGTTGTAACCAAGTTTTAGAACTAAATCCAAATTCCAAGAAATAATACCCATTTAATAAACCTAATCAAGGAAGAAGAATCTGTTCCTAGCACTTAAGTACATTCAACAATTTGGTTCAGGTAGAGCCACCATATAGAATTTCCCTTAGATCCCTATAGGATCTACCACTATACATCCACTGAAACCAATATCAACTTTTGACATCAAACATTACAACCTATCGAACTTGATATAAACCTGACCCAAAGGAAGCAGGCTACTTCCCTTCAAATGCTCAAACCATTCGAGATTAAAATCAAGTTAGGTTAACATAATGTTTTCCCCTGATTACATAGTGATCCAATACTAATCTAGCTAGGACAATTCATCATCTGATGCCATTTCTTTATAAAATACTAAACAAGATTGAATATTCAGTATAAAAAAATGTATTCACATCCTATTTTTGAAAACACCTAAGGTCAAAATGTTCTTACCATTATAAAGAATATATAATAGCAGTCAAATTAAAAACAGGTCTTCCATAAGCTCAACCCATTTCAATTCTAATGTCAATTTCTAAGTATGTTTAAAAACCCAGAATTGATGAACACCATTTCCTGTTTCAACTCTTCCAAGATCAACCAATAATTTGCAAGAAAAATACGACATCCATTCAGTGACTATTCCTTCAGAATAACTCGTATTTCCAACATTCATGTTTACATTAAAAATAATCAACTAAACCATAAATTGTATTTCTCGCAGTACCTACAAAATTAAAAAAGCAAACAAACCCCTGCGCAAGAGGTGATACGGTTTCAATTATTCAATAATTCCTAAACATGCAACTTGTAATAGTCAGGTTTGTTACAGAGTATACCAACAACCCATCCACAAAATTATATACCAGTTTCCTTGAACATAAACTTAATACAGTTAGAGTTTCATGGCGGAGCAAACAATCTAACAATCATTTCACACCTGAAGCAAAAGAGATTAACATAGCATTAAAAACACGTAATCTTTAAAAACGTTCACTTTCATGGAACAAGTTTTCAATCTAAGAAATCAGTCAGACAAGAGCTTATGGCAATTGTTATCTGTTTACCCAAATGGGTATGAAAACACAACAGTTCACAAAAACCCAGATCAACGAATGCAACCAGGTCATTAACCACAATAATAATCTTAAGAAATTGATCACATTCACCAATTTCATTACCCAGAAAACCCTATGAAGTCTAGTAAAGGTTACTTGGATACAAAAACACAACGAAGGAAGATACTGCAATAGTTCTAACTGGGTATAGAACTCCAACTTAATCCCCATCAAGGGAATAAGAAAATAATGAAAACAAGTCTCTTACAGAACCAAAATTTCCACGTTCAACCCAAAATCCAAGTTAACATAAAAACCAACAAATCATTTTTTTTGCCAGCCAAGTCAAAAATACATATATATCATAAGAATAGAGTTGTTCTAATGAAAACATTTAAAGGAAAGCAAGATTTTAATAGTTAGGGCCTATCATGCCTGATAGTGTCGCTTAAAAGTCGAAGAAGACCTCTGGACGAGCTCACCCTTTCTCTTCTTTTCCATGAAAGATTAAACAACAAAATATTGCTTCCTCCATGCCTTATATATTCCCCACGACACAGAAGTAGATTAGAAACTTTCAAAATTGCCATGTAATGAAGAGTGAACTGCTGGTTAGAAAAACCAGTGCTCATGTAGAGCGAAAAATGGAATGCATTAAAAACAAAACAACCAAGAAAAATTCCATTCACATGCCTCCCAAAGAAATCCGAGCTCGAGAACCCATGCAAATTAATTACATTAAATTTCTTTCTCCCGCCCATTTTCCATTGCCACCGCCCGCCAAAGTTGGCGAGTTCCACATTACAATAAACAAGAGTTTCCATTTTTAGAGTTGCTGCCATGTAAGCCCCCTCTTACCAAATTAACCTCCGCTAACCTTGGCAGTACTCCCTATCCCCTCATCCTTATCCTTATTTTAAATGCCATTGAAATCACCGCCTAAAACTTGCAACCCTCCTTAGGTTCCTTTTCATAGCATTAGTTTAGGATAGGCTAGTGACTTAGGTTAGATCACAGGTAGATTTAATCTTAATGCCATAGGATATAACATTAATCACCCACCTTAGTATTAGGTTTAGATAACCCTTAGGAATATCAAGTACATAGTTTAGGACTAGGTTAGATTAACTAACCTTGCAACAATAGGTTATAGTTTAGGTTTAAAACTAATAACCTTACTGATTCTAGTTTAGGTCCACTAGATAGGATAAATCAGTATACAAAATTCAAACAGAATATAACGTTCCCAGATCATATTCTGGTTTTGCATCAAGTAAATTAGCTTTAGATGGAAAACTTACACATCTTACCTAGCTTAAGGTCCAGGTCCTTTCTGATGCTAAAATGACTGAAACCAGATTCTGATTGCAATGATCTGCCAGGATTAACCTCCGGAATCCAACAAAACTTTCCTCTACGGACATATTTTTATATGAAGGAGGTTTAAAAGAACTTGTACATTCTAAGTTCAGTCAGACTTAATAATTCACGAAATGTCAATACATAATTGTTCATCCCGAATATAATTAAAACATTCCTTGGATCAATGCAACTGATCCAAGGATGAGTCATAGAGGTAGATAAGTCTACAATCTCCCAGAAATCAGATTGCACTCATATGCGAGGGATGAAAGAAAAAGAATCCAAGCATATTCCGGTTCAATCAAAGATCTTAAGAGTAGAAAAGACAACCAAATCAAGCATGACTTCCCGAAACCAAAATAACATATCCTCATATGGGAAAATCACATATCAACACTTGAATGCAAAGGAGAAAGTAACAACAGTTCAGGGTGTTACATCTTATGACTTGGAAGAGATAAGGCCATAATGGAATGAATCCTAGCTAGATCAATGGATAGTCCCTCTATTGAAAGAATATGTCCCAACAATTTACCTTCTTTAACTGTGAAAATGTATTTCTTAGGGTTCAGTGAGATCCTAATTTCTTTACATCTTAGAAAAACTTTTCTTAGATGTGTGATATGATATTCAGTGTGCTTGAAATAGACAATTATGTCATCAAGGTAAACCAAGATAAGATCATTGATTAGTACTTTAAATTCCATATCCATGGCTCTTTGGAAAGTATCCCCTACATTATAAAGCCCAAATAGCATCTTGTTGTAAGAATACATGCCCCACTTAGTAGTGAAATCCATTTTGAATTGATCAGACTCTTGAACCAAAATCTGATTATATCCTAAATATCCATCAAGTAAAGAAAAACTTTGAGCCCCTGCCACTGTTTGGAGGATTTTCTCCATTAATGGAAGAGGGTAATGATCCTTCACTGAGGTGCAGTTCAAATCCCTAAAGTCCACACACAACCGAATCTCTCCATTCTTTTTCCTTACAGGCACCAGATTGGCTACCCATAAGGAATGATTGATGGGAAAAATTATGCAGGCCTCGATAAGCTTGGTTAGTTCTTTCCTCATTAGCGGCTCAATTTTGGGATTGAGATTGAAACCACATAGGTCTTTGTAGCTCCATGTGAAAATATCATGATACTCTTGACATAGTTTAATGAAAGATTTATTTTCCTGAGCAGTGCATACCTTACCAACTTTTTTAAAAAACTCACTTTCCACCTCGACCTCTTCAAAATCCTCTTCCTTAACTACCATATTAGTGCTCTGTCATTTGACTTGATCATCTAAATTGAAGATGGATTCCAATGTAACCAATGCTTTTGGAATCTTGTTTCCTTTCAGCTGTATAATTTGA
This sequence comes from Taxus chinensis, assembly GCA_019776745.2. NCBI lineage: Eukaryota > Viridiplantae > Streptophyta > Pinopsida > Cupressales > Taxaceae > Taxus > Taxus chinensis. The sequence continues at coordinate 387,810,061 of CM034156.1, forward strand.
TCACCGTAAGAATTTTGAATTTTATCTTAATGTTTGGCAGTGAACTTTGCTTCTTTATGTAGGAAGAGAACAATATTTTAATCACTATCGAACACTTGCCAGCTACTTACATTATCTGGAACTAAAGGACGAACCACTATTTTGACTATCTACTACTCTTCTTTCATGATGTCTATAGATACATTATACTTGGAGCCAATAGTAGCTAGCCTGTCAACATCTTGATTTTACTTCTTAGGAATTGCATGAATTCTAAAAGATTCAAAATCTTCTATCACATCCCAAACCTGATTTTTATATTACCTCAGTAGATAATTTTTTGATGCACTACGAGCTATAACATGGAGCATAACCAATTCACTATCACCAAAGACAGTCAAGGTTTGGATTCCTCTTCTTTAGGCCAGCTGAATTCCTTGTATAAGAGCTTCATATTCGAAAACATTATTAGTGGAGTTAAAATACAATGGAAAGGAAGAGAAATATTTGTCTCCTTCTGGAGAAATCAACATAACCCCTGCACCAGATCCATTTTTACTTCATGAGCCATCAAAGAAAATTTTCCATAGTCATTTTGTGTCACTTTATGCCTTAACAAATTGAGGTATGATGGTATTTTCTTCATGAATGCAATATGTACCCAATCCCATTTCTTCCAGAAGTAGCAAACCTAATTCTTCATCTGTTAATAAATCAGCATATGGATCATATTGGTGGTTAATACTTACTTCATAAAGCACTGTGTCAGGAACTTCCTCTGTGAGAGTAGTTGGCTGGTGATCTACATATTCTTCATCTGGATCATCAATGGCGTGATTTCCATTTATGGGTTTGATAGTACATGGTTCCACGTGATTATGAAAAATAGGTTCAACTCTTATAGTCACCTTCATCCCGTACCAAGTTCTAAGGATCATGTGTGACCAGTCTGATGAAAAATATCCACCCATCTTGGCAATGAACTCCTGCGATAAGAAAATGGTAAAAAGGGGAGGGAGATCAATAACAGATATGTCTTGTGTGAATTTCAAGCTAGGATATGCATGGATAATAAGTTGAAGCCCCTTAATGAATCCCACAGTTTGGACTAGAGTATCGTCTAGTTGAACAACTCCTCTTGAAATTGGAGTATATGAAATTTGTAAGATATCTACGATCTGTTTGGGAATTACGGAACTACAGGCTCTATAATCAATCATAGAATTGTGTACCAAATGATCACCAATAATAAACAAGAAATAGAATGGTGGAGTCTTGTTGGGCTTAGAAAATACTTTTGATTTGGGTTGGCATAAGTTTTTTGCCACTACTACTTCTTGACCTGATGATTTGTTGGTAGTGCCAAATATGTTCAAAGCCTCCTGTAGAAATTTCCTCTGAGAATAAATCGAGAGTGCATCCCACGTCGTGACACTCAAATTGGTCTTCTTCATTTTCTCCACAATATTGAATGGAATTACCCCCACTTTGTTAATACCTTTTGGGGAATTGGAGTCTTCCTTTGGAAAATGCCCATTGGTAATTGTGATACTTAAAGTCCCATCCTTCTTTGTATACTGATCCATGGATACTTCTGTTGATTTCTTTCCCCATGCTTTTATCATTTGATATTTGTGTTAGGGACTGAGAAGTAGATGCCTAATCAGTTTTAGAAGATTGTGGGTCGATTTCCCTTTTCTTGGAACGTGTGTTGGATGCTATAGTGGAAGCATCAATATTTAAGCCACAAAAGTCTTCTTCTTGCCAATTTAGTAGCATAGTTTCATTAGAAGGTTGGTCTTGACTTTCATGAGTGGATGGTCCAGCAAATGATTTAGGTAGAGCAGATATTCTTTGGACCATAAAGGCCTAACTCAAAACTCTGTTTGGGAAAATATTTTGGTTGTGAGGCTGAGAACAAGGGTAACACCACTCGTAATCTTAAATTTGGTTATTTTGGACTGACACTATAGCTTTAGATGAACTGGTAATTGAAGGGTTCCAAAAGTTCAAAGGCTTCACACTTGCTGCTTGGCTGGTAACCTAGTTCTGGGCCTAATTATTTCCTTAAAAGGGAGGGTGATTTTCTTGGTATTGTGATTGAAACAGTTGAGAATATTGGGATTGTTTCCTTTTCATTACTACAAGCTCATTTCCAAAGGTCTGCAATAGTGATTTGACTTCAAATAGATCATTTAAAGAGGTCGGGATAGATTGAACTGACGTATTAGAGGCTGTTGGAATAGGCACAATGATAGGCTAATTATTTGTAAGATCTGAAGAAAATTACATGGGTGGTCGGGGAGCTATCTTTCCACTTTGGATCAAATAATTTTCTGCATTTATGGCTATGTCATAAGCATCAGGTAATGTAGTCCCCCCATGGATTGAATCATAACTACTACATTGTTATTCAAAGCTCACAAATAGTACATAAATGTATTATTTGGAGAGGGCTTGATGAGTTTCGAAATCCTATTCCAAGTCCTATGAAATCGGAAATTAAAATCACTCATGTACTCTTGGGGATCTCTCCTTATGGTGTTGATTTGTTCTAAGAGTGATAGGTGATCACTCTTGTCTTCGAACTGTTTACAAAGCTTCTCTCCTAACTCATCCCAAGTGGTTATGTTGCCGATACGTAACCCTCAAAACCATTGAAGTGCTTTCCCCTTGAAGTAAGTGGCCAGAAGTCTGATAGAAACATTATCCTATGTGACATTGTGTACTACACAGATGATGGATACATCAAGAATGTGTTCTACTGGAGTGACATGAGTTTCTCCTGTGTAAAAGGATAAAATTTTGAGTAATGCAACTGGTATAGGGTCACATTGAGCCAATAGAAGATGACTGCTTACATTGAAAGGGGGAAAAACTTGGTTCCATGCCATAGCAACAAGAGGTTGATTGTTCCTTGATGGAGGAAACCTTCCTTATGGAGGAGTTGAATGACATCTATGAGATGAAGTTGAAGCTGATGGTTTTAAAATACTTCTACTTATTCTCTTGGGAGGAGACACGAAAAGGTTGATATGCTGATAACTTCCGTGCTTTGAAGAATCTCTTGTATGAATTCTTCACATAAGTGAATGCACTGAGATTTGGAATCTAGAGATATAGAGTCACCAAATAATTTTATTTATGCTAATGAGAAGAGAAGTACCAACTATTAGTGTGAGTTATCCTATGTGTCCTCCTCTCATGTTGGAGGGTCATCTCACATGGGTTAGGTTTAGGGTTTCATATGTTTCATGCACTAGGGTTACTTAGAACCCTATATGTACCCCTTTTCTATTCATTTATGAGTATGCCAAGACACTCCGGTGTCTTTCCTCTATGCAAGCTTTGTTTCTGTTGAGCAAGTTCTTCCATTACTGATCAATTTTTTCCTTGTTATCGCTGGAGCTTTCATGATTCCATTGGAGTGTAACTACTTTGTGGTGCCTCATTTCTGATTTGATTCTCGTAAACTCTTTTCATGGTATCAGATCTGAGATCGGGTAAATGTGCACTCGATTTGTTTTTTGTTGCTATTACTCTTACTTGGTTTCGTTATTTTACTCTTCATGCAAGTCTTTTGATCACTATTTTCTAGAAATTATCTTGCTAATATCTCTAACAAGCTTTCTCAGAAAGATTTTTTGTGTTTTTTTCTTATGCATGTGCAGGTTTTTTCAAAATACCTTGAGAAATCAGATTATATTTGTCTATGCATGTTGTCTGTGGTTGCAGGATCTTTGAGTTCTTCAGTCGTGGTTGCTCATCAACGAACTGTTGTCCCTCTGACCATTTTTAGACTATTTTCACGTGTGGCCTGCACTTTTTTCATTCATTCCTAGGCATTTTTAACCTCTGCCACGTTTTTTTGCTTGAAGGGGTTGTAAACTCTTAATTACAGGCTGTTAACTATCATGCGTGGACTATAAGATCATTCTAGGCATTTTTTGGACTGTTCCAGGCATTTTCTTGGACCTTCCAGGCATTTTTTGGGTTGTTCTGGAATTATTTTTACTGTTCCAGTGTTTTAAACCTCTACCAAATTTTTTTTGAAGGGGATGTACATTATTTGCAAGGATTGTTACCTCTTTTTGTGCCCACGCACCTACAGAAAGGATTGTTGCCTCTTGCAAAGGACTATCGCCTCTTTTGGTGTCCACACACCTGCATAAAGGCCTTTTACAGTCACCTCTTCTTTGGTACAATGGTTTGGTAAGTTTATTTTACTTTCTTTTTTAAATATTACTCTTAAAACAAAAAAAAACCTCTGCCTTTTATCAAAATGTTTTAAGTTTTTTTGTTGTTCTTTTTGGAAAGGTCGGCTAAATTAGACTCCTCATTTTTTTTAAAACTTAGGAAAGCTTTTTTCCTTTTTCTAACTCATTGTCTTTTTCTAAAAACACGTGGAAGTCTCTTTAAAAGCTTTTTTTTTAAAACACAAAACAAACTCAAAATTTTTGGTAAGTTTTTAAAATTTCTAATTTACCTTGTTTTTTAACATATGACAAGTTTCTAAAGAAATTTGTTTTAATTAGAAACATTCATCCTTTTAAAAATCTTCATCTAAAAATCTTCATTAGATTAGATCTAATTAGTTTTAATTAAATTAGATTTAATTTTTATTTAATTTCACATTATTTAAACTATATTTCTTTGGCATTATAATTTGGTCTATTGGCTTTGTGTATTTTAACCTTCCGTTGAGTGCTGAAGACGAAGGGTGAGGTCCAGGATAGGCAGGTGGCTAATCCCCCCTCACAATACAAACAAACCCTATCTCAAATTCCACTTCGTTTCTAACGAGCATACATACGACACCCTTTGCATGCGTTTAGGGCACTTTTTTAATCCATTTGTAGGCTTATTGGCTTTTTACTCATCAATTGCGGGAATTGGTTTTTGCTACAACTTTTGACTTGTTGCTTGGTTTTGAGCACTTCTTTAGTCAAAGTTACATGTTTTTTCACACTCTAGATGATGGGATCATTAGATTTGTAAATGCACTAATTTTATAAAGTGTCGCATTCTGAGGGGGTGTCTTTGTATTGCTTATTTCAGCTCATTCTTTTGAGCTTTGTTCTATTCCTTTTTTCATGGACTTGTGAGCACGTCCGCCATAGTCTTATGACAAAGGGATTCTTTCATGCAATGTGAGACACTTTTTATCACCACTAGGGTTAGATTTCACCTCCTTTCTGTTTTTTGCTTGTGTTTGTTTACAGTGTCCTTTTTTGTTGCACTACACGAAACAATGTTGTGGTCTCCTCTCTTACGCGTTATTATGCTAATTACAAGATGAGTTACCAAGTGTTTCAAACCACACACACATACTCGATTGTAATCAACACACTAACCTATAAAGTGCCGAAAGCAGGGGGTTGTTATTGTCCTCGGTGGTTGTGTTTCTTTTCTACATTTCTTTCTCTCTCTCTCACTATGGATGCACTTTCAATTCCTTTGCTTACGTTGTTCAACTTTTTTAAATGGAGATCGAAAATAATAATGAAACTAAGGGGTAAAGGGTTATTCCACATCACCATGGGAACTGAGATTGAACCAGATGACGAACCTAAAAAATCTAAGTGGTTAAACCATAGTGATGAAGCTTTAGGTCTTCTTTGCATGTATGTTTCTCCTAACTTGTTCTTCCACATTGAGGCATCTAAAACACCTACATCTGTGTGGAAAATGCTAGATACGATGTTCAGACAACTAGATGACATGAGAGTGCATGAGTTGGAAAATGAACTACTAGGGTTAAATCCTAGTGACTTTGAAAACCTACAAGCCTTCTTCTCGAAATTTGTCCACATTAGATTATTGATAAAAGGATGTCAAGTAGAAAAGAAATATTATTAACTAATCTTTTTTATTCTCTCTAAGCTAGGTCCCGAACATTTTGTCTTCGTCTCAACTTTCTACGCTACAAAAGCTATGTTAGGTGATACTTGGACGATGCCCTCCTTTGACTATTTTTCATCCCAACTCATTCGAGAACAAGACAAACTCATTCAAATGGGGTCTCTCAAGTCTAATTCACATGCCCTCGTAGCAAGTACTAGCAAGGGAAAGAAGACTGAAAAGAAGAAATAAACTAAGGATCAATCTAAGAAAGAAACCAAGATCAAACCTAAAAATGACATAAACACTTCGACTTCTGAGTCTAGGGTGTAAAAAAGCAAGTATTTGTGTTCCTATTGCAAGAAGACTAGTCACGACGAGCAACACTGTTTTAAGAAATAGATTGATCACTTATCTCATTTACTTGAGAAAAATAAAATAAGTGTTCCTGAATCCATAAAACAAAGTGCTCTGAAGGCCGAGTCTTCTGCTGCAAAAGGTGCTAAAAATTATAAGAAGAAAGGAAAATCCCTTGTAGCCAAAGCTTCTCCTTCATCGACATGGATTATAGATTCTGGTGCCTCGCACCACATGGGTTCTTCACATGTTGAGTTTTCCAACATCGAACCTTGTGGAATGTCCCAAATCATGATGGGTAATGACATGACAATGTCAGTTTCTGGTAGTGGATCGGTAGAGATGGATGGGGGAATATTTAACCAAGTGTTGAGTGTTCCTGATCTCTCTACCAATCTCCTATCAGTTTACCAAATTACTCACCTTGGTGAAGGAATGTGAGTGGAATTTGGTCCTAACTCGGTGATCATTCGTGAGCTTAACAATGACACTATAATGGCTAAGGGAAAGGAAGATCACCATTCACGGTTGTACACCTTCTCCCACTTTACTTCTGATTCTACGCCCACTGCCTTGCTCAATCATGCAAATGAGGTTATTAAGCTATGGCATGAGCATTTTGGACATCTAAATTATCACTATCTCAAACAATTGGCCAAAACAAAATGGTCAATAGGTTGCCTTGCGTCAAGTTTTATAAGGGTCTTTGTGAGGGTTGTACCCTTAGAAAGCATCCTGAAAAGAACTTTGACAAAGGAAAATCCCGGAGATCCACTCGTCCCTTAGATCTTGTTCACAGTGATGTTTCTGGTCCATTTCCTTCTCCTTCATTTACTAGATCTCTTTATGTGCTAACCTTCATTGATGACTATTCGCAATATACTTGGGTATATTTTCTTAAGCTTAAGTCTGAAGTCTTTAAAAATTTTCAAGACTTTAAGGCTCTTGCTGAGAAATAGGCAGAACGGTCTATCAAGGTTCTTTGAACTAACAATGGAGGTGAATATGTAAACAATAGGTTCATGGATTTCTGTACTTCTGAAGGGATCTCTTTGTAGCATACAGTTGTTTATAGCCCTTCGTAGAATGGAGTCACAGAAAGAAATATCCGTACTCTGAAGGAGATGGCCACGTATATGATTCACTCGAAGTCTCTTCCTCTGCAGTATTGGGCCGAAGTAGTGAATTGTTCAAATTACTTTCAGAACCGTGTTCCACACAAGGTAGTAAGAGGGATGACACCCTTTGAAGCCTGGTTTGGATGCAAGCCTGATGTTGAGCACTTTTGAGTCTTCAGATCCAAGGCTATGGCTCAGATTCCTAAGAAGAAATGCAAGGCCTTAGAACCACAATCCAAACCTTATATCTTTGTAGGCTATCCTAATGGCGTGAAGGGATATCAATTGATGAATTCTACTTCTCATGAGATATATATTGAGAGAAGTGTTAAGTTCGATGAGTCTTATTCGACTTCTACTTCTCCACCTATAGAGGTTCTTCAGCTCACTGATTCAGATTTTGACTCATCAGATGATGATACTGTTGAGCGTGCTCCTCTTCCATATCCTCCTGACCATCAGATCTTTGAGTCTTCTAATTCTAATAGTAGTGATGATGAGGACTATGTCCCTTCTCACTCAATTAAAGAATCTTCTGACTATGAGCCTGATCCTCCTAGTCCCCTTTGGTCCAGGAAAACTTTGCAAAGTGCTAGAGATTTAGTTGGAGATACTTCGGATATGAGACGTACTCACTTATATTTCGTTGGACCCCACTCTTTCTTCACCTCTGCTGCTGATCCATAGTCTTTCTGGGAGGCTTCTAGTATTCCTGAGTGGGATTCTGCCATGGATGAGGAGTATTCCTCTCTCATTAAGAATAATACTTGGGATCTCACCACTCTTCCGAAAGGAAGAAAAATCGTTCGGTGTAAGTGGGTGTTCCGAACAAAGTATGGAGTAGATGGAGACATCGAAAAGTTTAAAGTGTGATTAGTAGCTAAGGGTTTCTCCCAGATAGCTGGGGTTGATTATACAAAAACCTTTTCTCCGGTTGCAAAGATGACTTCTATTCGACTGACCCTAGCCATTGCCACAGCAAACAGATGGAAAGTCCATCAAATTGACGTTAAGAGTACCTTACTTCATGGTGACCTAGAGGAAGAGATCTATATGGAACAACCTCTAGGTTATGTGCAAGATTCCTCCCTCATTTGTAAGTTAAAGAAGTCTCTTTATGGCCTTAAACAAGTCTCTCGGGCTTGGTATGCCAAGATGGACTCCTTCTTACTTACATCAGGGTTTACTAGGTGTCACTCTAATCCAAATCTTTATATTCTATGGCAAGATTACTCCATACTCATTCTTGTTCTATATGTTAATGACTTGTTAATCACAAGAAACTCTTCCTCTATTATTGATTTTGTGAACATTGCCTTAGCCAATAAGTTTTCCATGACTGACTTAGGTCTGCTTCATTACTTCCTTGGGAACCAAATTTCACAATCTAACTCAGGAATCTTGATTTCGCAACCTAAGTATTCTCTCAATTTGCAAGCTTGGTTTCAGATGTCTGATTACAAGTATTCTCCTACTCCTTTTCTTTCCAGGGTTAAGTTGGTTTCAGATTGCTCTACTCCCTTGGTTGATGGTACTCTTTACCGAAATTTAGTGGGGAGCTTGATCTACTTGACTCACACTCGACCAAATTTATCATATGTTGTTGGGATCGTGTCTAGATTCATCCAGGAACCACATGAGCTACATTGCAAAGTATCTAAACAGATCCTTCATTATGTTCATGGCACTTATGCTGATGGCATACACTATCATGGAGGAGTTGATATTGACTTGATTGGATTCATATATTCTAATTGGGCCGGTGACTTAGATCATCGAAAATCTACTTCTGGCTACAGTTTCTCTCTTGGTTTGGGTCTTATTAGTTTGTCTAGTAAGAAGCAAAATGTAATTGTGATATCATCTACAGAGGAAGAATACAGAGGAGCAGTTAACGCTGCCACAGAAGCTATTTGGCTACAGGGTATTCTGATAGAGTTTGGCATCCACTTTGGTGGCCTACCATTATCTACTATGATAACACAAGCACAATCTCTATTTGTAGAAATCCAGTTCAGCATCAGTAGACGAAGCACATTGAGATCCATATGCACTTCATACGGGAGCTTATTCATGATGGTATCATCGACATTCAGTACATTCAGACAACTAATCATATTGCAGATTTATTCACCAAGCCTTTCACTGAGATGAAGTTTCTTCACTTACAGTCTCTTCTTGGGGTGAGGTCTTCTGTAGCTACCCATCTTCTTAGGGCTATGTAGTCCTTCTTTACTTCTTCTTCTTCTAGGAAGATTGTGTTTGTATATGGGCACCTTATCAGGCCTTTAGTTTCCAGACCCCATTGACACATCTTTCTTAGTTGTTTAGGAGTGTCTTACTCTCCCATCTGACTCATCACAGCTACTACCCTAGCTTCGATGAAGGGGGGTGTTAGTGTGAGTTATCCTATGTGTCCTCCTCTCATGTTGGAGGGTCATATCACATGGGTTAGGTTTAGGGTTAAGTTTATGGTTTCATATGTGTCATGCACTAGGGTTACTTAGAACCCTATATATACCCCTTTTCTATTCATTTATGAGTATGCCAAGACACTCCACTGTATTTCCTCTATGCAAGCTTTGTTTTTGTTGAGCAAGTTCTTCCATTACTGATCAATTTTTTCCTTGCTATCATTGGAGCTTTCACGATTCCATTAGAGTGCAACTACTTCATGGTGCCTTGTTTCTGATTCGATTCTCGCAAAATATTTTCACCAACTCATCCCACCGAGTGTACCAAAAACTATTGTCACCAAATCACTACACCCCCTGAATGGTCAAAAAGTGACCAATACGTTTGGTGTGATTAGGACACATGGGATCACCTCTCAAGCTGTGGGACTTGGATTCCTAAACTAAGTGTTGTACTTTTTCCTAGTATAATAAAATGACTATCTAGTCCTAGGCTAACACCTTCATGAGTTTTGAGTAAAGAAATTTTTTAGAAATGAAACTATACTAAGGATGGTGATACACCAAATAAAGGGATGTTTAATATTTGTAAGGGTTAATGTGGGTAGGATACTTGCATCATTGTCCACCTTCACCTATTACAAACTAGAAAGGGTATAAAATGCTACAAACCAGGGAATACGTTCCTTTATTAAACTTAAGCAAACGTAAAGGATAGATCAAATTTGATTCAACACACAGTTAATTTATCATGAGAAAGGAACACATGCACTGGTCAAACATCTATTTCAGCAACTACGAATAATGATAATACAACTTTAACAATAGAAGGAAAATAAGATTTTCACAACTGATATAAAATATAATCACATTACTCACTCACAACATGAAATCAATAATCCGAAATAAAGGTAAGCTAACCACTCACAATAAGGAATAATACATTTGCAAAGTAAGCATTGATCAACACTCCAACACATTAAATAAGATTCCCAATTGCAAGGTATAACTCTAAATATAATTAAATGGTTTTTTTAGAATTCTCTGAAGCAATTCGATACCTGAAACATTAGTTATGACAAGAGTACTAGAAACATTAGTTGAAATTTGGGTAGAAGTGGCAATGATAAATGAGATGGACGTACAGAAAACCATAGGAGTTGATAAAATTATGTTTGGGAATGAGATGGAGGGAAATGGAAGTGTTAAGGGAAGTGAAGAAGAAATGGGTGACCTGATAGTTTCTCCAGCTGAGAGAACTGGAATGGATGAGAAAACCTGGGCCATAGAAGGAGATGGGAGGGAAGAAATGAATATGGAAGTGGAAAGAACTGATATTGGAAGTGACAGAAGAAGAGATGATGGATCTTGTGAGATACTAGTGGAGTCACTAACCTCAACCACTTCTGTCATAGGTGCTGCAGGAGACATGGCCTTAGAAATAGAAGCCTTGGAGAGAGATGAGCAACCAAAACAAATGAAATCTTTCTTGGAGTCATATGGGTTTTTTGGGCTGACCTTTACCCCTTTGTGTGTGTTGATTGGCTCATGGTTAGTGGGGCCTCTGTATTTTTAGGTTGTGTTGCTCTATTTGGTGAAATTTCCAAGGTAACCAACCAACTATAAATTCTCTGCAGAATGGGCCCCGCCATCTCTTTTGTATTGCAACATTCCTCTACATACCAATTAATCCATGGCAATGGTTGATTGGAAATATTATCATTTTTGTATGCCACATCTAAAACCTCATCATTATCTTGTGCCTCCTTTGGGACATTAGCCAAACCAAACTATCAAACCTCATCCAAGGTCAACCTCTCATAATCCCTTTTTCACATGATGTATTCATCCTGACAATGAATCCAGATATCCTCCAATTAAGGCACGTGGACACTGGACCAACCCATTTCACAAAATTTACCCAAATAATTGAAATTAGTTCATGGATGAAAGATTCACAAGGTCACTTCGGCCAATTTTGCATCCACATTTTTGGCCTTATGAATATTCCGGTAGGTGTATCTACAAAATTGAAATAGGGAATGCATTCCCAATTTGTGGCGCTTGTTTTGAATTTGATGATAATCCAACAATTATCGGACTGGTTCTAGTATAACCCATTTATTAGTGGGGTACCTTGGCACTTTGTTGGGGGCACATATGAAGCCTTAAACCCAAATGTAAGTGAATGTAGGGAACTATAAATAAATGGATCCCCACTCACACACTTCTTTGAAGGATTCATCAGAAATCCTTTTGTTGTATAACTTCTATTTCAAAATGGTAGAGGATGACAACAAAGAAAGTGCATCATTAACCGCTTTGGAAATGCCTACTTCCTTCATCTCAGAGTGAGTTGGGGATAGAAAGTCATATATTTGGGAAGTGCTACGAACACCTCTAGTATTCAGACCAGCAAAGAATTCCCCCATAGTAGCAACAACATACACCAAGAAGGATGTCATGTAGAAAGTATTCGTAGCTAACACCTTGCCCAATTGATAGCAAATGGAGCTAATAATATGCTCCCCCATCAAATAAATTCATTGTTATTCTTGATGGTAGCGATGTACAAAAACATCTACTCCTAGAATTCCTTTGCAAAAGGGAGACCTAAAACTCTGCTTAGTAGCACAATAAGATCACTGACCTCTTGAATAAAATCCCACTGATGCATAGTTTTGGGTAATTTGGCGAAGCTCTTGGCCAGATAAATTTTCATCATGAGTTCTTAGCATACATCCTCTTCCTTATCCCAATGTTCCACTGCTAACTCTAGAGAAATTGTGGCATAATTTTGAACGTTGGGAAGTTTGAGAATATATTCGAAGAAGTCTGGGTGCAAATGGATTACTACCTTATCATCATTATCTCTAACTAATATGGAGTCTTTGTCAAAGTGGGCTTCCATGGCTAAAACAAAATCTGGGCAATGCATGGATGTGGGAAAACTGGTAGAAAGGGAAAGCCTACTATTGTAGATGGTCTGCATCCATGGTTTCTTGTTCGGAGCCTTTACTCTTTCCTAGAAATATGGAAAATTGATCTACCCTAGGTCAATGTCCCCTATATTCCCTAAGTCAGAAGATAGGAAGGAGTGAGGAGTAACTCCAAGAAATGAATACTTCATATTTTCTTTTCCCTTTGATGTGGAAGTAGAAATCAAGCTATATATGCCGAAACCTGATGAATTTTCTAAATTCTGAAAGCCGAAGTTGAAAAATATTGAAAAAAGAGAAGTCCAAAACTCAAAGTGCAATACTCTAAAAGACATGTCCCGAACTCCCAAAAATTATCAGCTTCTAAAAATCTGAACTGAAGAGTCCCAAAGAGAAAACTCCGAAGTTCCAAAAAAGTTTTCCAAAATGAAAGTTCTGAAAAAAATTTACGAAATGAAAGTTTCGAAAAAAAAATTCAAAGAGAAAGTTCTGAAAAAAATTTCCAAAGTGAAAGTTCTGAAAAAAATATCCGAAATGAAAGTTCTGAAAAAGTTTTCTGAAGTGAAATTTCTAAAAAAAAATTCTGAAATGAAATTTCCTAAATTTTTTTCCAAAATGAAAGTTTTGAAAAAAAAATCTGAAATGGTGACATCTGAAACAGTTGAAAAAGTGGACAAAGCTCCTAATTTCCATACTTAGCCAAAAAATTAAAAAAACTGGGTCTTTTGGGGTGTATTGTGGGTAAACCGGGTCTTGGAGGAACTGTAGGAATAATTCCTTCATTCCTTCTATTCCCTACATTTCCTTAATGGCCAAAAGAAATAACAAGTGGCATTGTTTTGTGGGTGAATCAAGTTTTTTAAGAGCTAAAGGAACATTTACTTGATGCTTCAAGTTCACCACATCTCTGATTCATCCGTATTGAAGGTCAAATGATGAAGCAAAGACAATGTGGTGTGGGAGTTGTGAGAACTGAGGGAGTGGGCAGAACGGTTCCACTGGGTTAACAATTATTTGATTCAACCACGTGACAGAATAATGGAACAAAATAAAAATAGAGGATGGAACAATGTTGTAAGGGAAATAGAAAATGCGAGTATCAGTGGAGCGGGTGGAACTATTTCACATTTCCACCCTGAACTTGAATCTCCACCTCACATAAAAATTAGTGACACATATAACAAAAGAGGCCCCAAGAAGCACAATTGGAATGATTATACACTTCCTCCAGTTCCCCGATCACCTGAACCACTTGCAAAAGGAATAAAACATATTATTATGGACTGCAACATTGCACATGGAACTTTTTTGACCCATCCTATACCCTAAACTCAAAATGGCCATAAATTTCACCCAGTAGCTCCAAATTTCAAAAATTTGGTACCATTGGTGAGGGTAGGCTGGAGAAAAAAAGGAAATATAGTCCAACATTAAAAGATATAGTTCTAGGTAGCTCAATGTAGGCACATCTATCTAATCTTAATCTAACATTCCAAGAGGTCAAAGAGGGATAGTGCATGAAAAATAAAGCATACACTTACAATGGTGATACACCAAGAAAGGAGGATTGTTAGCCAAGGATTCAACTGCCAAAATAGAGAGAGGTGGGCAATAGAAAGGGTGGAAAAAATGCACTATAGGCCAAAGATAGATGATTCACACAAATCACCATTTGTTACCCATTAAACACAACTCCCTGAAACTTGTAATAAACACCAAGAATATGCACAATATACCCTACAAATGAAGAGAGGCAAGTAGAGACAATAAAACATGCAAAGGATGGATGAAATGCATCATAAGACACATTATATTGCTCCAATAAATATGCACAGTACAATATTTCTGGGCAAAAGGAAAGAAAATTCCATTACAAAGCTTAGGAAGAAGGTCTAATCTCCACGTTCCACTCAGCAGAGAAGACATTCTATTGTGTGTTGTGTTCAACTCTTCAAATGAAATTGATTGAACTTTGCAGGGTGCTTAATGGCGTTAAGGGAAATAGAAACCTGCTTCAGGATTCTTGAGAAAGAGAGAATATAAATGTGTCCTCTATCTAATAAGGTCTATCCTAATGGGATTCAAGACTCAAGTAAATTTTCCTAACTCTTTCTACGCCACTCTACATGGGATGACATCCTAACCTAAGTTGTTAATACTAAGTTAGTATGAAGGGAAATAACCTAAGGGATGCTAATTTATTTCTAACCTATTGCCTAATACTATTTGGTTAAGCTATGTCCTAACCTAAGGTGGAAATCTATTTGTTTGAAGGTTATATCCTAAGGTTATACTTTTAAATTAACCTAAGATCTAACCTAAGCAAATTGTATCTATCCTAAACTAATGGGGTATAAAACGGAACCTATGGGTTGATTGGTAAGTGGGAGCTAAGCGGTGGTTCCTAAGCTATTAATGAGATATGATTTTGATTTAATTGGGAAGAGTACTACCAGACTTGGTAATTGCATGAAAATTTAGTGGAACCTACGTGGAGGCATCACTAAGTTTGGAAATGCATGTTGAAGTTCAGTTTGGTCTCACCAACTTTGGATGGTGGTGGAAAGGAGAGATATGTGGGAATATGCAATTTAATGTCATTAATTCACCTCGGTTTTGGTGAGCAAACCATCTTGGAAGGCATGCTGGTAGATTTGTTGGGGGTTGTTTAGTTTTACATGCTTCACAATTTTTTCTCTACATGGAGCTATCTGGTTCTTTGAACAAACAGTTTGATCTTCATTTTGTGGCTATTTTTGATTTCTCTAATCTATTTTTGATTCAAGGAAAGTATATGAGGCATTGTGGAAACATATTATGGTTGGTTGATCTTTCTTGGAGAAGAAGAGGTGTTGGAAACTCAGTTGGAAGTCTTATTCGAATCGACAGAGGCACTCTCAGGCATGATAGGCTCTACCCATTAAGATTTCTTGCTCTTCTCTAAATGTTTTCATAAAACCAACTCTACTCTTTATGGGTAAATAGTTTTCTATTTTCTCTAGTTAATTACTTGCTTGATAGAAGAAATATGTGGTTTATGGATTCATATTTCTTGCAGAAGAAGGTTGTACTTGTGTGTGTGTTCTCTCTGAATTATTTAAATGTGATGATACATTTTGAGCTACGAGACCCTTCTGTTTGGTTTTAGTTTAGATTTTTGGACTGTATACTTGAAATTGGATCTGGATATATGAGCTTTGTTGGAAATTTTAATAGGAAGTCTCTGTTGTGAATGTGAAGTGTATTGTTATGTTTCTTTATGCTTTTCTGAGTTGGTTTTGTTGCATTTTTTACTGTATTTTATGTTTTGTAAAGGAATGCACTTAACATATTCTGAACAGGAGTTGTGGAAAAGTATATTGTGACAATTTGTTCCCCTCTTTGGGTATCTTGCATTACTCTTTTTGTTGTCTTTGATTGTTTATATGATCATCAAAAACTTCTTGAGTTGTGTTGTGAAAGGAGTTTTATAATCTTATTTCAATCTTTATTTTATCTTATATACAGTTTGGACTGGAACTCATGTTTTGTTGATAAAAGAGAAGTGTGGTTTTTGAGTTGTTATAAGTCATACTTCATTTTATTTAAACAACGAAGGGGGTGAATACCCTTTTTTTATTTGAGTTTCTCTACCTTAAACTTTGCTTTTATTAAGAGCTGTATAGTCGTATTGTTTGGTTCTGAGAGGCAATACGAGTTAGTAAGAGATAATAGTCCTATTTGACTGTATCCCTAGTTTGAGTTCTTGTATTCAAGTTGTTAAGGATGAGAACTTTTGTTTGAATTTAGCTATGTATTAAGTTTTGTATTCATACTAAAATTGAATGGAACTATTTAATACATTGAACTTGGTTTGGGGTTCTTTCCTTTTGATCTTTCTTTTCAAATGTGGAAAGTTTAGATTTTTTTGGTGGAACTCAGCTGATCATGTTTCTTTGTAGATCGAATTTCTTTTGTCGATATGGAAACTATCTTGTTAGTATGATAGAGTTTCTTGGAATCATTTTTCTGTCCATTCTGATATTGAAGATAGTATTGTAAAATTACTCTCTAAAACTGGAAAATGAATTTTTCTCTATCTGCATGTCAAGAGGGAATTACCTTCTCAGGTCTGTTTGGTTTATTTGAGTTATTCTTAGAAACATTTTGATGTTAGAATTACTTATTTTTAAGTTTGTCTCTCTGGTTTTATTAGGAAACTAAATCAACTATGTTTGAGCCTTCTTGGTTTCGTAATTGATGTGTTGATTGGATTGTCTTGTCGACTCAAGGTGGTTTTCAGTTAAGTCTGGCATGTTGAATATGGATGGTAATTGTCCTGCTTTGACTGTTGCATATGGTTGAGGCATAATCTTTTGGAAGTTGTATTTTTTATTACTCTTTATGTACTTAATAGATAGTATGATCCTTTCTCGATTGGATAAGGGTAAAAGATAACCATGTATGATTCATATCTTGCATAATGGATTGTAGGAGTTTGATCAATTACTAATATCTGAATGAATGTTGAAAACTCATAATGGTTGAAAGTGAGTTTATAACTATTTTTTCCTCTTCCTTCTTGGATTAGATTGGAATTCTTATTAAGGAATGATTATCTCTTAAAGAAATGATGAATTTGTTTCTTTATTTAATATGTATGAACAATATATGTATGAATTCAGTTCACTCTGAACCTGACTGCTATTTCATAATGAATGTTGAATTCAAGAACAATTGTATTGAATCTTCTTTTTAATTATTTAAGTTGTTTAAATTGAGGATGTTGATCCTTCCTTTCTGAGGATAAAAAGAAGGATTTGGTTAAACTGGATGAAAAGGAAATGGAAATTATGTACTTTTAGTTTGTTCTCCTTTATCTTTTTATGAACCTGTATAGGTTTAATTGAATAAAATACTTTACTTATTGTAAGTAATTGACTAGTATTTGATACTGTTTACTTTTATACTTGATATATACCTATGGAAATTCGATAATGTCTCAATTTGGGAAATGAAACATTGATGACTTGGCATACATTATTGTATTGTTAAGAGGCCTAATATAGAACCTAGGTTATTTTACTTAACCTAGAATTAGGCTTCCTTTTATTATTTGTGAATCTTTTGTTTATTTAAGATGTAGGATGATTCATCTTAAAAGGATTACATTGCTGTAATTAACTTGAATTTACATATTTTCTAGAGTCTTGGAAAGAATGGTAAGGAAGTCTTTGATTTCAAAAGAAACTCTTGTCGATATAAAGATCAATTTTGTATTTCAAATTCTGTAAGAATTATGAGATAGTTAAATGCCAAGGGCTGTTAATTAATGTAAATAAGTACCTGTTGGGATAGTAATTATATGATATAATGTAGTAGTTACTGATTATATAATGGTCTCTCTTAAAGTGATTGCAAATTTATATTTGTGCTTCTTTTTGAGATGTTATTACTTATGTTTATTTTAAATGATTGCATTAATTACTTCATTAGAGAAGAGTTGTTTTAAAGAAACAATTAGTTAAGTGCACTTCTATTTAGTGCTTAGTGCTTATCATGCTCAATTCGATGAACTGACCCGTGCTAGAAATTTTTGCAGATGGACTTCGTAAGTGATAAAAGAAGGAAGTAAATTTTATGATGTCTTGGTTGATTTAAGTCTAACTCTTTGAAAAGAATTCTGATTCATTCTTGAGTTGTATTGAAAAATAAAATTTGTATTATTTTTGGAATGAAGGTTGTTTGTTATAAAGTATGCCTGAAATGCATAGTTTTGTAAATGTATGAGTTTATAATGATGAATTGAAAGTTGGATATTTTCTTGTATTGGCTGTGTAAATTATCTTGTATTTTATGAAGGAGATGGAAATCCTATCTTGATGATATTCTTCATATTTGTTATATGCTTATTTTGGATAAACTTGATAAGTTAGATAAAGGGAAATAGTTCAATTTCCCTTATTAAGATGTAACTTGTTAAGTTGCATAAGATAACGTTCATTATCTAAATAATTCTAACATAGTAATGGAACGTGTAATGAATATGCAGTAAAACTATAGAAATTGTGAAAGATAAGAAGGATATGACAAACCCTAACACTTAATCATGTAGAGGAAGACTCTTCCTCACTTAAAGGAATGTAATCTAAAAAATGGTGATATGATCATTAATCATTAGAATTAATTTCCTATGAATTCTACTATAGTTGAACCTATTTGGTTGCTACACCTTCTTTGAATGGTTAAGTTGCATTATAATGGAACTTATGATGTTGTTGTCCTATTTTTGGATAACTGTTTGTTAAGCCAAGTAAAACAAACATAAAAAGCAATCATAAGTTAAGGAATTTATTTAATGATTAATTGAATCAAATGTAGAAAATAACTTATGGAGTGTTGGATTAGGGTTTGGTAGGGTTGTTGTAATCTGTTTAATAATCCAAATTAATAATGTATTAATAACCTCCTAGGGGTATGTACATCGTGATGAGGTAGTTTCTGTAGGATGTTGGCACACGCCAACTACAAGACTGTACCTTGGAGAAGACTAAGGTCTTCTCAAGGATACAACATTGTAGTTGACATGTGGTAACACCCTTATGCATTGATCATCTAGATCTACACACATAAGGAATTGAAATTAGTTTCTCTCTAGATCAATTTAGTAACATGTTTTGGATTGGGAGTATACTTCCATAACTCAGGGTACCTTGGCACATTCGTTTGACTTAGGTCGACCGAGTATGCCCATTTACCCTCAGTCATCGTGGGCATATTCCTAAACAAATTATGTTGCCAACCTGAGTTAGGGAAAAACCTTAGGTAAGTGGACTGACAAAAGTGAGTAAAGACCATTCGAGATAACAGATGAGTGAGGTGAAGGATGTAGTTTGAAATGAAAATTATGTCATCTAGGAATAGTGACATGAACAATATGTTGAAAATATTTGGCCAAAGTATCACAAGCTGCTAGTTTGCATTGTCCTATGTCACCTAGTTTAAAGTAACATGATGTCAGATGAATATTGGTAAAAAAATATTTAGATAGGTTCTTTAAACAGATCACTCAGTACCTAGTTTAGGGTAGGAAAACCAAGTATATGTACTATACATAAATTATTCTATCCTAAAGTCAAACATGAGAGATCGTTTGGTAACTGAGTCATGGAATGAGAGATCGGTAGCATACCGAGTCATTACAACTGTGTATGGTTATCTATTATGAGATTGATTGGCATGGAATGTGTGTTCTAAATGATGCCTTATTTAGAATAGAGAACATTGTGTTTTAAAAAAAAAATTCCCTTGTTTCTAATGTCTTAAAATGGGAATGTTACAGGTACCAATGCCTATTTTTAGACATTTAATGCATGTTATTGGTGGTTGAAGGTGGAAATATAAGTTTCCACATTTTTACCTCTTCTCTCTTTCACATCTTCTGTATAATGTAAAATATCTCATTTATGGAAGGATGATGTTCTATAATGTAAAGGAACCATGTCAAAATTGTTCATGAGCAACTGTGAGTTACATACCTCCATTTAAGATTGGTAATGTGTTCTTGTGCCTTCTTCTTCACATGTAATGGTTTGTGTATACTTTGAAAGAAATAAAATATTATTTTGGTGTTTCTCAATCATGACCTATATTTTTGTTGTATTTCCTTGCCTCTCCATTCTTGTTGTTGTATTTTGTGCATGATTTTCTCACTTATAGGTTCATTTATTTGTGTCTCATTGAGAATAGAAGGTAAAATATTGTTTTGGATACGTGTTACTCATGTTTGACCTCTCCCTTATCCATTTTACTTCCCCCTTTTCCCTCATTAGAGTGTCTTCACCATTTTTCTTGGTGTTATCACCTCTCTTTAGCTTAGGATTCTCCTTTTTATGCATTTCTATCTCTCCCTAGTCTATGTGGATGTTAGAGTAGGATTGGATAGTTTCATTTCTTGTAGTAGGATTAGTTTAACATTCAGGATAGGTAGAGGAATTGTCCTTCTTTGGATTTTTTTCTCAAGTAGCAAGTCCCACAACTTGGAGACAATTCCATGTTACCCAAAAACACTAATTTCTCATCCATTCATTCATGATAAATAAGAGGGTGTTGTTTTCTAGAGATAATATATATATGGTAATGAGCTAGCATGATGTGGCCCAAGAATAAAATATAATGGGATACTAGGAGGTGGAAGAATGATAGAATATGATGATGAATTACTAGGTGGTGGCCCACAAATAGAAGATAGTAGGATACTAAGAAGTGACCCATAGAAGGAAGATGATTTAGGAGTTCTGATATGTAAGGAATGATTCGGTGATGTTAAGATATGAGGAGAATAAAGGATATACCCTATCATTTTTCCATATAATGGGAAATGAAAATGTTAAACAATTTTACACACTTGAAAAAATTGGACAACAAGATCCTATTACGATCAAACTACGACATTGGTCCCAAGGACCCACTTCCAGTCATCACAGCGATAACACGATTAAAGTAATTAATAAATTGATAAGTGAGATTACCTAGCATTAAACAAGGAAAATTTGAGCTCAGATCAGTGCCAACTTGAGCTCAACTCGGTGCAGAGATTAATGGGGAGCTTGGTCTATGGTCAACTCAGAACAGAGCTCGTAAGTGAATCGAGGTCTCAGATCAGTTTGGAGTTTAGCCTATGTGGTGGAGCTCTATGTGGATCTCACTAAGAAAAGGGGCCAATGGCGATGGTCACAACTATAAAATCATATGGAGAGATTATTTCAAGAGCTCAATGTGAGTGACTCAGGGTCCAAGGACTTAGAAATTCATAGTGTTGCTCAGTCTATGCATAAAGAGATCGGTTACAGAGCTAAGTCAAAAAGTAGAGATCTATGGATAACTCGCCAAGTGGGGAGAACATAATGAAAAACCAACATGATCCTTCCACATCGTAGGGATCAGAAGAAGCATCACCAATCAGGGATAATCAATTGGTGAACAAAGGGAAAACTCCGCGAACCAATGTGCTACATCGAAGCCGAATCAATGCCAAGAAATTTATGAGTCACCGAGTTACTCTCCAAATTAATAAGGTAGTTGTGAATTTTAGCGAGTCATGGGGAACCACTGTGAAAGTTGGATCTAAGTTCGGGCTCATACAATGCCAGGTCGGTTTGGGTATTAATAGAAAAGAGCTCATGTTAGAATCCTAGACAGATGAATCACCAAAGCATCACATTTGGCCGAGTCAGGTGATATCTTGAAGAGTCGTTTGTTATCTTGGATCACCACCATGAGGAATATAAGTGACTCTGTATCTCGTTGTATGACCCAAAAATTTCGATGTATTAATGAATCACTTGTCAAAGAGGCTACGATGGCTTGTGTATGAATAACTTAACGGGTAATCATGGGAGCTTAACAGACGGGAGGTGCCAAGAACTTGGCCTGATGAGAGGTGATGCATCGGTAGTGAGCCTGTTTGAGAGGCCAATATAGTGGAAGGATCTCGAAGGGAAGCTCTGTAAAGAGTGGCTTGACCATGAAAACATCAAAGAGATAGTTTGGCATGGCTTGACATTGTAGTGGAGTTCAATACGACGTGATGAGGAGATAGTTTTGGGGCCGTTAATACAAAGCGTGGTGAAGTTATCTCACCATGTAAAAGAGGGAAATATTAGTAGAGGGGGGAAAAAAAAAATTCATTGGAGTTAGAGCTTGGTGTTCCATCTTCATGACTAGAACTCATTGATCCGCAGAAAGGATCTCGTCTCTCCCAGAGAGTGATTCAAAAAACCAAGGAAGGAGTAAGTATGACCATCATCAGGGTGAGCTTGATGCTATGATGGCTAGGTTATGCTCATGGGAGTTGCGATGTACTTGTTCCGGAAGCTTAGAATGATAAGCGGTGAAAGGAAATCACTTCAGGTTACAGGGAGCTTGTCACATGATAACAGTTAGAGGTAGCTTGATGCCATAGAGGAGTTCAGTTTTGAGAGGATTGGCTCCTTTTAGGCGAGCATGTTGCAATGGTTTGGTCTTCAAATTATATTTATAAAAATATGGCGGAGTTATCTCGACATTGAGTCTCAAGACGACGAACTCATGACAGAGTTGTCTTGGCTATACAAGAAGCTAGATGACGGTTGGGATCGATGCGCAGAAGAAGCGAGATGTGATGGATAATGTGGTGAGCTAGGTCATGGGAGATAAGTTTCTCAATGGTGAGTATGTAAAATAAAACATGTGGAGGAGAACCATTAATCAATCCAATGGAAGCTAATACTGCGGAAGTCAGGTCATACTCATATCAAATTCATCATTTAAAAATTAATCCATGAGTTCATCATGGAGGTAATCCAGCTCGAACAAGGGAAAAGTTTGACCTGGCAAACGGTCATGGAGAGAACTCGATGGGATGGTTTGAGTCAACCTCAAACTCAGAATGGATAAGTGTAGGTTTAGAGCTCACATAATTGAATTGAGCCAAGCTATCAAACTCGGTAACATAGAACAAATCTAGGTTAGGAGCTCAACTTGGTACGGCTCTTTCCAAGAAACAAAGATGTTTGACATGGCAGAATAATATGGTGAAGAATGCTTACAGACTGAGTTAATTGAAGAGCTCATGGGGACATTATTGGTGATGAGATTTATGCGTGGCCAACTCAGTAGATTTTGTGTGGAGCTTTCTGAGTCGGAGAGAATGAAACATGGCAAGCATGGAGGTTGGGTTGAGCAGAGCCATGGAGACAAAGATCGATGATGAGCTCAAAGGAGGTTCATGGGAAATGTTCATTGTGATGGTGAGTTTGTCGAATAAGAGGAGCTCAATTCTTACATGTGAGCTTAGTTGCACATAAGGATGGAGGATCTTGAGGCCAACTCAGTGAGTTGGCTTGGCAAGCCAACCACCGAGTTGGGCTATGTGTGACCCTATTTTCATGGCCCCCCAATTTCTCCAAGTCAAACCAGTCAACGGGGGGTCCCACAATTATTTTTTAATTAAATTAATATTTTTATTTTAAATATTTTATTAATAATATTTATTATTATTATTAAAATATTCATTTAATTAATTAAGAGTAATAGGTCAACATGCAATTAATGTCACATTATGGAACCTTCTCAAGTGGTTCAACCAAATATAATAAATACATCATGTGCCTTCAATTTAGGAAGGAAATTTATGACTTCTTCTCTCTCACACACAACTTCTTCTATAAATGTGTGTTGGAAGTTCATTCCAATAGGTTGGACAAGTTAGACTTTTGAGACAAGTGTATAGTTTTCAAGAAACCTCCTTCTTCTGCAAGTTGTTCTTTTATGTTGAGGGAACTTTTAAGCCTCCTTTTAAGACTATAATGAAAAATATTGCCTCTTTTGAATATATGATGCATTGTGCATGTTGTTGAAGTAATAAAAGTGTGTGTTTTGTGACTATTCTTTGTCCTTTCATCCTTTTATATTTCTTTGTTCCTTTCTCATGCTTGCAGGTACACTGTGCAAGTTTAATTTCCTATTGCAGGTTCTTGGAGTTCTGTATTTATCAAGTGGTGGAGTATTAGTGCTTGTTCAACATTTGTAAGTTCATCCTTCTTCACTAGAAGACTAATAGATTGTTTTTCTGATCAAGTTTAACAAAGGGAACACATGCTTCCTAGTCTGTGATATTTTTTTACCCTCTTTAAGTTGTAGTAGGTGAAGTTGTCTTGTGGTGCACAAAAACCTCTTCAAATTAACCCTTCCTAAGTCTAGAAATACCCTTTATTTGGTGCATCACCATCCCTAGTATAGTTTCATTTCTTGCAAATCTCTTTCCCTAAAACCCATGAAAATGTTAGCATAGGTCTAAATAACCATCTTGTTGCACTAGGAGTAGTATAACTTAGTTTAGGAAGAGGAAGTCAGATTTCTTTGAAGGTTCACCTCAAGTCCAAGTCCCACAGCTTGAGAGGTGATCCCATGTTTCCCAATCACACCGAACATCCTATTCACTTTATGGCCATTCGGAGGGTGCAATGATTTTTCGACAACAATTTTTGGCATGCCCGGTGGGACTAAGAGTTGGTACTTCTCTTCTCACTTACACAAATCAAAGTACCTAGTGACTTTACATCTCTAGAATTCAAATATCACTGTGTTAACTTATGCGAAGAATTCAGAAAAGAGATTCTTTAAAGTAAGGAAATTCTCAGCATTTCGAATTATGCATGTCTCCTCCAAGGAGAAGGAGAAAAATAATCTCAACATCACCCATTACAACATCACCTCATAGGGGTAATTCAACTCCACCTTATGGGAGGTTTCCACTACCTAGGAACAATCAACCTCTCATTGCTATGGCGAGGAACCAAGTTTTTCCCCCTTTCAATGCAAATAGTCTTCTTTTTTTGAATCAACGTGACCCTATACCTGTTGCAACACTCAAAATTTTACCCTTCTACATAAGGGAAACTCATGTTACTCTAGTGGAACATATTCTTGATGTAGCCAGTATTTTTGCAATACATAATATCACAAAGGAAAACATTGCGGTTAGACTTCTTGCTACTTCTTTCAAGGGAGAAGCACTTCAATGGTTTTGAGGGTTAAGTGTTGGTACTATTACCACTTAGGACAAATTAGGAGAAAAAATTTATAAACAGTTTGAAGACAAGAGTGATCACCTGTCACTTTCGGAACAAGTCACTACCATAAAGAGAGCTCCCGAAGAATACATGGGTGATTTCAACTTCTGATTCTATAGGACTTGGAATAGGATTCTAGAACTCATAAAACCTTTTCAAAATAATGCATTCTTTTACTATTTGTGAGCCTTGAATAATGATGTAGAAGTTATGATCCAGTCTATGGGAGGGACTACACTACTTGATACCTATGAAGTTGCCATAGTAGTGGAGAATTCATTAATCCATACTGGAAAGATAGCTCCACGAATGCTAATGCCATTGTTCTGGATCTCATGAAAAACTATTCTACCATTTCTCCTATTCCAGTAGCCTCCAAACAACTAGCTCAGTCTAACCCTGCATCTTCAAATGACGTATTTGAAGTCAAGTCACTATTCCAAACCTTTGGGAATGAGCTTGTTTCACTTAAGAGGTAAAAATTTCAATATAAGCGTCCATACCAACCAAAAAACTAGAAGTATTAGGCTAATCTTCCTCCCTTTCAAGTGAACAATCATCCTTAAAATCAAACTACAAGTCAAGTTATGAATGTTGGGCCTTTGAAATTTGGGTACCCTCTTGTTGCTAGCTCATCTGGAGCCATGTTACCTGTCCAAAATAATCTAGTTCAAGACTACGAATGGTGTTATCTTTTTTCTCAACCACACAATCAAAATCTTTTCCCCAATGGAGTTCTTAGCCAAGCCCTTATGGTTCAAAACATATCTTCCCCTCCAGAGCCTAAATAAAATTCATCTATGTAAGAAATAACAAATTAACCACAAGTAACTCAAGAAACCACTTTGCTAAATTGGCAAGCAAAATATTTTTGTGGGTTGAATACAGATTCCTCATCAATGGTGGAAAACACTTGTTCCAAAAAGAGAGCAATGGAACCTCAACCTTCCAAATATGATCAAGCATCCACTTCAAAGCCTCAGCCACAAGCAACAGTTGATAAATATGTGGGAAAGAAACTGCCAGAAACACCTGCTAGCCAAGCTGCAAGGAAAGAAGGTTCTTTAGGCATCACAGTACCCAATAAGCACTTTCCAAAAGAGGATTCTAACGCCCAAAGAGGTGTCAGCAAAGTTGGAGCAATTACCTTTAGCATAGTAGAATAGATGAAGAAGACCAACCTGAGCATTACCATGTGGGATGTACTCTCAATTCATTCTCAAAGAAATTTATTGGAGAGGCTCTGAACAATTTTGGTACAACCAACGGATATTCGGGTTGTGGAACAACAACCGCTACAACTTTGTGTCAACTGGAAGGGAAAATTATTCCTAAGGAAAACATACCACCACCATTCTATATTTCCCTAATCATTAGTGACCACCCGGTACATAATTGCATGATTGATTCTAGTTCCAGTATCTCAGTCATGCCCAAAAAAATTGCAGATGTACTAGGCATATAATATATACTGGTTACAAAAGGAGTTGTTCAGCTAGATGACACATCTACTTAGATTATTGACATCATCAAAGGACTTAAACTTACCATCCATGAATTCCTGAGTTTGTCTTTCATGTAAGACATATAATTCATTAATCTCCCTCCTCGCTTTTCCATCTTCCTATCACAAGATTTCACTGCCAAGATGGGTGGCTATCTATCGCCTGATTGGTCATTTATGATTCTTAGGACTCGAAACAAAACCAAAGAAACTATAAGGGAAAAACCAATCTACCATAATTATGTAGAAGCCTACATTTTTAGTTTTATCAATGGAAATTATACCGTCAGTGATCCAGAAGAAGAAGATGTTGATCATTAACCGAACACTCTAGTTGAAGAAGTCCCTGATATTGTGCTAGATGAAGTGAGTGAATATCATTAGTACGATCCCTACACTGATGTGTTAGTAGAGGAAGAATATGGTTTGCTATTATTGGAAGAGACAAGATTAAGTACATATTGCATTCACGAAGAAGGTATGATCATACCACAACTACTCAAAATGCAAAACAATTTTGAAGGAATGTGGAAATTATTCTTCGATGGTTTGAGGAGTAAGAATGGATCTGGTGCTGGTGTTATGCTAATTTCTCTAGAGGGAGATAATTACTTTTCATCTTTCCAGTTGTAATTCAGTTGCACTAACAATGTTGTTGAATATAAGGCCCTTGTGCAAGGAATTCAACTAGCTCAAAAGAAGGGAATCAAAGCCCTGACTAATTTTTGGAGACAGTGAGTTAGTTGTTCATCAAGTGATGACATGCAGTGCATCCAAAAATGATCTTTTAAGATCATACAAAAAGCAATTCTAGGACTTGATTGAAGATTTCAAAGCTTTTGGGATCCATGCAGTTCCTAGAAATCAAAACCAAGATGTTGATAGAATTACTACAATTAGATCGCAATACGACATACCCATTGATATCATTAAAGAAGGGCAGTAATTTTTCAAAATGGTGGTTCAACCTATAGTCCCTGAAAAAGTGAGTAGTTGACAAGTGTTCGATAGTGACAAACAAATTTTTTGTTCCCTACAAGAAGAGGCAGAGTTTGCTATAGAAAATCAAGATAAGTTGCAATAATCATATGGCGATCAAATCATACAATTGAAAAGTAACAAGCTACCAAAATTCCTAATTACTCTAGAATCCATTTTTAATTCAGATGATCAAGCCAAAAGACAAAGCTCTAACATGGTGGTCAAAGAAGAAGATTTTGAAGTCAACGTAGAAAATGAAAAGGTTCTGAAGATCAAAAAAGTATGCACTTCCATAGAGAAATAAGCTTTCATCAAAAAAATTCAATATTATCATGACATTTTTTCGTGGAGCTACAAATACCTATGTGGTTTTGATCCAGGTCTAACACAACATACCATTGAACTGGATCCTAATGCCAAGCTAGTTTTGTAGAAATAGAGGCCAATTAACCCCCAAATTAAGTCGCTAATGAGAAATGATCTAACCAAAATCATAGAGGCCTGTATAAGTTTTCCCATCAAGCACTCCTCTTAAGTAGCCAATCTAGTCCCTGTAAGGAAAAATAATGGGGAAATTCACTTGTGCATGGATTTCAGGGATTTAAACCATGCCTCATTGAAAGAGAATTATTCTCTTCCATCAATGGAAAATATTCTTCAAACAATGGTAGGAGCCCAAATATTTTTTTTTCTCAATGGATATTCAGGTTACAATCAAATTCTAGTCCAAGAATCTGATCAATTCAAAATGGCTTTCACTACCAAGTGGGGCACGTATGCTTACAACAAAATACCATTCAGATTGTCTAATGTTGGGGCTACTTTCCAAAGAGCAATAGACATGGCATTTAAGGGACTAATAAACGATATCATTTTGGTTTAACTTGATGATATAATTGTATATTATAAGCATGTAGAAGACCACATCACACATCTAAGGAAGTTTTTCTGAAGATGTACGGAATTTGGGGTTTCACTTGATCCCAAGAAGTGTTTTTTTATAGTGCACAAGGGAAATTTTTTGGGGCATTTTGTTTCAGTAGAAGGATTATCAATTGATCCAACAAAGATCCATTCGATTATGTCCTTATCTCTCTCGAGTCACAAGGAGGGTCTCCAAATTTTTCTGGGAACCATAAATTTCATGTGGAGATTCATCCCTCAGTTTACAGCATTAGATAAACCACTTACAAAATGTTAAATAAAAACATGCCATTCTCATGGAAAAAGGAAGGAAGGGAGAGCTTTGAAGCCATTAAAATGACCATTTCTCAATCCCCCACACTAGTGAACCCTAGGTTCGATAAATAATTTGTCCTTTATGTTTTTACAAGTCAAGATAACATTTCAGGTATCCTCACCCAGCAAAACAACAACCTGATGGAGAAACCAATTGCTTTCTTCAATCAATCCCTCAAAGAATATGAAATCAAATATTCATTTGTTGAAAAAAAATTCTTTGCAGTTATTCGACCTTTAAATAAATTCAAGCACATGTTGTTTAACAAAAAAATTCATCTAATGGTGTCTCATCTAGGTGTCAAAGACTTTTTGCTGAATAAAGAAATAAAGGAAAAGCATGCTAGATGGATCACGAAGGTGATGGAGTATGATGTTCATATCAAAGTTACCAAACTTGTCAGAGGTAGATTTTTATGTCAACAAATTGCTGCAGACATCGAATCAAAAGGTGATGAGGACGCGATGCTCCTAAACACTGATGAGAGTGATGATCAAGTTTATTGGTTATCCAAAATGAAGAATTTCCTTTTCTCAGGAGTATATCTTGTGAACATGGATAAAAATCAAAGACAAACTTTTCATCTTCAGTCTATTCCATATGTTTTGGTAGATAACATTCTCTTTTGAAAGGATATGAATGGTGTTCTCCTTTGGTGTTTGGGACTGGAATAGGTAAGTAAGATACTAGAAGAGTTTCACAATGGCCTATCTAGAGGACATTATTCTGCATGAAAAATTGCTACAAAGATCATGCGAGTTGGCTACTATTGGCCGTATTTGTTCAAAGATGCCCATATTTGGGTAAGGAAGTGTAAGTAATGTTCCTTTTTCATGAGAAAGCAGAAGTTAACAGCTCTCCCACTACATTCAATTCAAGTGGATCAACCCTTTTTTCAATGGGGGTTGGACTTCATCAAAATGATTAATCCTTCATCCAATGATGGACATAAATGGGTCCTTAGTATAATGTACTATTTTACTCGATGGAAAGAGGTATCAGTATTGAAGGAGAGCAATGAGAAGGTAGTTCTTGATTTCTTGTACGGTATAATGAAAACATTCAATGTTTTGTTTACAGTCATTTCAGACAACACAATGGATTTTCTTAGTATGAAGTTGAGTGAATGGGCTGTTAAAAATGGGGTCTACCTCAAGACTTCCTCCAGTTACTATCTCCAAGGAAATGGATTGGATGAGTCTAGCAACAAAAACCTCATAAGGATTATCAAGCACACAATGGAGACTAACAAGAGGACTTGACATACACAACTTAAGACCGCCTTATGGGTAGATTGGATCACACCTAAAAGGGCCATCGGAAATTATCCTTTCATGCTTGTCTATGGAAGGGAAGAAAAAATTCTTCTCTCCTTGGAGTTACCTTCTTTGGAGTTGGCTCATCAAGTTGAAGTCATGGAGAGTGATCCTCTGATAGGCAAGTTTGCTGAGCTCATAGAGTTAGAATAAGTACAAAACAAGGCCATGAAGACTTTAGAGCAACATCAGGATTAGGTTAAGAAATATTTTGACAATAAGGCATTTGACAAACATTTTCAAGAGGGAGATTTAGTTCTCAAATGGGATGAAGATAGGGCCAAACCAGGTAGGGCATGCCAAGTTTGATGCTCTCGGGTCATACATCATCATGAGTTGCAAAGAGGTGAAGTCATTTCATCTATCTAGGATCAATGGAGAAGAACTGCCCATTCATGTGAATGGGATACATATCAAAGCTTTTGTTAGAGGCATTCCACCTTGTGTATAATTTAGTTAGTTGTTTTACTCCAAGTTCTTATGCACATTGTTGTGTGTGGTTGTTGCTTTTCTTTCCTTGTTGTTGTGTTTTGTGTTATTCTTGAAATTTGTATAATCCTCATAAGTTTCTCAAGGGAAGAAAGGTTCAAAGTTTCCATAAGAGTTTCATAATGATGCTTCATTCAAAATTTTGTAGTATGCCATAGATGCCAAGTATTTATCAGATGCAATATACTTCATGCTTAGCATTCTAGGGAGGTCCAATATCAGAAATGCTGAAGGGGATTTTGGGATGTATCACAGAAGATCAAGTTACTTTCAAGATTCCTACATTGAATCCATGACAAATGGATGACTTAAAGCTACTGGAATCATGCTTAGTAGGAAATCATCCCTGAGAGGTCACCAAAAATGCTATCCAATTTTACACACATGAAAAAATTGGACAATGGGATTCTATTATGATCAAATTATGACACTAGTCCCAGAGACCCACTTGTGATCATCACAAAGATAACATGATTAAAGTAATTAATATTTTGATAAGTGAGCTAACCTAACATTAAATAAGGAAAAATTAAGCTTAGCTCAGTGTCAACTCGAGCTCAACTTGGTGTAGAGCTCAATGGGGAGCTCAATCTATGGTCATCTCAGAACAGAGATCGTGAGTCATAGTGGAAAGCTCAGAACATAGCTCGAGAGAGTCAAGGTCTCAGCTCAGTTTGGAGTTTGGTATCTATGGTGGAGCTCTTTATGGATCTCACTCAGTGAAAGGGCCAATGCAGATGGTCACAACCATCAACTCAGATAGAGATATTATTTCAAGAGCTCAGTGTGAGTGTGTCGGGGTCCAAGGACTCAGTGATTCATAGTGCGGCTCAATCCATGCATAGAGAGATTAGTTACAGAGCTAAGTCAAAAAGTTGAGATCTATGGATAACTCACCAAGTGGGGAGAAAAAATGACAAACCAATGTGAGCCTTCCACTTCACAGGGATTGAGAGAAGCATCACCAAACAGGGATAATCAATTGGAAAAACAAGGGAAAAATTTTGGGGACCAACGTGATATGTTGAAGCCGAGTCAATGCCGAGAAATTTGTGAGTCGATGAGTTACTCTCTAGATTAATAGGAAAGTTGTGAATTTGAGTGAGTTGTGGGGAACCACCGCAAAAGTGGGATCCAAGGTCAAGCTCGTAGAATGTTAGGTCATTTTGGGTCTTGATAGCAAAGAGATCGTGTTGGAATCCCAGACAAATGAATCACCAAATCATCACATTTGGTAGAGTCAGATGATATCTTGAAGAGTCTCTTGTTAGCTCGGTTAACTGCCATGAGGAATAGAAGTGGCTCCATATCTCGACCAAACTAGGTCGACACGTTAATGTCTTAGTCATCAAGGAGGCTACGATAGCTTGTGTGTGAAGAAATTAATGAGTGAGTCTGGGAGCTTGATGGACAGGTGATGCTGAGAGGCCAAGATGGTGGAAGGAGCTCGAGGGAATCTCTACAAATAGTGGCTTGACCATGAAGACATCAAATAGATATTTTGGTGTTGCTTGACATTGTAGTGGAGTTCGATGCGACATGATGAGGAGCTAGTTTCAGTCCCATGAATACAAAGCATGGTGAAATTATCTCATTATGCAAAGGAGGACAATATTTATAGAGGCGGGACAAAGTTTTGTCATCGGAGGAAGAGATTGGTGTTCCATTTCTATGACTAGAACTCTTCGATCCGCAGGAAGGATATCGTCTCTCCCAAAGGGTGATTCAATGAACCAAGGAAGGAGTAAGTATGAACATCATCAGAGTGAGCTCGATGCTATGATGGCTTGGTCATGCTCATGGGAGTTGTGAAAAACTTGTGTTGGAAGCTTAGAAAGACAAGTGGTAAAGGAAATATCTTAGAGTTACAGGGAGCTTGTCGCATGATAACAGTTGGAGGTATCTCGATGCCATAGAGGAGTTCAATTATGAGAGGAGTGGCTCATTTTAGGTGACCCCATTGTAATGGCTTGGTGTTAGAATTAGATTCACATAAATATGGTGGAGCTCGTTCAGCATCGACTCTTGAGACAGAGGGCTCATGACAAAGTTGTCATGACTATGTGATAAGCTAGATAATGGTCAGGCTCGATGTGCATAAGAGGTGAGTCGTGATGGATAATGCAGAAAGCTAGTTCATGGGAGATAAGTTACTCGAAGGTGAGCATGTAAAAGAAATCCTATGGAGAAGAAATATCAATAGATCTAATGGATCCTAATACCACGGAAGATAGGTCATGTTCATATTGAGATCATCATTTAAAAATTAATCCATGAGTTCATCATGGAGGTAAGACAACTCAAGAAAATGATAAGTTTGACTAGGCAAGTGGTCATGGAGAGAACTTGACGGGATGATTCGAGTCAACCTCAAACTTGGCATGGATAACTATAGGTTTAGATCTCACTTAATTAAATTGAGCCAAACTATCAAACTCAATAACATAGAACAAATCTAGGTTAGGATATCAACATGGTACAACTCTTTCTAAGAAACAAATATGTTTGATATGGCGGAATAATATGGTAAAGAACGCGTGTGGGCTGAGTCAATTGAAGAGCTCACGGGGAAATTGTTAGAAATGAGATTGATGGGTGGATAACTCCGTAGATTTTGTATTGATCTCACTGATTCAGAGAGAATGAAATGTGGCAAGCATGGAGGATGGCTTGAGAAGATTCATGGAGACAGAGCTTGGTGATGAGGTCTGTTGTCTCCCGAAAACTACTCTATGTTTTCACAACCAAATTAAAAAAATTTGAACTCATTCCCTTCATTGGTGTTTAAACCAATTTAGAGATTCAAGAAATTAGTAAAAGTCATGCCTTAGAGCTATTTAAACCTTTATTTTGCTTGTTTTTAGAAACCCTCCTTTTCTCGGTCTGTGCACGTAATATCCTCTTTGTAACCTCCATTTTTGATAAAAATTGTTCACTTGTTCTATGGCCTGGGTCATCAAATCATTTTATTTCCTCCACACCTCTGGTTCATGAAGGAAATTCAAAAATTGGACTCAAAACGATGAATTTTGGTTCCTCTGTGTATTTTCCACAATGGGGATGACAGGCATCTTTTCCTCATCAAATTTTGACCCCAATAAATACAGGTACATGGTCAAATCCTATTTGATGGGGAAGAATGGGATTTTTGGTGAACTTAACACCTTTGGTCACTTTTGGCAAAAATGGTAAATTTCATCCACGGCCTTGATCAGGCTATAAAGGTAAAAGTCAAATTTTGAGCCCAATTTTGAGCCCACAGAGAAAAGTTAAAGTTGAAGCCCACATGGAAAAATTAAAAGGTGAAGCCCATTGTTGAAAAGTCAAAACAAACGAGTAGACCATCACGGCACTTTTGGAAATTTAACCAAATTCCCAAAAGTGAAGTAAAAATTTTAGAATGCTCCACGGCTTTGCTAAGGTCTCGGGCCCACTGTTGAAAAGTCAAAGTGGAGGAGCAAAACGATGGAGAACTTTAAGTGTTTGAGCCTTTTTTCCAAAAAGGTTAAAATTTTGAGAAAAGAGCCATGACCCTATCTCCAACCAGAACGTTCCACGTGTCCTAGTCAAATCAGAGCAGTGGTCCAACGGAGGAAATTGAGTTTTTGATCCTTTTTCCAAAAAAGGTTAAAATGTTGAGAAAAGGGCCGCGATCCCATTTCTAATAAGAACGTGCCATGTGTCTAAGTTGAAAATTCAAAGCGGGGCTATGGGCCAGTTTGTTTTAAATTGCTAAATCTCACGAAAACATCACAAAGTGTGAAAGGCTTCCCCCGTAACCACTCCAATCTCTTCCTGCCACGTGGAAAACCCAATTTCAGAGTTAAACGAGCAAATCAAATGGTTTATATTTAAACTGGAAAATCAAATGTAACGGTTGCTTTGCAAGATCTGGTTTTTAACCTGTCATGAGCATTTTCTTCACAATAGAGGAATTTGAAAAGGCATTGAGGATTTGTGAAGTTGTAACAGTTTCTTGCAAAGAATATAATGGCTTTGTGATGTCATTCCAAAGGAGGGCGATTGATTTCAAAAAATACCAGAGTGATCTATACCTGGAAAAGACTGAAAATGCCACACTTCTTCTATTTTATCTTCTTCCTTGAATTTCTTCCATTCTCAAGATATGTACAAACTCTACTTGAGATTCAATAAAAAAAGAAGGAATTTTTTCCTCTTTGATTGAGTAATTAATTGGTAATTTGTGACTAATGAATCTCATTCGGTCTTGTAGCTTCTCATGTGGATTTTTTTTTCTTCTAACTATAAATGCATGTAAATGAAATTTCTAATTAATGTGTGTCAGCATCTGATATTCTACTCACAACATTAGTTCTATCCTACATCCATTTCCACTCCCCTTCCCCTTTCCAAGACAAAGTTTCTTCTCTAGTGAGACATTACTAGCTTTGCCACAGGGTCAGTGGAGTGCCCCTATTGGATCTTTGGTCAAAAGGCCACCATTGAAATCCAATTTTTCACCCATGCACATACGGAAGCTATAACATTCAAGTAGAGGGACTTAGATTCCCATAGCGTTGGCTCAAAACCCACCAATTTTTCCACAAGACAAATTTTCTCACTAACAGTTTTTTGCACCCACCGTGGGGCAGATTTTACAACATCTCCACCTAAAAAATGACCTCAGGGTCATAAAATACAAAAAAAAATTCTAGAGGAAAATTTTCTAGAAATTGAATAATCACACAAACTACATAGACATAAATCATGGCTATTATGGGAAATCCTCCTGTTGAGAGACCTGATTTACTCTTTCACATCTAAGAAGACATTGCTTCTGATCTGAGAGAATATTTTTGGCATAATAGATGAAGTGTCAATCATTACTTCATTTCCATAAGGATTCTGGACCTGGAAGAGGAACGTGTTGTCTAATTGGAAAGGAAGAGACAATTTCCAGCACCCCAGAAAAGAGCATAAACTTTCAAGCTAGTTAATAGAAGATACACCTGGCAACTAAGGAAAGGAGTACAAGTTGATCCCACATTTAAAGAGATTGAAATAGAGGTAAGAGATGAAGAGGAGATAAGGGCTCAACTTGAAGAAATAGAAAGACTCCAACTTGAAGTAGAAGAAAGAGCAATAGCAGAATCAGCCTTAGCAAGACCAGAGGCTAGAAATAGGAATAGACTTGGTGATCATGAGTGTGAAGTATGCAGGCCTAATGTACTATGGGGAAGAAATATTGGTCCACTTGCTCTTCCACAACCACTTCATGAGCTCCCAAGAGGCTCAAAAAATAACTTCCTAAAATTCAAAGGGAATGGTTCTCAGCTCCTAGAAGAACACGTAGCAACATTCATCACTACTTGTGTAGTGTTGGGAGTTGAAGATGAAGATGTTTCAGTTAGGCTCTTTGTGGAGTCACTCCAAGAAAAAGCTGTTGAATGGTTCTAAATGTTGCCCCCAAGATATGTCACATACCAGGAAGATATAAGAAGTGCATTTGAACATAGGTTCAAGAGCACAGAATATTTCCAGGATCTCTTGGTCCAATTGGTTCAGATGAAGAAGGAAAACTCCGAATCAATGAAATATTTTGTAGCAAGGTATGATGGGTTGATAAGAAGGATACTAGAAGATGTGGTACCATCTGAAAACAAATTGAAAAGGTTCTTCATCAATGCTTTGCCATCAGAAGTTGGTTTCTTTCTCAGAAGAGCCCAACCAAGAGCATTAAGGGAAGCTAAAGAATTTTAAATTGAGACTAATGATGATCTAATTATTTCTAGCAAAGTGAAAGGACCAAATGGGAAGCAAAAAGGTCATAGTTCAAATTCAGTCACCACCAATCCAATGTTCCAAAAAATGGAAAATGGCCTAGTTTCTTTGAAGAAATAGCCATCACAAATCACAATGAGGAATTCTCTAAGGAGACCAAATCTTCTTGATAAACCAAGAATTTATCCACCCTCTCGTAGGCTTGCTCTTGAAGCACTACTATTCAATGTAATCTGTGATATTGGGGAATCCAAAGAAGGATCAGACATTAAGGCAACTAAAGAAGAAAGCATGGATGACTATGAAAAAAATCTTGAAATTGAAGAGGTTGGCATGCACAATGGCCTGATTGAATACGTTACTGATGAGGAGGAAAGTGATGAAGAAGATCTAGAGTTTCATGTTCTATTTTCACTCATGCACAATCCAAGAATTGTGTTTCAGCCTCAGCAGTTGCAAATAAGAGTAGGGAGAACAAAGAAGATAGCTCTCCAAAGCCTCCACTAAACAAGATCATCAGCAGTGGATCACCATTACCACCTTCCATGTAATCAGCCAAAGAGAAATAAGATTAACTAGTAATCAAGGATCAAACTATTGTGCCAAGAAAGTTATTTGATTCTTCTCCCAACTCAAAATTTTTTAAGAGTAATTCTCTTCTAAGTACTGGTTCTGCAAGAACATCTAAATTTCAATCAAAGGGTACACCCTCACCTCCTTCCAAACCAATTACTACATTTGAAAAGGAGAACCCAGCACCGAAAATAACAAAACCCCTGTCATTTAAATCCTCTCCCACTTCTGGAACCTCTTCCTCATCTACCATTAATCCATTTGAATTTGTAGAGCATGTAAACAAAACTAAAGTTCAGCTCTCTGAGATTGAATACCTACAAACACATCCTACCCAATTTGACAAATTCATCAAGGCGGTTCATGGTAGTAATCCTTTTTCTTCAAGCCAAATCTCTAAAGGCCTATTACCCACACCATCCATACCACCTTCTTAAAACATGTTAGCCCTCAATTCCTCCAAAACCAACAGAGTTGAGCCTTTCTACCTGTCACTTCTCATTAAAGGCTTCCAATTGAACAATTACATCATAGACTCTGAAGCCTCAGATAATGTGATGCCAGTAAAATATGCAAATTCTCTTGGCCTCACTTTGACCCAAGTAAATGGCACATGCTATTAAATAAAATCTAAACAAGTTCCATTAGTAGGAAGAATCAAGGATGCTCAGGTTGCACTAGCTGATTATCTAGACAAAAAGATACTCCTAACCATCTTGGTGGTACACATCCCAGCCTCTTTTGGTATACTGTTGAGAATTTTTTTTTGCAAAGACCTAGGTGGAGAAATAAAAAATGATTGGTCATCTGTAACTATCTTAGTGAAATGAGAAATGAAGAAGTTATTGCCAATCAACAAAATGAAATTCACAGTAAGGAAATCTAATGATCCAAGAGCTAACATCCTCTTTCAAGATTATGGGCTAGGAAACTACTTCCTTACATCACAAAAGGAAGAGAACTGGCCACTCCTCATGGAGGAAGAAGAAGATCAAATTTGGACAATGGATTTTTATGGCAGTCATTCTAGAGTAGGTTTAGGATCTGGTGTAGTATTATACTCTCCCTCCAATGAGGTATATCCTTTTTCCTACAAGCTGCAATTTGAAAAGACAAATAATACAGCAAAGTATGAAGCATTACTTTAAGGCATGAATACAACAAAGGACATGGGAATCAAGAAGTTGAGATGCAAAGGTGATTCAAAGGTTGTGGTAAAGCAAGTCTGCCAGCAATATCAAGTGAAGAACCCCAGACTCGGGCACTATAGAAATAGAGTATGGGACTGCATTGAATCCTTTGATGCATTCTCCATTGAAGCTATCCATAGGGAGCAGAATGAAAAGGTTGATTCTCTAGTAGTGTCAGCTTCCTTAGTGATACCTCATCCTTATTTTGGCAAGGATAAAGTGACCATTAAGATGGTGTTTAGACTCAACGTACCAGATAATGCAAATCACGGGCATGTCTTCAATGATGACAATCAGATCCTAGCCTTCTTAAAACAAAGGGATAACTTCAATAATCTTTTCTTTCAAGGAAGTGAAAACCCACACCATGAATTAGTCCCCAAAGAAGAGAATGAAGGAATTTAGGGAATTGATGAAGAGGGAGTAATCAAATTGAAAGGAAACAAAATCCCTAAAGGCCTAGTTTCTTTGGAAGACCTCTTTGAAAAGCATGACAGGTTCATCCAAGAGAAAGAAAAAAAGTCTTCTCGGTGTCCATATGATTTTGATCAAGAAAACATTGGCACTTCAGAGAATCCAAGGATGGTTAACATTGGTAAATTCTTCTCACCAAAAGAGAAGAGAAAGTTTATTACTCTACTAAAAAATTACTCAAATGTCCTATCCTATTCCTATGATGATCTCAAATCTTTTCAGCCAAAGGAAATGCATCACTCCATTCCTTTGAAGCAAGGATCTAAGACATTCAAGAAAAAACAAAGGCCCTACAATCCAAAGATTTCCGATGTTATCAAAGAAGAGGTGATAAATATGCTCAATGCTAGAATCATCTTCCCCATCCATCATTTAACATGGGTGGCTAACATTGTGCCAATAAGGAAGAAGAATTGGGAAATAAGAATTTGTGTAGACTTCTGAAATATGAATCAGGAATCTCTCAAGGACAACTACCATCTTCTAATCGTGTATCATACTTTGTAAGCAGTCATTGGATCTGAAATTATCTCTTTGCTTGATGGATTCTCAGGGTACAACCAAATCAAGGTGGTAGAAGAGGATTGCAACAAAATAGCCTTCACAATACCTTAGGGCACTTTTACCTACAACAGAATACCTTTTGGCTTGATCAATGATGGGGCCACTTTCCAGAGAGCAATGGACTTGGCCTTCAAAGATTTGAAATATTGCATTTTCATTTGCCTTGATGACCTCATGGTTTTCTCAAAGAGTAGTGGGGATCATATCTATCATTTGGAGCAAGTCCTTGTAAGGTGTAGGAAACATGGAATTTCTCTAAATCCAAATAAGTGCATTTTTGGAGTCATATAAGGTAAGTTGCTGGGACACATTGTGAAAAAACATGGGGCACACATTGATCCTGATAGGATCAGAGCTATCCAAGCACTAGCCTTACCAACCAGCAAGAAGGGAGTTCATTCATTATTTGGAAAGGTAAACTTCTTTCGTCATTTTGTGCCTGAGTTTTCTAAACTGACTAAGCATATAACTTCCATGATGAAGCCTCAAGCAAGTTTCAAGTGGAATAAGGAAGGAAAAATGACATTTGAGGATATCAAGAAATCCATTACCAAAGCTCCAACTCTTGTATCTCTAGATTTCAACAAGGAGTTCATCATGTATTTCTATGCTTCAGAACATACACTCTCTTATGTTCTTGTTCAGAAAAATGATGAAGGTTTAGAAGCACCCATTGCTTTCATGAGCTATCCTTTGAAAAATCATGAGCTAAATTATAACCAATTGGATAAACATGCCTATGCAGTGGTTAAAGCTATTAAAATTTTCATATTCTACATTCTTAATTCCCATACAGTGGTGATGGTCCCTGGAAGTGCAATCAAGTCCATTTTGACTCAATAAGATCTTGGGGCTAAGAGAGGAAGTTGGATTGCAAAGACCCAAGAGTATGACTTGGAGATTAGGCCCTCTAATCTAGTAAGAGGAAATGGTTTGTGCCAGCTGATTACTGAAGATGAAGAGCTCAAGGCTCAGCAGAGAGAAAAGGATGATTTTTTCTCAACCTATTCAAGAGATAGTTCACAAGTTCTCTTTGTCACCACTACTGATGAGTGGTATGTTGATATTGCTTACTACCTCACTTATGGAGAATGCACTCCTCATCTTGATTACAAAAAAAGAAGAACCCTCAAGTTAAAAGCAACCATGTTTGTGATCTAGAATCATGCACTTTACAATAGAGGTATGGATGGTTGTTTCCTCTTGTGTGTGGATAAGGAGAAACAACAAAAGTTTCTCAAGGCATATCATGATCAAGCTTGTGGTGGACATTTCTTAGCAATGGTCACTGCGCATAAGATTCTCAGGGGGAGATATTATTGGCCCTCCATCTTTACAAACACTCAATATTGGGTTTCCAAATGTAAAGCATGCCAACAATTTGTTGGAAAACCATAACTAGCTGCATTACCACTCAGGCCTATAGTGATTGAGGAACCATTTCAGAAATAGGGGCTGGATTTCATTTGTGTTTTGAATTCTCATTCAAGTGCAGGGCATACTTATGTACTCACTACAATTGATTACTTCACTAAATGGGTGGAAGTCATTCCAACCAAGCAAACTAGCTCTGAAACATTCTGTAACTTCATCAAGGAGAATATCATTGTCCATTTTGGAGTACCACAGAAGATTATTGTAGACAATGACACCTATTTCTCTTCAAATGATCTCACAGAGTTTTGTTATGGTTTTGGAATCTCCTTATCTCACTCTTCTAACTACTATCCATAGGGAAATGGTCAAGCTGAGTCAAGAAACAAGAACATTGTGACCATTGTTTGCAAGATGGTAGATGAGAATCAAAGGAACTGGTATAAGAAGTTATACGATGCATTTTGGGCCGATAGGATCACTCCTAAGAAGGTAATAGGTATGTCACCTTTCCAAATGTTGTATGGAGTTGAGGTGGAGATTCCCCTCACAATTGAGATGTCAGATCTCAAGTTACTACAAGAAATAGAAGATGGTTAATACAAAGACTCCATTGATAAGAGGATCCTCTTCTTGGAGAAACTGGAGGAAAGAAGATGCCAAGTGGTGGATAGAATTAAAGAACACCAATTGAAAGTGAAGAATATTTTTGACAAGAAGGAAAAGGAAAGAGAATTAAAGGTTGGAGACTTTGTCCTGCTATGGGACAAGAGGATAGAACCAAAGGGCATCCATGGAAAGTTTGATTCATTATGGCTCGACCCATTTCAAATTCATGGAGCTTGTGGTGAGAATGTTTTTCTCCTCTCATACATAGATGGAATGCCATTGGAATTTAGTCGAACTAGGAAATACTTGAAACTATATCATCAGTGAAAGCGGGTTGTCCCCCACCTTGTACCATAGGTGATTTCGTAGGTGTGTTTTTCCATTTTCTGTTGTGTGGTTTTGGTTTTGTTTTGTTTGGTTTTTTTTGTGTGTGTGTTTCCTCCTTATTCCTTTATTTCTCAAAATTATACATGACTTTGCAAGGCCCAATGGATAAGGAACTGGTCAAAGTAATATGTTTTGAAACTTAAGATTTTGGATCCTCATGTCATGCCCTAGACATGCCCAGTTCATGTCATGTCCCCAAGCTAGAGCCAACTGTTGTCTCCTGAAAAATAATCTATGTTTTCATAGCCAAATTCAATTTTTTTGAACTCATGCCCTTTATTGGTGTTTAAACCAAGTTAGAGATTCAAGAAATTATGAAAAATGCATGCACTAGAGTTGTTTAAACCTCTATTTTGCTTATTTTTAGAAACCCTCCTTTTCCCGGTCTATGCAAGTAATATCCTCTTTGCAACATCAATTTTTTATTGAAATTGTTCACTTGTTCTATGGCTTGGGTTTTCAAATCATTTTTTTGCCTCCATGTCTCTGGTTTGTGAAGGAAATTCAAAAATTGGACTCAAAATGATGAAGTTTTATTCCTCTATGTATTTTCCATAGTTGGGATGATGGACCTATTTTCCTCATCAAAATTTGACCCCAATGAATGCAGGTACGGGGTCAGATCCTATTGGATGGGGAGGAATGGGATTTTTGGTGAACTTAACACCTTTTGTCACTTTTGGAAAAAATGGTAAATTTTTCCCGCAGCCACAATCAGGCTATAAAGGTAAAACTCAAATTTTGAGCCCACAGAGAAAATTCAAAGTTGAAGCCCGCAGGGGAAAATTCAAAGGTGAAGCCTGTAGTTGAAAAGTCAAAGTGGACGAGCGGACCATCGGGGCACTTTTGGAAATTTAACCAAACATGGCCCTATTCAATCTCTTGGGGATCCTTTTAACAAATGGTTTTTTGTCCTTCAACCATTGGGCATTTAGCATTATAATATACTCAGCATGCCTTTCCTTATAATCAATCTGTGCAGACTCAATTATACCAATTATCAGTTGATCCAAACTTGGTAAACCTAGAATTTCCCTAAAATCCCCTGGTGTTAAGTTTATCACCCTTTCTCCACTTT
The DNA here is from genome assembly GCA_019776745.2 of Taxus chinensis. Lineage (NCBI taxonomy): Eukaryota > Viridiplantae > Streptophyta > Pinopsida > Cupressales > Taxaceae > Taxus > Taxus chinensis. The sequence goes on from CM034156.1 coordinate 387,852,823, forward strand.
TTTCTAATACTTATTTTGTTTGTGGGTTGTACTTCTTAGCACATAACCATACAAGCTCAGAAATGTGTATGGACGGTGGGAAGGCAGCCGCTAGGGAAATGTCACTGGCATTAATGGCTGCCATCCACTTACTTGTATCTGGATTACTCCACCTTCTCCAAAAATCATCTAAGTCGGCATTTAATAACTTTGTGTCCATGAACTTATCTAAATCACTGGTAATGCCGGAACCTATGTGGAAACCCGATGCTAGGGTCCTCATCTTGTGAATCTTTTCTTTTAATTTTCAACTTGAGTATGGAGAATCAGTAATGGAAGAGCTAAGAATAACCCATTTTTTACGAACTCTATGAACTTTCCTTCTACTTTCGCACTTCCCAGTTCTTTAGCCCAAATTTTCGCTTCTCAATCAATTTTTTTCCTCTCCTTTTGCCAATTCATGCAGCTAGGGCACCCAAATCATCGTATGAAATGGTAATAATTGAAAGTGCTCGGAAGCTTTTAATATTTTTCCTTGATTCATGTAAAAATGCATTAATGGTGGCAACCATAAATACATTACATCCTAGCTATTGATCTTGTTTTCTTCATTTAAATGTGGACTTTCCACGTGGGTTAATCTGGCTTTATGCGGGGATAAGGAATCTTTTTACATATTTGCATTTCCTTTCGAATGAATGCAAGTTTATAAAGTTGACCTAAAAACCCACCTCTTGAATTTTACTAAGAGGTTAACATGTGTTCCAATCTAATGAGGGACAAAGTTACAAGACTTATTTGTACTTTTGTATATTTTCTAAATGAGTGCAAGTTTACTAGTTTGAACCGAGTTCCTGCCTTTTGAATTTTGATGAGAGTGTCACACATGTCCTTAGAGGGCCTCAGAAACTTTCTTGCATTTTACATTTCATCGGCTCATTGATAAAAAAAAGTGTATCATTAACCCTATTCCCTACTCCAATCCTATTTTGACATGTGTTCATTTTTGGGAGTAGGGTCAACTTTTTTTTCACATTGTTTGACCTGAATATTCATGTGAATATTCGTCGAGCATCGGGACTTGTTGTGCATTCTTTAGTTCTCAAGTAATTTGTGTAATTGTGCAAATGTAACCCATCACATTGCCACCAATTACATCATGCCATATATCTTCAGGTGATAGAGGAAACTATGTATTTCACAATGAAGATCCAAAGGATGATATACATGGTGGATTTTCAAGGATAAACATGATCAATAATAGGTTTTTTCACAAGGATTTTCAAGGATGACATGATTATCACATTCCTCGACAAAAGAAAGAGGATTCGCACCCTAAAGACATGATTTTCTTTCGCATTCAACATGATTTCATCTTTTAAGCATAGGTTTTTAATCATTGAAAAATCAATCAAAGGAAATTTTAGAAGGCACACATTGGATAGAAGGGCGAGATAAAATTGAGCACTAACACCTCCTAAATAAAAGAGTTCTGAAATAACAGAGTCCCAAACCAAAGCACCTTCGAAACCTGAAACTCAAAACCTCCGAAATCTAAAATGAGAAATCTAAAAAATAACTTCAAAACTTTGGGCCTATGATGAAACCTTGAACCTCTAAAAAAAATTGAACTTGTGAAATTTTGGCAAAAATCTAAAAATGAACTCCAAATCTCTAATCCTTGAATTTACACAAAATTTCTTGTTCTTGAAGTGCCCAAAATTATTCTTTCTTGTTTGGAAATTATCTTGCATTTTAGACTTGAAAAGCAATAAAAATAACAAGGCAAGCCATTTTTTTGGATTTAGGAACAAAACCTAGGAGGAAAGTGAGCTGAAATAAAAAATAAAAGGCAAATCAAGAACCCCAAAGTTATAATTAAAATGAGACTTACAAAACTTACCCAAATCAACAAGAAAAATGTGAAAAAATGCTTCAAAAATCGCCTTAGGGAGTATGGTGGGGGGTGCAATGATTGTTAGCGTGTCAGTGTACTTTAATCCTCTAGTAAAACTAATAGGTAAAAACTTGCATATTTATAGGGAGGTAAAAATTTATTACTACGAGCTGACACATGTGGAGTGGTTAGACAATTAATGCCTTTCGGAAATCAGACTTCAGAAGTTGGCATGTAAATTACATGCATTATGAAATCCAAACTCCAAAGTCTGAAATACCAAAAATCCAAAATGCCAAAAGATCAGAAATCTCTAAAACTCCAAAAATATTTTTTTTTGAAAGATGAAGGAAGGGAATTCAGAAATTAGAATTTGTCATGCAAAAACATGTAAAATTACCTTCAGATCCCAAAGTCTGAAATTCTGGAATCGAACTTCGGTCTTCAAAATTCAACCTTCATTTTGCATGTAAAATGCAGGTCAAACTCTAAAATCTTAAAACTAGTATAAAATGATTATAAGGAAAAATTTTGAAACATTTTTTTTGAAAAAATAAGGAATGGGAAAGGTGAAGAATTTGCAATATTTTTTTTTAAAAAACATCCCATCAAGGGTAATTTGTAAAGTTAGAATTTTTGGACCTCTTGGGGATTCTTTCCTGCTAAGCATTAGTCTAGTAGACTTCAAAAATCCATCGGGTGAAAGAGTCCTTAACCTTGAAAATACTCAGAACAAACACAAGCATAAAAAATAAAAATAGGAAAAACCAACAAAACCAAACAAAGTAGGCCAAACAATGTGTAAAAAACTTGGAGGAAATAAACCTAGAATAATAATATACAAGATGAAACCTTCTCAAAAATAGAGCCTTGAGATGTATCCCATTCGACTGGAATGGGCAGCACTTCTCCATTGAGTCTAGATAGGAAAAATGAATTTTCCTCTTTTCAATCTTGTGATTATGTATGGCCCGCTCTAGAGAGCATCAAATTTTGCATGCATTCCAAGCTTGGCCCTATCAAAATACCATTTGAGGGCCAAATGATCCTTCTTTAAAATACCTAGTGAGACTTCTTTCTTATCAAAAAATATTCTTAATTTGAGCCTGATGTACAGCTCCATAGTATTTATTAACTTTGTTCCTATTTTACTTCTAACTCTATCAACTCATCGAACCTTGCTGTCATAGGATCGCTTTCCATAACCTTCAATCTGATGTGCTAAATCCAAAGAGGGTAATTCCATAGATAAAGGGAAATTTGATCCTCCCTTTCCATATACAAGTCATGAAAGGGGAATTTACAATGAGCCAAACTTAAGTAATAATTATGTCTTTATCATTAGGAAATCATGAGCTGTGATAATACCATATAAATATGCTAGGTTATTGGACATCTCCTTCAATATAAGGATTCAATCCATAACAAGTCTTTGTAACTAGACTTAGCCTATGCATTAGTTTAATACGTGAACCAAACTGGACAAAATAGGTGAGGTACATTCCATTTTACTAACATACCAACCTCACTGATTTACAGATTCTAACTAAGGCCATGGAATCATCTAATATTCACGTATAACAGGGATATTAAATATTTCCTATACATTTCCTTCCTTAGAAATGTGAAGATGGGGAATTCTCATATGCTTCCATTCAGTGCTAGAAACTCCGAATCCACTATGCCTCCGGCATAATCTGTTTCAGGTAAGTGCATACTTTTGGTGTGGATCACTTGTTGTATGGATCTTATCATACTACATGACCAATATGCTAACCACCACTAGTGAATCCCAGGGTTTATCATACCTGAATCACACTCCCAGAGGATTCACCTATATATTTTGAATCCCTGTGAATATCCCATATAGTGAATTACATCTTCTCACCCCATTCGATGGGCATCTTTAGAAGTATGATAGTCCAAAGAATAATTAGTAGTCCCAGAGGATCACTCATAGTTCAGATGGCCCTCGCTATAAAACTATCCTCTTCATAATCCAAAATGCACATTCTTCCAGTATTTTAATCTACTTAACAAGGTCGTATACACCGAAGAATGCACACTGTTCAAGTTTATTCAAAAATGCACACACCATCCATAACTAACAAAATAAATGCCACTAAATGCGGAAACTTTCATTGGTGCATTTGATCCAAGCCAGGTGTTGAATTCCCTCCTAATAGAAGAAAATACTTCATCTTTCCTAGCCAATCCAGTAAGGGTCATGCTACTAGGTCAGATAGATTTTATCATGGAGCTCAAGTCTACTTTATCTTTAGGATGTCCAAATTCCACGCCGAAAATGCATCTGTAATTCAACAAGAAATTATCCTTTTACTAAATTAGTTCACTTTGATAATGCACGTCTTTTACAGTCCATGACAATGGTGATCCATCCATGATCGATTCTGATTGACATATCCTTAAGTTGACTAAACAACAAACATACTCTTAAAAAATGACATTATAGTGACACCATCAACTGTATACAAAAAACATTTAGACCCAAAAAATGATTGAATAAACTAAATTTTTGATATTTATTGACATACAACTTTTTATATCAATTAACATGAGCTAATATAACACTATGGCATTTAAATGGTTGAATCCATTACAAATGATATTTATTATAGCAGTGAGGCTCCCTATAAAAATAATTGATCAAATCCTACAAAACTCATAAAGGATAGACATCTATGTTATATACTTCTATGGCATTCAACAGTGTGTATCGACCAAGTATATAGCTAACCTAATGTCTTCAAACGTTTTATTAACATAACTATTTAAAACATAAGCTAAATGGAATTTTATAAACTTCATGACATGAGCCATTATTGATTTGGCCAGAGGAAATACATGACATTACTCAGGTATATCCATAACCTTAGATCACAAAGTGTCCCTTGATTGTATCAATCTAATATGAAGGATTGTGTAGAGAGTTCCAGTCTTCCAGATTGTTATGGCTGTGGATGAGACAAGGGATAAATTACATGAATCCTTACACATAGACTAATGTAGAGCGTTGTATGCAGTAATAACAATGAATATCCCAGCAATAATGATAGATCTGGGCACATGAAGGATTGCATTTCTTGGGATCCTTTAGTAATACTCCAAATTATCTATATTACGTGTAGAACTTTTCCACATGTGGAAATGTGAAAAATAATACACCCAGTAGATATATGAGTTCTGTCATCAAGGTATTTTCACTTGATCAGGTGAAATTTATTATCCCTTGAGTTCATGTATGAGGTTATATAAATAGCTCCTTGGAAAGTAGCTCCAATAGCTAGTGAAAATAACTCCAAGTCTAAAGCCCCATGCTTCCATTAATTTCCAATAACAATCATGCAAATATCGAACGCATTTCAAACTCTCATTTGGACACCCACTCTTTCAAGATACTCAAATTTGATCTGGATGATGAGCTAAACATTAGATAGATAATTTCCTCACCTTTCTATAAAGATCAAAGTTTTCCAATGGAGAACACCTTGTATTTTGCAAAATATGGCTCAGTGGAGTTTATGAGAGATATCCTTTCCCTGGGAAGGCCCGTCAAGCCAATAGGAATACTTCTAACATGGCACCCTGGAATGGCGGTTTAGCGGGGATACGTTGAAACAATTTACCTAACAGATCAATGGGGGGCGGAAGGAGTTATTTTTTATTTTAGTCTAAATGGACCAACATCGAGGCTTTACAATGCTAACTAAATTAGAGCACTAATATTAATTTGAACACGGATTAAATATTTGGCATAACAATGCCAAATGAAATCGGTAGATTCCTTAGTGACCCTTTTTGTCTTGATCACTAATCTACCCATAGGGTGCAAGTGATTAAGTTGTGTATGTCAAGCCCTTTACCAATAAGAATATGCCACGTGTCCATTAGGTCTGGTTTGATCGGAGGGGCGTATGAGGTTCTTATTGCTAGTCTCAACCAAACCATTACTCTATGGATAATATTTATACAAATTATTAATATATACTCCATTCTTAACAACCCACTTAGGGAATTTTCAAACCTAATAAGGTCATGGCATTATCCAAGTTAACTAATAAAAGTGACACTAAATCTGGTCATTATACCTTCCATGGAAAAGGTTGGGGGCATGGGGAGAACTTCTCATTCCCCTCCTGCCAAAATGCTCAGTAGTTTTTTTCCACCGAGTGAAATAATATGTTGAGTGTCAATGCCCGAGTGAATAGACGAATGCCACATGGCAGCGGAGTGGCAAAGCATGGAGTGATTTGGGAAATTTTTTCAAAATGCAAAAAGGTCTAAAATAGTCGTTTGAGCCCGCGGAACAACAGGGTTGATGCTACCTGGCATCAGAGTAGTGAAGGGGAAGAGAAGCTAGTTTTTGAAAAATTTCCCAAATTCAAAAAAGAGGAAATTTTTTGAGTTTCAATTCGCCAATCCATTTTTGCCCTAATTTTACCCTAAATCTTCAGAGGGCCATATCTAATGAACCATCCCTCATAATATTCATAGCAATGGTCCTATCATGAGAAAGTTTCCTCCAGATAAACTACATTATGGAGTGTTAAATTCCAATATCTTGATCAACTTATTTCTAGTCATATACATCAGAGAAACGGACATGGCATTCAAATATCTACATAGAAATGGTTACCAACCATTACGAGAACATAAGGAATAGAATGGATTCATAAAATTGGATCTGCAAAGGGTTTTACCTCAAGTGTAAGAGGATATTCTCCTAATAGAAGAAAAATATTCATTTTTGCATAACCAATTAGTAGAAGTATTGTCATGGTGGATGGATTATGCAAATCACCATGTCTCCTTTGTGTCTTTGCACATTCCAAATCAGTAGTGAGTTGTTGGAATAAAAGCCAGTTACCTCTAACTCATCTTAGTTACTCTAAGTATGTTCATCTTCATAATCCATGACCTTAGTGATCCATCCAGCTTCGTTTCTCATTCATATCCTTAGGGCCAGAAAATGGAGTTTGAACCTCCTCCCATGCAACTGTACCATGGCAACTATATGCTTGTTATTAGATAACATGATGTTTTAATTTCTTTAACTGTCTAGATGAAAAAAAAAAACCTATGTTGTTAGTAAACGATGTATTTGAGCTCATCATATTCTAAGGTACTATCTAAAAAATGCAATTGTTTGTTCCATCAAATCATTTCCTTTGTTCAGTGATGATTACTTAAATAATTTTGTGTCCTATAAAGGCGTAGAGGATGAAATCATTATACCGTACTTGGAGATGTGTCACCAATATAGGAGTCCTGGGAAATATCTATCTTAATAGCTTCAAACCTCTCTTTCCCTTGGTTTTGTGATCCAGCTAAAGTGTGTCCATTCTTTTTCAACATTGGTCACCTAATTATTTGGTCCAAGGCCATGAACTAAAGTATAAACCTCCTTACAAAGTTAATGGTTCCTAAGAAACTCTAAAGGCCTGTATCATTATGGCTTAGAAGGGACTGAGCTCAAGATGGCATGAATCCTCTTTTCGATCAATAGAGATCTATCTTATGTGGTAAAGTTATATGCCCTAGGATTAGATTTTCCTCTGTTTGAACCACAAAAATGCAGCTTCTTGCAGGTAGTTTAGTGAAGATCCCAAATTTCATACGCTTCTCTTAAAAACATTTTCCAAATTGGCTATGTGGTCTTTTACATGCTTTGGGAAGGCTACATTTTTATGTCATTCACAGATAAATAAGGACCATATCATTTATTATCCCTTTGAAGTCCACAAGTCCATTTTAGGGCTTCTATGGAAATTAGCACTAACGATGTTTGATAACCCAAATGGAATTTTATTATAGGCATATGTACCCCACTTGGCAGTAAAGGTCGTTTTGAATTGATCTGATTCCCTAACCAAAATTTGGTTATATCATGAGTAACCAATCAATTATTAAAAACATTTCTTCTCCTGCTATTGTTTGTAGAATATTGTTCCCTAGATGGAAGAGGGTAATGATCCTTTAGAGATTCTTAGTTCAAGTCTTTGAAGTCCACACATAGCCTGATTTCCTCATTCTTATTTCTAACCAAAACAAGATTAGCCACCCAAAAATAATGTTTGATTGGGAAGATGATACTAGCTTCAATGATATTTGAAATTTCTTTCTTCATAAGTGGTTCAATCTTTGGGGTTGAACCACCATCTACTTTTTTTGAAACTGGATTAGCATTTAGGTCTAGTCTCAATAGTGTGTTTTACATCAATCCTGGATCAAAACAACATGAAAATATTCATAGCTCCATGAAAATATATCACCATACTCTTCACAAAGACCAAAAAAATCATGTATTTTTCTTCTGTAGATGCACACTTTCCTAATCTTTCAGAAACCTATATTCCGCAACCTGAAGTTGTTCAAAATCATCTTCTTTAATTATCATATTAGTGCACTTTTTCTTTTAACTTGATCATCTGAATTGAATATTGATTCAATAGTGACTAGACCCTTCAGGAAATTTATCAGTTGTTAACTGTATAATTTGATCATTGTATGCTTCTTGAAGCTTAGATTTGATTCTTCAAAGCAGAACTTCACATTCGTCTTATAGAAAAAGAATAATGTGTTCTATGTCACTATTCAAAAACCTACCAACCTACCTGCATTATTTGGCACTACAATGGTCTAACAACCTAATTTGACTCAGTTACCATTTATCTTTCATGATATCAACAGTTACATCATGCTGTGAAAACCCATTATAGCAAGCCTATATGCATCTTGGTTTTAATTCCTGTGGGAACCGCATGAATTCCAAAGGCATTAAAATTCCTTGATCAAATCCCACACCCTATTTTTGTATGACCTTAAGAGATCATTTTTTAAACCACTTTGGGCTCTCACCTAATGCACAACAAGCTCAAATGTTTCCAAAAATAGCTAATGCTTTTATTCCCTTTTTCTGAGCCAACTAGAATTCCTTGCACTAGTGCTTTGTATTTGACCACATTGGTAGTGTAGTTGAGATTGACAGTCGGAAGGAAGAGAAATATTTATCACCATGTGGAGAAATTATCATAACACCAGCACCTGCTCCATTTTTTTTCCTTGACCCATCAAAGAAGAGTTCTCCACAAGTCCTTCATGATCATCTATGAGTCTTGAATAACGTTGAGGAATAATTATTCCTTCTTCATGGATACAATACAGTTCTTAAACTAGATTCTTCTAATGTCAATAAACTATACTTCTTCTACATACTAGTGCTTCAGTGTATGGGTCAAATTGATGCTTCATACTTACATCATCAAGTACAATATTAGCGACCTATTCTACAATGTTGATGGACTCATGATTTGCAATTTCTTCTTCTTGATCACAAATAAAATCATTTCCATTTATAGGATTGGGAGTATAAGGTTCAACATGATTTTTTTAGATTGGTTCTAATCATATGGTTACCTTAGTTCTATAACTAGTTCTGAGGAGCATGTGTAACCAATCAATAGACAAATAACTTCCCATTTTGACAGTGAAGTCCCTTGATAGGAAAATGGTGAAGAAGGGTGGAAAATAAATGATTGATATGTCTTGTGTAAATGACAAGCTAGGACATGTGTGAATAATAAGATGTAGATCCTTGATAATCCCAATAGTTTGAACTATTTTACCATCCAGCGAAGCAAATCCTCTTAAGACTAGCCTATATTGGATACCTAGTACATTTGTAGTATGTTTAGGCATGACTGAACTGCTAGCTCCACATTCAATCATGCAGTTATGTACCAAGTGCTTACACGTAATTAAAGAAATATAGAATGGAGGCATATTATTGGTCTTAGGATAAATTCTTCCTTTTGGTTGACACAAGATTGTAGTAGTTGATGTTCCATGACTCACCATTTTACCATAGGTACTAAAACTCTTTAAAGCCTCTTGTAATAGATTCCTTTGAGAAGGAATTCAAAGTGCCTCCCACGTAGTGACATTCAAGTTGGTTTTATTAATTTACTTGATAATAATAAAAGGAATACCTCCTACTCTAACAATGTTCCTTTGAATGTTGATATCCTCCTTTAGAAAATGGGCATTGAGAATTGTACCATTTGAAGATTTTCATTTCCTTGTAGCCTAATGAACTTGTGTTTCTAAAAACTTCTTCCATGTGTCTTTGTTTACAATCTATTACAGACGAGGTTGAGAGGTGGACGCCTAATCAAATTTTGGTGATGTGACTTCTAACGCTCTCTTTCTTAAATGAGTATTAATAGCTACTAATGTAGAGTCTGTATTAAACCCACAAAATATTCCTCTTGCCAATTTAATAAGGTAGTTTCTGTTGAGGTTTTTGAATGATCAACAACTTCTTACAAAGTTGTGTCCTATGTTTGTTCTATCAATGTACATATGGTCTAGACCTTAAGGGCTTGAATAAGCACACCATTAGAGTATAGATTTTGATTTAGGGGTTGAGAGAATAGATAACACCATTTATAATCTTGAAATAAGTTTTTTTGTATGGTAATAAGGTCTCTGGAAGAACTAATAGTAAGGGGAGCCCTAACATTTAGGGGTTTAATGTTAGAAACTTGATTTTGAGCTTGGTTGTTATTCTGAAAAGGTTACCTACTAGAATGATACTTATGGTTATGAGGTTGGTAAGGATGAGCATATTGGTATTGTTTCCTCTTAAGGCATAGTAATTCATTTCCATAGGTTTGGAACAATGTTTTAACTTCATGAAGATCATTTGATGGGGAAGGTGTAGACTGAGCTAGTTGGTTAGGTGTTGCTGGAAGATGAGAAATAGTTAGTTGATTAACAGAGATCTTGGGATACAAAGACATGGGGGGTATTGGAGCTATTTTAACTTCTTGGATCAAACAATTCTCAACATTTATGGTGATGTCATAAGCATCGGGCAATGTCATTCCTCCCATTTATTGGATCATAACCACAATGTTGTTGTTTAAGGATCTTACATAATACATGAATGCATTGTTTGGGGATGGTTTTATCAATGCTGGAATCATATTCCAAGTCTTTTGGAATCAAAACTTGAAATCACTCATAAATTCTTGAGGGGATCTTTTTATAGTGGTTATTTTCTCCATGAGTGATATGTGATCACTCTTATCCTTGAATTGTTTGTAAAAAAATTCTCACAACTCATCCGAAGTGCATATAGTACCAATTGTTAACCCATGAAACCATTGGAGTGATTTTCCTTTAAAGGAAATAATGATAACTGAAATGTTATCTTTTGTGATATTATGCACTGTATAGATGCTAGCCACATCTTGAATATGTTCTATAGGAGTAACTTTGGTCTCTCTTGTGTAGAAAGGAAGACTTTTTAGAGAAGTTGCAAGTATAACATCAAATTAGGCCAATAGAAGAGGGCTTACGACATTGAAAGGAGGGAAAAATTAGTTTCTTACGGCCATGGTGAAGAGTGGTTGATTGTATTTTGGTGGAGGAAACATTCCAAAAGGAGGTGTCGAATAACCTCTATAAGATGATGACAAAGCTTCACCTTTTCTTCTTCATGGAGGAGATAAAGATAACTCAGAATTCTTTTGGTTTCCTTTCCTGGAAGAAGCTCTTTTCTGAACTCTTCACATAAGTTAATAAAATAAATCCAGAAACCTAGATATGTAGAGTCGTTAGGTACCTTGATTTGTGGAAATACTAAAAGGAGTACCAACTCTTATATGTCCCACTAGGCGTTCCAAAAATTGTTGTCACTTGGATTGTACACCCATTGAATCCTTAAGTGATCCATCGTAACATGGGAAAATCCCCAAGGTGTGGTACCTCGATGCCTTAGGATGAACATCAAGAGAAGGCTAGATTTCTTTTAAACGTGGTGCACTTGATTTAAGATCAAGATGAAGGGCTACAAGACTTGAAACAAAACTAATGTACTTCTTCTTAGGAATAAGGAAAGAGATTAACTGAAATATATAAAAGTGGTTATGTAATAAGAATTAATGGAACAAGAAAATATACTTCATATGCAAAGATTAATATCACAAAACATAACATACACATCTCCTAAGAATCTGTTCAATCACTGAGTTAGTCAAATACAAAACTTTAACAAAAAAAGGGGTTCAATATTCTCCACAACTAAACTAGAAATATTTCATACCACAAATCACAACTAATAGAAATAAGATATGTGATGTAAAGGCAAAGTAGTTCATCACATACAAGGAAATAGGCATTGACAAGTATTAAACAAATTATAGAATTGCACAATATACCAATTATTCGAAGGAAAAATGGTTTTCTAAATATATTAAAGGCTTAAAGCATGTTCTTGATCTCCTTAAGATTATAGGTCCTCTTTATAATAAGATCTAAAATTCTTTTGGAACATAATGCATTCTCCTATTTATAGACTAAGGATATTGAGTGATTATAGCTCAATTCTTCAACTACTTCTTATTAAAAATAGAATGCATTAATGCTTAGGGAACAAACTTCCATGAAAATAGAAAAAATAGTTGCATAGGTTTGACTGAGTCAACCCTGTAACTCCCACTGATTTTGAATCTTGGAGGATATCCAACAATGGTTTCCATGCCTAGCTAGGGTTGGCAAAATCCTTCTCCTTTTCTGATTCTTCTTGCTTCTCTGTTGTGGCTAACATGCTCCTGTATTTGAAAAATTGTTTAATAATTCCCTGGACCTCTTCCTCATCAGGTTGACATGCATAACGATTCATAAAACCCATTGATTTAGTTTCTCTAGAAACCCTTGCTGAAATTATTTGATTCTTGTTGATAGCCTTCTTGATATGGCTCAATAATTTTTGATAAGATACCAACCTATAAATAAAATCAAGATTAAAATACTTGGTCACATCATCATCTTGATTTACCATACTCTTAAAATGAGCAGTAATCTGTTCAACTAGGAGAATATACACATTTCCATCCAAAAATTTGCAGATGATTTTATCAAATTATTTGGAGATATCATTAAAACCACCCACTGCTTCAATTTTCTTATCCTCTAATTTTTACATGTGCTCCTGCAAGAACTGAGATTTAAACTCCATAGATTCATTAAATTCAAAAGGTTATGAAACATCATTTATAACACCTTCCTTCAACAGAAATTCTGAGCTGACACTTTGAACTTCTTTCCATGTTTTGAGGGTAAGATCTAAGTTATCATTCTCCTCAATGAGGAGTCCATTTAGCCTTAAGATAGTATCCTTTTTTGCACATAATTCACCATATATGTCCAAAAAAAAATTGATCAAAGGGTATGGATCATGAATTAATATCTCCATCTAGCCTCCTACCACTTTTCCTTTTTATCCAATTTTTTCCACTATATGAAAAGATGTGTCACTAAAACTTTGAGGAATAGTGAGGGCGATAGTAGTTTGGATAGGCTGTGTAATTTTAGTCAAGAGAGAAGTTAACTAATTAACGTTTCCCTTAATTTCATCCTTGGTTTCTTTGTCCTTATAATATTTCTCTAGAAAATTACCCAGGGCCACTTGCACATCTTTCTTGGCACCTTCATGGGTAGCTTTCTCGAGAGAAAACCTAGAAATTTTATAATGCACTGCTCTGATTGTGTCTTTAGTTTTTCCTGGAGCCAGAGTAGCTATCTCGATAAATATTTCCCTTGTTTAATCAATTGATAAGTTAGAAACAACTCTCGATCACTTCACTTTCGTTCAGGAAGTAAAATCTAGAGCACTCAAATCAAAAACATCCATAATAGGTACTTTATTCTTTATTTTTTGTGTTTTCTTATACAACCATGCAGGAATAGAAGAAGATGATTCAAAAGAAAATAAAGGAATTGTTATAGCAATACTTGGGGTAGTTGATATGACTAAAGAACTGGCCATGGTCACAGAAGGTGGTAGTGAAGTGGTGACAATGGAGGGCAGAGTGGAAAATATAGCCTTAGGTGTGAGTGGAACAGAAGTGGGAATGGAAAGAGATTGTTGAGGAAGGGGTTGCAAAAGGATACCTTATTCCCAAAATATCTCTAGTTGAGAGTGTTGGAAGGGAGGAGAATACTTGGGCCATAGAGGGAGAAGTGGTAAGGAATGTAGAGAGAATGAGAATAGGAGAAATGGAGGACACAGTCAGAGGAAGAGTGAGAGGTGGAGGAGATAGAGGAAATGAAGGAAGTAAATATGGAAAGGATAAGGAGAAAGGTGACTATGAAAATTGAGGAATTTGTGGTGAGACACTCAAATCTATAACTTTAGTGGATTGTAATTTTCGAGATACAACTCCTGTAGTAGGAACCTCAGAAGAAGATCTTGCACCCTTGTAGATAAAAAAAATTTACATGGTTTGACAATGGGTTTGGAAGTTGACCTCTTTCCTTTTGATAGAGTGGGTTGACCCACTTATAACTATGATTGTATAGATTCTTTGGCCAATTGGTCTGAAACTTTAGGTGTAATTCCCAAGGCTATCAGCCATTAGTAGGTCCTTTGTAAAATGGGTCCCACCCTGTCCTTTGTCTTATTGCACTCTTCAATTGACCAATCTATCCAAGGCAGAGGCTGATTTGTGACATTACCCTTTACATAAGAAGGATCCAACACCTAATTTTCATCCTTCAGGCCCTTAGGAATGACTACAATTCCATAGTACCTTATTTACTTTAGGGTTAGCCTCTTAAATTACCTCTCTTTGATTGCACATTCATCTTGATAATGAATCCAAATGTACTCTAGTTGAGGTATATACGCGCCATCTGATCCTATTTTTCTAAATGTATCCTAGTAATCAAAGTTAGTGTGTGGATGGAATGTATTTAGAGTCATCTAAGACATCTCTCCTTTAACATTTTTAGCCTTATGTATAGTCACACACGTATATCTTCCTATGGTTATGGGAAACCGGGCCCCTGCTTTGTGCCAATCATGTTGAATTTTATGATAATGTAGAAATTTATGAACCAATTGCATCAAAACCCACTTATCAGTTGGGCATCTTTGTATTTTAAAAGGATCACCTACAAACCCTGGTACCTTGATGTAGGTGAATATTGGGAATTACAGGTAAATACCTCCCCACTCTTGTACTTCCTTTCAGACTTCATCATAGATCCTCTGATTATATAAATATTTGTCAAAGAAGTACAAGAGAGCTACAAAGAAAACATCACTTACCCTCCGAAAATGATTGGAACCTTCTACCATGGTAAGTTGGGGGTAGTACTAATATATCTGAACTGTACTCCTAACTCCCTTTGGATTTAGCCCTTGATAATGTCTCTGTCAAGACATTATCCACTGAAAAAACATAATTCACTAACTGTGGATACTTCTCATAGAGTTTGCTTCAAAATATGACATGTAAGAACCTTTCAATATATTCCATAAGTTTATGTATGTCATAAATGATCAGTTTTTCATGCAAAAATATGAACATAGTTCTATTTTTGAATAAACTATCAGAAAATGAAGAAAAATTTTAAAATACATATAATCCATTTTGTGTATGTTTTCAATTGTAGCTATTTCTAGTTTATTTTCACTAACTCATCTTAGTTAATTATGGAAAAAAGAAAAAAACAACTCCTTTTTCCAACAGTTTAGAAAATATAATTTTTATTTAGAAATAATTTATAAAGCTATTATATTAGCATTATAATTATTCTCATTATCATCATCATTATATTGACTTTGATCTGATTTTTGAAATTTGACTTGTTTTTAAATTTACAAACCTCTTTATTATGTCTAAATTTCCCATAGTTATGACATTTACCATGAAAACTAACTTTTAAGTTTCCTAGTTTCTTGTTTTTATTAGGAGTTCTTAAAGTTGATTTTTTATTCTTGTTAATCCTAGAAGGTTTACCTTTCACTTTCTGAGCAAGAAGTACCTATGTGGCATTTTATTTTGAATCAAAATTAGTCATAACCTTCTCTTCTTGAACCAGGAGATTACTAAGGGTTTGAAATTTTGGAATTTCTTGTTTGGATTGATATTTTGAATTCAAAATTGAAATGAAAATTCTAAATTTTTCATGAATATTTAATTGGATAGTAAAATAGAGCAATTTATCATGAATCAAATTACTTCCACATCCATCTAACTGTGACTTATATTTTTTATTTTTGCTAAATAATTAATCACTTTTTCATCTCCCTTCATGGGAGTTGTCATAAGATCTAAAACCAATTTAATAATTTTTGATAAACGCGTACCTTTTTGGATCGACTTCAATTGTCTCCAAGCTTCATTAGGACTCTCAAGATTTCCGATATGAAGCAAAAAATCATCATGTACACTTCGTAAGATAATGGACATCACCACTTTTACTTTCTGTTGATATGTGGTGACGTTATCAACAGTTGCATGTCTTTTGGTAGGAGCTCTCTCTGTTCCATTTACAATTGCCCATAGTTTGTAATCCATGAATTCTAATTTCAATCAAATATTCCAAATGTTGTAGTTGTTTCCATTCAACATCTGAGATTTATCAATTGAAAATTGATTAGACCCCATTTGTGCGTAAAATATAGCTAAAAAATAATTAATAAACAAGGATTACAATAAGATTTTTTATAGAAATTCCTCTATCATATTTTAATCCTCATAATCAATCACGATCAATTTTACACCACACAAGGAGGTCCTATTAAGTAAAAAGTCTATACATGAAAAATTTATAACGATATCAAAAGATTAAATTGAAATATAAGATTTTTTTTAGTTTTCTATCTAGACGACGACAACAATCTAGTCGTTGTGACTCAAAATCAACATTTCAAATCTAATTAAACTAATTATTTTAACTATTTTTCTCATTTTAAAAAATAAAAAAGAGGCTTTATGATAAATAATATTTAATTTTAAAAACAAGGAAAATAACTAAAACAATAATATATATTAAAAAAATTAGAGCTCATGCTCCTTTATATGTTGATATTTTTATCAACTCAACCATATATGTCACTGAGCCATATTACATGTTTTATGTTATAGCAAATGACATTCCATATATTTTCAACTCACACAGAGCCACATTATTTAAATTCAACTTTCCACATGATACATACTTCCCATGGCCGAACCATATACCTCAACTCCCTAACAAAATACAATAATTGTGACCACAATCACATACATCATACTCCCCATGGTGGTATAAAAAATGCTTACTCTACTACTGAGTTCCCAATATAGGACTAAGTTCTAATAATAATAATAATAATAAATAAATAATAGGGCCTAAGACCCTATACAAGGCTGGCCAATGGGTGAGGAGTGGAAGGGGCCGCCCCACCTTATATACTAAATGTGAACCGTAAAAAAAACTATAGTGTAATTACGCTGAAGGCATCCCCCTATGACAAAGGTCCTTCTAGACGTTTTTACAACTATGTTAAAATTGATGATTTGATGGTTGTCATTAAAATGTAGGGTTTTAGTATTTTCTTCAATATATTTTTTAAATGGTGAATTGATACGGTTGAAACGTTACTAAGTATATAATTAGGTAGTTGTTAGCAAACAATGAGGTGATGGTGACAGTGACGGTGACAGAGTCATTGTGTACCCCCTCTACGATAGTGAAGGAGCTTGTGGAAGGGGTGGTTAAACATTTTGTTTCCTACAGTGAATCATGCCTTTCCCCAATGAAAGTGTTGGTCAATAGGTCATAGGAGTCACCTAAGATACAACTATATGGAATTGTTAATGAGATGGAACATTATGAGGAAGGCACTACTGATGTGCTAGAAGATGAATAGGTTTCCAATGTTTATGCATTGGAAGTTGAAGAGGATCCCAATGTTGAAGATGCATTGGAAAATGGGGAGGAAGACCCAAGTGTTGACGGCTCCCCTAGCTTGGAATTGGCTGGTCCAAAATATGTACCTTTCGATAAAAGACTTCATTATGACAATGAATTTTTTACTTTAGTGAAACATTTAATATGAAAGGATTGAAATTTTAGATCAAGAATTAGAAACATGAGATAAAAAATTCAATCTAAAGTAAATGTACATAATCACTAAATACTATGATTTAGGAGAGAAAATTTAGATTGACAGCATATTATTTTCCAATATGTTGTAATAAATTAAATTTCTAAGTACGCATTAAAAGAAGAGAATATTTTCAAATATATCTTTAATTTTGATCTAGATTACAAACATTGAAAACCATTGTGAATTGACAACAAAAGAATACAAGAGACTTCACACTTATTGAAAGAGATATTAGGGAACAATAAAATATCATATGTTTTTAGAGATTCTATTGATAGATAATTATCTAGAGTATTTTTCAATTTTAATGATTCACATTAGGTATACAAAATAATAGCTAATTATACCAAAGCATTCTCCATATGGGAAAGGGCTTTTTGGACATTCATAGGACTATGTCAAATTTGATGGTCATCCCAAAGGTATAACATTGATAGAGTAATCGCATGTCTTTTTAAATCGATTTGAAGATATAATTTTCTCCATGTAATGGCCATTATAGCACAATCACATTTTTATGTTCATGCATCCTTCTTTCTGAAAGAGATTTGCAATACGTGAAATCTGGGATTTACTCTCTTTCTTTAGTACCTATGTCAAAGTTGAAATAGTTTTTTATGCAATATATTATAGTAAGGAATTTTTATGGGAAAGGGATTTACGGAAATTCACGAGACTAGGTCAAATTTGATGGTCATCCCAAAAGTATAACATTGATATAGCAATCACAGGTCTTTGTAAATGGATTCGAAGATATAATGTGCTCCACACATTTTTAAATGGATTCAAAGATATAGTGTGCTCCATGTAATGGCCATTACAACACAATTAGGTTTTTATGTTCATGCATTCTTCTTTATGAAAGAGGTCTGCAATACATGAAATCTAGCCTTTACTCTTTTTCTTGAGTACCTATGTTAAAGCCAAAATAGTTTTTTACGCAATATATTGCAGTAAGGTTTTTTTATGGGAAATG
Source organism: Taxus chinensis (assembly GCA_019776745.2). Taxonomy (NCBI): domain Eukaryota; kingdom Viridiplantae; phylum Streptophyta; class Pinopsida; order Cupressales; family Taxaceae; genus Taxus; species Taxus chinensis. Next base: position 387,871,645 of record CM034156.1, read on the forward strand.
GTTTTGCGGACATTCATGGGACTATGTCAAATTTGACGGTGGTCCAAAAGGTATAACATTGATAGAGCAATCATAGATCTTTTTAAATGGATTTGAAGATATAATGTGCTCCATGTATGAATCAACTATATTGGTTTTCTAAGAGAAAGATAAATGGGCTGGAATCTCTTTAAGTAGTTTTACTTTTTATTTTTATTTTTTAGTTGCTTGCAATTTTTCATTTAAACTAGAACAACTTCAGGCTTTTAAAGTAGATACAGAAGCCACATGTTTTTATGCACTAGATTAGGAATAGAACTAGTTTTCTTTTTTAAGCTTACAGGATCCATAGTTGACGATGGCCGTTACAACATAATCAGGTTTTTTATGTTCATACATCCTTCTTTCTAAAAGTGGTCTGCAATACATGAAATCCAACATTTACCCTTTTCCTTTAGTAAATATATTTTAAAATGCGAAGGTTGCATGAGATTTTATATTATTAAATTTTCCTTCTCTTGATTTTATATTGTTTAGTCCTCACTCTCTCTTGCAAACCCCATAGCACCTCAAAGATGAGTGAAAAAATTTCATTCTCTATATAACTGTAAGCATAGTCTCCATGACTGAGGGGTATCTCTTGTAGAAATTTTGACTCAACTTTCTTTCATCCATTGTGGCATACCACCCAGGAAGTTAAACATGGTGTTTTTCTAATTGAGCTAATCACATTCAACCGAATAGGTTTTCTGATTCAATTGACATTTAAATCCATTTAGCTAGAGAGATTTCCTCAAAATCCATTTTTCTTTTTCCACCCTTGTATACAGTTTATGTTAATGCTCTCGATGATTATAGTAGTCAGGTTTTTTTGTGAGGATATGCCATAAAAGAGTCAAGGGGCACTTAATTCACATTTTCTATAGAATTCCTAAGTTTATAAATTTCATTTCCATTATAATATTTTTCTTTATCCCTATATTCTTCTTAACTTTCCCCATTGCATTGTACAAATCCATTTTTCTTCGTAACATAATCATTTTACTCACAGTGTAGGATGTCCCACATACTTCTGTTTACCATGTAATAGTAAAATAACATGTTTCCATGTTGAGAAAGAGAATATCCATGCAGACTCGTAAGAGTCTGATACTTGATGCTTCCAACTATTTCTAGCTCACTTTCAAATTCACGCAAGCTTACATTAGCATGCCTTCCTCTTCAATTCATTTGAGTAAAATCAAAATCAATATTATAGCTTCACAAGTGTAGCTGAATTTGACCATGAAATGGAGGTATTCTTACACAACTGGATTCATACCGTTCACAGTATCTAATAAAGGAGAGGTTTTTGTGGAGGTAAGAGGATCCTTCTTCCATGATTTTTAAGGTTTCTTTTGAATTTTTTAAAAGCTCTTAGTTTACTTAAATTCACACTTATTTTTTATGGTTTCATTCGATACCCTTAAATGTTTGTTCACACTACACACATAACCTTGCATCATTGTTCTTGATGTTACTATTTTAGTTACCTAATTTTTTGATAGTTTTTTAATGAAATAAAAAATTTAGGAGACCTCATCCTAGCTCTTGTGAGAGGTAAGGGTGAAAGGTATATTTAGCCATTGAATTAATTCAAAGAAAATGTATCTGAATAGGAAGGAATTAATGGTAATCAAATAGGTTGCGGTGGATCATGTTTGATGTAAATTTGGTAGAATGGAAATTTACAAATAAGCCTAAGAATTCTATGAGCAAATCCCTACAATTTCATATTCAATAAAAAATAACTCACAAAAAAAGTAAATATATGATTGGTAAATATATTATAGAAAAAAGATTTTACAAAACATGTAAACAAACTTTAGGAAGTAATCATGCCTATAATATATCTTAAATAGTAACTTAGACCTAATTAATTAAGGAGATTAGAGCATGATGAAATAAGAAATATCTTGGCTTCTATGATGATCAAATGATATTCATTAGGTTCTAACAATAATGACTTAAACTATGAGGGTAGATAAAAGAGAACTCAAAAAAATTGTGATGAACATAATAGTTTGTGTAAATTATGGTGTCTTGAAAGTGAATTGTTGGAGTGTAAAGTTTTGTTATGCAAATAAGAAAAAATCACCCAAAGTGAAAGTGTTGTTCAAGGGGTATTAAATGTATTCATGTTTAGTGAAAATTAAGTTAGCCACGCTACCACTCATGATATAAAATTTGTAATGTATAGAGGTCTTAATGTATTCATGTTTAGTTCATATCTCATGATGTAAGATTTGTAAATGTATATGTACAAATTTGTAACAATTTTAAAATGTACACATAAAACCTTTCAATGTAATGTTTCATCTATATTCCTACACTTCCACTATCAATCACACTCGTTATCAACATGTTATTGATAGTACAAAAAAGGATTTTTTTAAAAAATCAACTAAACAACCGATGCAACCACCATCTCTTGATTTTATATTGTTTAGTCCTCTCTCTCTTGTAAACCTTGGTGCACCTCAAAGATGAGAAAAAAATTCATTCTCTATATAACTATAAGCATAGTATCCATGACCGAGGGGTATCTCTTGTAGAAAATTTGACTCAACTTGCTTCCATCCATTGTGGCATACCACCCAGGAAGTTAAACATGGTGATTTTATGCTTGAGCTGATCCCATTTGACTGAATAGGTTTTCTATTTCAATTGACATTTAAATCCATTTAGCCAAAGAGCTTGCATAAAAAAACTATTTTTCTTTTTCCACCATTTTATACAGTTTATTTTAATGCTCTTGATGATTATAGTATTCAGGTTTTTTGGTGAGGATATGCAAAAAAGAGTCAAGTGGCATTGAATTCACATTTTTTGTAAAATTCATAAGTTTAACAATTTCATTACCACTATAATATGTTGCTTTATCCCTGTATTATTCTTAACTTTCCCCATTGCATTGTACATATCCATTTTTCTTCATAACATAATCATATTACTAACCATGTAGGATGTCCGACATACTTTCGTTTACCATGTAATCATAAAACAACAGGTTTCTATGTTGAGAAAGAGAATATCCATATAGACTCACAAGATTCTAATACTTGATGATTCCAATTGTTTCCATCTCACTTTCAAATTAATGCAAGCTTATAGTAACATGCCTTACTCTTCAATTCATTTGGGGAAAATTAGAATCAATATTATAGCTTCACAAGTGCAGCTAAATTTGACCATGAAATGGAGGTATTATTACACAACTAGATTCATACCATTCATAGTCTCTGATAAACAACGGGTTTTTGTGGTGGTAAGAGGAGCCTTCTTCCATGATTTTTAGGGTTTCTTTTGAATTTTTTTAAAGCTCTTGGTTTACTTAAATTCACACTTAGTCTTTATGGTTTCATTTGATACCCTTAAATGTTTGTTCACACTACACACCTAACCTTGCATCATTACTCTTGATGTTACTTTTTTAGTTACCTAATTTTTTGATTTGTTTTTAATGAAAGATTTTTTTTAGGAGACCTCCTCCTAGCTCCTGTGAGAGGTAAGGGTGAAAGGTATATTTAGCCATTGAATTAATTCAAAGAAAATGTATATGAATAGGAAGGAATTTATGGTAATCAAATAGGTTGTGGTGGATTGAATGTTCGATGTAAATTTGGTGGAATGGAAATTTCCAACTAAGCCTAAGAATTCTATGAGAGAATCCCTGTAATTTTAGATTTAAAAAAAAAAACTCATGAAAAAAAGTAAATATATGATTGGTAAATATATTATAGAAAATTAGATTTTACAAAACATGTAAACAATCTTAAGGAAGTAATCATGCCTATTATATATCTTAAATAGTAACTTAGACCTAATTGATTAAGGAGATTAGAGCATGATGAAATAAGAAGTATCTTGGCTTCTATGATGATCAAATGATAGTCGTTAGGTTCTAACAATAATGACTTAGATTATGAAGGTAGATAAAAGAGAACTCAAAAAACTTGTGATGAACATAATAGTTTGTGTAAATTATGGCATCTTGAAAGTGAATTGTTTGGAGTGTAAAGTTTTTCTATGCAAATAAAAAAAAATCATCCCAAGTGACAATGTTGTTCAAGGGGTATCAAATTTATTCATGTTTAGTGCAAATGAAATTGGCCACAAAAGGCTACCACTCATGATATAAAATTTGTAATGTATAGAGGTATTCATGTATTCATGTTTAGTCCATATCTCATGATGTAAGATTTGTAAATGATATGTATAAATTTGTAACATTTTGAAATGTACACATAAAAAATTTCAATGTAATGTTCCATCTATATTCCTACACTTCCACTATCAATCACACCCCTTATCAATAGTAAAAAAAGGATTTTTCAAAAAAAAATCATCCAAACAATTGATGCAACCACCATCTCAAATACGTTGAAAAACTAACACAATTTCCCCCAAATAATTACAAACTACATCAACTACAAAAGTAATTAACTATCCACAAATGTTTCAAATGTATAAAACGTATTCATGTTTAGTGCCAAAAAAATTGACCAAAAAAGGATAGCACTCATGATATAAAATCTGAAAATGTACGAAAGTCTTCATGTTTTCATGTTTAGTTCAAATAAAGTAGTTCACAAAACACTGCCACTCATGATATAAAATTTACAAATGTATATGTACAAATTTGAAATGTAGAGATAAAACCTTTAAATGTAAGGCTTCATACATATTCTTACACTTACAAAATCAATCACACCCCTTACCAACATCAACTAAAAAAGTAATAACTATCCCTCTAAATCAAAAAACATATACCATTTGGCGTTCACATTGCATTGTACACATGTGATTGCTAGTATATAGTTTGTAAAATTTATAAATTATAATATAGTTTCTAAGGTTAAAAGAAAAACCATGGTATTTAGATTTAGGTCCATATATTTTAATATAAAAAAAAATTGTTTCTAAATACATAGGCCGCTTGAGCACATAGTTTTATTTTTAAAAAGATTTAATGTTTAGATGGTCATTTGACAAAACTAAAATAATAATAAAATATTGAAGGCATAAATGTCATATAGGTAAAAAAAATTATTGTTATTAATTGTTATAAGTGGGAAACCTAGGTTAGGTTAGTATAAAACAAGAGTTGTTTTAAATGGGGCTACCCCCTTAGAATAATTTGTTATAGAATTTATAACTATACAATGTGCCATTTTTTATATAGTTTAAAGCTATACAATTTAAACAATGTAATTTGCATTAAAATTTATATAAAATAATTTTTTTCAAACTATATCAATTTTAATATAATATTTATATAAGTTATTATATAAACCTTATTCTATATTATTTATTTAAAAATAATAATATAGTTTTCAAATTATATAGAATATAGTTAAATATTAACTATAAATTATAGTTTTTCAAATCAAATTGTATTAAAGGGGTCCAAAGGACACACATAAATTATTGAAAACATAGTAAGGTTAAAATAGTAAGTGAATTTTGTCAGGGGCATGATTTCACATTTCAAAATGTAAAAACAATATTACCACAAGACAAGGTGTTTTACTTGACCAATAAAAAAATTAAAGAGCCTATTTTCCCGAATGTTGTCTCTTGTGCACTTGATTTTCACTTGGATTTTTTTACTTCCCCTTTTTATTTCCTTGAATCCCTACAAAACTATATAAAACTATATACAAAATTTTCAAAGATTTAAAAACTTACCTTAGTTTCAGGGTCTGGTAATTCTTGAAGTAGAAAGTTGAAAATTCACAATACCTTCTCACCCGTGAAATAATCATCCAACCAACTATGTGGAACATGAAGGGAGATTAAATACTATTTCAAATATTTCAACTACCTTCCCAACCGTTATGTCCTTAGCTTACATTAGGATTATATCTAATTTATTAAACCCGCTCTGTTACCATGTCAAGACGAGGGGTGAAAAGGTATATTTACCAACTAAATTAAATGTTAGGTTAACATACATAAATAAGTGGAAATATAAATGTGCGCACCATAATAAAATTAAATAACAACAGAAAACAAATTACACAGTGACAGTAACGTGGAAAACCCGTAAATGGGTAAAAAACCACGGAAGAATAATCCACTATTTAGAGAAACAATTTACAACCCAGTCTAGTAACTCCTCCCTCACTTCTACTCCATGTATTTACCTGGAATATAAATGATTAACTTGATTTTGAATATGACCTAAATCCATATTTAAATAACCCAAAGGGTTATGTCCATATTCAGTGACGAGGCACACCTGATTTAATATATAGTTAGTTAATTAATAACTAACAAACCTAATATAAATTTTATATTTAAATAATAAGAATATAAACTATTCTATATTATTTAACTATAAACTAAATATTATGATGCACTTAATATTATAGTTCTAACAGTCTCATCCTTGCTTCTATGTATACCAGGTAGGAGGTCATGGATAAGTTACCCGAACTTAACACATCTTACAGCTGATAGCATATAACATTGCTTATGTGTTTGACCCACCGAATGATATCCTTATTCTTCTTAATTATGGCTATGTAGAGGTACATCTACTCCTTGAATTCCCTGGTAGACAAAACCTCGTAACCTTTCTCAATTGTGTAATAATGTCATTAACCTCCTAAAAAATTAGAACAGGGAGTTGTCTTGGGAAATCTGGACATAGTGCTTTTAATTTTGGCTAAGTAACTCTTAGCGACAATCCTCTCTTCTACTCAATGCTCTAAAGGGGATTATGGAGAGATAGTGGCGTATTCTTCAACATCAGGTAGCTTCAGGGGGTCCTCAAATAAATAACTATCTACCCTGATTACCACTGTGTTATCATCATCCTTTATAGTGCGTGTAGCTTTGTCAAAGTGAGATGTTGTTGTAAGTACAAAATTAGGACATGGAATAGACTAGGGAAATGTAGTTGTAAGAGGAATTCTACTATTATAAATAGCTTTCATCCATGGTTTATTGTTTGGGGCCTTCACCCTTTCCCAGAATTCAAATATTTCTACATTCCAGAAATATGTATCTCCAATATTTTCTACATCAGAAGAGATACTAGAAGGGGTTGATACCCATTAGTAGTTGTATTTCATCTTGTCTTTCCCTTTTGATGAATAACTAGACATCTTCCCTGTTGAAAAACTAAAGAAATTAGAATTCAGAGAGGAAATAAGTGCATACAAAACACCTTGTAAAACCAACCTGGGCTTCTGAAATCCTAAAGTTAGAATTTCTGAAGTCGGAACTTACACTATGAAAAGCAACTTCAAAAATCTGAATGATAAATTTCTGAAAATCTAAAATCTAAATTTTCGAAAACCTGAACTAAAAGAACTTCAAAAGCACTAAAACTCATAAATAACATAGTTCCAAAATAACAGATTCCCAAACCAAAACACCTCCAAAACATGAAACTCAACATCTCTAAAATCTGAAATGAGAACTCCAAAAAATAACTTCAGAACTTTGGGCCTGTGACGAAACCTTGAACCTCCAAAAAATAAAAAACTGAACTTGCAAAATTTTGGCAAAAACTTGAAAATGAACTTCGAAGCTCTAATCCTTGAATTTTAGAAAAATTCCTTGTTCTCAAAGTGCCCAAAAGTATTATTTCATATTTGGAAATTACCTTGCATTTTAGACTTGAAAAACAATAAAAGTAACAAGGAAGGGCAAGTCATTGCTTGGATTTAGGAACAAAACCTAGGACGAAAGTGAGATGAAATAAAAAATAAAAGGAAGAGTAAGAACCTTAAAATTGGAATTAAAATGAAACTTGCAAAACCTACCCAAATCAACAAGAAAAACATGAAAACAATGCTTTGAAAATCACCTTAGGGAGTATGACGAGGGGTGCAATGACTGTTAGTGTGTCAGTGTACTTTAATCCTCTGGTAAAAATGATAGGTAAAACCTTGCGTATTTATAGGGAGGTAAAATATTTATTACTATGAGCTAACAAGTGTGGGGTGGTTAGACAATTAATGCCTTTGGAAAATAAATTTTAGAAGTGGGCATGTAAACTGCATGCATTATGCAATCCGAACTCCAAAGTTTGAAATGCCAAAGATTGGAAATCTTTGAAACTCCAAAAAAGAAAAAGTTTCGAAAGGCGAAGGAGGGGAATTCAAAAATCGGAATTTGTCACACAAAAACATGTAAAACACCCTTCAAAACCCAAAGTCTAAAATTCTGAAAGTCTAAAATTGGACTTCAGACTTCAGAACTCAACCTTCATTTTGCATGCAAAATGCAAGTCAAACTCCGAAATCTGAAAAATATTGTAAAATGATGATAAGGCAACTTTTTGAAACACTAAGGAATGGACAAGGTGAAGAATTTGCAAGATTTTTTAATTTAAAACCTCCCAGTAAGGGTGACTTATAAATTTAATAGTAACTACTCCCTCTACATGTCCCACACCTTGTTTTCTCATAAACAAGCATCTACCATTATAACCTACTTCATTTGTCCATGCCTACATTGCTTGTTCTCAAGGATAGTCACAAGGAAGACCTCAGATTTGCCTCTAAAAGTTGATTTATGACTTCTAGCTTCATATTAGTACTCTAAGCTATGTCCCTATATACCTCTCATGCTTGCATTGGCCTATCATTGTCATATTTTACTTCATACACCTTACTAGGTCCTTAAACTAGGCTTGAATGAGCTAGTTACACTATGACTCATAAGACATGACTTGTTTGCCATCATATAAGCTCTTGCACATTCTTGAATCATCATTGTAGATGTGTAGGACACCTATGAAGTGCACACTAAGCACCTCTATACACCCAATGGACATCAAACACACTAACCAAGCACTAAACACCCTGAAACCACCATGACTACTTACAAACACAAAATCACACACTTTGGGTATCTATTTAGTCCTAATTACATACTATTATTCATATGATTACTAAGTAATAAAAGTACTAATTAACCTATGTATTTGGCCACCTTTATTTTCTTTCTATTGCCACTTTTGGTCTTACACCCTTACTTGCTCAGTCTGCCTATTTATACTTCAGAATTTATCATGCTGGACACTAGCACCTAGCTAGGACATCAACGTCAGGTGCCCTTGTACCCTCTGGGCTCCCCTGACCCATTTGTACTCTGTTCAAATATTTTGGGTCCTTTCTAGCTTTTTAAGCATCTTATATTTTTGGTATTCATCCTTTCAAGGTTAATTATGAAATTCAAACAAAGTAATCATATAAATATAAAGTTATGTGATCATAATAAAGGACCAAACACTAAGCAGTATCTATCACCACCTAAGGTTGTATCCATAAATCATCTAAGAGCTCCATTACATCCATCTAGCACCATCCAAGAGACACAAGGGCTGATTATTCTATATACACTTCATAGGAGGGAAGTTCATTCTATTCCATGCACACATCTATTACATTTATTTATAGCTAGCTTACTTTCTTGCTATCAAGTATAACACGCATAAGACCCACCTAGGGCATGATTCCACACACACACACACACAGAACTACATTGGGTCTGAGATTTAGTGCAATGATTATTCGTAAGATCACCCTTGTGATAGTCGAGGATAGTCTAAATCCTCATCCTGCATCTTTCTTTTTTAGGATTTGATGTTTATTTGAGGGTTTGTAGGTTCATGTTTCATTGCAAGTTTCTGATGACTTTGGTGATCATTGTATGACCTCAGAGTGACCAAAGGTGAAAAAATAACAATAAATCATAGGAGGTTTTATGAGAATTTTGGCAAATGCAAGCACCCAGAAATAGGATTAGAGCACCCATGGGTGCCCATGTCTCTCTCCAAGCACCCCAGTTTAGGAAGATTGTTAGCTCACACAATTTTTTTAGGCTCTGTGCGACACTTCTCCCTCTCTGTTCATCCAGTCAGAACTTTGGTACAATCAATATTTTATTGAAAATCAGCTAATTACCTTCTCCTCCTCCTTGTAATTAGGGTTTCATATTTTATTAATTAGTTTGCTTGGCTTAATTTCTGTACTTCATTATATATTCATTTACTGCTGCAATAACAATCAAATTAGGCATATAAACTCACATATTTAACTTAATCACTTCTCAAGAAAACATGACGAAACCACCTTGTGAAGGCACTACCAATAAACCTTCATGCCCCTAACAAGTTGACACCTCATCACTCACTATTTTCCATCAATGTCCCATGTCATCAATGACAACAACATTAAGACATAGTTAAGCATTAAAAATCACCTTTTAAACTTAATGTGTTAAGAGAGGTTTAGTGAAACCACCTTGAGTTAAGAACATAACAGGTGAAATTTGAATTTTAGAGGTATTTATGTACTATGCAAGAGAATTTTGAGGAGGTACATGGGAAAGATCTCTAAGAAGCTCAAGGAGTCTGTAGCTTGCTTGAGAAAAGAATAAACTAGATTTCCTTCATGATTACTCCATGAAATATATGATCATCGATTGTTCTTATTGATGAGTGTGATATTTGTGTTTTTTATTTGATAAAATGATGAAATACATGTATGAATGGTTCTTAAAATGTGCAAGTTTGTCTCATATATAAAGAAGTTGTTTTGGTGAAGAGTTTACCTAGACAATCTGTTTTGCACCGTGTTTAATAAGTTTGTAGGACTATGGATGAGGGTTTAAAAGGTATGTTTATATATTAAGAGCTTCACTATCACTTGGAGGAGATAAATACCTATGGAATAAGTTTGTTCGAAGGTTTTTCAACTATGAATAAGTTGTTAAAGAAAGGAAATTAACTTTACATGCAAACTGTGTGATCTCATGCTAGACTCAGAGCTAGGGTTTTATAATCAAAATAAAGAATGTTATTCAATAAAATATATATGTGTGAAAACCCTTCAACTCCTTGAGATTAAATTTTAAACGGGTTTTTGGAAGGTATTTTCAAGATATGACTTCATGCATGTGTAGTTTGATAGGTTTTAGGAGCAAGAAACTCAGTCATCATATTTCATACACCCTATTTTGAGGGTTTATATCCAATTGATATTGTTTAGAATAATTACCTCTTTAAATATAATAAATGGTTTATATGTAAACTAGGAGATACTCCTAAATGAAATGTGAGAGAGGAATTAAGGTTAAGGATTCCAAGTTTGAGAGTAAATCAGTGAGCACACAGAGTTGAGTGTGTATGAAAAAATAGAAGCGTTTAGTAGTAATTTATTTATATAATCTTCTAACCTTGTATTTTTAGAAAATTTTGAATGTTGAAGAATAACATGAAAGTTATAAGGTGTTAATGTGCTCTAGAAGTTAGTGATATTCACAAAATGTAATAAGAAAGGATAAACATGGTCCCTTTACAAAACTATGATAGTCACAACTTGGAGATAAAGTTATCTTGAACCAAGGTGTAGAGGTTGAAGAGCCAAACATAGATTTAATGAAATTGAGAAGGATTTAGAACCTTAAACCATAAGTGAAAAGGTTTATGAAGTCCATGAAGAAGGAAAATTCTAGGGAAGGCTTAGGATTATAGAATAAACATGTATGTATAGTTTTGAAGCCATACAAGTGAGACTAGTTAATTAACCATTTTTAATTAGGTGAAAGATGAAACATATTAAGAGACCTTGAAGAAGTACTCTGAGCATTCTAGAACCAAGAGAGAGAGTGTGTGTGTGTGTGTGGAAGTTACTTATATATCCCTTAACAATTGAAATAAGAAACTTGGTAAGTTTTAGTGTTCAAGGAGTAAAAGGAAATTTGACAAACATTATTGAATGATTCGAGGAGTTGATGGATGAAGTGGTGGAAGAATGTGTTAAGAGCCTGAGAAAATGGAGAATAGGCTATTAGATCTTTGGTTAAATTCTTTTGATCAAGACTTTCCTGACACAGTCATAAGGAAGAACCTAGTACAATGAATGACTACATTGAGAAAATAAGTATACAAGGAACACAGGAGTGCTTTAAATGGTGTACTAAAGGTGTATAAAAATTTAGAAGATGATCACAAAGATTAAAATTTCCCAGGTCAGAGGGTAAGAGGTAAAACAAGGTATAGATATTCCTTAGAGCTAAGGCCATGCTAAGTCAAGAGTATGACAAGTTTGAGAAGGAAGTATAATTAGAGCTTGAGGAGTGGTTTGACATAATATAAGGCATGAAAATGATGATTTTAGATGGAAATAAGTGCGATAGATTTTTGATTCAGTGAACCTTCATAACAACCCTAATGAGCTACTTGAAAGCCTAGAAGAGACCTAGTTAACTAATGAAGGGAAAAGTGAAAGAGTGAGATGGGGAGAAAAGGTAAAGAGATGAGAAATGAAACTTTGCATGAAGATAGAATGGTCATATGGGTACCTAAAAAGGTGAACATATCAATTTTAAAGTTTTCCAACTTGTCATGTAGGAGGGCTAATTGCAAAAATTGTAAAAAGACTTGTCATGTAGGAGGGCTAATTGCAAAAATTTAGCTAAAACAGTAAAAAGAGGATAAAATAAAATAAATAAATGATGAATCTCTGAAACTTTGTAGAAACTTAAATAACATTAATAGGTATCTAAATACCTTACCAGTCAAGGATAATTCTTCATATTGTTTCAATTAGAAGGGAAAAAGCTAATTTTTAGGGCTACTAGCCTAGGTGGAGGTCTAAATGGAAAATGAAGAAATTTTAAGATATGAAAATTAGGTAAGTGTGTGATCATGTTTAACTAAGGTGAATATGTTTGAAGTGAAATTAACCTTGAATACATTACTTTAATTCATTCTTGGTATTTGACCAAGTTTAAGGCCTCTTAAGAAGCTAGTTCTTGGATAGATAATGATAATTACTCTTGGTTCATAAAAGAAGAGTTGTTACTGATCCTCTCTACATCACCAACTATGTGGTACACTATTATAGTATCCCACAAACTTAAACAAGACGAAAAAATGGAGGTGTTCCATGGGTTTTAGAAAAGCCAATGTACACTACTTTAGTGTTTTATGGATTTCAAGAAGCCACAACAAAAAGAAAATGTTTCACAGATTTTATAAAAACTATAGTACACAATAACAACAAGAATTATCAAGATTAAATGATTATATATGAAGTCTTACATAAGATTATGGAGTCTTTTAGAAAACAAAAATCCTTCATATCTAATGATTGACTAGGTATTATAAGTAAACTCACATAAAGTGATAATTTACTTTAAAAATGGGAATGGTATAAGGAGTTTGCAATTGGCACAATCAGGCCACTAAGAGGTGGCATTACAAAGAACACAAAAAACATGCTCATCCCTCCCTATTTTTCCCTCAAGGGAAACTGTGAAAGGCCATAGCTCATCTGATTCAGAGGTGAAAATCAACATCATTCAAATGATCATTTGAGTCAAACACCATATGTTCATCTAATTTAGAGGCGGAGATCAAGGTATTCCACACAATCATTTGAGCCAAATTATGAAATGCCCAACATAACATTAAATTTGTAGAAATTTGTAGCACACAATGGATTTGTAAAAATGACTACAACCTAATCTTCAGTAGAACAAAACTTGAGGTCTATGTCAACATTCAGAACTTTCTCCCAAATGAAGTGCATATGAATCTCAATATGCTTGGTTCTTTGATGTTGAATTGGATTGTTTGCAAGATAAATGCAACTTTGTCTATCATATAGAAGAACAGTACTTCCTTTGACACGTATATGAAGTTCATACAAAAATATTTTTAACCAAATAACTTCTTTTGCTACTTCCATAAAACTTCTATATTCTACTTTAGTAGAATACATACATATTGTTAGCTGCCTCTTGTTACTTCAAGTGATTTCACCTACTCCCGACTTGAAAACATATCCAGAAGTAGATTTTTTATCCACAATATCACCAACATGGTCAGAATCAAAATAACCAAATAAAATTGTATCATCACAAGAAGTATAATATAAACCATAATTGATTGTACCTTTGATATACCCTAAAATATTTTTTCCATTTTGCAATGGTCCTCATAAGGATCCTACATGAATCTAGAAATATTTCCAACTACATAGGATATATCAAACCTAGTGATATTTAAATAAATAAAACTACCATCAAGTTGTCTATATAAAGTAGGGTTAAATTTATCACAAGTAGGTTTTGGATCTAATTTAACTCCAAATTTCATAGGAATAGAGACAAGCTAGCAATTAATCATGTAAAATATTTTAATAATGTTAGAAGCACATTTTTCTTGAGATGTAATGATAGATTTGTGATTTTGACAAATAACCATGCCTAAGAAATGATTAAAAATTCCTAAATTATTCATTTCAAAACATTTTATTAGCTTCTCTTTAATTCTAATAATTATATTCTATTTTTGGAATTAGGGTAAAGTGAGGGTTTTGAAAGGACCCACAACCTTGAACAAATAAGAAGGGGGAGATAAAAGGAAGAAAATAATTTCTACACCACATAAGGAAAGAGAAGAAGAAACCACTTAATCAAGAACTACAGAGTCAGTAGTAAACATAATGAGGAGAAAAGAAGGAAGAACACCCTCAGCTGTAACCGAAAGTAGAAAGAAGGTACAATAAAGAGGAGAAGAGAAGATGCAGCCTAGATGAAGTTACAAGAAGAAGAAGAGGAGGAGACAACCAAAATAGCACCTGGTACTACCGCTATAACCAAATTACTTAGAAGAGTCCCTTGCATGGGATCTAAGATACATAGAGAAAGAATTTTTTCTCCATTTAAAAAATGTCCATTCATCACTATGATTAGGATCTACATTTTCATCTATGTGAGGTGGAAGTTGAAGCTTTGAAGAATAAAATAACCCAACATTGGGCTTATCATAAGTGGAGCTACTATTAGCGTAGTCAGTACTAGCACCTAGAACTGGATCCATCAAAATAGCTACATCACCACCCACTGAAGTGTCAACCAGTGGGATGGAAACCTTATCTTCCTTGACCTGTGTATCAGTAACAGACCCAACTTCCTCTTCAAGAAAAATAAGGTTTTGGTGAGCATCCTTCCACCAAGAGACCTTTTCATTTTTAGTTTTTTTCTTTAAAACCAGACAAGCAACAATGAGATGAATTTTCTGCATCTAAAAGGTTAGGCCTTCATAGTCTAGGGGTTGTGAACAAACCCTCTCATGCACTTTGAGATCAATAGAAGAAGGTAGATCCAATGAAGTATCTAGATCCACAAATATTTGTGTGAAAGTAGTATGAGAAAAGGTATCTACATTGGAATCGATGGATAAAAATTTACCCAAAGCATTACCAATAATAGCTAAGCTATCATTTCCCCAAAACTATAATGGCAAATGGGGCAAATGGATCCAAACTAGTTTTATGCTGAAAGAAGTAGTGAGTGGATTGAAAGTCGGGAACAATGGTTTCATCAACAAATGATGATTTTGCAGTTCCCAGAGTTTTGAGAGGATAATATCCTTAGAATTAGTATAACTAAAATCCACGATAAAAACCCCTATCATAGGGGTAAATGTCGATCCTACCGAAAATAAGGGGATGTCAGTTCATAGCAATCCATGAATGAATAAGTGGAAGACCAGGACATAGCCCATTGAAGCGAAAAATAAGACAGTTGGAAGAGAAGAACTACTCAGTCTCAAGCAAAAAGTCTTCAAGAATGACCAGTAGAGTGGATTTGGAGGCAAAGAAAGGTTTAGAGAATGAAGAAACTAAATAATTTGCATACGAGTGTTTCCCAGTAGCAGAAAAAAAAGAATCATCATCAACAAACAAAATAATACAGGGGAAAGATCCCTTGCCTCCAATGGAGAGATCACAATGGAGAGGGGGAGCCAGAGAGGCTGGAGAACCAAAACCTCTACCATATAAAACCCCAAGGCTCCTAATGAAAATAGAATATTTCTTAGAGGTAAAGCCAGGGATGGAAAAACCACTCATGGTAGAGATGCCTTCAATGCCATTAGTCAGAAAAGGGTTCGGGGAGAAAAATTTAGGGCTTGACTTTGACGCAACTTAACACTTAAAAAGAATTTTATTCTTATCACTACTAGTAATCAAGAGATCATCAACATATAAGATAATAATAATATGATTTTTTCATATTATACAAACAAATCATTATCAATAAAACAATTTGTAAAATCAAGATCTTGAAAGAAACTATTTAACTAAACATACCAATATCTAGGAGCTTTTTTAAGACCATATAAATATTTTTAAGCTTACACATATGTTGGGCCCCAGAATATTGGATAAGTACAAGAAGGTGCATGGGTGTGCGGGACCTATTTGAAGAAGGGTGCATGGGTTGAAGGAGCAGAACACACGACACCCACATAACCACATTACATTCACTAAGGCCATGAAAGACCCATATAATAATGTAGAGCAAGGTCATGCATCAGAAACTAAACTACATCCTTCATATTACAAGGATAAACATAGACCCATCCCTCTAAATATGACATCACTCCTATATTTCCTCTAATCCCAACCTATAAAATCCTCCATAATATTTTTGCAGAGCTTCACCTCTCTTCCACCACCACTCTCACCCCTTCTACTATCCGAGCATCTATATATATAGATTTTTTCCTTCACTGCCATGCCTTTTGAGGTAACAAATCAGTTGCCAAGTGTCCAAGTGGTCCTCCCATGGAGCATGCCTCCTTTGATCTGAGCTCTCCACTCTTTGCAATGATGTATTTCTGGATCCTTCTATCACATGCATGGAATATTCAATTCTTGATCCTATAGCTGCTAGGCTGGCACCTTATCTAATATGCATGGTAGTTGGGTTACACTTTCCTCATATACTATCTAGAACTTTGGATATGGCTAAGTCCCAAAAACCCATCTTGTCTTACACGCGTGTGCCATGTGTTTTGCTAAACCTTGCTAGAACCCTTCCCTGTACACCTTCAACCCACATACCCTTCTTCAAATAGGTCTTGTGCACCCATGCGCCTTCTTATACTTAGCCAATATTCTAGGGCCCAACATCACCCCACCCTACATTTTTTCTCCATCCTTGGAAACACTTCTCTTTAATGAATAAAGAATGGAAGGATCTAAATAGTGGGAGAAAAAAAGAAGGAATGAAAAATTGAGAGAAATAATGAAAGAATGGGGAAAATAAAAGAGAACCAATTTTTATTTTTGAAGGAGGAGAGGGAAATCCTTCCCTATTTCTGCTTCTATATTTTCCCATGTGTCAACCTCTCTCTACACTTGTTGACAGAGGTCTCTGACTAAGGCGCTTACCTCCTCAAAACTTAATTCCTCCCCTTTGGCACTCATTGTCTCAAAAATACCCTCTAATTTTTTTCCCAAGTCATCAAGCACATCCATCATGTGGGTGATCTGGGGGTATAATTCCTTTAGTCAGCTTTTGATCGAGCCTCGCAAGGTCTCTACAGCTTCTGAATTCTTTAATACCTCAGTTAATATTTTATCTCTTTCTTACATGTTCCCCTTATTCTTTTCTTGAAACTCCTTGAGTTCCATTTCATGAGTGGCGACCAAGATGCTTACCACTCTATCTCTATTAGCGCAGTTGTCATATGTAGCTTCTGCAACTTGCACAGAGGCCTTTACCTCTATAAGGAGTTTAGTATATCGAGTGAAAATCTCAACAATATTCATCTTCTCCTCCTTTTCTTGGTGTGACAGTTCCTCATCTGGAGTCTCTAAGGCAAGTGGCCTCCTTTCCATCGTGAGGATGCAGGTCAAATCCTCCAGACACTACAAGGTTGATTCATATTTTTGCTCAGGTGGTGCTAGGTCAGGATACTTTAAAACAATAACACCTATAATCATTTCAATCTTCTTGTGTAGCTCATGCACCCTTGCTTTCTCCTCTTTTAGTTCACACCCTAACTACATGCTAATAAGCTCTTCTTGTTTTAAGTCCTTTCTCTTCTCAGTGAGATCCTTATTTTCCTTCTCCAATTTCTCCTCTAGGAATCTCACTTTATCATTCCTTCCAAACAGTCTGGCCTCAATCTCAAATGAAAATTTGTTGAGCACGTTGTAGACCTATTTATTTGATAATTGTTGAGCATTCACCAATGGATTAAATCCTTTTATTTCTGGCACCTTCATCAGCACTCGCTGACTTACTTCAAACTCAGTTTCATCCACGTGGGACTCGAATGCCCAAGATATCATCTTTCTGGTTTGGGGATATGAACCTTCTTCATCAAACGAAGACATAGCCAAGAGTTGTTTCATTGGTATGGTGCTTTGGAAGCCCATGCGTAACACCTTGCTTGGATTATTCATGTATCCCATTCATTACCCTTGTGCTACCACTACGTCCTTCCCACCTATTCACGCAAATTTTGGGAAGTTTACCACCAAATTGGGATTCCCACCCATCCTGCCATATTCTTTCCTAAGGCTCTCTTATTCTATTTCCTTCAAAATTTCATCCACACTCCGCTCCAACTCTTGTTCCACCAAATCCTTAACGATTCCCGCATTTTCTCTCTCTATGGATTTTTCCACTTATTCCTTGGTGAGGCTCGGGGTTACCTGATTTTTGGTGCTTACCTCTTCACTCACCCCCTTTCCTTGATCCTCTCCTTCCTCCTCATCATTCTCCTCTTCATATTTCTCCTCCTCCAAGTCATGTACATTATACAATGGATGGTCTTGACCTCCTTCGAGCTCATCATCATCCCTGTCGCCAATGTAGGCCTCTAAGATTTTTTTTTCCTCTAAGTCTACCTCTTTTGACACCTTCTGCTTCATCCTAACTGGTGATTCTAGTATAGGAGATTATTCTTTCTCCTTTTCCTTAATAGGTGACATCTTCCCTATTGATTCTTCATGTGTGAGGGGATCTTCATGCTCTGGTGCCTCTTCTTCTAGGGTCTTCACCTTGACTGGGGACTTCTTTCTATGCACATAAGTGCTAGGATTTGCGAACTACTTCTAGCGCACCCACCGATTGTGTGGTTTGAAAACTTGGTGCCTTCTTCTTCTGTACCTCTTCTCTTTCCCTCTTCTTCAGCGTGACATTTTTCCGACCTATGGGGTCTTCTAGAATGGAGAAATCACTCTTCAGATAGGTTCCTTTCTCAAACTTAGTTATGCATAGATATACCCTTACTGTAGCCCTTTTGGCAATCGTCAATGTTATCGACTTCATCATTTGTACTTTGTGGGAGACATACTTCTCCATGTATGTGTGCTTCTTAGGGTATACGAGATTTTGACGTAGCTCATGGTGGTCTTGGTCCATTTGACTAAGGTCGAACCTTAGTCTTTTAGCCTCCTTAAACTGGTTGACCCCTGCTTGGAATTATTGCATGGTGAAGGAGAAGGGTAGCTTGCACCATGGGATCTTAGTCCCATTTGTCAATGTAAACCTGCCAATGTAGAAATGTTAATAAACTACAAACTCTTCTTCTCCATCCATGAGCGTGGGAAACTACTCTGGGATCCTCCACTATGCCCTGAATGCATCACACTTTTGTTTGTACCATTTCTCTAGGTGCGCCTTGTGAGCAGCCATTATGGTTTCACAAGTGTACTTCTTAAATATTTTTGTAGGTGAGGGATCCTCTTCTGGATACTCCCAAACAAACTTTTCTAGCCCATCTTGTACTCTAATCTCTGAGAAGACAATGGTGAGGAGGACATTTCCAAATAAGATCTTTTCTCCTTCTCGCACGGTACTTATGATCTCATCCACAATAAAGGTGGACAAGTTATAGATGGTCCCTTTTGAGATTTTCTGGTATACATTCAACCATGGCTTGTTCACTTGCATCCATCTTTCTTGATCATTAAGCTTGGTGACAAAGCACATGGCCATCCTCATAACAAGGTCTAGAATTTCTGGGATGTCAAAGTACCGTGAAAACTTTTTGTAGTCATAAGCTGCTACTATTTCCTTGATGGCCTCCTTATCACTCAAATCGTCATCTATGGATTCTCCTTCACAATTCAAGATAGTGAATTTGGATATCAAATGAGGTGTCATGTGCATATTGTAGCTTGCAAAGTAGAAATGGCCTTCATGTACATACGACATCAACCACTGATATATCCACTCAGGCTTGACAAAATAAGGTAACTCATATAGTTGCAATAGCCCTACCTTTTCCAAATTTACCTTTACCTCATCATTATATATTGGCATTCCATTTGGTGTCCTCTTGTTATTTGGATGAACCAGACCCATCACCATTTCTTTCTCTCTAGTTCTCATGCAATGGTTATAATCACTCACAACCATTTGTCTCAAGTGTGATACACACTCGTTTCTTAGCAACACTCCATCTGGGTACTACATTTCTACATACCATTCCTCATTAGAGCTAGCAATGGTAGTGGTTTTTTTTCCTTTTCCCTTTCCCTTCTATTTCTTTGGTGAAACAGTCACCTTATTTGGTGTCATTCTTCTTATCGGTTTAAAATTTAAAATTCCTATCTTTGTTCTACTACTTTGCTCAATTCTAAGGCTTAACACTGTGAATAAATCCTTCTCTTGTCATGCCCTAGCTTCCAAATCCTAACTAGGAAAACCTTCCATAAAATGGTGCACTACAAACTAATTCTCACCAGGCCTTTGTACTCCTTCCACTCTGGTCTACAGATTTACTCTAGTCAGGCACTTAGATTTCTAGGTTTCTTCTTCCTTCGCAAAAATCTCTCTAGATGCCCTAGTTCATAAGAGCACTTCAACTTCGTAATAGCAAGGTAAAATAATGACTTTATCGACCTCATATTTATAGGTTTTTCTCCCCTCTAGCAATAAATGTTATACCACCTACCAATGTACTTAACATTAAATGTGGATTTTTCCACTAGGCCGAATTTAAGTGACCTTCCCCACGCACCTAATCCTGTGTGAAAAACCTTCTTACAACCTTCTGGTGTATAAAAATATAATCTAATTGAAGAATCTTACGTGCACGTCTACAGCACTAAAGGCACTTCTTTTGTCATTTACCTAATTTTTGCCTTTTCCTATCTCATGTTGTTCCTACGCTCTTCATTCTTCGTACGTGGTCTTTGTTACAACATCCTTGACACCATAATTCATTACCCACCATTTCCTCACATGATTTCTCAATCTTACACGATTCCTTCTACTGGGCCAATCAACTTTTTATGACCGGATTATACTTTACTTTGCACTACTCCACCCCATACTAAAATAGATGTGCGGTCCTCTGTGCATACCCAACTTTAGAAAATAATGTGGTTACGAGTGCACAAGTCACAAAATGGAACAAAAATATACAAAAAAGAAACGAGAAATGGAAACAAAAGAAAATACAAAGTAATAAAGGGAAATTCTAAGCTAACTGGAAATACTTCTTTATTTACAAACACCAAGAAGACTTATTTATAGTAGCACTTCAGCCTACTCCCATTGAAATGACCTGGTAATCTCATCCCATCTAGCACTTATAACTAGAAAGCACCTGAATCAAGGATGTATGAGATGATGTAAGGTCCCAACCAATGGAATTTCAACTTCCCAAGATGGCACAGAAACTTGGAATCATATAGCAACACCATCTTCCCAATCTTAAACTACTTGTTTTTGATATGATGATCATGACATGCCTTTTTGTCTTGCTTTTTCTGTCTTTTAACTCCATCTAGCAAGTGATCACTTTTCTTCTAACCACATCAAATCATTAGTCCTATCTTCCAGTGCTTGTCCATTAGCTAATCCTCTTGCATGTGTTATACGCAACAATGGTAGCATGAATTCAACCAGTAAAACAACTTCTCTGCCAAAAACCAATTGAAACTGTGTGGATTTTTTTAACCTCTTATAGGTTGTCTTGTATACCCATATAGCGGGTGATATCTTGTCATCCCAATATTGTCTTCCAACATCACAGATCTTGGTCAACGCGTGAATTAGTATTTTTTCAAATGCCTCAGTAGTTCTATTCACTTGAGGGTGATAAGGGGTAGTATTGTGATGAGCCACCATAAATTATGCTAACAAAATCCTGACCGTTTCATTGAGAAAATATGTACCTCTATCACTTGTTTAGCTTAAAGGAAAACCATACATGTTGATTAGGTTCTCCCATAAAAATCTATTAGTTGTCGTTGTAGTGCAATCCTTAGTAGGCAATACCTCTACCCATCTTGTCAGGTAATCAGTGGAAGTAATGATATACCATGAACCAGTCCTTTGTGCGGATGGTGAAATTGGCCCTACAAAGTCGATTTCCCATTTTTCAAATGGTTCAACATTGGCTATTGGTTGCAAGGGAATTTCATCCCTCTTTCTAGGTTTTCCAAGGTGGTAGCAATGGTCAAAAGCCTTGCAAAACTCAATATAATCCTGCTATATGGTTTCCCACCAAATCCTTGCTAGTGGAATCTTCTGTGCATTAGCATTCCCTACACAGTGTCCTCCTGTAATCCCACCATGCACTTACTCCATAATTTCCACGTGCTCATGTTCTAATACACATTGGCGTAGAACCTCATCACATCCCAACTTATACAGGTCTCCACTAATCAACATGTAGGGTGTGGTGCGTATTGCTAATTTCTTCCTCTCCAAATCCTTCATCCCTTCCAATTACACACTTGTTTTGAGAAACCGCTGCGATGTCTTCCAATTTTGAGGGCATGTGCCATAACCTAAATATTTGTGTGTCTATTATTGTATCCTCAATGCTTTACGCATCCTCCCCTGAGTCAATCCTAGATAAGTGATCAGGTCTAGAATTACTCTTCCCTGGTTTTACTACAACTAAAAACTCAAATTCTTGAAATAACAGGATGTAACCTTCTAGAAATGGATTATTGACTAATTAATTCAATGCCATGTGGTACGTGTAAAATATAAATGGTGTTGCTAATAGATACTACCTGAACTTATGCAACGCATAGATCATAGATAGTTCCTCACACTCAGTAGTTGTGTAATTCTATTATGTTGGTGTCAACTTTCTACTGGAAAATCAACAATCCCCTCACCAGTTTGTGCTAGTACTGCTCCCATGGCTGTCCCTGAGGCATCAACATGCACATGAAAAGGCTTATCCCAAGAAGGAAAATGTAGTATGGGTGTCATGACAAGCCCATCCTTCAAAGTGTCAAACTCTTTTTGTTGTTCCTCTCCCCAATGAAAGGAAATCTTGTGTTTTAGCAATTCCTCTAAGGGTACAGTGATCTTGGCATACCCCTTGATGAATTTCTTGTAGTACCCTGTATGCCCAAGGAATCTGTGCACTGCACTTTGACTAGTAGGCTCCCCTAATCCCACAATAACTACAACTTTGGCAGGATCCACTAGTAAGCCTTCTTTACATATAATATGTCCTAACAGGGTTCCAAATGGAGTAGAAAAGACACATTTCTTAATGTTGAGGGATATCCTCAATTGCCAACATCTCTCAAACATCAGCCTCAAATTGTCACAATGGTCTCTTACCAACCCATATACAGTTTAGTCATCTAGGTAAACTTGAAGAAATTTATGGATGAAGTCCTGAAATGCTTGTACCATGATGTACGAGAACACAACATGCACATTATTCAATCTAAAAGGCATAACCATGTAGGAAAAAATTCCCCATTTAGTGGAAAAAGTTGTCTTTCTCTGGTCTTCCTTTGCAATCCTGACTTGGTGATACCCTGAGAACCCATCTGTGAAAGAGTAGACCTCGTGCCTGGCCACTCCCTCCAGAATTTCTTCAGTAAAGGGGGTTGGGAAAGGATCAATTACACATACTACATTTAGGTCCCTGTAGTCCACACAGATCCTTATTCTTCCATCCTTCTTGATACTAATGACCATTGGGCTTATCCATTACGATTCTTCCACTACTTTAATGGTACAAGATGTTATCATCTTTTCTATTTCTTCCTTGACCCGTACGCACAAATTCATATTCATCTGATAAGGCCTCTTCTAGATTGGGCACGCACCTTCCTTCAATTTGATCTTCATCTCCCCCAAGGAATGGTGGACAATTTTGAGTTCATAGTACCCATGAGGGAACAAATCTTGGAACTTGTGCAACAAATCAATGACCTTTGAAACTTCCTTTTCTGACCAATAGTCCCCAATGATAGCTTCCTTAGGTTTTGTCTCTGTCCCAATGTTAACCTTATTTTTTTTCAATGGCTCATGGTAGGCATGTGCTCACTCATCAACACTATCTATGACTTCACACGTACCTTCAGAATGGTTAACATCCAAACTTTCCATCTCTTCACCATCTACTACATAGACCATTTTTTCTTTTTCTTTTTCCATGCACAAGTTCTCAAGTTGTATTTCATCTTATTTTTCTTCACTGAGGCACATCTCCAAATAAGGCTCACCCAACAAATCCAGTAGCCTATCTTCTACCATAGCACTATCTCCCATTGTAAGGCACTTGATTACTTGTAACACCTTATCCACTGATGGATTTGTACTCCTATACTCGAAAGCTTGAATGAGATCAACTGCCAACTCCTTGCAATTACCTATTTGATGACACATCTCTGAATGAATATACCATGCACATGCACAACCTTGTAAGGTGGAATACAACTTATGCACCCATAACGAAGGTGGTAATGCTTTTGTACTTCCCATCCAGGAATCTTCTCACATGCTTGGACATGAAATGAGGTGGTCTCTTTACCATGGTAATCTTAGATCACAGTGGGCGTGTTGCTCCTGGAGAACCTTACAGAAAATTCAAACCTTACATCACGCCATTCTAAGAGGTTCTACCAATGAGTATCCCACTAGTGTGCTACAGTTCTGAGCAGGTTATAACTAAGAATTCCCCTTCTCTCGTCCTCATTCTTCCATTGAGCCTCCATTTCTTGCAAGAAAATTTCAGGGTATGCTCCTCTAGAGTAACTTGGAAACTTCTTCCCTCCTAGGAACTTGACCGAATGCACCTTCGTTACCCTTGTTACAGATCCTCTCAACTATCACCCAATAAACTCATAAGTCCCATGTGCCCAATTATCACATGCCATGCTAGTGGTATCACTCAAGGACTGAGCATCTTCAAACTAGATAACTCCCTCCATGGGATGAATTATCTCAGGATCTCTGATGGAGTTCACATAGCTTATGTCGATGACTTCCTCTCCTAAAGGCTCAGTATAGGGCACTAAATTCCCATCTGTTAAAGGGATAATCACCCTTTCTTCCTTTTTCTCAAAGCTAATATACCCCTTGTTAAACCATAGGTTGGACATTGTTCTTATAACACCAAGGACACCAAGTAATACTGGGAAATTATCTACCTCGGTGAGTTCCAAGACTTCAAAGTCTATAGTGAACTTGACCCCTTGAATGGTGATAACTACATCCTTCAAGACTCTAATGGGCATTTCCTTTGTCTTTTTTTCCATATATAACACATTCAAAGAGGGTTGTAATGCGGGTCTTCCCATTTGATGCCATGCATCCAAGGTAAGAACATTGACCTTCGCTCCTGTGTCGATGAGGATATTTCTTAGAAGCCACCCATCAACAACTGCATTCAATGTAATCTCCTTATCATAGTCAAGGCTATGAGGAGGAAGGTTTACATGTAAAACCTTCCTTTTGTGCTCTACTCTGACATGTGGTACCTTCTCCCTCAGCCATTCTCCTAGCAAGGGAATAATATTCTCTTACCTTAACATCCTACATACTTCCTTGACTTTATCCAAGTCCCCCTTTGGAGCCTCGACATTCTTCCTTTGCTCCAAATGTTTTGACTACTCCTTTAGACATTGGATCTCCCCTTGTAAACTCTGAATCACATCCTTAGTATCTTGATACACTTCCTTCTGAGGAGTAGGGTATGGATACTTCCCATGTACCACTTCCTCTCTTAAAACTAGTGTCCTTTGTCTCGGCATCTCCTTAGCATGTGTAGCCTCTACTCGCATTGTCACCAATACAAGTTCTAGTCCTTACTCATGCACCATTCTTGGCATCCACTGAGGGCCGGCCTTCTTTATACTTACCATCCCAATGAATTTTTCCTTTCAGTGCTATTGGTTCATATAATAATAAATCTCTCGACACTCTTTGTACTTATGTTTCTTCCTACACCATGAGCATTGCAACAGATCAAGACACTCACGCTTGTAATGCTCTGTAGATCCACAATTATAATAGGTTCCTCATGGGAATTCACTTCGTCCTCTGCCATGGTTACTGCAACCAATAAATCCTCCACAAAAAAATCTTTCACACACTCCTCCATCTACACACCCTTCATAATGATGATGATCATCCTTAGAACTACTTTCAAGACTAGTCTGACATACACTAAGATCGATAGCATCATGAATCTAGTCAATCAGCCTACAATCCTTGGTATCATGGGTTGTAGAGGTACAAATTTTGTAATAGCAACAAACATTCTTGAGGATTATGCATTGTAGTAGAGGACACCTATTTGCATCATGATCCCCATGGAAAATCTCATAGTCTACCACCATGGCGCATACCCACTTCTGAGGGAAACTATCCTTTGCATGCCCTTCCACTTCACAGTCTATACACTAAAGCCCACTACGAACCTCATGTGCTGAGTTTGCAGATAAATTCTCCAACTGCTTGGCCATTGCAGCAATTTGAGCCTCCAGAAAAGGGCTAACACTAGTATCAATGCTCCTAACAGCCTCAGTGCGCAAGGAAAATTCCAAGGCCTCATGTGGGTCTGTGAAAGTCTTATGTGATAGTGCCCTTCTAAATGGTGTTATCAATCCTCCAACAAACCATTGAGCATGTTGAGAAGGGTGAATGTCATAGGATAGTTTTGACAAGAGAGTTTTGAACCGCGCATCATACTCCCGCACACTCTCTGCCATTCCTTGTTGGATCTCCTTCAGAGTGCTGATGCTCTTCTACTTGAATTCAGGGATATGGAATTCTTCTAGGAAGGCACTCTTCAATGTAGTGTAGTCTACCACCATTTGATGGGGGTCATATTTCTGGTACCAACTATGCACGTGCCCTTGCAACGTTGTTGCAAACTGACTTGCCTTCCACTCTAGGGTAGTGATCCCTTTCACGTGCCATAGTAATTCACACTTGTGCACATGCTCTACAACATCCTCAATACCCATGTATTCTGGTAAGTACAAAGACATCTAAAAAAATACTTGTGGAGGTGGTTGCGGCCCTTGTCCTCCTGATCCAGAGCCTTAGTTCCCTTTGATGTTTCCTCCTCCACTAGATCCACTAGATCCACCAGGTCCTATTCCTCCTTGACCCACCAGATCCTCTAGATCCACTAGGTCCACCAGGTCCTCTAGCTCCTACACCACCAGATCCACCTCCTCTAGCCAGAAAATGGCCTGAAGTGGTTGTACCTAGTGTTCCTAATGTCCCACTGAACTGTGTGCCAATGGTTTGTGATATTGTCCCACTTGTAGTTGTGTGTCCCAAGCCACTCCCAGATGTGATACCCAAACCTTGCATATTTTCACCCTATCCAAAAATTCCTTGAAATACCGGAATGGTTTGTACAACCATGGATGTTCTGAATGAGAAATTATATCTCCTAGGTGTAGATTGGTTACTCCCAACAATACCAACTAGGTTAGCAATACTTCTCCCTTGATCTGGAAAACCAAGTGCCAGGGGTTGGTCACCAGGTGGGTTCAGTTTAGATGCACATCTGATGGATCTCCTTTCTCCATGTGAAGAAATCTCATCAGAAGCTGAAGGGGCTTCTCTCCTGCTTTCCAAGATGGGGTAGCATGAACTGCTCAGGTTCCACATCCTTTGCATGAACCTCAACTCCTTCCCACAACGTCTGCCTCCATAGATCCATCACACTTGCAACCTCACATTTTCTAGTCATCTCCCTTTCACAAGATTCACTATACTTGAGTCATATCTCCTCCCTTTCCTTTTCAGCCATAATTTCCACCATCTTCCTCCACCCTAGCTTCCTCACCCAACGCTCAGAGAAGCTTAGCCGGCCATGGGAAATGCCTCTAAACTTAGGGTAATGACCAAGATCTTCATAGCCAAAGGAATAACACGTAAAAATGATCCTCTGGGATCCCTCAGAAACTCAAACTCAACAACTTTTGGGAAAGAATACGTAGAAATGGCATATTCTAGAGTATAACTGGTCAGCACTCCTTTCCACTAGTGATCAACAACACAGGTCCAAATCGGATCTACATCCTGCAGCATCTGGTAATCATCTTGGGTCCATACACTGCGATCTATAGTACCAGCTTAATCTGGATGCATATGTTGAAAGCCATTCATATAGTTCTACTAGAAAACAATAGAAGAATGTCTCATACAACTCATGGTACAGGTTCTCTTCTACCCATCTATGTGCATTGAACTCAGGTCTAGTGTTAAATATTTGAGCAAACTCATCCTCCGTGCTCTTGAACCATGCTTCAACACTTTCCAAGGTTATACGTTCTGTCACTATGCATCACAGAGACCAATGTGTATGCCATTTCTCACAACAACTTTGAAAATAGATCCCGAAAATGGAACCAAGATGTATTCATTTTTACGCCCTTAGAATAATAGTCAAATCCCATGCGCATTATCCTATCACCCTGTGGGCACTAGGCACTCACTCGGGGCACGTACAGGTTCCGAGCCCCTCCTTTATGTGAGTTGTGTAAGGATACCTCATATATGAAATCTACTTAAGTCCAAAAGAATGGAAAATAACCATGTATTCATTTTGAGAACCTAGGATGAGTTCTCATAGCAATGCATTCATTTAGATAGAAAAAGATAAGTATAAAAAAACATATAGAAATGATTCATAACACAAAGGAAATGCACTAGCCTTATGCTCATGAACACATATATTCTTTAGAACATAACCTTATATTCATGTTAACATGTTTAATAACCACATTACATTCATTAAGGCCATGACAACCCCATATAATAATGCAGAGTAAGGTCATGCATCAGAAGCTAAATTATATCCTTCATATTACAAGGATAAACATTGACCCATCCCTCTAAATATCCCATCACTCTTATATTTCCTCTAATCCCAACCCATAGAATCCTCCATAATATTTCTACAGAGCTTTTCCTCTCTTCCACCACCACTACCACTCTTCTTCTACTACCAAGCATCTCCATATATATATTTTTTCTTCACTACCAGGCCTTCTGAGGTAAGAGATCAGTTGCCAAGTGTCTAAGTGGTCCTCCCATGGAGCATGCCTCCTTTGATATGAGCTCTCCACTCTTTGCAATGATGTCTTTCTAGATCCTTCCATCACATGCATGGAATATTTCATTCTTAATCCTACAGCTATCAGGTTGGCACCTTATCCACTCCACATGCTAGATAGGTCACACTTTCCTCGTGTGCTATCTAGGACTCAGAATATGGCTAAGTCCCAAAACCCACCTTGTCTTACATGTGCAAGCCGTGTTTTCTTCTAAACCCTGCTAGAACACTACCCTGTCATACACTCCTTTAACCCACACACCCTTCTTCAATTAGGTCTCATGCACCCATGCGCCTTCTTGTACTTAGCCAAATATTATGGGGCCCAACAGCACATATAATGTCCTTAGTATTGTCATTCAAATGGATCTAGGTTTCATTGCATGGAAAAGGGTTTCATGGTGTTGTCATGTGTCTCCATTTAAAAAGGTTTCATTTAGTGTCACATCCATTTGGTGAAGGTCTCCCATTGGTAGTGTTGAGAAGTTTGAGCTAGAAGAATTCTAGGAGGTCCTCAGTGCTATGGAAACTAGTGAAAAGGTTGAGTCAACATAATATAAAGCAATTCTCAAAGTAAACCCTCTGGTTTCTTATCTTGTCATGAGATTTCACAAATGGTTACCAGACGGCATGTTATAGATGTATATGATTCTACATGAGATCAGTAAGGTCAATTCATGGGTTTTCAATGTTGAGTCTTGGTCAGAGGTACTACTTCCCTAGTTTTATGGAGCATGTAGAGAATGGTAAGGAGGTATGATGAAATGATATCCACCTTTAATCTATACTAAAATCATGGTCAATAGTATTGAGATTCATAGTGTACATGACAGTGTTGATAAGGTGTGTTTCAAGTCATAACTTAGAGGTTTGATAGTGTTACAGGGTCCTTGGGAAGCAAACAATGAGAAACATGCAAATTTTAAGCTCACTTAGGTAAATCTAGATCTGGGTGGAGAGTATTTAGAAGACTCCCCCTTGGATATGTGCATCCAATATATTAGAAGTGATAGGATGTTTTCAAGCCTGCTTCATGAAATCAAGTTTCCAGGTCATTGTCTGAAGAAGGATTATGCAAATTGAATAGTCTCAGACTTTGGCAAACATTGAGGTATTTCAAGAGATGAAGTTTTTACAAGTAAAAGTGGACCTTCTGATGCTCGTTGTGAGTTTTGTAATTTGCATGGGGACCTGATATATTTGGAATAACTTATTAGGTCATTTATGTGCAATGTTTCATACCAAAAATAAATGAAGAGTAGTTTGAACCATCAGGGTTTTGTCTTGAACGATTGTTAACAATGATAAAGTGGTTTGAAACCCTAGGACTAAACCGAATAGCTAAGAGCAACTTGGAGAAGATATCAGGTATATTAAGTTTGGTCCAAACTTCATGAGGTTTATTTTAATGAAAATATTTATGATTGAACTATGTTGATGATAGGATTCAACAATGTCCATGGCTTTCTAGCCCAATGGTAAGACTTAGGTGCTTTGTGATAGCATCATGCATGGTACCCACCTAAAAATTCTTGTTTATGAAGATCTTCAGTTTATAGCAAAGTTCTCCAAAGAAGGTGATGAATAAATTGAAATTTTTTTAATTCCTGGATTTTTAATATACTTACATAATAATTTCATATCATGGTTGAGCTTATAAATTACAAAGTGTGCCCTATTTGTGAAGACTAATCAAAGGGCAATTTCAGGAAGTTTGCAGAGATGGTCTTTGTTGAAGGCCTTCAAGTTAGAGTTGGAAGGAGTTACGATATGTTATGGAAATATTATTTAGAGATATTTCCAATGGTATAATTTATGTCTTATGATTATGAGATTTTATGGTTCATCCAGGTCAATTTATGAGGAAGCATATTGTTGATTTTCCATGACATGATTGCTCAAGCTGAAAGAATGAAGTGAATGAAACTCATGAAGTGTGGGATAATGGTTCAACATGATGCTTACCATGTAAGAAACTTGGACAAGATCCACAGTCTAGTGATGAACTTAGGGATTCCTATTGAATACATGGTTGAGGTCTTGGATATTTGAAACAAAATGGTACAAGTTCACATGCCCAAGCCTTTGATGCCATAATTGCAACAATGGTTACTAGGCAACATTATTTGGTGAAGAGGACAAGATTCAACAAAAAATGGTTTGAACATATACAAATGTTTAATGAGCTCTAAAAACCAATAATGGATAATGTTACCAAACTCATCCCATGGATTCCATATAGTCTTTTACATAACCCATATTTTAAGTTGATTTGGAGTGTGCTTTATGCCCAAAGCTTAAGATAGGTTTTGCTTTAAGTTAGGAACAACATCTTTGGTGAAGGATATGAGTTCCATTTTCTGGCTTGACATTATGACATTATTTGATTGGTCCAATGATATAATTTGTGACCATGGATGATATATTTTTATGTTATATCTACATGTATTATGAATAATTTGGGACTTGAATAATCATGGTTTTGGTATTAGTGCTTAGTTACACTCACTATCTAGTGATGGGGTTTGAGCTTGTCATTAGAGGATGCAAGTTGCAGTGGTTTTGGGCATGGCCGTACCTATATGGGTCATACTGTGAACATTGATAATGATTTTTTATTGGAATCGTTATTATGATGTATTGTTCCAAACTAAAGGTTAAGGACTGACCTCCTTCATCTATGAACTTGAGATGAAATGTAATACAAATTGCAAGGGTTTGATGTTCAAATTTGAACACAGTCTTGGTACATGTACCATCAAACTTAACCTTGAAATTCTTATTATTCTTTAAAGAATTTTTAGAATTATTTTTTAACATAGATTTAAAGTTTGATTATTAATTAATATTGTTGTTATTCTTATTATTAAAAGATTTCTGAATTTGGGAGAACAATGGCTGAGAGGAATTCTCTTTTGAGTAAAAGTTCTATCCATTAGATCTTTCTTCTTGAACTGAGTAGAGAAGACAAAGTAATCAGAAATCATGTAAATCAAATTCATTTTGATACTTAGAATTCAAAATAGAAATGTAATTTCTAAATTTCTCATGTATGTTAATCTGAATAATAAAATATAAAAAATTATATTAAAATAATTTGCAATTATAGCCATCTAATTGAATCTTAATGTTCTTAATCTTAGCTAGATAATTATTTATCTTTTCATCTCCTCTCATTGGAGTTATAAATAGTCCCATGATTAATTTTATGGTCTTAGAAAGACATTTTCCATGTCATATATAGTTTTAAATTGATTTCATCCATCAGTTGGAGACTTTATGTGTCCTATGTGCAATAAGAATTCATTGTTGATACTTTACAACAGGAATGACATGGCCTCTTGGGGTTTTTGGGAGAATATACTCAAGCTTTCAGGGTTATCTTGTCTCCCGGTTGGTCTCTTTTCAACACCAATGACTAAATCACATATCTGTTCTTGCCATAAAGATGAATTTTATCATAACTCTCCAAATACTATAGTTAGAACCATTTAGCAACTAAAATTTATCCTTGGAAAGATTAGAAAAATTTAGCTGGTCATTTTTAGAAAAACTTAGCAAATATTGAAAAATAGAGTGTTATGTGGGACTTAACAATTAGTATACTTTAATAAAACAAACATTCAATCTAAGGTATGAAAACCAAGAAGATACAGGCCGCGAGAGGTCATTACAAGGTATGAAAGTTTAGAATATGTAAACAATTCCCAAACCGCAATACAAGGGAATAGATGTATTATTCTGCAAGTTTCTTGAAGTTTTAGTGTTCATAACCCATAATAGTAAAAGTCTCATAAATAAGGAATTCTTACATTGAACAAGAAAACTCTATGAAATAATTGAGGCAACAGGTCATGGAGCAAAGGAATTCCTGATGAGCACATAGAAAAGATCATTAGTATAAAAAGGGGACTAGTTATACTATGGATTTGAATAAAAAGCTAAACCACTTAACAAGGATATGAATTTTCTTGCCTAAGGAGAAGTCGCAAAGCACAAAACACAAGCCATCGAAGAGTTGTAATCCGAAACATAAATAGTTATAGCTTCTAATTTTAGAAGCCACAGAACAAAGAAACAGTGTTCCTCACAGGTTTTTGTCGCCAATATACAGTTCTACGTGAATGGGAAAATCCTTGGAGCAAAGACAATAACTCCACAGAACAAATAATCTTGTGGGACAAGGAAAAAATAATTCATAGAACACTTGATTCCACAGAACAAACAAGAGGACTACAGAGTTTTGGGTTCATGGGAAGTCCACGACATAAAGGGACAAGAGGTCCTACAGGACATAGAACAAATAACCAAGTCTCGTAGAGGGAAAAAATTTCATGGAACAATGGAGATATACATAACAATGGAAGTCAATTAAAGACCATAAGGCAATAGGTTCGTGCAACACTACAGAAATATGTGGCACTAGGGAAAAATTTGCACAAAACGTAAAAAAATTGCGCAAGACAAAAAATGATGCACAACACTGCAAAAAGTCATGGAATATTTGAATAAGCCTCGAAACACACAAATAGGATGTGCAAGTTAAAAAAAATCATACAAGACTAAAAATCCACACAACACTAAAAAATTCATGCAACACTATATAAAGCCGCAGAACATGCAAATAAGTTTTGAAACACACAAATAGGTTGCGCAAGTCAAAAATAATGTTGCAAAAGACTATGAAAATCCACATAATACTAAAAACAACACACAACACCTTGAAAATCCATGGAAGTCACAAAAAAGCCACCACAGTCTGTAGAAATCTGTGAATGACTAAGGAAGGTTATGGAGCTAAGAAACAACCCATGAAGTAAGATGGAAAGCCACAAAGTTATAATATGATTTAATAACATAGATCTAAGTATGCATAATCAATTGAAACCTAAGGTTTAATCATTCACACAAATATAAAGCACCCAAGAACTCCGCATTCATCTTAAATTGTAAGAATTAGGATTTTTACACCTTATAGGACTGAAAAAGCCACAGATCACTGGAATAAAAATCCATAGACCTTGAAACTTTCAAAAATCTTCAAATCTACAGGTTTCCTTGCTCCTGCAAAAGCATAAATGCAAGCTCTGATTCCATGTTAGGAAAATACAAGGATATATAATGCACAGATTTATAGATCCACCAAAATAACTTATCAAGGATTGTATCTTATGTTTGAATAGTAATAAAAGATAGATCTCAATACATAATACAGTAGATAACAGATTAAGTACATAAACATGAAATAAAATGAGTGCATGACATAAGATATAAGTGGGAAAACCATAAGGTAAAAAACCCACTGAAAATCACTTATCTTTATTGAGAAAACTATGTTTCGCCCAGCGCTCCCTCTATTTACATGAATGCGCAATAGTTACACCTTCATGGAAGAATTATAAACTATCAAATATACTTACTCATGGATCCTCAACCATTCCCCTCATGTAATAACAAAACATCTCTTATAAATAGTTCACATGCTTTTTATTCTATATGGTACTCATTGTAACCAATCTCAAAGAGATCGCCTTGATTTATATCAAGGAGGGTGGTATAGATTCCACTCTTATAATTTAATTTTAAAACATAAGCCAACCCGATATGGGATCTTCTTGTTATAAGCCAAAATCCACTATTTTTTGGCGGGTTTTTAATTAAGTAGTTTCCTACTTTATATTACAACCCTAACAAGAAAAAAGGATCATGTGCATAATGGAGGAAGAATATTATTTTGGAGGGAAAGAAAAGGATGGAATTAAAGGGTGGGTGGGAGATGATACACTCTAATATTTTGAATTCATATTGTAAAATAATTAGTTTGTGTTACAAAAGAAATTCTGGTTTAGTTTAGCTACACATATTTAGATTTGGTTGGACTGGGGAAGACCTTTTTTGCTATTGAATACATATTTTGTTGCGGAAGACTTGTCTATTTGGTCTTCCTATGGTTTAGGAAACTTTTTGCTAATTGTTCATAGCAAGTTGGGTTGTTTTGTTTCCTTTGTTGTAACAACGTAATAGTAATGAATATCTTCATGGTGATTAATGAAAGAGTGAGGGACCCACTAACCCTTTGTTTACCAATTATAAAAATTAATCCCCCATGGCAATAAATCAAACAAAAGCAAGTTTGTAAAATATTATATTCGTAAATAATTTCTTCTTAGATTGTTTACCTTATCTATTCTAGTTTGAACATATGCTAAAGTATTTTGGATGGTTGTAAAACTACAACAAAGCCCATGAAAATCATTCATAGTGAAACATTGTTATAAATCTTGGAATTCGTGTTTGTCCTACCCTCTTTCCTTTTTTTATTTTATTTTTTATTTGGTCCCATTTTTAAGAAATGATATTCATTAAATATGTATACAAGTTAATTGATGTGATGCAATCATCTAAGCCAGTTGGGAAAATGTAGATGTTTATTTATATCATGGTACATTTTATTGTTTTATAGAGTTTTTTTCAATATACTATTGTAACTTGGTTCACCCTTTGGTGATCTAAAACTTGAGTTCACCCTTTGGTGATCCTAAAATGAGAGGGATAATAACCCATTCATTCATATGGTGTTTGGTTTGTGTTCACTAACTTTTATGAGCATAAAACTCTCTTCAACAGGCTATTTAATGAAGGGATTTTAACAATCTTAAAAAATATAAGCTAATAAATGACATGAGGAGGTATGAGATCCCTATAATATTAATCTAAGACATGATCAATCGCAAAGTACTTCCTACCATCATTGTTAGTGGTAAATATCCCCACGCTTCCTTTAATAGATATGTTCAAAATGGAATTATTGATATGATCACATATGTGGTTGGTGAGCGATTCCTTTGGAGGATTTATATAATCATGTTCCTTTAGAGGAGGAGATGTTTTGTACTCTTGATGCCTAGAAGACAAATCCCTACATCATGTAAGATATTTGGATGTGTTATAGCCTCTCAGTATCTCTTGATAAGTACGAGCATAATCATCAATATTCCCTTGGTCTTTACGGTCTTGATGATACTTTTAAATATAAGTGGAAACTTGAATCATTTGGATATAATAGAGAGGATTAAGACCTATATAATAATGGTTTTGACTTAAGTAAAGTGTTTTCTAGGAGGTGAAGTTTTAATCTATAGGAGAGGGAAAAAAATCCATGTGATATTTCATCTACACAAATCTTCTTCAATCCATGTTCTTAAATTTGGTGGCCTTCAACACTTTGCACAAATCCACACTATGTCACATACCAATCTATAAAAAACCGACCAATATAGACTCAACTTCTTGTTTTTGTAGCATCAAACTTCCGCCCCATGATCTAACACATAGGAATATATCTCTCAATAATGTCCAACTTGACTGGGGCACCCTGAGTTTCTACACAGAAATGAACCCGACTATAAAATTATATCTAAGAATCTAACCTTACTGCCACATGGAACATTCACACCATATCTCTCCATGTGATATCATGTTTCTAGGGATTGCACCTTGTCAACATACTCTCTGGAACCGTGCACATATTTATTTTAAACCAAAGCATCTTTAAGAAGTAAAATTATCTTTTTTCACAAAATTGTAACCATTTTAATAACTATATTCTATTTGTAAGTATTAAAATTCCTAGATTTATTCCCAATATTGACAATAAAAAAGAAATTAAAAAATTGTAAATTGTGAAATGTTGCATTCTAATATAGAATAACCAACATTAATTAGGAATTTTTTCATCACTTTCTAATGCACAATCAATTTTTATTTTAGATAATTTTATACTAGCTGTACACATGACTGTGACCATACGATTCTCATTTCCAATTGAATCATAAACTATTTATTACCGATCTATTCTATGTTTTTTTAAGTATTGGATACTTATCGTATACTTCATATACTTGGTATTCCTACCCTATTCTAGGTACTGAGTGATCTGTTTAAAGAACCTATCTAAATATTTGTTACCATTATTCATCTGACATCATGTCACTTTAAACTAGGTGACATATGACAACACAACTAGCAGCTTGTGATACTTTGGCCAAATATTTTCAACATATTTTTTATATCACAATTCCTAGCAACATACTCGTCGTTATGGAATACGTCATTCACCTCACTCCTCTGTTATCTAGAATGGTCTTTACTGACTACCATCATTTCCACTTGTCCAAGGTTTAACCCTAGCTCTGGTTAGAAACATAATTTATTATAGGAAGACGCTCACAATGTCTTAGGGTATATGGGCATACTCAGTTGACCTAAGTCAACCGGATGTGCCAAGGTACCCTGAGCCATTGAAAGCTACCACCTATCCTAAACATGCCACTAACTTGACCTAGAGAGAAACTAAGTTCAATTCCTTATTTGTGTGTAGATCTAGATGATCAATGCAGAAGGGTGTTGCCACATGTCAATTGCAAATGCGGTATCCTCAAGAAGACCCTTGTCTTCTCAAAGGTACAGTCTTGCAGTTGGCGTGTGCCAACATCCTACAGAAACTGCCTCATTAAGATGTACATACCCCAAGGAGGTTATTAATATTTAATTAATTTGGATTATAAAATAGATTACAACATCCATGCTAAACCCTAATCCAACACTCCTTAAGTTCTTGTTCTAAATTTGATTCATTTAGTCATTAAAGAAATTCCTTAACTCATGATTGCTTTTAATGTTCATGTTTACTTAGTTTAACGAATCAGTTAACCAAAATAGGACAGCAATATCATAAGTTCCATTAAATGTAACTTAACCATTCAGGGAGGTTTATCAACCCCATAGGCCAACTAAAGTAGACTTCATACAAAATGAAGTCTGATGATTTACAATCATATCTCCAATCCTTTTTGGTTTACATTCATTTAAGAGAGGAAGAGTCTTCCTCTAAATGATTAAGTGTCAGGGTTTATCCTTCACAATATCTATAGTTCATACTGCATGTTCATTACACATCACATTACTATGTTAAATTATTTAGATAATAAACATCATCTTATGCAACTTTACAAGCTGCATCATTATAGGGAAATTGAACTAAATCCCTTTATCCATCTTATCAAAGGATAACCAAATAAACATATAAATAATACAAAGAATATCAACAAGATAGAACTTCCATCTCCTTTATAAAAGTACGAGATAATTTACACAACCAATGCAAGTAAATCTCAACTCATAATTCATCATTATAAACTTATATATTTACAAGACTATGCACTTTAGGCGTACTGCATAACAACAACCTTCATTCTAAAAAGTATACAACTTTTCTTTTTCAATACAACTAAAGAATGAATCAGAATTCTTTACAAAGAATCAGACTTATATCAGCCAATGCATCATATAAGTTTTTGCCTTCTTTTATCACTTACGATGTCCATCTACAAAAATTTCTAGCATGAGTCAGTTCAATGAACTAAGCATGATAAGCACTAAGCATTAAAATGAAGTGCATTCCACTAATTGTTTCATTAAAACAACTCTGCTTTAATGATACAATTAATATATCATACAGTAACATAAGTGATACCAACCAGAAAATAAGTAAAATAATAAATCTAGATCCACTTTTAAGAGAAGAGTAGAATATAATCCACAACATCTGTCTTAAAACTTAAAGTTTAATTGATCCTATCAATTACCTTTAAACAAACAATAGATCTTACCATCCCATTATATCACAATTCTATCCTAATAGAATACAAAATTTATCTTTTCTATAAGACAAAAGAAGTGTTTACAGCATGGTTCATTTTAGGATGATTCATCTAAATACTACGCAAAGAATAAGAAGAACCATTACATACCATACCCAAACTCAAAACATCTGAAAAATAGATCAGGTTCATAACATGAATTAACTATTTCCTTTCAGGGATAACAATCTTATAAATTCAACATTTAAGATATACATCTAAACAGAATTCCATATCAATCCAAGAAGGTAAAGAGAATCAAATCAGTCTAACTACAAATTTAATTCTACTTCTACATGTTATAAGTTATCATTCAAAGATCTGAAACCAACGTTCACAAATCAAAGTAGTCCCATAAAGAAGTTAATCTCTACTTGAGTTCACCCAAAAAGATAGAGTACAAGAGACAAAACCTACTCCTATCCATCCAAATAAAGGAAGGCTTAGTCAACAACAGTGGATCAAACAAGTATGCATTCACTTATCAGCGGAACTGACTTTGCTACTATATTTCTACATCATTACAACAAATGATTTGAATAAAGTAGACCAACAAACCATAAAGAAATCACCATCTCATAAGAGAATCAAGTGCAAAGGAGTTCAATAAATGAACTTATCCAAATGACAGAGAAAAGGGATCTCTATTAGGAAAGGTCCATATAATTAATCATTTCATTAAACTTAACAAATGAATTTCCTATTTCAAATCAAATCAAAATCAAAAAACATATTACAGTCCCAAAAACAGTATATTGATCCGAAGAGAGTATATTTACTTTATCTTTAAAAGACCCAAGAACTCATTCACTGTATCCAACAAGAATAGAATCCTGAAACAATAAGCTAACAAGTTCAAAAGTATCCAAAAACTCATGGACTGAAGTCTCTTTAAAATGCTTCAACAACTTAGTACGAAGAGTAAGTAGTTTGTGAATCAAAAAGAACTATACACAAAACAATTGAACGGGGAAATAATCCTTCCCTTATAAGTTCAGTGTATAAGGGTAATAACACAACCTTCCAATGAGACCCAAAACTTATTTTAAAGGATCTAAAAAGAGAGCAAGAAACCCAAAGAATGTTTAATCCAAAAGATGTCCCATTCTTACCTCCAATGCAACTAAAACATAAATCTGAAACAAGACTTTCACAACCTCAAAATTGCGACAGAGGAGACTTAGTTTCAAACAAAACAGTCAACCCAGAATGCGGGTTTCCTCAAATAGAGTGGAAAATAATACCCCCAAATTTTACACCATTACCATCTCAGAGAAGACGATACAGTATTAAAAACAGAAATATCACATTCATTTAAACAAGACGTTCCCAATTCAAGATCTCGAAGGGATTACCAAACTATCTCCCATTTTTCTTGTGAGTAAGTTGTTCCATAAAAGAGTTATAAGCTTTAAACTTTTAATACAAGGAAAACCCAACACTAAAATACCATAACAAAATTGAATTCATTGATTCAATTAAAAGTTCTTAACACTCAAGTACCAAATATGATTACAGTGTCAAACACGAGCTTCTCACAAAAGTTTATAACTTCACAAGTAATGAAATATGAGTACAGTGTCAAATACAAACTTCAAGCAATAGTTCAGAGTTACACAAGTTTCCAAACACCGGTTCAGAAAAACACGAAGCTCCAACACAAGTTTATATCGAAACACGAAGCCCTAATACAAGATCAAATAGAACTCAAGGTTCCCATAAAGTTCAGAACCTATATTGCAATGAAGTCTTGTTCAAAACACAACAACCTTGAATGCAAGTTCCAGAATGAAAATTAGAGCTATAAAAAAAACAATTTTCACATACAAGATTCACATGCATGACATCACTAAACTTGCACAGAGAAAGAGAGTTTCCAAAACAACATTATTTAAGCCATGGATTCATATCCAAAAATCACAAAGATTCCTAAAAGCATGCAAGTAATCAACCAGAAAAATCATGAAAATATTAATAAGCATAAGAGCAAAGTTATTCTAAAGAATCATTTAGAAGAAATCATGAAATATTAATGGGTAGAGCCTATCATGCCTGATAGTGCTTCTACCAAATCGAAGGAGACTTCCAGATAAGCTTCCAACTCTTTTTCTCCTCCACGAAAGATCAACAATCAAACATATTTTCTTCCTATGCCTCATATACTTTCCTTCAATCAAAAATACACCATAGAAACCAAAAATAGATTTAAAGTGAAGGTCGAACTACTGATTTGAAGAACCAGATAGCTCTATGCAGAGAAAAATCCGCAATGCATGCAAAACCAAACAACCTCTCACAAACCTGCCTTCCAAGTTTCCAAGATAGTTTACACACAAAAACCAAGGTTCATTAATGCCATTAATTCTAAATTTCCTACTTATCTTTCCTTTCCACCACCTCCTAAAACTGACAAATACCAATTACATCCAAACATGCAATTTTATTTTTAGTGGAGCTTCCACGTATGCCTCCACTAAAGTCAACTAGCCCCTGCCAAAACTGGTAGTACCATCGTCCATTAAACCCTATCAACTCACTTAAATTCCATTGGAGCTGTCGCCTTAGAGACATGTGACCCTTAGATTCCCTTTCAATATTTTTAGGATGGATCCCATAAAACTTAGGTTAGTCTAGCAATAAC
Source organism: Taxus chinensis (assembly GCA_019776745.2). NCBI lineage: Eukaryota > Viridiplantae > Streptophyta > Pinopsida > Cupressales > Taxaceae > Taxus > Taxus chinensis. Next base: position 387,913,133 of record CM034156.1, read on the forward strand.
CACCTTAGGTCTTAAAACATTGCCAATAGTAATTCCCACCTTGGGTTAGATTAAATTCATAACCATTTACTATTAGGTATTAGTTAAAATAGCCTAGCATTACTTTAGTAATATCTCCAATATTCATTTATCACAAATCTTAGGTTAGGACACCAACCCAACAAAATAGAATAAGAGGCTTAGATTAGAATGCAATCCAAATAAGTAGACGTAGCTAGAACATAGGTGTTCTTACCTAGCTTAGGATACTGTTAGGATAATCTATTGGTTTTTAGACTCCAAATTCATCCTTTGTCATAAAATAAATTGAATTTTGTTTACGTCCATTATGTTCTTCCATGATCAATCCCCAAAGACCCGAACACAAACATACAGCTGAATGAAAACACGTTCACATAATACCAAAGAATTTGTAACATACAAAGTTCCATCTGCTATGTCCCTCAAACTATTGGATGTCAATTTACTATTCAATCTATGAAGAAGATTTAAAACATTCCTTGGATCACTGAAATTGATCCAAGGATGAGTCAGAAATAGGAATAAGTCTGCAACTCTTAAAGCTAGATTTCAGCTTACCTTTCCAAAGTGAAAATAAATTCTTGAAAGCCATACTATTTTAGTCTAATGATTTTAAGAACAAAAAGCTTTTTCCATATCAAGCATGATCTTCGGCAGTCAAAATAACACACCTTTATCAAGAAAATCATATGTCAATGCTTCAAATGCAAAGGAGGAATATAATAATTGTCAAGGGTGTTATAAATATGACCCTTTTTGATGTAATATGGATAATTTAAACCATTATAATCAATATATGAGGCTATGTTCCTAATATATATGTTTAAGAACCAAACCCTAGTATGTTTTCATGTTGTTTATGGTTCAGATCTGATTCTATTATATCGTTGTGATGTTTATGTCTATCTCATGGTGCATTTGTGCTTAGAACTAGTTCCAATACCTCTATATTATATTAAATGCATGTTTCTGTTCAGCAAAGCATTCCTTCATTAATAACGAATCATTCTTACAAGGCTTACATAAAAGAGAGGCTCGACATCCGTGCACACCTCAGGTGAGCGCCCAACTTATGTTGGGTGATAGGTCGATGTGCTTGGGGTTAAAAGGGATTTTAAAGGGTAAAAGGTAAATGAGACTACATTTTGGTTCAATTGATGTGACCTCTTGTAGACACCAAAATTGGGTCACACTCCCCTTGGTCCCTCAACAAATAAACACCTTGAACACATCCACCTAGCCATGGTCCCCTTCACCCCCACTATAATATTAATTTAATTAATTATCCTCACCATATTTGTTATTTAAATATCCTAATTGGGATAATGCCCACATATCCACCTCACCCTAAGACCTATTCTTAGTAAGTTGCCATAACTAACTAAGACCTACCCAAACCCTAAAAATCAATGCCTACATTCCCTCTAACCACATTCTCATCCGTTAGAAGGAAGCTTCCATGCTAATCCACAGAGTAAATGAAATGAGATCCCAGAAAATCAAGGGGATCTGCCTATTTTAGTAAACCTAGGAAATCTCACCCTAAGCAATGTTGATTACCCTAAACTATTGCCAATTAAGTCGGAACCACCATCGGTTACCATTTAACCCCCAAAACAACCTTATTTCAAAGTTAGCACATTTTCTGAGAGGTTGAGACATCTTTTGAGAACAAGGGACGAAACTAGAGCTGCATGCAAGTAGAACCAACATCTGTACACACATCAGAACATCCATAGCCAGCAACTAAAGCAACCACAGAGCCATTTACCTTCATGGGAGCATCCAGGGAAGTGCCAACACGACATTGAGTTCCTTCCATTTGATCACCCACCATTGCCAACCCGACATCAAGCTCATATAAACAGTAAGTTTTGTTAACATGCATTGGTCCCTTATCATTTTAGCATATCCTTTCACTTCTGTTGTTAATTTCTATTCTCATTTCCATTCCCCACCATTTTATCTCCATGCAAACTTGACCATCTCTTTATCCACACCCTTGAACTACCCATATCCAGACTTTCACCATTCCTGTGCATATCCAAGACCTACACAAACCTTGTCATTGCCCTTTCATTCTCATCTAGCACCAAATCTATCACCTTGCCAAGTTTTATTGAATTTCCTGTACCCTAACCATACCAACGCCGGTTACCCACAACCACCGCTGGTTAGCCTAAACTGACACCGGTCATACAAGACTGATGCCGGTCTCTGTGTATTTTACTGGAAACCAAGAACAAAGCTTCTAAACCTCCATTAAATACCCAAAACAAACCAAAACCTTACCCTGACCAATACCAATATCCTGAAAGAGACCTTGACCTTCAGATTCAGTCATAGCTTAGCCTGTTGTGAATGAATTTTCTTATTGTAGATAAATGAGATACCTAAATCATTTTAACTATAGTAGGATTTCCTTTATTGTTAGCATTAAGTTGTTTTAAACAGTGGATTGATAGCCATCTAGGAAGTATCACACTTCCCAGATCTAGCACACGCTAGGTCAGTCCACTGCATATATTGTTTAACTTTTATTTGGTGGTATTGTTTTCTATTTTAGGTAGTTCCTCCAAGAAAAAAGGAAGCTCTCATGATTAGCTGTGGATTTAGAAGTCATACGTGTGCAACAACCTACAACCAACATCTCAACAGGTATTCCTCCTAGCCCTTTACCCTTATCTGTTTCGTCAACATTCAAAGAAACGCATCTAGAATTAGGTGAAACATTTTGGCATGCCCAGTGGGACCCATTTGGGGTTCTTTGCATTCTTTCATTTCTAGGTGAAAATGTTGTATGTTTGTTTCTTTTCTAAAAATTTCTTACATTAAAATTTCTCCCCTGGAACCTTCTTCTCTTCTATTGTCTAAAAGTAATCTTATTTTGGTGCTTAAAATGAACATTTCTTCCCTTTCATTAGTATCACATTAGTGAAAGAGCATCCCTTCTCCTGTTCATCTATTTGTGGCATCGAATTCTACATTTTGATTTGGGTTTAAAAATCATTTCATTTCATTCTACTTTTCTACATTAGCTCACATTAATTGAGGGAAACCTATATGCTGGAAGTCATTCCTAGCTGATGGTTGACAAACGAATCATAGAAAAGCACTTCCTTTCTTTTTCTCTCTCTGAGTCTTACCCAAACATCACAAATTTAAAATATATACACATTCTTAAACAACATCTCACCCGGAAGAAGTTGTAGGTGATCACATGATCATGACACAGTGGGCACCCCGCTGGTTATCTCTATCCAGTACCCCATCAGAGGATGGCCCACCCCTACCATAACATACTTGAAACCTCTCCTTATAGATCTCCTTCTTCGTAGGAAGCCATCCTCACCAAAAAAATCTATTTTACAGTTCATGAGTCAGTCCTTAAATAACATAAGCTAAACAAACATAATAGGAAAAGCACTCTTAGGATCATATTTTTCTTAGTGTTTTTGCTTGGCTTGTGTTTTGAGGTGAGAGGTCACATTCTTCATTTTTCTTATTTCCCCTTGCACGCTCCTCATCATAGTTGGTGTATTCTAGCTTCATCTGAGCGTTCCTGGACCTTATTCTCATCATTCTCATAATTATGGGTTTGATTCCACATTTAGTTTTAACTCACAACCACATTTTCCTCATTGCTGTTTCAATTTCACAGTAACCGGTGTCGGTCTAGGGACCATCGTCGGTTACCCTTGACCATCATTGGTTTTACCCAACCGGCATCGGTTCACTGTTCTTTTGGTTAACCTACCCAAAAGGACACCTATTCCACTTCTTTAGTTGTTTAGAGTCTTTATCACTCTTATCATATCCATTGACCTGGTAAGTCCCATCAACATTTTTCATACCTAGAAAATTTGGCCTTATACCTTGTTTTTGACCAACTGTCCACTTTCCACAGTGACCGGCAGTGGTTACCTATGACCGGTGTCAGTTTAACCTAACCGGCATCGGTTAGCCTGTGTCATTTTACAGCTGACATTTTAACCCCAATTCACCTACCACCACCTATTTATCCTATCTGTGTTGTATTTATGTGTCATTTACAGAAAGTAGTCTTACCATGTTAGTACCTGTTCACATGGTACTGAAGCGTTGACAAGCAAGTGCCCTCGTATTCCATGCCAGTTGTCAACCACTCCCACCTAGCCCTTCACCACCTTCCATTTTATCACCAGCCATGGAACCTATCCAACCTATCTCTATCACTACCAGAGATGAGGAGTTCACACGACTCCTTGACCAAAATCCTGTCACCTTGTAGTTTTACCTTTCCCACTCATCCACTCGAGATGCCTCGGGTCAGTTGATATACAACATGCCCGTATCTATCCCCCCAACTCTCGTTCCCACTCCTGCATTAGCCCCATCTGGCTCCCATTTGCCCACATCTACCTTACCCCTAGTCATTTCACAGCTAGGCCCTATACCCACTATGACTGTCACATCTACTACATCCATTACACCCACCACATCCACTATACCTTCGCCAACCACCCAGAACACAACCTCATCCACACCTATTGTCTCGCATATACCTGTAGCTACACTACCACCCCCGGTGTCGGTGACCCCTACCCCTTTTCAAAATGTCATCCTTTCTATTCTACAATCTTTAGCCCCCATTGCCACTAGGGTCACCACGACTCTTCCACCTCCATATACGTACTATCAGCAACCTCCTGTTTCATCTATTATTCACTCTGGGTACGTACCCCCTATTTCACTTCCTTCTTCTCAATCTACCTATACAACAGCACCATATACTAGAATGCCACCCCTGTTATATGCCCAACACCAACCCTCTTACGCTACAGGAGTCACCCATCCATCACAACCTACCAACAACCTAATCAAGTTAATGATGGACAAGATGTAGACATTGGAGGCATCAGTTTCTAGCTCCCACAACACTCTCACCTATGATGAGATTTGTAATGAGCCTATACACCCTTTCATTCCTATCCATCCATATCCCTTGCATTGGGAAATGCCTAAATTCAACCATTTCAATAGCAAAGAAGACCTGCAACAGCATTTGCAGTCTTTCAAACATGGGTGTTATCTGATCACCCATGATGATGCTTTTCTCATGAGGACCTTTCCCATGTCTCTGACTAGACCCACTTTAGATTGGTATAGTGGATTACCTAAACACTCTATATTCTCATTTAATCAGGTAGCCCAAGCCTTCTTGGATCACTTCTCCATTAATATCTTTAAGAAGGTTACCATGACTAACCTCTACTCTACGTGTCAGTATGATGATGAATCTATCACAGATTTTGTTGCTCATTGGCATAGCCTGATCAATCAACTCACATTCCAACTACCGCAAACCAAACTCATCGAACTCTTCATGCGGGCTTGTGCTAGGCATATCTCACCGACTCTGCAGGTCCAAACCTTTTGAACCTTTGATGAAGCATTCACCATGGCACGAAAGCTTGACATTCGAGCCATTAAAGAGAAGAAAATCCAATTACGCAATAAGAACTTAGCATTCAAGTCAAATGATACCTCTTCTTCTTCAAAACCACAAAACAATTATTCAAAGGCCAAGGGCACTGCTAATGCAGTGGTACTCAAAGCTGGCCCAGCTCATCCGTCAAATCAGGCTAGCCCCTCATCTAATCTCTCACCCATTCAGACTTTTCAATTCAGATGGGAACAATGGAAATATACCCCAATTGGGAAAAATTATTCTTCTGTCTTAGAAAAGCTCATCAAAGTTGGGGCCATCACCCTTCCTCTCATGAAACCACACACCAGTTTTGACCTTGCTCGCCCCACACCCGCATGGTATAAAGAGCACGATTTCTACAATTATCATCGAGTAAAGGGTCATAGTGATGGAAATTGCATCACTTTCAAAAACATTGTCCAAGAAATGCTTGAGAAAGGCGAGCTAACCTTGGATAATCCTAATGCACCTACCAATCAAAACCTACATATCTTCAAGAAACCTTTTCCTAATCATGCCCCTTTTACTGATCAAATGGAAGAGACCTCAACTCATGATAGGCATACCCACAAGGTCTGTGCTATTTTCAAGAATACACCCGCTGCTGCCCAATTACCTCATATTCCTTCCATTGAGGAAATCCTAGCCCAAATTCCTCCACCCGCACTTGAATCCACCTCACCTATTCCTTCACCCATAGATGAACACCTTTCACCTCCTTCCTCACCCATGGAAAAGCCTTCCATTAATATCAAAACTATTTCACCTTTGGGTTCTCCACCTAGGGAATCGTCACCCATAGTACTTCTTCAGGCCATAAAGGATACTTGTTTATCTCCACCCCCCACAGAGGAGCACCCATCATCTCCCCCACCTATAGAGAAGCACCCATCATCTCCTCCACCTACAGAGGATCACCCATTTTCTCCTCCACATATCAAGGATCTAGTAGAGATACCTTTGCCTCTAGGTGATCATTCTCCATCAGCTACCCAAGATTCTACAGAATTACTTTTGGCTCTCTTACCCATGGAAGCCGAAGCTAGATAATTCCCCATCTCTAAGACAAATTTCATGGGAATTGCCATTAGGTCCTCATCAACCTCACCTACAGACATGTCATTCTCGCACTTAGCCGATCACTTAGATTATGTGGATATATCCTTACTTTTGGGGCATCTTCTGCTTCATGCCTTAACACAAATGCAGATGTCACTTGTTGATGCTTCCACTATATACCCAAAAATATTTCAGCCAATTGAACCAAGCACAACCACCTCTATCATAACTTCTTCCACGATACCCCTCATGGCTCAAACCACACCCCTACCCATAACCCAATGCGCATCTACACCCAAGCCTACACTTACATCATCTTTTTTCACCTAAACCCAACACTACCTTAGGGGTCATCCTAACCTCCAGCCTTACTCATCCACCCATCAAATTAGATTTAGCTACATCCTCTAAGGCCAATACCAAACCTACTCTGACACCTAAACAAAAGAGCCAACCCCATAAATCTCATACTCCAACCTCACCCATCACACCTTCCTCACCTTCACCCTCTTCATCTGTCGTAGGACCTCGTCCTTCTAACACAGGTAAGAAACCTCAACCCGTCGGTAAACTAAAAACAAAATAGCCCATTCCACCATTGCAAATCTAAACATATCTAGGCACCTACCACGACTTCCACCCACATATGCAACATCTTTACCACCTTTACCTCTAATACCATCGATCACTCCCTCACTACCCACGATGCTTCAATCTCTTTCCCTCACACCTCTGGCACAACCTACACCATCTACCTTCACAACACCTCTGTTATCCCCATGGGTAGCGTGCCCTCTTCCACCATCCACCTTTCCCTCTAGATCTTGTGTGCCTGTATCACCTTTACCCAAGAATTTGTAACCTAAAGATAAAAAATTGATACCCTCTAATAAGGCAGTCAAAACAACCACACACTCTCCTACCAATTCATCTACCATACCCCTACCGAAACAAAGACGACCAATTCCTAAGATCACACCAACACCTAAAACCATAGCTTGACCTACTCCCCCTCGTAGAAGGATTGTTCCTCTACAATCAGCTGCACCTACACCCAAACCCACTTTCACTTCCCATTGTGATCCACTAGCAAGATCCTATGCCAAAATTTTAACCAACCTCCTTGAAACTTTTGTCATCACATTACCGCCTCTCGGACCTTATGACCCTCTCAAACCCAAACCATAGCGGTTTGATGACACCAAAATTTGTGCCTACTATCGTGTGCTAGGACACGATGTAGAGAATTATAAGGCTTTGAGAAACATTTTTATCTAGTTGTGCCCTCCCGAAGAAAACTTTGACGATGATGACCTTCTCAATGAAGACCCCATTTCACCACCTATTCCCACAGTTTTTCCCTCATTTTCCAATCAGTGACTGATACCTCCACAACTCCTAGATCCACCCCTAAGGTTTAAAATTAACATGGTTTGCATCAACACCCGCCAAACCTCCACCAAAATGTCGATGTGCCCAGCTCGTCCCACAAATTTCCTTCCCACCACTGGGATTTTACCCTTCATGTCGCTATACCTTTCATGACTCACCTACCACACCTACCTCCCCACCTCAGATCAACATGATCCACGTTACTACCCATGCTCAGAAGGACAAAGGCAAGGAAAAGGCAACTGACCCACCAACCAATCCTATATCCAACATACCATCTGGACCCACACCTAAAATCACTATCTTTGGCCCCACATATCTTATTTCTAATGGGGTCACACACCACACGATGCTCAAACAACTACACCAATCCCCTTCAAAATGTCCTTATATGACCTCATCCAAACCTTAGAATCCCATCTTTAAGTTCTCGTGGAGGTCCTACAATTGATTAAGGTTTTAAGCAATGACCCTACACCCATAGCCTCTATTATCACACCCCATCATGTAGCCTCTCTCACCAAATTTCCACCTTTATCCACACCTCAACCTACTCACCAAGTAGCCTTCCTTAGCTTCTCAGAGGAAGAGATCACACCGCACCAAAAAGATGACCAAGACCCTACTCTCTTCATCTCTATCCACATTGATGATATGCATGTACGACATGTCATGATCAATGGGGACACTAGCACTAATATCATTTCATCCCATGCATTCACTCAAATGTGCATACCTGATAATTACATGCATAAACAACTTGTCATGTTGTGTTCATTCAATGATGTTATCACCTCTACACTAGGCATTTTCATCCTCCACATTCGCATGGGCCACCACCCTAATCCAGAGTTATTTTACGTCTTGGAGGGGGAATTTCAATATAACCTATTGCTTGGCAAACCCTAGATTCATGTCATGGGTTGTGTCCCTTCCACTTTGCATCGTTATGTGAAGTTTGAGAACGAAGGACACACCTATACCATTCCATTTGACCCATCACCTTTCAAAACATGCAACATGCTTTACTGACTCAATGACATGCTCATACCCATCAAAGCATCTACCTCCATAACCACTACCACATCACCTACACCTCCCCTCACCAGTGCAGTCGTTACCTTAACCACAACTATATCCTCCATTCCTACCGCTGCCACAACCTCCACAGCCAAACCATCGGCCTCCCAGTTTGTTAGTTCCACCCCCGATCCGACCTCTACCACATCATCTATTCCAGCTACCCACATACCAACCACCGATCCCTTGAAGGGAATTTTTCAACGCCTCACTCTGGGGGAGTATCACCTATATAGTGTCAACACATTCCTTACTCCATAAGAATACATAATTCTTCACCAACACCCTCGTTATGATCACCGTATAGGAGAATGTCTCCTTTATGGTCCTCCCCACCTTGTACCAATCTCACCTATGGGGGACTTGATACTACAACTTACACACCTGAACCACCGTCACAAACTTTCCCATTTTCTGCCAACCTCTAGTCACTCACCAATCCCCGTTTTGCCCACACCTTCCTACACTGATGTGCATGGAAGGGTTTTAGTTTTGGATTTTATGAGCAAGGCCACCATAATGTTATTCCATGTACTACTCGCAAGCATAACGATCGTAGAGGTATTAGCTTTGATGAACCACCTATTAAGAAGGCCCGCATTGATCTCATTGAAGACATTAGCCCCTTTTCACCTTTGTCATCCCCATCATCATCTTCACCGATGGAGTTGATGGATCCCGAATCCATCCCTCCTAATTTTTTTTTTCATAAACACCATCTCCTCGGGGCCTCTGACTTATCAACATGAGGGTGAGGCTCCCTTCTCTCTTCCCTTCATGTACCCTAAAATGATTGACAACAATACATTTTTGATTAATGTCATTCAATGCCAGGAGGATGAATCTATACTCACCTACCTTGGTGCAGAAGACTCATATATTCATCGGTCACTACCATTTGAGATGCAAACCATGTTGAATGAATCGACTATCGAAATCAACATTCATACTTAGGACGATCCACAAATCCTAAAGATTGGTCAATCTTTAGATGTTGCTGAACAGGAAGCCGTCACTTCTTTTCTCAAATATCCTAACCATATTTTTGTTTGGTATTATGCAGACATGCCTGATATTGACCCCACCATAGTGGTCCATAATATCATAACTGTTCCTGATGCCAAACCCATCAAGCAAAAGCTGAGGAAAATGCACCCTCGCATTGCCCTTCTTGTTAAAGAAGAACTTCAATGCCTTCTTTCTATTTCCTTCATCTTACCCATTGATTATCCTCATTGGATTTCTAACATTGTCCCTATCACTAAGGTGATATGGGGACTCTGCATTTGCATGGATTTCTATGACCTCAATCTAGCTTGCCAAAAATATGACTTTTCTCTACCTGGTATTGACCAGCTGGTTGACCTTACCTCTGGTAACAAGATGCTATCACTCATGGATGGCTTCTCAGGATATAACAAAATCTTGCTTGCCCCAGCAAATCAACACAAAACCACATTCATCACCCCTTGGGAGACCTTCTGCTATCGAGTCATGCCTTATGGCCTTAAAAATGTTGGTGCCACATATCAGTTGGCTATGACTTATATCTTACATGACATCATGCATCGTATATTGTAAGATTATGTCGATGATCTCTTGGAAAAATCTAAATGCCGCTCTGAGCACCTCACCGTCCTAAAAACCATCTTTTACCACCTTATTAAATATTGCATCCACCTTCAACCCAAGAAGTGTGTCTTCGCGGTTCTCTTAGGAAAGCTCCTGTGACTTATCATTTCCTTACGTGGTATAGCAGTTGACCTTACTAAAGTCAAGGCCATTCTTGAAATGCCTCCACCCACCAACCTTAGGCAAATCCATAGCCTATAAGGTAAGTTATAGTCTATTCGACATTATATTTCACAATTGTTTCATCGGTGTCAACCATTTCATCATCTACTCAAGAAGGATGTCTCCTTTAAATGGGATGATGACTAACACAAAGCTTTTGAGGCCTTAAAACAATACCTTCTTCAACCACCCATGCTCATTCAACCTAAAGACGATCAACCTTTCTACCTATACATCTCAGCTACCAACCACTCCTTGGGGGCCATGCTTGCTCACCGTGATGAACAACATAGAGAGCAGGTAGTTTATTACATAAGCCATACTCTTTTGGACTATAAAACCCGATACACCCATCCCAAAAAAAATTCTTAGCCTTAGTTTTCATTGCCAAAAAACTCCGCCATTACCTACTCAACCACAAAACCTATGTTGTGACAAACACCGACCCCATACACTTCATGTATGCCAAAACTTACCAAAATCAACGTGCCACACGTTGGCTTATGCTTCTGGCTGACCTTGACCTCGAATTCATTCATCAAAAGTCCATCAAGGGCTAAGCTATCACTGACCAATTGGCCAATGCACCTATTTTCGGGGATCAACCCTCTAATTTTGACTTTCCAGATGAGTCAATCGCTACCCTTTCTCTGGACAAACCCGCTTACCAAATGACACTCTTCATTGATGGTTCCAAGTGTCAGCATGGGGGTGTGGCTGGTGTTATCCACATTCCACTTGATGATGAACCCATGCCTTTGTCTTTCAAACTAGATTTTGATTGTACAAATAATATTTCTAAATACAAAGTGCTCGTATTAGATCTCTAAGTTGCTTATGCCTTGGATGTCAATTCCATCAACATATTTGGTGATTCCCAATTGGTTGTAAACCAATTCAATGGTATATACCAATGTCATAATGATACACTTCAAAAATATAAACATCATGTAGACATACTTTTGACCACCTTCGACTGCTACGCCCTTCAAACCATCCCCTGTTCAACCAACAAATTTGTAGATACCATGGCCTACTTGGCTTCTCAAATACTTGCTTTGCCTACTAATTCTAAAATCTTTGTCACCGTACAATGACTCCAATCACCCTCTTATTTACCTTGCAATGTTTACTCTATTGGAGTTGCTACCCCCGACCCGAGTGACCTTTGGTATAAACAATACTAACACTATCTTTCTCTCTTCATCTTACCTCCCGACTTCACCTGTAATGGAAAACATGCCTTTCTTGAAAAGGTCTCTCATTATGTCATCTTGGGTGGCCTCCTTTATAAGAGTGGATTTGATGGTATTCTCTTGCGATGCCTTATGAGTTTTGAAATTCCTTATACCATCAAGGAAGTTCATGATGGCATATGTGGAGGTCACTTCAGTGGCCTCGTTGTTTCTAAGCGTATTCTTCGCCTAGGCTATTACTTGTCAAACCTTAACCATGATTGTTGCGACTACGTCAAGCATTGTGTCAAATGCCAACAATATGCCAACCTTCATTATACACCCAGTCATGCCTTACAGGTAACCCGTGACATTTGGCCCTTCTCTTAATGGGGTTTGGATCTTGTCGGAGAGATCAATCCCCATTCTTCCCAACACCATCAATGGATCACCACCGCTACCAAATACTACACAAAATGGGTTGAAGCCATACCACTCATCTCCATGAAAGCTGAGAAAATATGTGAGTTCATAAATCATCACATCATTTTTCGCTTTGGTGCTCCTCATTACCTCATCGCTGATAATGGAAAACAATTCAAAAATAAAACATTGCGAAAACTTTGCGATGTCTTCGGCATTCAGCTAAGTTTCTTGTCACCTTATTACCCACAGACCAATGACCAAGCTAAATCCACCAACAAAACCCTAAACAAAATTCTCATGAAAGTGGTTAACAATATTGAGATGGAATGGCATACGCACATTCCTTTTACCCTGTGGGCATATCGCACTAGTATCCATACTTTCATTGCTACCACACCCTTTTCTCTAGTCTACGGTACAGAGGTTGTTTTGCCTCTCGAAGTCTAGATTACCTCACTCTGCATTTATCTCCATGACATGCTCAATGATGACGAATTTCATCAGGACCATTTAGCATAACTTGAGTTATTAGATGAATGTCATCTTAACACTCTTGACCACCTTCAAGTTTACCAAAAACGTATCAAATGTGCCTATGATAAACATGTCCATGAACAAACCTTTCACATTGGTGATCTCTTCTTGAAAGAAAATCGACATGTAACTAAAGCAGGAAAAATTAAACAGGGAAAATTTTCTCCTAATTGACTTGGACCATACATCATGACCCATACTTACAGATCAGGTGCTTATCGTTTAACTTCACTTGATGGTAAACCCGAACCTTAGCCCCTAAATGCCTTACATCTTAGACCATTATACTATTGAATTTTAGTCCTACCTCACTTTTTTCCTCTTTCCATACTCGTCCCTTGAACGCTATCCACTTCCTACGCCATCACCAATGATTAAACAAGAATCATGTGCGTACACGTCACTTGTTATCTTCTCTTGAATATGTGTACCACAGCGCTGCACATAGCATGATTCTCATGGATACTTTTTGTCTACCTTTAGATGAGATCCCATGGTCGTTTCACCCTACTTTCTGAAAAATAATCCTATTCTTCACCATGGTCTTATCCATGACTTCAAATCCCTCACATGGGATCCAACTCCTTGAGTCAAACTTCTAATAAAAAGATGACTCCCTCAAAAGGACATCTTCCTCTCTACAATCACTACTATAAATAGACTGCTCCCTCGAAGGACAACAATGTAAAGCTCTTTCAAAAGAGAGAGAGAGAGAGAGAATCTAAAGCTTCCTGCATCGATCAGCTTCATGAAGACATCAAGGAGTTAATTTCCTCATCCCATATAGACTTCCCATATCAATCAGTATATCTCAAATATCAGTCAAAACAAAAAATCCTTTTACTCATGGACTTGCCCATTGTGACCTTCGATCTCTTTCCCAAAGAGCATGCTACCTCGTACCCTATAAATATTTACCACCTTTCATCCCTCTCACCATTCGCACTCCCATTTCCCACTGCCTCAAGGGACCTCTTAGAACAGTGAAATTTGGTGATCATGTGACTATTATTCACCTTTAGGATAATCACTCATGCAAAGTCTTAACGGTCTTATGTTCACTAGCCTACCTACGGTATGGTCCATTAGTTATGATCCTCACCAATCTCAGCGGAAATGCATCTTCTCAGGGCATACCCACTGGCCACACACAAACTATGTGCTCATAGGCCCAACAGTGTAGTAAAAAGGTGCAACATATGCTAAACCTGCGGAGCCGCCCATACGACCACAGCTCTCTGTATAACTGCACCAAGAAATTTGTTCTCTAGGCAAAGCAGGTCTGATCCATCACCATGTCATGTAAAACCCCCATCAGGGAGCGTGAAAATCTCCCACCCTCTACATCCGGTAGTGTGAAACATCACATTGCCTCCATCAATAGGTACATCCCCCCTAGACGGGCTAGGTACATCCCCCCGTAACTCAAGCTAGCACTATGGAATGTCATGTCTACCAATCCCTCCCCAAACACTGTCATCATCAACTCCTCCAAGGCCTCAGAAGATATTTAGTACACCTATGTCCCCAGTATTGATAACCGTATGATCCTAAACACATCCTCCAGGGTGACTGTCATCTCACCCATTGGTAGGTGGAATGTATTGGTCGTTGAATCCCATCTATTGATGAGGGTGACCATCAAACTCAGCCGCCAGACTACATGCCAATAGTGTCAGACCCCAATCAGGCCCACCTCCTCCACGCACTGCCACTCCTCAACTGTTGATGTGCCTTGCACTCTCAAGAGTAGGGGTGATACCATGTCTCTCATTTGTAGCTAATCTCTCCCATGCATCCAACACAAACATCAAATTAATCTACCTTCATCATACCCACACTCCACGCCTTACCTATACCTACTGCCCCATCTCGTTCTTTCTTCCCCAACCTACCTTCATATTACATTTCTATCTACCCACCCCAACTCTCACCCACTATCATCTACCCATGTTCGTTTCACCCCCCACCTATGCCATATTTTGCACCAAAACACCTTCTTCTCCCCCTACCTCTCTCACCCACTCAACCTGGGGCCCTTTCGGCCCCTTTTTCTCCAAAACCCAACCGATGCCGGTTATCTCTAACTGACCCCGATCACCCCTAAACCGGCATGGGTCACTTGTTTCGTGACCGATACCAGTTTGACCCTACTGATGTCGGATAACCCCGACCGATGCTGGTCACTATCGCGGTGAAACCCATGACCCCCAAACCCTCCCCTCTCAAAAAAATCCCTCTCCTGACCCTTCTACCCACCCATTCTCCCCTACACTTCCCCTCAACCCCGTCCCACCCCTCATTCACCACTTACCTCTCTCCCTGTTCCTATTCTACCCAATTTACCCTCCCACATTTCAAATTTCATTTTCCCCCCACACACCCAATATTTCAAAACCTGGCCTATCACCTAATCTATCTCACAAAACATGGAAAGGGTTTGATGCTTACCTCATCATGCTACCATCATCATGGTGGCACGTCTGGCCACTACACCAGTGGCCTACCCGATCCCTCTCTAACCTCTACCATCAACAATCGGTCGCCTCGCCTCCAACCACCCGAATCTAACAATTTGATCTCGTGGACCCACCTCTTAACTACCAATCACCTGTCGTTTGACTTGCCAACTCAACTTTCCATTCCTTCTAGACACTTTCCAACTTTCTATCTCTCTCTCGTGTTGTTTTCCTCTATTTCGCACGGGACAAATGATTCTAAAAAACACGGAATTTTTATTTTTTATAATATCCCTGACCTAACCGACACTAGTTTTACCTTCACAGGCATCAGTAACGTGCCCTACCTTACCATGGATGGTTACCCTATACCAGCATCAGTTACCCTTGACCAGCATCGGTTACCCTCTCTTCCACATTACCCACAATTTCACCCTATTACCCTACCCGTCACTCTTTTTTCCCTGCTTAACCTTTTACCCTACCCCACTACCCCCAATTTTTGCTTTAAATCCCTTTTTATCCTACACTCACCTCACTTGGCCACACCACTTGACCTTATTGACCTTACCCTTTATCCCCTCACCTCGTCCTCATTCAGGGAATCATTATTTTGCCCATACCTTGGCCCTACCCATACCGTGACCTAGATACTTAGACCTGGAGCATCACTAGTGACCTTTGACCCCATGTGTTTGTTATACCTTGTGGCACTGTTACCTATGTTGATTGACATTCTAACCTTACCTTGCCTCTTACCATGACCGTTTATCCTGACCCTACCCTTGGTGTACCGAAACATACCTAAATGTTCCTGTACCTGACCTATGTCGTGTTTCCTGACCATATCCTATACCTTGGATACCGGAATCACCTCAACCTTGTTTGGATAAACCTATTAACCTTAGACAATGTAGAATTTTCCTACTCTTCAACCTGGTACTATGTTGCAATTTATACGTGTGTGTGCATTTGACTGTCACTAACTTTGACCCTAACCCATTACTTGGATTACTCGAGTGGACCTTTTTCCCTTTTTTACCCATTACCCCACATTCTTCTTCATCACATTCAACTTTTATCAAACCACTCACCAATTATTCCTTCTACCTCATCAGTTCCTGGTTTGAGGGGGATCACCTTCACCCACACATGGGGTAACCACATCTTATTTTTGTCAGCGTCGCTTGCCAATACAAGCTACGCAACAAAAAGGGTAAAAATGTAGACACCAAAATTGGGTCACACTCCCCTTGGTCCCTCGACAAATAAACACCTTGAACACATCCACCTAGCCATGGTCCCCTTCACCCCCACTATAATATTAATTTAATTAATTTAATTTAATTAAATCATTATCCTCACCATATTTATTATTTAAATATCCTAATTGGGATAATGCCCACATATCCACCTCACCCTAAGACCTATTCTTAGTGAGTTTCCATAATAACTAAGACCTACCCAAACCCTAAAAATCAATGCCTAGATTCCCTCTAACCACATTCCCACCCATTAGAAGGAAGCTTCCATGCTAATCTATGGAGTAAATGAAACAAGATCCCAAAAAATCAAGGGGATATACCTAGTTTAGTAAACCTAGGAAATCTCACCCTAACCAACGCCGGTTACCCTAAACTACTACCGGTTAAGCCAAAACCACCGTCAGTTACCATTTAACCCCCAAAACAACCTTATTTCAAGGTGAGCACATTTTCTAAGAGGGTGAGACATCTTCTAAGAACAAGTGACAAAACCAGAGATGCATGCAAGCAGAACCAACATCTGCACACACATCGAAAAATCCATAGCCAGCAACTGAAGCAACCACAAAGCCATTTGCCTTCACGGGAGTATCCGGGGAAGCACCAACACCACATCGAGTTCCTTCCATTTTATCACCCTCCATTGCCAACCCGACATCAAGCTCGTACAAACAGTCATTTTTGTTAACCTGCATTGGTCCCTTATCGTTTTAGCAAATCCTTTCACTTCTGTTGTTAGTTTCTATTCTCATTTCCATTCCCCATTATTTTATCTCCATAAAAACTTGCCCATCTCTTTATCC
Source organism: Taxus chinensis (assembly GCA_019776745.2). NCBI lineage: Eukaryota > Viridiplantae > Streptophyta > Pinopsida > Cupressales > Taxaceae > Taxus > Taxus chinensis. Next base: position 387,930,611 of record CM034156.1, read on the forward strand.
ACACCCTTGAACTGCCCATATCCATACTTTCACCATTCTTGTGCATATCCAGGACCTGCATGAACCTTACCATTTCCCTTTCATTCTCATCTAGCACCAAATCTTTCACCTTGCCAAGTTTTATTGAATTTCATATACCCCGACCATACTGACGCCGGTTACCCACAACTACCGCTAGTTAGCCTAAATTGACACCGGTCATACAAGACTGACACCGGTCTCTATGTCCTTTACCGGAAACCAAGAATAGAGCTTATAAACCTCCATCAAATACCCAAAACATACCAGAACTTTACCTTGACCAATACCAATATCCTGAAAGAGACCTTGACCTTCAGATTCGGTCATAACTTAGCATGTTGTGAACAAATTTTCTTATTGTAGATAAATGAGATACCTAAATAATTTTAAATACAGTAGGATTTCCTTTATTGTTAGCATTAAGTTGTTTTAAACAGTGGGTTGACAGTTGTCTAGGAAGTATCACGCTTCCCAGATCTAGCACATGCTAGGCAGTCCACTGCATATATTGTTTAACCTTTATTTGGTGGTATTGTTTTCTATTTCAGGTAGTTCCTCCAAGAGAAAAGGAATCTCTCATGATCAGTTGTGGATTCAGAAGTCATATGCATGCAACAACCTACAACTAACATCTCAATAGGTATTTCTCCTAGCCCTTTACCCTTATCTGTTTCGTCAACATTCAAAGAAATGTATCTAGAATCAGGTGAAACAACTCTTTTAAAGTTGTAAGAATGGTGTGAAATGACAGAGCATTTAACCTTGGACAACATCATGACTTGTCTTAGAAGCACGAAGGATGAGTTTTCTCAGTGATTTAACACTAGACCTAAGTTTGATGCACGTAAATGGGTGGAGGAGAACATGTATCATGGGCTCTATGATACATCCATCTACTATTTCCCAATAGATTTGTATGAATGTCTCTTAGCATATACATCAACGATGAGTTGGTACTATAGGCCTCGTGTTTGGAACCAGGAGGAATATCAACGGTTGCAGGATGGTGATCACTAGTGGAAAGGTGTGTTGACCAGCTATATATTGGAATACACGATGTCTATGTATTATTTCCTAGATATTGTTGATTTTGAGTTCTTAAGAGAGCCAAGATTATCATTCTTGCATTTTGTACCATTAGCCATCAAGATCCTAATTATCACTTTTAGTTTCAAAGCATTTCTTATGGCTGGCTAAACTCTTGCTTGGCGTGGGGCATGAAAACTGATGTGGTGGAGATGGCGAACTTTGTGGCAGAAACATAGAGAGAGGAGAGAAAATTTAAGTACAATGAAGCGTGAGAAATGGATTTGGCAAGATAACATGAAGTTTTTAGTGTGATGGACTTATGGAGGTAGACATTGCGGGAAGGATTTAAGGTTTTTGTAGAGGGCATGGAACCTGAGCATTTTGTGCTACCCCATGTTGGAAATAATAGGAGATAAACCCCCTCAACTTCTAAAGAGAGCTTGTTGTGTAAATGAAGAATAAAATCCATAGGTGCACATCTTGGCTGACATAGCGACTAGACCCTTGTGCTTATCTTTCCAGTTCCTGACGCAAGTTTTGTTCTAGTTGGCATTGGTCTTGGTAGTTGGACAAAACCTAGGAGGTATAATTTTGATTTAGTACATCTATGGCTATACAGAATTTCCTTGTGTTTGGAGGCATATTATTTGACACATCATTTGGGTAAAGTGGGGGTACGCAAAGTTTGGGCATCATGTCTAGAAGTGGTTCAACATCACAGACTGTCGGCATACAATTTAGCGTGACACTAGGGAATCAGGGCGCAACTATGTCAAACCCTTTACCTACTGTGAGAGGAGGATCTGGTGGATCCAGAGGGATAGGAGCTAGTTGATCTAGTGGATCTGGTGATGGAGGAAATACAAAAGGGAATAAAGGTCTTGGATCTAGTGGGAAAGGAGCACAACACCATCAATAGGTGTTTTATGAGATGACTCTTCACTTACCTGATTATAAGGGTGTTGAAGATGTTACGGAGCATGTACACAAATGGAAGTTTCTATGGTGTGCTAAGGGAATCACTACCCTGGAGCATAAAGTAAGTCAGTTTGCAACAACGTTGCAAGGGTGCACACATAGCTAGTACTAAAAGTATGACCCCCATCAGACGGTGGTGGATTATATCATGTTGCATAATGAATTATTAGTGAAATAACACATTCTTGAGTTTGAGAAAAAGAACATGATCGCATTGAAGGAGATTCAAAAAGGGATGGAAGAGAGTGTGTGGGAGTATGACACACATTTTAAGACTCTTCTGTCAAAGTTATCCTATGATGTCCATCTGTCTTAGCATGCATAATGGTTCTTCGGGGGCTTGATCACACCCTTTAGGCAAGCCCTTTCACACAAAACTTTCACGGATCCGAGCGAGGCCTTAGAGGATGCTTTACATGCTGAGGCCATGGGGAGCATTGACACTTGTGTGAGTCCATATTTGGAAGCTCAGATTGATTCTATGGTGAAGCAGTTTGAGAAATCGTCTGCGAACTCATATCATGAAACACAAGGTGGATTTTGGTGCACAAATTGTGAATTGGAGGGGCACACAAAGGAAAGTTACCCACGAAATATGGTACATACCATGTCAATGGATTGTGAAATCTATCATAGAGATCATGATCCAAGTAGATGCCCATTGTTGCAGTGCGCAATCCATAAGAATGTGACTTGTTATTGTAAGATCTATACATCTATAACCCATGATACAAAGGAATGCATATTGATAGACCAAATCCATGATGCCATTGATATTGGTGTGTGCTAGACTAGCATTGGGAGTAGTTCCAAGGCCTAGGATTGTCAGTATGAAGGGAACACAGATGGAGGAGGTTAAGTAAGAGGTTTTCCTAGAGGCTTCAAAGGCCATAATGGTCACGGAGGAAGATGTGACTTTTCCCATGGGACCTGTTACAATTGTGGATCGATTGAACACTACAAGCGCGAGTGTCCAGATTTGTTACAATTATCATGATGTAGGAAGAAGCATAAGTATGAGGAGTTCCCTGAGTTGTATGAGCACATGAGCTGGAACTAGAAGAAGGACCAGGGTGTGGGAATGGTTAGTGTGAAGTGGGTCGATCTGTTATGGATGCCTAGGGTGGTGCATGACTCTGAGTTAGAACCTATCTTAGTAACCATGTGGATGGAAGCTAGGCGTGCCAAGGAAGTGCCAAAGAAAATGCCTCTCCTTATAAGAGAAGAGGTATTACATGGGACATATCATGATGTAACTCATCAGAAGGAGGTGTACCAAGAAACCATGGAGGTGATTTGGAGTTTGTAAGGAGAAATCTAGTGTATGAAGGAGAGATCACACAAATTGGAATAGAATAAGGGTGTTGAGGTCCCTCAAAAGGACATGGATAAGGTCAAAGAAGTGTGTAATATGTTGCACCAGGAGTATATTATCCCTCTCTGAGGAGAGTGGCTAAGGGAAAAAGTATCGCGCACTGGAGGAGAGCATGAGCAATAAGTACTACATGCTAACCTACCTCCTCAAAGCATTGATTATGATAAGGAGATCACACTGAATGCAGTTTTTGATGGGTGTATTGAGTAATATATTAATTCACATAGGTGTGAAGGTCAATGTCCTTACTCTATATCCATGCAATCAAATAGGTAGGCCCTTATTGTAGTCATCTTTGAATGTGTTGTACATGGCTAATAGGACAAAGGCCATGCCTATCAAAACATTGAAGGGTGCATCCATGACTATTCAAGGGGAAAACTTTACTCTAGATTTTGAAGTTATTGAGCTTGTTGAGGATGATAGTTTCCCAGAATTACTTGGGTGCCTCTAGTGTTACATGAATAATGATGACTTATGTTTCAATAAGGGGTACATCAGCTTTGGAAACAAGGAGCGTGTGATTATCCCACTAAATGATGGAAGGTATGCACCTTATATGGAACCCTTAGGAGAAAAGGACCTAGATATAACATATGTACACACCATTAGGGAACCCAATGTTATTAATCCATCAAAGGAAGGATCCATTCAGTGGGAAGATGCTTAATCTATAAGTGACACAACAAGTATTACGTATGATAATTGGGCACATGGGACATACAAGTTGGTTGGAAGGAATCTAAAGGATACTGAGACTTGATGTTGGTTGTGGAACCTGATAGCAATGGGAGGATGGTCCTCTAGTGGGGGGTCCGGGGGCCGCACCCCCTGGTAGGGGACTCGAGGGAAGCACCCCCGTAAGCCACATTTAATATGTATTATTGCATTGTGAATTCTGGACTATTCATTATTAGGTCAAAGATCTAACGGGTGGTTTTTCTATGTTTCTCTGAAATGATAAAAACTGATATATATATATATATATATATATATATATATATTTAAAGGGTCATGATGTATGAGGCTCACTATAGCAGTTGATGCACTGTAAGAGAGTTTAGCTAGATTGAACAAAAGGATTGGTTGTTTCTAGTGGATGTAGCCCATTTTGAGTGAACCACATTAAATTTGTGTCTTTGTTTTATTACATTTGATTTCTATTTTATGTTTCCCATATTATTCATTGCATGCTTGTTAATCTTTAAAATTGGTATAATCCTAACAACTGGTATGAGAGCGCATTTGAGATTTATTTGTTGGCAGTATACTCACAGAGGGATTTCTATTTGAGTGGGAGAAGCAAAAATGACAGAGGAGAGTAAGTTTAGAGTTGAGAAGTTTGACGACTGAAATTACCAGCCAAGGAAAATGCAAGTGGAAGATTACATGTATCAAAAGGATCTATACCTATCAATGGGAGGTGTAGGAGTGAAACCCCCATTCATGTATGATGAGGAGTGGAAGGTTCTAGATAGGAAAGCTCTCAGTGTGATTCGATTGAGTCTGGCATTGTCTGTAGCTTTAAATATCTCACAGGTGAAGAGTACGGTAGAGTTGATGAAAACTCTAGCTAATTTATATGAAACACCTAGTGCATCCAATAAAGTTTATTTGATGAAAATATTGTTTAATCTACAAATGCAAGAAGTTGGATCTGTAGCTAACCATCTTAATGATTTCCACACTATTGTAAATCAGTTAGATTCAGTCAATATCCCATTTGATGAGGAGGTTAGAGCATTATTATTCCTATGTTCTTTTCCAGAAAGTTGGGACAACGTAGTAATGGTAGTTAGTAATACATCATCTACTTCTCTTAAATTTGAAGATGTAGTAAGTTTCATCTTAAATTAGGAAATGCGCAAGAAAATTACAGGGGAAAATTATTTTTTTGAAAATGCGTTGAATATGGAGAGTAGAGGGAGAAGCAAGGAGAAATTAAAAAGTAAGGCTCATGGGAGATCTAAATCGAATATGGGTAGATCCAAATCTAGGAGTAGAGGCATTATTTGTTGGAACTATGGAAAGAGAAGACATGCTAAAAAGGATTGTTGGTTCAAAGGAAATAAAGAAAACTATCATGAAGGTATTATAGAGGAAAATCTGACATGTAATATTGTTCAGGATGCTCTTATGCTTTCCCTTGATACTAGAGTAGAATCTTGGGTAATAGATTCAAGTGCCTCTTTCCATGTAACCCCTGATAAGGGCTATTTTAAAGAGTATGTCCAGGGAAATTTTGGACAGGTTTATTTAGGTGATGATGAGCTGTGTAACATTGTTAGGAAGGGAAATGTACACCTGAAATTACAGAACGGAACTACATGAATATTGAGAGACATGAGGCATGTACCTAGTCTCAGGAGAAATCTCATCTCTACAGGATAGTTGGGTGGTGAAGGTTGCACAGTCACATTCACTTTAGATGTTTGGAAGGTTTCCAAGGGTGCCCTAGTAGTGGCACGGGGTAAGAAAGTAGGCACTCTTTATTTATCTACTAGTATATCTAATTCTTCTACCATATTGTCTACTTCAGATAAGGATTCCAACATGTGGCATAGTAGATTGGGACATATAAGTGAGAAGGGCATGAAAATTCTATAGGAAAAAGGTAAGATTTCATGTTTTAAGCAATTGGACTTAGAGTTTTGTGAGCATTGCATTTTTGGGAAACATAAAAGAGTTAGATTTCTCAAGGTAGGTAATACCAAGAAAGAGAAAAATTTGGAGCTAGTTCATATAGATGTGTGGGGGCTGGCCCATGTTGCATCTCTAGGTGGTTCTTTTTACTATGTCACATTCATAGATGATTCCACAAGGAAGGTATGGGTATATTACATTAAGCATAAGTCTGATGTCTTTGATACATTTAAGAAATGGAAAGCACTTATTCAAAATGAATGTGGTTTCAAATTGAAATGTTTGAGATCTGATAATGGTGGTGAGTATTGCAGTAAGAAATTTGATGATTATTGTTCCTTGAACGAGATTCAAAGAGAGAAAATAGTTCCCAAGAGTCCGCAACAAAATGGTGTTAGTGAGAGGATGAATAGGACAATAATGGAGCATGCATGGTCAATAAGATTGCATGCAGGGTTGCCTCTTCAGTTTTGGGCAGAGGCTGTAGATATTGCTATGTACTTAATCAACCGTGGGCCTTTGAGTGTATTAGATGGAGGAATTCCCGAAGAATATTGGACCAAGAAAGAGGTAGACCTTTCATTTTTAAGAGTATTTGGTTCAGAGGCATTTGTGCATGTTAATAAAGAAAATAGGAAGAAATTGGATTCAAAATCCAAACATTGTACATTCATCGGCTATGGCTCCAAGGGTGGGATCTAGATGAATCTAAGATAATTAGGAGTCGTGATGTTGTTTGGCGTGAAAATAGAATGTACAGGGATTAGGTACAGGATAAAAAAATCCCAAGGAAGATTTAGTTGAGGATATAGCTCCTAAAAATGAACTCTCGAATGGAAAATATCCACCTACAGGTACCGAGGTTGACAGTTTTATAGGCCGAGCATGACTTACTTAATTGTCAACCTATGACTTACAATGTAGGTAGCTATAATGTACTAGTAATGACTTTGATGTTTTATGCATAAAACTACTTAAGGTGCAAGGAATTGACAGTTTCACCAAATTCCTCACCTTCTAGTGTGCACAAGAGATACACACCGTTTCCGTAGTCCTTCATGACTCGGTATGGGCCCAACCATTTGGGCCGGAACTTTCTTCCTTCACCAGTTTTCTCATCGATCCGGTTGTCTAGGCTTAGAACTAGATCTCCTTCATATATTTCTCACTCATCAAATTTTTTGTTATACTGCCAACACATCCTGTCAGCATACGCTCTGTGCCGTTGTTCAGCATTTAACCCGGCCTCGTCAAGGCTTTCTAGTTGAGAGAGGCGTGCCCCCCTGTAAGCTTCTTTGTCCAAAATCCCTTGTAATGTGATGCAGAGACTGGGTATTTCAACCTCAAGTGGGAGAACTACTTCTGCTCTGAATACCAGTGAGAAAGGAGTTGCTCTTGTTGGGGTTCTTATTGAGGTTCGATGGGCCCACAAGGCCAGATATAGTTTCAAATGCCAATCTCATTTGTTCTCCTTGACTACTTTGAGGAGAATAGCTTTCAACATTTTGTTTTTCACTTCAACCTACCCATTGGCTCGAGGGTAGTAAAGAGAGGCCATGTGATAGTTTATCTTGAACTTTCTACATAGCTCACGAACCTCGTCATTCTTAAAGGACATGCCATTATCTGAGATAATTACTTGTGGGACACCATACCTGCAGATAATTTGGTTCAAAATGAATTTGGGAATCATCGAACCTGGTATAGTGGTGAGAGGCATGGCCTCCACCCATTTGGTAAAATATTTCGTGGCTGTGATTATAAAATTATGGCCATTGGTTGATGAGGGAGAGAATTTCCCTATCAAGTCTAGACCCCACATGGAGAAGGGCCACAGAGTTACTATTGGTTGCAAGGATTGTGTTGGCATGTGAATCTCGTGAGAGAATTCTTGGCATTTTTGGCACTCACGTATAAATTCCACTGTGTCATGTTCGAGAGTGGGCCAAAAATAGCCCATCCGATGTATTTTGTGAGCGATGGCGTGACCACCAAAGTGGCCTTCACATATCTCACTGTGGGATCCATGAAGAATCCTCTTGGATTCTTCTATGTTGACGCATCTTAGAAGTATGTTGTCGAAGGCTTTACGATAGAGTACTTGGTCTAAAACAACATATTTAGTGGTAATAATGTGTAACCGCCTTCTTTTTTATGATGTGGCACTTTCTGGGTATGTATGGTCCGTGATAAAATTGATGATATCAGTATACCAAGGACATGTAGAAATGGGGGGTCTAGTTTTGACAAAGTTTACACATTCATCGGGAAATTCTAGATCTATCAGCTTGCCTCCATCTAGTGGATTATTAACTAACCAGTCTATAATAATTTGTCCTTTAACGGATTTTTGGTTTATGAATGTTAATTCAAATTCTCCCATTAGGATTATGAAACAGACAGCCTTTTTAGATAAAGATCCTTGTGTGAGAAATGTTCATAAATGGTCTATCTTTACAATGACCCTTGTTTCCTGGTTTAACATGTAATTCCTCAAATGTTTTGTTGCAAAAATTATGGCAAGGCATTCTCTCTCTACCTATGTGTAACGTGTTTCATAATCAAGCAACGTTTGACTAATGAAATAGATTATGTGTTCTCATTTGTCATCATCTTCTTGAGCCAGCATGCAGGCCAGCAAGACATGAGTGGCTCGTGAGTATAGGATCAAAGGGTAGTATAACTTGGGAGGCATTAGCATGGGTGGTGACAACAAGAAGTGCTTAACTGCTTCGAAGGCCTTGTTGCAATCTTCAGTCCAATCGATGCTATAATATTTCTTAAGTAGATTCTTGATTGGATGAATGGAAAATCTTAAATCTGGGATGAACCTTCGGATTGCATCGAGTTTCCCAAGAAATGACCTGATTCCAAACTCATCCAAAGGTGGGATCATTTTGAGAATAACCCGTATTTTGGCCAGATCAACATCAATCCCTCGTGAGGATATAATGTATCCTATAATTTTGCCTCTTGTTACACCGAACATGCACTTCTCTGGGTTTAATGTGACACCATACTCAATTAGTCGTGAGAGGATGATACGGAGCACTTCCGGATGATCACAGCATTTCTTGGCCTTGGCCAACAAGTCATCCACATATGATTCCATAATTTTATGGATAAGATCATGGAATATATAAGTCATTGCACGCTGATACGTAGCACTGACTTTCTTAAGACCAAATGGCATGACAACGTAACAATATGTTCCCTAGGGAGTTATGAATGTAGTTTTGGCTTGATCTTGTTCAGATATTTTAATCTGATTGTACCCTAAGAACCCATCCATGAGGGACAGTAGTTCAAATCCAGTTGTTGCATTAATGATAACGTCAATGGATGGTAATGGGAAATCGTTCTTGGCACAAGCTTTGTTAATATCTCGAAAATTTATACAAATGTGTATCTTTCCATTCTTTTTTAGGACGGGAACGATATTAGATACCCATTGTGAATAGTCAATGGGCTTGATGAATCCTACTTGGAGAAGTTTTACTACTTCCTCTTTTACCATGAGAGCCACTTTTGGCTTCATTGGTCTTGACTTCTATTTAATTGATTTCACATCTGGTTTAGTGACGAGATTATGTACTGCAACTTGTGGTGCGATACCCGTCATTTCTTTATAATTAAATGCAAAAGCCTTTTAATGTTTTTTGAGGATTTGGGTGTTTATTTCTATTTCTTCCAAAGTTAACGAGGATCCCAACTTCAAAACTTTTGGTTCTTCCTCCATTCCAATGTTTATGTCAGTGGTTTCTTTTATCAAAGAAGTGTTACCTTCTTCAAATTCAAGTGGGGCTGGAGGTAGTTCCAAGATTTCTCCATTTTCTATCTCGTAGATATCAAGATCTTTCTGTGGAGGAGATTCTACCATGGGATTTCCAAAGTAGGAAGAGGAGTGTGGTATTAGGGAAAGATCAACTATACGGTGAGCAAGCTGTAGCTCTGCATAGGTGTTTAGATATTTGAAAGTGACTTTATCACTGTCAACATGATGTAAGATAGAAGACTCATTCTCAGTTGCATGTGTTAGAAGAGGGTTCGTTGATATTTTCTTCACCAATGGTTCAATACAAAGTTATACCATGAAATTTGTGTCCTCTAACTTGTTGTTTGGGGTGAAGCGGGAAGTTGAGGTTGTTATTGAGTCTGCGAGAAGGTTTTTCTCTTGTGGGATTGCTTCAATTGATATGAAGTTGAATCCCTTGCTTAATTCTAACACGGCTATTTTTTATAGTTGTAAATGTTCAGCCCTAGTTTCATATACCTCAAAGACTTGGTTTGCAACTAGCTACGAGTCTCCTAACACTCTGATGTCATTAACACCAATCCTTTTGGCTATGATGAGGCCAAGGAGGAGGACTTCGTACTCAGCACCATTGTTTGTACATTCAAATTTTAACTTAAAAGCAAAAGGTAGGATCTTTCCCTCATGAGAAGTAAAGATCACACCTGCCCCAGCTCCATAGCGACATCTTACTCCATCAAAGTGAAAACTCCAATATTTACTAGGAAAAATAGATGCTGGGACATTCCTTGCATCTGTTTCTTCTCTTTCGGTTACTTCTACCATGCAAAGTTTCTTTGCTGGAAGAGAACCAACTCCTATGGTACATCCCATACCTGTGGAATCAAATGGTAGGAAAATTGGTAGATCTTTTTCTAGTAATTCGACAATTTTTGTAGTAGTTCCTAATGACACTGTTTCTATAACGTTAGCTTCATCCTTGAGGGCTAAGATGCCCTTGACTAGGTTCATAATTTCTAGTTCTATTGTAGGTATTAATTTTTCTTCCGGTTTTGAGTCGATTGGTTTGTTAAGTTGGTTTGTTGGGAGTTCAAACTCAGAGTGAACACCTATTCTTTTCTTTAGGTCTGCTAGGTGTATGTCACATGGTTTTGGGTCACCTTTTGCTACGAATATCTTTCCTAGGTGTAAGAATCTTATTTCCTGGAATAACGTAGAAGGGATTGCTTTCATGTGATGTATCCATGGTCGACCGAGGATCATATTATAGTTGGTTTCCCGATCTATGATATAAAACTCGGTGAGGATTGTCTTGGGTCCTAAGGTGACTGGTAATATTATAGTCCCAATTGAAGTAGCCTTAAGGCTATCATAACCTCTTAGCGTATTTCTTGTTGTGGAACAGTTTGTTTCTCCATATCCTAGCTTTTGAAGGAAAGAGAAGGGGACAATGTTAATTGCTGACCCATCGTCAACCATTGTGTGTTTAACGTAACTATTGTAAACCCATACCTATAAATGCAAGGTTGAATCACCTCTATGTGCAATTTCAGCATTTGTTGGCATTTTGTTTATGTCAACTCGGTATCCCTATCTGGCTTCCCTAGAGGGTGGATATCGAATTCTATGTGGTTTACTTGTGTTTCGAGAGGTGGAGTGATGTTAATTAAATGACCTAGACCAAGTGCTTATAAAAGAGTAGCCCTATGGGTAGGAGAGTTTTTCAAAAATTCTAAAAAGGAGATGTGAGAGAAGGTCTTTGTTGAGTCATTAATTAAATCATAAGCACATATGGGTTTTACCAACATTTTTTGAATGTTATTTGGCTCTAGTGGATAGATTGGATTTGGTTGAGAAGAATATTCTCATGTTCTTGTTATGGCTTCTACGTGCAACTCAGTATCTAACTCCACTAGACCAACTATCTTGGTTCGTGGCTAATTTCCTAATTGTGGTGCGACAGGTGGATTTAGTGAAGTTGAGGCTTCATGATCATTATTTCCTGTCATTACACCTTTGTTCATCCCATTTGGATTTAATTTATTATTGTTATTGTGATTTGGAAGTGGATCATTGAAGATCTTAAGAGGTGCATTTTGAGGGGAAACTACCCCTGTGAAAGTATTTGGCATAGGTGTCACAGAATCTATTAAGAACATATCTATGAAGAGTTGTCTTTGTTCTTCTGGAAAACGTTGCATGAACTTATTATAATCATGGCAAGTCCTAGTGTCATGGCCTTGAATTTTTTGGAAACCACAATATGAGTTGGGATTATAACTCCTAGGTTGCTAGTTTGGTACGTGTTGTGGTCCAAAACTCTAATTAAACTGTTGACTATTAGCATTAAAGTTTTACGTTTGTTGCCTTTGGTTTTGGTTTTGGTTTTGATATCCAGTTGAGTTTTGAATTGCACCTTGTGTCTAGATCTGCCGTTGTTTTTGTTCTTGTTTTTTTTGTTGGGGATGATTAAAATCCACCACGTTGATTGTTGGGGTAAAATTGTTGTTTCGTTGATTTTTAACTGGTGGTGGAAAATTTACAACATTTTCTTTTTTAGCTTGGTCAGTCACTCCATCTGTTGTCACTCCATGGTTTTTGTTAAGGATTTTAGGTCCTTGATTGGCGTTTGTGGTAGTAGGATAGGTCGTAGTGTTTTGGTTGGGGATGATTAACCTTCCATTTGTTCCATATGTCTTGCGATCGCTATCTATTTTAGCTTGATCTATTCAGAGAGTGCTCTCAAGCACTTCATCATAAGTTCTTAGTGGGAACTTCTGGACTTCTTCCTTTATCTCTCTACTGAGAGAATGAAGGAATAAATCACATAGTTCCATCCGATCCATGTTTGGAGCACTTGCTAAAGAATAGAGGACTGTACACCATCTTTGGATGAAATTAGCAACAAATTCATTATGTTCTTGTTTAATATGCAAGAATTCCCTAATTCTTGTTCTCAACAATTTGTTCATGTTGAACACCTTGATGAACTCTAAAATGAGTTGTTTAAATGAATGTATTGAGGCTTTAGGTATTCTGTAATACCAATCAAGGGCAATACCCTCTAAATTTTTGGGGAATATTTTAGCAACAACTCCATCCCAAGGGAGCAGTTCTCGAATGGCTGTGGCATAGGCCTTAATATGTGCATTTAGGTCTCCCTCCCTTTGGTACTTGGGTAGATCAGGGAGAGGTCTTGGAAGCATGACGCTTCGTATAGTGAAGTCTAAAGGTTCTTTCAAAAATTCTGAATAAGTCCCTATCGCATAGGTTTTGACCATTGATGGTGCTTACAAAGGGGGTGGAGGTGGAATGGGTTGTTGATATGGTGTAGCATATGTATTTACAGGGGTATAAGGAAATCCCTGTGGTTGATCAAACATGACAGGAGAAGAGAACATATCTCCCTGTGGTGATTTGGAATACATGTTTAAGTATGGAGGAGTATTACTCAGGAATGGGTTGTTTTGTGCTAAGCTGATAGGTATCATATTCTCAACTGGAGCGGCATTTGAAAACATGGTTCTAGTTGGAATTTGTTGTACATACTGAGGAGGCATGCCCAACGTTCCTATTCTTGTGAGCAGGTCTACTTGGCTAGGATGATGTGGAGGATTGGAAGTTCCTGCTTGTATGAACTGTGAATTTTGATTTTCTTGACCAAGTTCCAACCCTCTAACCTTCTCAACTAAGGTAGAGATGACCTTGTTTTGTGAAGACATGGTATTTTTCCTTAGTGGTGGTTGTATACCTTGAGGTTGTATAGGCATATGGTACCTTGCTATGAACTGGTCGTTGCCCTGCCAAGTTTCACCAAGGGCATTTCCTATAGGTGGAGGAATGGGGGTGTTTTCTTGGAACAAGACCTCGCGTTGTGTTTGTAAACCTCCTATAGGTGGGCACATATTTTGAGAGCGTTGTTCACTCCTAGCATAACATGCTAAGTATTCGTTATCTAAAAATAGATATGGATCTGACTGTCTACTAATTTGTGGTCTAAGCAACACCCGAGGAGATGAACTAGATTCTCCAGTGAGCATCATGTTGTTTGAGCCTAAAGGCTCTAGTTTTTGCATTTGAGTGAGCTGATCCAACTACTCTATTTGGAAAGAAGAACTATATCTGGTCCTTTGAGGCGGAGTTTGTGTTGAAAATTGGTTAGTTGAATAGTTGTCAGCCCACGCTGAGAGTGAGGGTGATGGTTGTCTATTTAATTGATCGTAGTATTCTTCAAGACCTAGGAGAGGTCTGTCATATGCATCGTATCTTGACATATTCGGGGGGTATATAAATACCTGCAGAATAATAAGAAGAAGCGAAGGTGGATAAAACTAAAAAGAAGAGTGTGAAAGTGAAGCAATTGTTTCATTTAACGTCGGGTTCACCAATTTTGTTGGTGAAGCCGATGTGAAGGCTAACGAGGTAGAGAAGGTGAAACAGTTTTTTGTTTCACATCGGGTTCACCAATTTTGTACAATGGAAAAGTGACATGCGAGGATGATAATCGACAAGTGACCTTCCCCATACCCGACCTCCTGAGGTCATGCTGAGATAGCCGGTGGTTTGAAATGTAGGTGACTTAGATGAATTCACAACCAGGATTATGGTCAGTTTTCCATGATAGAAAAGTTATAGGCGAGGATGAGAATCAGCAAACAACTTTCCTAAAGCTAACTATGGGAGGATCAGTGACTAAGATCTGGTAGTGTGATCTCCTGATAGCTGGAATGAGAAAGGGGAGATTTAGCAGCTATGAACGGATAGCATAAATTCCCTATGGTTTATCCTCCTAACTAGAATTCAAGTGTTCAATCTAGTTTTGAAGTCTCTGAATTAACTTAAACTGGAAATAACAATTTATACTACTGTTGAAAGGGAAACTAATCTAAACAAAATATACGATTGAAACATTATAATTACAAGCAATAGTTAAAATACTCTTATACTAAAACTAAACAAGCGAGATAACCCGGTGTGGTTATTCACCTGTGTAAATGTGTGAATCTAGATAAAAGACAGCTAATTAACTTAATTGAAAACCTTCAATCTTACCTCAGAAGTGAGGAACAAATCATAGCTTCTCAGAAACTATCATTTCCCACAACTTCCCTGACAATATTGAAAGTGAGCTTAACTGAAATAAAATGATTCACTACTCTATTTGATATGTTTTAACTAGAATTTTGACACATAAAACCTAGAATTTTCATAACAATGGCGAATCTAGTAGTGTATGACTTTGTCCCCTCAAAATGATCTCATCATTCCTTCGTGTTCACATGAATCCAAAAGAGCGTGTAAATGCTAGCATCAACAGAATAAGGTATTTGAACAATGGAAGCTTTGGATATAGATCAAATATAATGCGAGTAGGAGAGGGATAGCACAAGTGATAGAGCTTGGCGTATGTAATTCCTAGCGGGATTTATTGCGGGAATACAACATAAGTGTACCAAGAGATTTTATAATCTACCTTCTATGAAGAACAAAACCTATAACTTTAATGGATTCAATCTACAAATGACACTACTCTGATCTAAACTATTTTTTATAAACAACAATGAACAAGACTGAAGCAAGAAGATCGAATGGCTTCTAACAGCAAAGGAAAAACTAATATGGATGCAAAACATGAAAAAAAAAATGAATTCTAAGAAAGAAATTGAAAGACTAAACAATGGAAATGAGAAGTTGAGGGGCCATTTGCTTGAAAACAAGCTGGCTATTTATAGATTTCACATTCACCCAAATGTAATTCCTATTAGAACTCTTTTACCATTAAACAATGAAGAAACACTATTCCAGGGAACATAAAACATTAATACGAGCTAAGGTGGTTGAGAAAAGCTGGTAAATGTTGAAAAATTATGCAAGTCGTGATCAAAAAAATGTGCTGGAGGACGCGTAAAGGACCGCCACCTTGAGCGGGGCGATGGTTACAGGACCGCCGCCCTGGCAAGGCGGTGGTTTCATCACTGAAGGTCAAAAAGCTAGAAAAAGAAAGGTAGAGGATAAAGTGAAGTACACAAAGCTTAAACAAGGTGCTTGGGATGCTAACATACACTTGGAGAGCTTTCCTGGATTCTGAACACCTTGCGAGGTGACCTGTATCATCATTGGGGCATGTGGAACATCATTCTGGCAGTACAGTACCCTACAATTTTGGGTACGTACAGGTTCCTTATTCTTGAGCAGTTGGGAGCCTTATGTATGCCATGGTTTATACTAGGCTAGACATTTCCCAAGTAGTGGGATTTCTTAGCAGGTATATGGAAAATCCGGGTAAAGCACACTGGAAGGCAGTCCAGTGGATTCTCAAGTACTTGAGAGGGACCACTAGTAGGTACTTATGCTTCGGAGGGTCAGATTATACTTTATAGGGATTTGTGGAATCAGATATGGCAGGAGATGTGGATAGCAGGAGGAGCACTACTGGATACATGTTTATAGTTGGTGGTGCGGTAGTGAGTTAGATCTCAAAGTTACAGAAGTTAGTTTCCCTATCTACTACAGAGGTAGAATATGTTGCAACGACTGAGGAAAGTAAGGAAATGTTATAGATGAGTAGGTTCATAGAGGAGTTGGGTAAGGAGTAATGGGATTGTAAGTTACACAGTGATATTCAAAGTGTAATTCACCTAGCAAAGAACTCAGCCTTCCATTCAAGAACAAAACACATTTAGCTAAGATATCTCTTCATACGACAAGTGTTGGAGGATGGGCAGCTTGAGTTAGTGAAGATTCATACAGATGATAATCCTACTGATATGTTTACTAAGCTAATGAAAAAGGAGAATTTGCATTTGCATTCAACTTTTTTGGGTCTTCAAGATTGATCTTGAAGTAGAAGAAACAAGCCAAGAAGAAAAGTCCAAGTAGGCGCTGTAGTGGTAGAGTTACAGCAATCAGTCTATAAGTGGGAGATTGTTGGTTGTGGAGCCTGATAGCAATCGGGGGGATGGTCCCCCGGTGGGGGGTCTGGGGACCACATGCTCCGGTGGGGGGGTCGAGGGAAGTGCCCTTATAAGCCTCATTTAATATGTATTAATGCATTGTGAATTATGGACTGTTCATTATTAGGTCACAGATTTAACGGGTGGTTTTTCTATGTTTCTCAGAAATGATAAAAACTGATATATATATATATATATATATCTTTAAAGGGTCATGATGTATGAGGCTCACTATAGCAGTCGATGCACTGTAAGAAAGTTTAGCTGGACTAAATAAAAGGATTGGCTATTTCTGGTGGATGTAGCCCATTTTGGGTGAACCACGTTAAATTTGTGTCTCTATTTTATTGTATTTAATTTCTATTTTATGTTTCCCACATTATTCATTGCATGCTTGTTAATCTATACAACTAGTATAATCCTAACACTTGAGTTATCAAAGCGTGCTCGATGATGTGATTGGAAGGAAGGTAGTTGCCACTGTACACTACGGAGGGAAACCCTGATGTATTTCTGTGTGAACTGGAGATCTAGTGGAAGTTTCAAGTGGAGAGATGGAATATGCTTACCTATACCTTACGTGAAATAATAACATGTTGGTGGGTGACCCATCGAGATAATATTTTAGAATGGCACGAGCTGAGAATCACCCTCTCTGTTAAGTTTCTCCGAAGCAAAATACCATCTCAAATTTGTGACTATGATGGGAAAGGATCAACCTCATACCATGTTTAGGAGTGTGAGAAGACTTGGATGGGAGGCACAAAGGCTTTACCTCCTTCCCTATGGATGCAAAAATTTTATTCCACCTTGCAGGCTTGTGCATGTTCCTGGTACATCCATTCAAGGTTACGTCTATAGATAGGAAATTGGTAGAAGATGAAGACGGATATCATCTAGAATTTTGAGTACCAATCCGCTAAGCAATCGATGAGTGAGGCATTGTAGGTAGTCAAGTGCCTTACCTTGGGAGATTGTGCCATGGCTGAGGACTGACTTTTGGAGTTGATAAGAGAACATGAGTTAGAGGTGTGGTTCATTGAAGAAGAAGTGGAAGAAGTACATCTTGAGTGTGCCTACATGGAGAAAGAAAATGGTAAGTTGGTGTACCTGGTGGATGGTGAGGAGATGGAAAATTTGGATGTTAACCATACTATAGGTACCCATAAAGTATTAGACAAATAAGATGATAAAGTGTGTGCCTACCATGAACCCTTGAAAACAAAGAAGGTTAACAATGGTATTGAAGTAGAGCCCAAGGAAGCTGTTATTAGAGACTACTGGACATACCAGTAGGTTTTGTAAGTGGTTGAACTATTACGTGATTTCCAAGATTTATTCCCGAGAAGGTACCACAAATTAAAAGGAGTACATCCCTCATTGGGAGAAATACGGATTAAGTTGAAAGAAGTTGTGTGCCCCATCTGGAAAAGGCCATATAAGATGAACCCTAATTTGCACGTAAAGATTACAGAGGAAATTAATAAGATGATAGAATCTGGGATCATTAAGGCCATTGAGGAATTTAAATGGGTGAGCCCAATAGTCATTAGTATCAAAAAGGTTGGAAGAATAAGGCTGTGTGTAGACTATAGGGATATTAATGCTACATGTGTCATAGATCCTTTCCCAACCCCATTTACTGAAGATATTTTGGAAGGTGTAGCTAGGAAAGAGATATATTCTTTTACAGATGGATTCTTGGGTTATCACCAGGTGAGAGTTGTGAAGGAATACCAGGAGAGATCAACTTTCACCATTGAATGGGGGATTTTTTGTTATATGGTCATTCCTTTTGGATTAAAGAATGCACTTGCTGTGTTTTCACACATTGTTGTGTAGGCATTTTAATACTTCATCCATAAATTTCTGTAAGTTTACCTAGATAATTGGATGGTGTATGGGTTAGTCAGATATCATTGTGACAATCTATGGTTGATGTTTAAAAGATGCGGGCAGTTGAGTATCTCACTTAACATTAAGAAGTGTGTTTTTTCCAATCATTTTGGCATGTTGTTGGGACACGTTATTTGTAGAGAAGGCTTATTAGTAGATCCTGCAAAAAAAATTGTTATAGTGGGATTAGAAGAGCCTACCAGTCAAAATGTGGTGTGTGGGTTCCTAGGGCATACAAGGTACTACAGGAAATTCATCAAGGGATATGCTTGTATTTCCACACCCATGGAATATTTATTGCAACATAAAAGTAAGTTCTATTGGGGAGAGGCATAGTAGGTGGATTTTGACACCTTAAAGGAGAAAATTACTACTGCACCCATTTTATGCTTTCCCTCTTAGGATAGGCCTTTCCATGTGCATGTTGATCATCAGGTATGGCGATAGGAGTAGTGTTGGCACATCCTAGAGAATGGATTATTGATCATCCCTTGTGTTTTGTGAGTAGGTAATTAACACAAGATGAGAAAAATTACACCATGACGGAGTGCGAGGCACTATCTATGATCAATGCACTACAAAAGTTTAGGAAATAATTTTTGGCCAATTAGTTTATTTTGTACATAGATCATATGACACTCAAGTACTTGGTGAAAAAACATGTCTTACAAGGGCACATATGCCGGTGGATTTTGATGTTTTAGGAGTTCAATTTTTTAGTTGTAGTAAAACTAGGTAAGAGTAATTTGGGACCTGACCATCTATCATGGATTGACTCAGGAGAGGACACACAAAGCATCGAGGACATGATGCCAGATGCATAATTGTTTAGATTGTAGCATTTACCCTCTAACGTGGAGGATATTTTTGTCTTCTTATGAATGAGTGTGGCGCCAAAAGGAATGAAAGCCTTGGAGAAAATATAGTTGGCTATACGCGTCGCGCCCTATATGTTGATTGGTGGAGACATGTACAAACTAAGCTGAGATGAGGTTTTACACTGTGTGTGTTGGAACATGAGCATACTGCAATCATGTAAGAAGCTCATGGTGGTATTGCAGGAGGTCACTACGTTGGGAATGCGACTACACACAAGATCTTATTGGTAGGCCTTTGGTTGGAAACACTTTACAAGGATTGTATTGAATATTGAAAGGCCTGTGATCATTTCCAGCACCTTGGTAAACCAAGATAGAGAGATGAAATGCCATTAAGTATTATTCCAAGTGCAGAGCCATTTGAAAAGTGGGAAATTGACTTCGTGGGACCTATTTCCCCACTAACGCACATGACAGGTTTGCATTATATTATCACTTACACAAATTATCTTAAAAGGTGGGAAGAAGCGACACCTACAAAGGATTCCACAACAATACAACAATTAGGTTCTTATGGGAGAACATAATCAACAGATATAGATGTCTATTGAGCTTAATGAGTTATAGCGGTACACATTTCTCAAATGAGACTATTTGAATCTTGTTGGCAGAGTTCTTGGTAGTGCCTCAAAAAACTATGGCCTATCATCCTCAGGTGAATGGAATTTCTGAGGCATTTAATAAGATATTAAGCCATATATTGACTAAGATTTGTGATGTCATAAGGAGGGACTGGGATGATAAAGTATCTACAGTACTATGGGCATATCACATGAATTATAAAAGGTTGAACAAGGCCAAACCTTTTAAATTGGTGTTTGGTGCAGAGACATTTCTACCTGTGGAATTCATGTTGCCATCTCTGTGTATTGTGTGCACATGAGGATTGGCTGATGAACAAATATTAAAGGAGTGTATTGATAAACTTATGGACTTGGATGAGAGGCGAGCCATTTCTAGATGGAGTCAGAGGATAGAGAAAGCATGAAATAATGCATGACATGATTATCACATTACAAATAAGAAGTTTGAGGTTGGGAAAAAGGTTCTCCTTTATGATTCTAAGTTTTTGTGCCACCCAGGGAAGCTCAAGGTACATTGGTTGGGACCATATACTATCACTTACATACTTGATTTAGGCACTTTCTAGTTACAAGCGCTAGATGGGACAATGTTTCCTAGACATTTTAATGGGAACAAGTTGAAGCCCTACTATGAATAAATCTTTAGTGTGCTTCTAAATAAGGCAGTATTGCCATGTAGCTTAGGATGTCCCTTAATGCAGTTTCCTTTCTATTTGTTTCTATTCTTCATTGCTTTGCCTTGTATTTTTGTTTTACTGTGGGAACGTTTTTGAACCAGTAGTTAGTTACTTTTTAAAAGGTTTTTTATGTATAGAGGACCACACATCTATTTACTATGGGGTGGAAGGTGTCAAAGGAGAGTCTTTGTGAAGAGTCTGGTAAGAAGTGAGTGTTGAAAATAATGGAGTGGAAGGTCAAAAGAGTGCGCATAGCAAAAGTGATCATGGGTGGAGATTGGTGTCAAAAATCTTTATAAAAGCCATGTACAAGGATAAAAGTGCATATCAACATGAGGTAGGCGGTGATAATGACTAGGTTTAATTGATGTGGTCTTGTGCGCCAGAAGAATGTGGAGGTTTCGTGTAGGATTGGGCGTAAAGGAAAAGCACTGGAAAAAATGTGTGGAAGGATGGCTTTCGAAAAATCTAACTTTAATGTAGTTGTTCATTAGTAGGTGGCATGGGAGTTTGTACAAGAAAAGCAAGAAGCTATAAATAGAATTTTGTGGTAAGTTATTTCTTTTTAACTTGCATTTGTTGTTAAAGAGCTCTTATGAACTAGGGCGTCCTTGTGAAAATAAATTTGTCGAGATTTGCATGTTAGTGGAATATTTAACAGAGTTGTGAATCAGAGTGGAAAGGGAGTATACGGGCATGAGTGAAGGAGTTAGTTTGGTGGATTCCCATGGATGTTAAGCTGTCTTATGGAAGGAAAGTTTTCCAAGTTAGGGTTTTTAGAGCTAGGGCATGGGTTTTAGAGGAATTTCATAGAGGAGTGAAGCTGAGGGATTGAGTAGAGTTGAAGTAAGAAGAGAGGAAGAACTAACAAGGACCATGTGAGAAAAATGGCACCAAAGAAGGGATCAAATGTTTCACTAAATAAGGGTAAGGGAAAAGGAAAACTCGTCATCAAAAAGTTTTAATAAAGAGTGGTACACGAAGATGGAATATCCATATGGTGTTATATTAGGGATGTAATGGGTGTCTCATGTGTAGAAGATGGATATAAGAGATTACAACCATAGGATGAGCACCACAAAGAAGGAAATGGTGTTGGAATTAGTTTTCCTGAAAGGAGAAAGGAGATAGGATGATAAGCCTGAATATGATGACTCAGTGAAAACCACATTGGAGAAGGTTGGACTCTTGCAACTCTATAATTTTTCATATTTTTATAAACCCGATAGGTTGTACCAATGGTTTATGTCACACGTTTATGAGGATTATTTTTACTTTGCATGAATGAGAATGTGTTTGACTACCCAATTAATTTCTAAGTATACGAGACTTATATAGATGGAAGAGTCGTTGGATGATGATTTGGGTGACAAGGATACATTCAAGGAAATGACCGAAAAGTATGAATATAAGAAGGGTTCACACTACTTTGATATTATCAAGATCACTAACCCAGTTATGTGTATGGCCACACACTTTCTAACCAAGGTGAATGGACAAGAGTGCTGGATGTAAGTAGATAAGAAGTGGTTGAATATTTGTAGGAATATTTCAGAAGAAACAATCTACAACCTCTCGGTCTACATTGTAGAAGAGATCATAGATGTGGTGTGTGACATGGACAAGATCACGTAAGGTAATGTCCTTCTTACCATTGTTTTTTCAGAGATTGGAGTTCCTAATGAGCCAAATATCTATGTTTGGGAGTACCCTGATGAGAACCCTTCCCCTGTGAAGAGGTTTGAAGCTTACACTTGTGACACAATGACTACTGCACATAAGGCACACTTGAAGAAGTGGTACAAGAGAATATGTGATGTGTTTGAGGCATAATGAAGAATTCCTAAACAACTATCATCCCTAGTGCATGGTAAGGTTGATTTTTTTGTATACCAACACTTCTACATAGATAGATTTACTTTGACAGATGGCTTAAAATACCATGGTGTAAATTTCCATTTGCCTTCACAACGCAATATTTTTAGAGTGTCGTCAATAGATTCAAGGAGGCTAAGAAAATTATATTTGATCTAAGTGAGGTATACAAGGAGTACCACATGCTACATAGAATGTTGGTATACCATAAGAAACACACATATGTGCAGAAGTATGTCTCCCATAACATACATATGGTGAATTCCATGTCAATACCTATTGCAGGAAAGATGGTGACAAGAGTATATATACACCTAAGGCCCAAGTTTGAGAAGGGTGCATATGTCAAGGATGATGTATCCATCCCAAAGGACCCTCCCATGAAGAAAGGGATGAAGAAATAAAAGGAAGAGACTACAGCAAGTAGGTCATTGAGCATGTGTATATTTCAAACTGCTACAACGTAGGAGTCAGAAATTATTCCAAGTACATACAAAATGAGGAATAAATCTCCCATTAAGGATAATTCACCTGAAAATTAATTATTGCATGTTAAGGAGAAGTTACCAGAGAAATAAGAGTCTCCTATGTTAGAGGAGTCGTCAGTAAATAAAAAGTAGAAGGTAGTGCATAGTTTAAAATCTGAGAAGACAAAAAGCATAAAGGATGGTGAATCCAAGGAGGAGAATGAAGTGCATGAGGAAGATAAGAGTCCCCCTGTACATGATATACATGAATCTAATGAGGAACATAATGATTATGAGGAAGGCACTCATAATGTGGGAGGAAGTGAAGAAGAGGTGGGGATGAATGTGCAGAAGACCCCACCCTTGGCCGAAGGAAAATTGGAGGATGTGGTGGAAAGGGACATGGCAAGCATCATTCAGAACTTGGTGGAGTAAGAGGTGAATCACAATGCTGAGGAGGTATTGAAGGAAAAAAAGGAAGCAAAGAAGGAGTATGGGAGCATGGGAAGATATCCTAGTCTTAGCAGTCATCTTCTCGACAATAGCAACATGCACCAGTGGCAAGTGTGTAAAAATGGCGCAAGGACATGATGACTTATGCCAATGACCCTAGCAAAGTCATTCGTACCAACGCGCTTCCAAAACATAGTTACCCACCAGTTCAACTCTTTTTCTGGTCATCATTTTATAGTGGTATCTTGTACATGTGCACACGACGAAGATGATTGTCATGGACTTTTGAGTCTCATGTGTTGATGATCCCGAGTTTGAAGTTGGCATGGATGCAATAATAGAAATAGATAACCCTAGTGAGGTGAATCTTGTTGTGGATACTCAACTGGTTAACTGATGAACAGGTCTCAAACACACTCAACAAGGTGTCGGTAGAAGTATAGGCTTAGTTATTCAGGTAGGAATAACAAAACCAAATCCCTTGTAGGATAAATTGGAGGAGAAGAATAAGGAGATAATAGAGAGAGACAAGGAGATAAAAGGGAAGGAGTCTATGAATTACATAGTTGAAGGATCGAGCTGAGAGAAGAAGAAGGTGAAAGTGTGTGAAGCACACAAAAAGTTAGATACTATCTTAGAATCCATCATTCGAGCATGCCCGGATTTGGCCCTGCCTAAGAAAAAGTATGAGTCAATTTTTCTCTACCTAGAGGATGTGACACATTTTCTCACAATGGAGAAGCTACCACTTGCACTGGAATTGGTAGAGGAAGTTGGTGCGATAGAGGTCTAAGGAGAAAGGAAAGATTGAGGAAACCATAAATTTGTACTATGAGATCCTTGCCTCAATAAAAACCATGGTGCAAATGGTCGAAGTTGTTTATAACAATTGTGGGGATAGGGACAGGATAGCATGTATATTGGTTTCTACCAATCAGGCAAATATGAAGGATTTTTAGGAGAAGAACAAGTGTAACAGGGTAGAATGGAAAAAAATAATTGCAAAGGTCAAGAATAAGTCTGAGGTGATCAAATTCCTAAGGGTCTCAATTAAAAATAAAGTGAAATAATTGTATCCCCTGGTTACGTGGAGGATGGATGTGCTAAGTGACCTTAGCAAGAAAATGGAGAAAATTGTTGATACACTGAAGGCTAAGGGAGAGGATTTGTCATTTGATGAATCTTGTGCATTAATAGGGGGTCTGTTTCAGCAAACCCAAAATGAGGTAGATGCCTGGAGTAAGATTGAAGCAAGCTTGAATAAAGACTTCCCAATTCTTCTTCAACAGTGATGGAATTCTTTCATTCTTTGGCACAAGTCAAAACCATATTATTATTTCCTCCCATTCTTTATTATTTGTATAAAAATAGGTTGTTTCTGAGGAAGGAAAACAATTTTAGCGTAGGGTGATGTTATACCCTGAAATTCACTAAGTCCCAAGGTAAAGGAAGAGCACGCATGTGCAAGGAAAGCAAGGTAGAAAAGCACTCAAGGAAAGGCACACGAGAGAAAAGGTTAGCAAGAGGATGCATGAAAGGGTTTGGGGACTTAGCTACATTTCTAAGGTGGCATTATAGGAAAAACATGTGAAGGCTCGAGTAGGTGTGATGAGTGGATAAGGTGCTAGCCTGGAGTCTTGGGGCTCGAGGAAAGAATATTCCATGAAGGGAATACTCCAAAGGAGGATCAATATAATTAGTGAAGGATTTTGTGAGCTAGAATATCACTTAACCATGGAGGACCACATTTCCACCTAGCATGTGATATGCTCATGGGTGAAAACTATGGCGGTGAAGGAAGGATCCAAATTCTATTTAAGTGAGTGCTTGGGTCCGAAATAAGGAGAGGTTGGAGAAGCAAAAAAATGTTGCAAGACTATTGTGGATTATGATGTTGGGAGATTCCATTGGTTTTATAGGTTTTTGTTGCTATTAGTGCTAGAGAGAGGCTAGGCAAGGATGATGGTAGGCATGGATGTGGGTGCTCGGGTCTAAAACTAGACCTTAGATGGAAGAACATAGCTAGGGTTCACTGTGTAGAGTAATTTTACAGGGTTGGAATGTTATTCCTTGATGTATATGGTCTGATATAACCCTTTTTGATGTAATATGGCTACTTTAAATGATTATAATAAATATATGAGGCTATGTTCCTAATATATTTTTTTATGGACTAAACCCTAGTATGTCTTCATGTTGTTCATGGTTTAGATCCGTTTCTATTATGTCGTTGTGATGTTTCTATCTATCCCATGGTGCATTTGTGCTTAGAACTAGTTACACTACCTCTGTATTAGATTACAAGCATGTTTCTATTCTGAAAACCATTCCTCCATTAATGGTGAATTATTCTTACAAGGCTCACATAAAAGAGGGGCTCGACTCCCGCACGCACCTTGGGTGAGTACCCAACTTATGTTGGGTGATAGGCCGTTGTGCTTGGGGTTAAAAGGTATTTTAAAGGGTAAGAGGTAAATGAGACTACATCATGTTTCAAATTTAGTTGAGTACTAACCCAAAAATGAGCACCAACCCTTGATTTAGTGAGGCACCAATCCCATAAGGAGCACCAACCCCTAGTTTAGTAGAGCACCAACCCTACAAGGAGTACCAGCCCCTGATTTAGTGAGGCAACAACCCCATAAGGAGGCTACAACCACTTACAATGACCAAGAACCAACTCATCCACCTAAAAATTTATGAACATTTATGACATGATGCTCACACAACTAATAGAGATAAAAATTCAGCTACTCTCTCTACAAACCCTCTAAAAAATAAGCTCTTCTTCAACTCGTTCAAATCTGCCCTCTCCTTCAAGATAATGTCATACATGCCCTAGATAAAAATTTAATTCTCTCTCTCTCTCTCTCTCTCTCTCTCTCTCTCTCCCTCTCTCTCTCTCTCTCTCTCTCTCTCTCTCTCTCTCTCTCTCTCTCTCTCTCTCTCTCAGCATAAAAAAATTATTTTCCACTTAAAAAGGTCACAAGGACCTTCATCATATCCCTCAAAATGCCTCCTAGGTTGCACTTTTCAGCCACAAAAACAGTTAGTGCAAATGAGATTTATAATATTATTTTATATATATATTTCTTTTCACCAAAATGCATGGGTCAACATTAATTTGGTAAAAACACTTTTCAAATCATAATAAAATGATAAAAACATCACCCATATGACCAAGTATGTCGGTAAGGGTCAAGACATCACCACTAAGTTCTAAAACACTCCAGCCAGCTCAAAATGCACTCTTTAAGCTCTAACGAATGCACCAACAAATTTAAAGGCATCAAATAAATTTTACAAGACTCCATCATAATCATGTAACATGATGAAAACCTCCAATAATCACAAAAAATCTTAGGAATAACCGAAACATCCATCTTTACCATGAAACACCAAAGAGCAAGCAATAACAACTATGTTTCTAAACACCCATAAATTTAGTCCTAGAAAATGAATAAGTTCACATATATAAAATCATCATCTTGACTAAATTCATATATCAATTGAAAGGTATCTAAATCCACTTTCTGTAATACATACATTTTCATCCAAATAATAGGGGAAGGCCTCCAAACATATCAATCTCTAAAACTGCTCTAAACTACCAAGCTGGACTCAAGAACTAGTCTTGATGGATCAAGCTCTAAAATCCTTAAAAGTCACTTCAAAGCTCTACCAAAACATGTAGAACCATTATAAATTTTTCTAGGCACTTAGAAACCTCCAGAAAGGATGAAGAAAATCAAAACAATCACCAAACCTCATGAAACTACACAAGACCATGCTTAATCATATACCCTAAAAATTGAGATTCAAAGAACAGGTTATAACTTGCTCATATAATAGATTTTATATATATATATATATATATATATATATATATATGGATATAACTTGGAACCAGGATCATGAAAAAATTCAAATTAATTCTTAATTCCACATTTATCTCTTAAAAATTTACTTTTACCACATACTAATAAAATGCCCCAAAACTGCCTAAAAACCAGTCATAAATAGGGCACACTTTGCACTTTAGAGGCACAAAAATGATTTGAAACCATCATCGAAATGTAGTAAAACTCCCATTCTTAAATAAATGGTAAATTATTCAATATGTTCAATGGGAAATGTTTTCACAAACTAAAACTTTCTAGAAACTTTCCTTTTTGGGTGGGTCCCACAAACAACCAGAACCTCTAAACTACATCATTGGAAATTTGGAGTAGTCCTATTCATTATTAAATAATCATGCTATAAAAAGAAATAAAAAATAGACATGTACAACCATTTTTCTCTAAGCCACTTTCAACCTAGGGTTTTGGGAGAGTTTCAAACATGTTTACCTTCTTAACGACCATTCATAAAAATGTGATGATAAAACCACCTCATTCTTTTTTTTAAATATTCATACCTGACCTAAAAATATACGCCAAAGAGATCAAGTCCCAATGCAAAGAACATAGTGCACAATGAACATCTAAAAATCAACTTTTGCCTCAAATTTTCACTCTTGTAAAAATGGTTTTGGTAAAAAAGTAATATCTTCAAAAATAGTCATCACCTGGGCCTAAAAATTTTCATGAAGAATCATGAAAACCTCCTATAACTGACCCAAGTCTCATCCATGCTCAAATTATTCTAAAACTCTCCAAACACAACTACTTACTTTTTTTTACTGGGCTTGTCTTCAGTGTTGTTACTTCAAAGGACCTAAAAACCTCATCAAAATATTGAGTACAGTCATGAAAATCCTCATACACCTCGTATAAAATTCCATAACACCTTTCACATGCCTTTATAAGACTTCCCTTTTCCATTCTTCATGCTACCATGAAAAACACCATGCACTAGGTCTAGGAATATGCCTAGAATGACCTAGAAACCATGTCAGATACATGTACCAATACTCTAAGACACTTATGAGTGTCCTAACACATCATATACATTCTCTCCATATTTTTACCATACTTAACCAGCTGTTAAAAGTTTCACTTCATCATTTCATGCCTCATACTGCTCAGTAGGCCTTACAAACAAGCTTGTTTCACTAGAACTGACCTCAACATCACTTGACCAACCTTGAACACTTGTAATGAGTGTCATCACATTGACCTCATACCAACATCATTCATTCCTTACATTACCTTTACAAATCCTCATACTGACTCAAGACATCATTAACCATGGCCAGGACCAAACAATTCTCAACAAGACTCAACACTTCCTCATGATAGACAATGAATAAAACTTCATGGAGAGTCCTAAACACTCTTTAATCAATTTTCCATCAATGGATTTAAAACCAATGATAACTACTAGACACAATGGCCAATAATCTCCCCCTTTGTCATTGATGGTAACCACCTTCAAAAATATTGATGACAACTAACAAGACCAAACACCTACTTGACCTCTTTTCCATGTTTCTAATGCTTCTCTCTCCCTGTGACATCTATAAAAAATTCTAAAATGATGAAAAGACATGAAAAATTACAACACACAATTGTAATAATGACAAACTTACTTGCACACAAGCTCCCCCTTAGACTGAAATCAGTTTGTCTTGTCTTCAAACAATAAATATAAATGATCTAAAGCCCTAATATGAGCTTCCACACAGCTCCCTCGGAAATGATATCCTCCAAATTTTTATTAAACCTATCATCTACTTTCCTCTATATTTTTTTTATGCTCAGAACCCAACTCTGTCTTCAAATTCTAAGATATCGTCACTTAGGACTTATGAGCCCTAAACAACATTTTCAGTCCAAAAATGCTAACCTTCTTAATGCTCTAGGATTAACGATGAAATCTAAATCACCTTCTAAATGATCCTTCTAGCCTCATACTATCATATACTAACTACTTTTACAAATTCAAGATCAAATACCTCAATCAAGTGCAATGGAGAAGGATCAAGACAAATACCACAGTCCTGAAACAAATTTTCAGTGTTCTTTACCTCCTTTACAAGCTATTATAGTTGATTGAGATTATAAGTTTCTCCCCCTATATTCAATGCATTCATACATATGTCTCATCATTTTAGACTTCATTCATGGTTTCCTTGACATTGGAAAAGACTCACAACCTCTAAGATACATCAACTTGTCTTCAACTGTATCTTCACTCTAAAATACCTGCATACGCTGCTACATACCTTATTATCAACTTTTCAATGACTATACCTCCTTAAGTCCTTAAACTTACATTTGTTGAGCCATACAACTCCAAGATTATCAAACAGAGTATGCTCTCCCTTGAAACATGCAATCTTATCCATATTGTCTATAAACTTATTTCAATTCTACATACAAGCTTGATGCCCAACCTTAATCCCACTGATACAGACAAAAATTATTATACAACAAACTTCTTACTCTATTTTTCATGCTTATTTTAATGAAAAAATATCAAAAGACATACCTCTTATAGATCACCACACTCTTGGGCTACTTAGAAAAAATTTCACAATATAATTTGACCATTATTTAAGGTATACACACCTTTCATTATCACTTCATACTCACGGAACACTCATCCCTTTAAGTAGTACCAGACCTTGACCATAACCTTGAGCAACAAGACTCATTCATAAAACTCTATCAATAATAGTCACAGTCCTCCATTTATGGCTTCAACTCATATTCATGATGCTTATAGATGAAAATTAGCAAAAACATACACTTCACAGTTTGTCAAGACACCTTGAATGGTGACAAGGACATATAATTTTTTGAGACAACCTTTTACCCTTCATGAACTTAGACTATATCAAGAGAATAAGAACATTAAAAACATATGGAAACTTCATTATTAACTCTCATAGACATACCTTTGATTATATATTTGACCAAAGTTTGTATTTAACAATATTTTTTCTTGGCATACATACACAATATTTGAGAAAATCTATTGACTGTCAAACCCCTAGTTTGAGTGACTTAGAAATACATATTTTCTTGATCATTTATATTTCTTCACAGGTGATACTTAAAACTTTAGAGACTCGTCATAGAATATCAAGAATACATAATTTAATTACCAATCACAAACTTCTTTAGACCTTCAAGACTTTCTCCTACGTAGGATGCATTCCTAGATCATTGTCAAAACCTTTGATGGATTAATAACAGCTTGAAGCTCAACTGTAAATCATACACAAACTTCTTTACTTATGATCACCTGTCTAATTTTAAGATATTCATGATGATAACCATTCTATGAGCATACCTCTTCATAGCCTTGGTCTCGATACTAAATTTTATTTTGTCTGTATCCTCACACAATCTCATACTTCAAAGTGAATGTACAAACTTTGATTATGAACTTGGATCCTTCCATACTTATAGACTCAAAGCACTTGTTTGACCATTTATAAACTCACCTTTTGTCTTTACAGACATGAAATACACCATTACCATGTTCTTAATAGTCATTTAGAGTCATTAATATAAGAATTCAATTTCTTTTCTCCATGACAGTACCAGTTAGAATGAAGATAATTTTTAAGGAAACTCTCAACTCATGAAAAATGATCAACTATCAATGTTGGTGTGTTATCATTATCAAATCACCTAATCAAGACCATTTTTACAACACATTGAAGATCACAAGATAAATGCTAGAACAATCTTGACACCTATCACATGATATAACCCAAAATTGTCTTCATCATCCTGTTTTAGGTGATACAGATCTTAAGGCACTCCTTGATGGATTGGATAAGACTATGGGATTTTATAAGACCAAAAACTTACTCATGTAAACTATCTTATAATACTTTATACTCTAAAACACATGATTATTCCCTCAAGACCGCCTTTTTTTGGACTTCAACATGATTGTATTTAAACTTTCCAGGTAGGACACACAAGTCACGAGTCTAGATGTATCTTATTTAATCATTTTATGAATGCACTCTACTCGTTATTTTTCTATGAGGCTCATGATATTAATATTATTTCTACGATCCAAAAATCAGATTGTACACACACTACTTGGACTAACAGTCAGACCCAAAACATATGAACATACTTTAATGACTCTTTTCTTGAATGATCAATCATGACTTTACACAAAAACCAGATACACTTGTGCCATACAAAATACTCTTTGTTTGGTTAATCAAAGTAAAATTTTCACATGATTCTTAACACTACTTCAAGCACCTTTTGATAGATACCAAGGATTAAAATTATTGATATAGACCTTAAACTATATGACACACCTTTATTTAAATTCAACCTTAAGTAAGAACTTCGGGATAACATGGTACTTTAACCAAGAACATAAACTAGACAAGGGTAGACAACTCATACCTTTACATGACTAAAGAAACTTCTAGGAGCTCTCAAGATCAACACCAATGCTTCCTTCAATAATAAATTTATTCTTTATACCTGGATACTCATATGAACATTCACAACTCTTCATGTATTGAACGAGTCATACACCAACCTACTCAGAATTAAGAATCCCTTGGTGCCTAAAACACCTCATCCTTTAAACACAGGTCCCTGATAAAACTTAATACTCATACATAGCTGCAACTAGCTGATGAATTTATTTCAACACCTTGAGACCAATATGACAACCCAAACACACATATAGACTCATGTGGTGAAAAACATTCCTCTTGACCTTGTAATATTAATCTCAAGGCCCTTCCTTGTTGCTCTACATATCCACATCTATCCTCAAACTAACATAGATTACTTAGAGCCATAGCAGTATCTCCTGCAATCCCATCACACTAGAAACTAATGCCATCTTCACATTTTTACTCTAAAATTTACACATTGTACCTTAGTAACCATGTTTACCATCAAGATCTCATAGATGATGTCATGCCAGTCAATGTGGAAATTGACTCCCCCTAGGAGCATGCTCATGCCATTTTTTTTATCATACACAACCTTTTCTTATTTTAATCACAGACCTATGCCCATATTCCTTGTAAAAGAAGTGATAAATACTGAAATGTATTACTTACATGAGCTCATACATGTCTCTCCATGGTGATGGATTGGATATAACATCGTCGAATGGATTCTCCAGCAGGATGAATAATTTCACACACTAAAGATCACAGATACTTGAACATTTATTAGGCATATAAACCTTACAGTTCACCTTGCATACTTCAACTACATTGTTCATTATTGCTCCATGAATCTATTTAACCTCTTATAATATAGACTTCATGATTAAGGTTGCATGAAATACTACATATGTCATTATAGGCTCCAACACATCTAAAACATCCTCAAACTCTACTCCTAGATCATCATCATCACCTTCAATATTAACACCTAGGTCATATTTAACTTCTTCATCCTCACCTTTAGGGTAACATGTTTTAAAATCAACACAAAGATCTACTTTGACACCTTCATCAGTCTTCTCACTAGTTGGATTGGAAATGGGAGTGAAAATATCAAGAACATTATACCAAATTTGAAACCCTAAGGATTTCAAGTATGATCTCATCGTAACAAGAGGAATAAATTCAACTTGAGCCTTACTATCTACCATACATGTGCTTCAAGAGGATATCCTTCAAGTTTTCAAACTTTCTTCATAAGGAACAACTCTAATACCAATTGTTGGAAGCACAATGGACTAAGTGAGTTTGGGTAAATCAGCCCTTCAAAACCATTTAATTCATTTAACTTAGTTTAATTACATCATATCAAACATCCATTCAACATTCATAATCCATTGTGTGCTTATTAACCATTCAAGAATCATAAACAAGATCAAGATACAAGAGAGGGCATAAGAACACCAAATTTAAGTGGGAAACCCTCAAGGGGAAGAAAACCCACTAAAAAAAACTTTAATATAGTCATGTTTAAAATTTATTTGAGCACCAACCTAATAAGGAGAACCAACCTCTGATTTAGTGAGGCACAAACCCCACAAGAAGCACCAACCCCTAGTTTAGTAGAGCACCAACTCTACAAGGAGCACCAACCCCTAATTTAGTGAGGCACTAACCCCACAAGGAGGCTATAACCCCCTAGGATGACCAAGTAAAAAATAAGCCACCTAAAAAAGGATTATCACTAATGATATTCTACTCACACAACTGATAATGATCCAAATTCATCTCCTCTCTCTTTAAACCCTCTCAAAAACAAGATCTTCAACTCACTCAAATATGCCATCTCCTTCAAGATGATCTCATACCTGCCCTATATCATCATTTCATTCTCTTTCTCCAACTCATAATAACACACTTATTTTCCACTAAACAAATTCACAAGTACCTTCATCATATCCCTCAAAATGTGTCATAGGTCATACTTTTCATCCAAAAAACAATTAGTGGAAAAGAACTTTCTAATTTGATTTTATATTTGTTTCTTTTAACTAAAACACCTGGGTTGGAATTCATATGGTAAAAAAAAATTCCACATCATTATAAAATGATAAAAATATCACCAATATGACCAATTAGGTTGGCAAGGGTCAAGACATCACCACCAAGTACAAAAATAGTCAACCTACTCAAAATGCACTCTTTAAGCTCTAACAGATGCACCGATAGCTCTAGAGGCATAAAAAACTTTGTAAAGATTAAATAATCATCAAGAAACATGTGAAAAACCTCCAAGAATCACCAACATGATCAGGAAAAAATGAAACATCCATCTCTACCAAGAAACACACCAAAGAGAAAGTAATAACAACTAGGTTTCCAAGCACCTAGAAATCCAGTCATAGAAAATGAATGAGTTCACATAGGTAAAATAATCATTATGACTAAAGTAATATATAAATATAAAGGTATTTGAATATGATTTCTATAAATAGCTTACATTTTCATCAAACTTGTAGTGGAAGGCCTCCAAACATCTCATATCTGAAACTTCTCCAAATTGCCAAATTGGACTCAAGGACCAATATTGAGGGATCAAGCCCCAAAATCCTTCAAATTCACTTATAATATCAACAAAAACATGTAAAACCATTATACATGTTGTCTAATCACTCATAAACCTCCAACAAGCATGAAGAAACTCATAACAATCACCAAACCTCATGAAGCTACACAAGACCATGCTGAATCATGTACCCTAAAAATTGACCTTCAAAGAACGTGCCATAACTTGCTCATACCATAGAAATAACTCAAGTGTGATATATCATTGGAAATTTATTGGAACCAAGATCATGAAAAAATTCTAACCATGTCTTAATTCCACTTGTAGCACTTGAAAAGCCACTTCTACCAAAAAATTCTCAAAACTTCCCCAAAACTTAAATCATCATGGACATGTATTACAACTCTCATTCTTCAATAAATGGTAAATTATTCAATATGTCAAATGGGAAACTTTTTCAAAAACTAAAACTTTCCAAAAACTTACCTTTTTAGGTGGGTACCACAAACAACTAGAACCTATAAAATACATCATTGGAAATATGGAGGATTCCTATTCATCATAAAATCATCATACTTAAAAAATGAATTAAAACTAGACATGCACAACCATTTTTCTCTAATTCACTTTCAACCTAGGGTTTTAGGATGGTTCCAAACCTATTTACATTCTTAATGATCGTTCATAAAAATGTGACTATTAAACCACCTCATTATTTTTTTTAAATATTCATATCTGACCTAAAAGTATATTCCAAAGACATAAATCTCCCATACAAAGCACATAGTTCACAATAAGCATCGGAAAGTCAACTTTTGCCTCAAATATTCACTCTTGCAAACCTAGTTTTGGTAAAAATGCAATATCTTCAAAAATAATCATCACCTAGACCCGAAAATTGTCATGAAGAATCATGACAACATCCTATAACTGACCCAAGTCTCATCCATGCTAAAATTCTTTTGAAACTCTCCAACCACATCAACTTACTTGTGTTTACTAGGTTTGTCTTCCCTGTTATTGTTTTAAAGGACCTAGAAACCTCATTAAATTTATGACTATAGAAATGAAAATCCTCATATACCTCATATAAATTACCACAAAACCTTCCACATACTTGTACAATACTTCCCTATTCCATTCTTCTTGATACCATACAAAACACCATGCACTAAGTCTAGGAATAGGCCTAAAATGACCTAGAAACCATGTCAAATACCTATACCAGTACTCTAAGATGCTTGAAAGTTTCCTAAAACATAAAATACATTATCTCCATGTTGTTACCATGATTAACAAGATGCAACAAGCTTCACTTCATCATTCCATGCTTCATATTGCTCACTAGGCCTCACAAACAAGCACTTAAAACAAGCTTGTTTCACTAGAACTAACCTCAACATCACTTTACCAACCTTGAACACTTGTATTAAGCTTCATCACTTTCCATGACATCATACCAACATCATTTATACCTTATATTACCTTTACAAGTCCTCATACTAACTCAAGACATCATGAACCATGACTAGGACCAAGTAATTCTCAACAAGACTCGACACTTCTTCATGCTAGACAATGAATAACACTTCATGGAGACTCATAAGCACTTTTGAATCCCTTTTCCATAAATTTATTTGACATCAATGACAACTACTAGACACAATGGCCAACATTTGGTGGGTTTTTAATTAAGCAGTTTCCTGTTTAATATTATAAACCCAACACAAATCCATTCCAAACCTCCCTTAAGCTTCATATACTCTTCATATTCATTATACGGCATTCATTGACTCAAACATGCAAATATAGAGAGAATATCATCATTCCAAGTCAAGTTAGGGAAAAGGTGCAAATATAATCATATTGTTGCAAGATCATGGTTACCTATTTGGCTGCATATATTTTAGAGATCACATGCTAGGTGAGAATGATGTGAGGTTTGAGCCTTCTTCAGAGTAGTGAAAATGTTGGCAGTGCATGAGGGTGCCCACAACCCACCTAATGTTTATTTTGTAGGAATTCTTGGCTATCTATGGTTTTAGGGATTAACCAGTCGCATAATGAGCATCACATAGTTTCAAAGGTCCATATTCCATACAAGAGTAGATCAAAAGATAATACATATGCCTAGAAATTATCAAGAGTAGATGATTTGAAAGTACAAGTGCATAAGGAAAGGGCCATAATGGGGGTATGCTTTGGCCCATGCAATCCTCTTTGGTCGATGCAACATTTCATGACACATTTTTAATATTGAGGATCTATTAGATCATTTCCAACTTGTTTCAGTCATCAGACCAACCCAAATCATCACATAGAGAAGGATATCAACTAATTCATCTTTTATCTCTCATTACTAGTGCTTTATATATTGTTTCTTAATGGTTATTCCTAATATTTTTGCAATTAGATTTGTATAATAATGGATTGGTTGCTACTCCCTATAAGATATTGATCAATTTAGATTAAATCACTCTTGATTGTAACATATGAAGATTTAGCATGACTTATTTTTCCATTCTCACTTTGTAATGTTGCATATGGTTGGTTCTTAATTCTACCAAAGGACTAAATTACTAGTTGGTAAGATTTCAATGATAAATTTGTTACACATTTTGGAAGGATTATTAGTCCAACATTCATGTATCAAAGGTTTCACCTTGTAA
This sequence comes from Taxus chinensis, assembly GCA_019776745.2. NCBI lineage: Eukaryota > Viridiplantae > Streptophyta > Pinopsida > Cupressales > Taxaceae > Taxus > Taxus chinensis. Next base: position 387,967,761 of record CM034156.1, read on the forward strand.
AGGGATACTAAGGAGCTAATTAGATATTTCAAGGAAAGGTTCTAAAATATATATAGTCTAACCACAGACCCATATAAGCTAACAAATGATTTATCTCTAGAGATTTACAAACATTCTCTAGATCCCATGACTATAGTATTTTTTAGAAAATATCAAAATACTAATACCCTTGCAATTACATGTGTATAGGTAATTCAGATAGATGGAAAAATGTACCCTTAGAGAGATGATGCCTTTTATTTTCAAAATGTAAATCTAAATTAGTCTCCTCAAATCAGTCAAAATATACCAAATCTCATAAACACACCAGTCTTTAATTCTTTACCCATTATTTATTTCACCCCAAACCAATAGTCAATATTATTCAACCCTACACATTTTTACTATCAACAAATAAATTATAGTCAATTGTTGGTTCCAATCAATAATCCCAATCCCCAAATGACTAATCAGGAAAGTGGAAAGGTATAACTAGACTCTATCCAAAAGATCATGTGAAAAAATAGGCCATGATTTCCTGAATTTACAAAGGCAAGTGGGAAGTAGTGGAGAAGTAAGATCAAATAGAAATTATAAGGTATAATAATAGATCCTTTAATAAAAACAACAATAAACATGTATAATCTTCCCAAAGTAAGATGCCAAAAATAAATTTTTGAGAAATTACATTACCTAATATAACTAAGCATGGTGAGTTAGACTGTTTATGATTTTGTCACTCTTTTTAAGTATCTCAAAATGAACTCGATAATTATGAAATAGTTAAAACTACTAATGATATTTCTAGTTCATCTAATTCATCTGATATTATGAATCCATCTAACATTTTTATGATGGTGGACACTATTGTTTCCCTTTATAGGAGGAAAATGAAATAAAGAAAAATACCAATGAGTTGCTTGCATTTAATAAGTAATAGAAGGGAAACTATGTATTAAGGAATAGGACATACAACACTAATTCAACACGCCCAAATAATAATACAACACCACCTGATATGAAGGCCAACAATGATCCTCCTCCTAAGGGAAATGAGCCTCGACCCCAGGAGAATTCTGTAGGTACTTCTAAAATTGGGTATAATATTGTATAAGACATGAAGAAGATAAAGGAAAATATTACCCTACATGAACTAGCCCAAATCACCAAACAAAGAGATCTGTTATTAAAATCTCTAACTAAAAAATCCACTAAGGACCATCAAAATTCTTTTGATACCAATGTAGATTTATATAAAAGTAAGGTTGAAGTTCCACCCTTCCTACATACTATTAGAATTTTCAGAAATAACCTTCACAATTTTATAGTAGACTCTAGGGCCTCTACTAACATTATGTCTTCAAGTATTTGCAATAAAATCATCTTTACCCCAATAAAATGAGATAGAGTGGTAGTTCAGTTAGAAAAAATCCAAGGCATAGAGTACAGGAGACCTCATAAAGGTGCACATGTAATTAGCCTATGAACTAAGAATTTAACAGTTTATGGACATATGAGTTGTGGAAATCTTTAGGCCTATGGTATGTTGTTAAGATACGATTGGTCAAGAGTTTTTAATGGATACATGTACACAAAATTTTCCCACATGTGGCTGTCATAGAGAGGCATCCCAAACCAAATTAGGATAGAAAGATAACCCAAAATGAAACATATGATCACTTAGTACAATACTAAAAATTAAGAAGTCAAAAATTTCTTAGTTGTTATTGGTGTATACACTCTTGATATAGGAGAAACAACGCTACCCAAAAAAACCAAGAACTCCCCAAGTTTATGGAATCTACATTTTACTAGAGACTACTCCAAACATGGTTTTAGAGTAGGAGTTTTTTTGAAATATCTTGAGGATAAAAAATGTGTTGTTTTTTATAGATTACAATTCCCTTACACCAATAACTTCTAGATGAGTATGAAGCCTTAGTTTTAGGACTGCAATTTTCTATTAAACACAAGGTCAAAGAACTAATGGTCTTTGGAGATTAAAAGGTTATAGTCAATCAAGTGAGGATCAATTACCAATACAAAAATTCATACATAAAAATATACAAGTATATGGTATGGGATATTATTAATTATTTTGATGCCTTTAACATTGTTTTTGTACCCAAGAAGCAAAACCAAGAGGTTGGTACATTAGCTTCTTCTATTGCTAGTCTCACACCTACTCAGGAGTTGAAATAAGAAAGGATGTTAGTGTAACTAATTCCCACACCCTCTATGAATGAAAACATGGATCACTTATAGGTATTTAATGATGACCAAAATATTATTCAATTTATGATTAATTGAGACATCTTCAAGTCTCAAATTATATATGAAAAGGTTGTAAATGAATTGTCCAAGGATGGTGTATTAAGTATAAAATAAAATAGAATCTCTAAGGGGATGGTGTCATTAGAATGAATTTTTGATCCAATCTAATAGACCAAAAGATCTACAAGGCCCAAAGTCAATGGTAAGGACTACACTCAAGTAAACCTTAGAACCAAATAACGTCCTCAATTTGTTAACATAGGTTTATCTTGATCAAATGTTGTGAAAGATAAGATTATAGCTCTCTTGAAAATTTATAAGGATGTCATAACCTAGTCTTATGATGACTTAAATATATTTTATACTTGATTCATTACTCATATAATACCATTGATAGAAAATTATAGACCCTTTAGATAGAGGAAAATACCATTAAATCCAGTATTAGAGAATTTGATTCACATAGAGGTAAAAATTTTACTTGCTATCAGGATAATCTTCCCCAATAGACACTCAACTTGGGTGGCTAATTTAGTTATTCTTCAAAACAATAATAGAGAGATTATCTTGTGTGTAGACTTTAGGAACCTAAACATAGCCTCTAAAAAGTATAATTACCCTCTCCATTTTTCTAGATGAAGTAATTTATATAGTAATTGATTATGAGATGATGTATTTTCTTAATGGATTTTCTACATATAACAAAGTTTTGGTTGATATGAATGATATGATGAAGCCAAATTGCACCATGAAGTGGGGCATGTTTGCTTACAAGAGGATTTTGTTTGGTTTAATCGATTTTATAAAAACATTTCAAAGATCCATGGATCATGTTTTCTAGGGTTCGACTAGTAAGTGCATAATCATTTATATGGATGACCTAACTATGTTTTCAAAAGAAAGGTCAGATCATGTAGGACACCTACAAAATAGGTTTGAATGATGCATGAGGCATGGAATTTCATAAACTCAAATAAAAGCATATTATACATAACAGAAGGTAAATTACTTGGTCATGTTCTCACACAAGAAGGTATATCCATTGAAATTGACATAATAAATAGTATTTCAAATATTGGTCCCCCAAATAGAAAAAAGGGTTAAAATATGTCTTGAGAAAGATTAATTTTGTAAGAAAATTAATTTATGGTTTTGCAAAGATTATCATACCTCTAATGTCATGTTGAAGAAGGATGCCAAGGTTGAATGCAAGAAATATTTCCAAGTATTAGGAAATCCTTAATTAGTGTGTACGTTATTATGTGTGTGTGAATATATTATCTTTGATAATATATTATTTGTAATTAATAGTTAGTTGTTAGTGGTTATATTGTTGATTTAAAATATAATGTACTAGTTTATTGTTAGTGATAATATATATTTGTAATATGTTAGTAATAGGTGCAACACCCACATGATTCTTGGAGAGAATTGTGGGGGGGTTTTCCCCCAACTAGGCTATCTAAGTCGATATATTGTCCTATCCACGTTCTATAATGTAATGTACTAGTTGAATATAATATAGAGTGATTATTAGTGTTAATATTATTACTTTATATTTACCTTCAGCTATCCAAATCTCTAGATTTGGTATTAGAGCATGGTGGATCCGTAAGGAAGAAATGAGTTATCATGCGAGAAAATGAATGTGAAAATCCTTGGTCACTCATATTGTTAAAGGACGTAGTTTTTATTGTTGAGTTGATGATCAAGGTGGTAGATTTAAGATCCATCTATTCCATTCACATCTAGATAATAATATATTAGAGAGACCTTTTTTATTATCTCATTATGTGAAATGTAAACATATTTGTCATTGTATGAATTCACATTCATTTGGTTGTGCATGCATTGGTTTAACGTCTCTATTCAACAAGAAGCTTTCTAATTTTATAAATTTTTTGTAGTTTGTGGATCTATCATGTCTTGTGTAGTTCAAGTCATTAGAGGAAAGGAAATCCATTTTTCATTCAAAATGGCATCAACTCGGATGCTTTCCATATTGAGGTGACATTGATTTTAAAGAGAAATTCCAACTTCAATCTATATTGCCAGAATCTGATCACTATTGACTAAACGTTTTCAGAAAAAAGATGACATGTTCAAGGCTAGTTAATAATGTGCAGATCTATCTACACAAGTAGTCCATACATTTATTTAAATCCTTGCTTTCTTGTGTTTCCCAAATCCTATCAATCAGAAATCCAAGTAGTCTGTTAGCAATATCATACCAGATAACTCTTACACAATTCAACCACATGCAAATTATTGGCATGTGATCCTAATAGGTGTTATCATTGATGTAAAACCAAATTAATTATAAATTAAATGTTTCATTTTGGTCCTATTATGATGTATATGGGTCTAACATGGTGTTTCAGATATATAACAGTTGATATAATGGGATTTAATGAGGTGTGCTTACTCTTGCAAGCCTGTACAAGTGCCTAGGGGATGTAACTTGACAATATGAGCTTCCTAGATGCTTAGGAAGAATGTTGGCATGATTTATAACATTATGTGAGGGTGCTTGGGCTCTCATAGTAGTGGCATAGTTTAGCTACATATGATTCACTATGTTACATGTGTTCATCGGGAGCAGGTATGACAGCTAAGAGGTGTGACAGTGTGGTTTGGAGCTATATGAGATCATGGAAGCTTGGATTAAAGTATATAATGATTTATTAGGTATCTTTGGGCCATTTGTGGAGGTTTCATGATGACTTATTACATTATTTTAGTTGGTCCTAGCTTCTACAGTGACAATCTAACATGCAAGCATAGGTAAGTCTTAGTGACTGGAGATATTGAGGCATGACATTGAAATTATGATGATTGGAGAATTTATAGGAATTATTCATGGTTATTTGAGAAATTTTTAGATTCCTATGATGATTATTTTTCCATATATGACTGATTATGTGAGACAAGGTGAAAATCTAGTGTATTTCTAGTTTGAAGTTGATATTCAGATGCTCATTGTGAATAATGTGTTTTGCATGGGACCTTGTGTCTTTTAGGGAATATTATATGGTTATTTTATAAGGTTTCAAAAAAATAATGAGGTCAATTGATCATCAGGATTTTATGAACAAATGTTAAGAAGGTAAAGTGGTCTAAAACCCTAGTTAAACCTTAGCTAGGAGTCATTTGCAGAAAGTGAAGTATATCAACCCAATTTTGATTGTGTCATGATCAAAAGTGATGATTGAATTTTGTATAGAGTAATCTGTTAGCTTTCCAGAAATGTATGGTTGAGGTCATGATGCTTATGTGGGCCCCACCTGAAAAATAGAATTTTCTAAAGAAGAAAGTTTTAGGAAAAGATGGTCCAAATGAGTAACATGAAAAATTGATGGTATTTGATGATTGGGATTTTTATTGATTTCCATGAATGTTTCCATACAAAGGTCATGTAATTACATGGTGTTTTGAAGTCCATGCAAGTTTCATGGTCAAAGGGTAGTTTCAAGGATCTCAAATAGCAGGGTCTTCAATAAAATGAGTTATAACTTGAGCTACAGGTGGAGTTTTTAAATGATTCAAAATGTCTTGGAAATAGGATTCATATATGTTTATATTTATGTGTAGTTTTTCATCATGAAAAGGTCATTTAATATGGTTTATATGTCATTACTTAGATAGGAATAATTTTGGCAGTTCAGGACAGGCATGTGTGCTTAGTGCACAAGTTGGATGTTGTTTTAGGAATGAGATGGATTGGGTGATGATTTTTCTATCACATGTAAGTGTTAAGAGGGATGAAATGTTAAATCTAATTGAATAAATTTGGAAGATCTTTAATGTTATGTAAAAAATTATTTGTATAAGATAACCTTTGTAAACATGAGATTTTTGCAAGTTGTTTTGGTGAAGGAAAAAGTAGTTGTGGTTTGAGCATGAGGTTGATTGTAGGCTTATAACTTGATCATAAGTGTGTTTACATGTTCTAAAATTTAAATCAAGTTGGTTACATGGTCATGGTTTTCTCATGTTGAAGATATTTTGGTGGCCTAATTAAGTTTCTAGGGTGCTGAAGGGCGTAAGAAATGGTTATTTTGAGAATTTCACAAAGAGCATTTGGCCCATTAAATGGAATAATCTGACTGTTTAAAGATAATTTTTGACCATAGGTATGGATGTTAAATGATATTTTAATCATGTGATTATCATGGAGATTATGGTTTCATTACTTATTTTGGTTTTTATGTAAGGGAATTTTTATCTTTGTGCCCATATGGTTTTGAGCCATTTTTGGCATATGTAATGAGTGGTTTTTAGCTAGGATGACCAATACTTGGGTCATATGTTACTATTGTAATGAAATTAATTTAATGGTTTTAGATGAATGTATATGGGTCAAATTTATCAGGAGGGACTGAAATCTTTTGGGTTGGAAAGAAGGTAAAATAATATAAAAGTGATGTTTTGGGTTCATTTGTGAGCTAGTCTTGCATGGGTGAGAAGTGTGACCTATATGTGAGTATTTTGTAGGTATGAGGGAAGATTTGAGTGATTATTAGATGCATGAAACATGTTTAGGATAATATTTTAAATACATGTTTGCAAGATATTTAGAGAAAAGATAAGTCCATGAAGAAGGAAAAAGAGCAAGATTGAAGACTATAGTGCTTGAGAGAGAGTTTGAAGGTGTTTATGAGCTAAAATTAGTGATCTCTATCAGTTGTGGTATCAGAAATTATTAGAGATCAGATACATATACATGTGTCTAAGTATCATAGTGCTTGAGTAATATTTATGGGTTTATTTCCTCCTTTTTTAGTGAGTTCATTCAACAAGGGTTTAGGGGTTGGTGCTCTACTTGTAGGGGTTGGTGCATCACTTATGAAGTTGGTGCATAATATTCACTTAAATTACTTTATTTTGTGTAATATTAACAAATTTTTAGTGTGTTTTTCCTCTCCTTGTGGGGTTTCCCACTAATATATCTTGGTTTTCTTGTGTAATATTATTTAAGTCCTTTCTTTGAGTCTTATGAAATGGTTTTTTTATGGGTTTTCTTAAGGGTCTGAACACACATTTGTTTTTTATGTGTTATGGTTCTTATAAACTCTTGTGAATGGTTGATGAATGAATGTTGGATGTTTCTCTTAGTGAAATGAAAATAAATATATTGTAGGAATGATTCACCCTCCCCCTCTCCTCCAGTCCATTGTTCTTCTAAAAATTAGTATTAGAGCGGGTACTTTTTGCATAAAAGTTTTCACCACTTAAAGGGGATCCTTACTTAAGCACAAACAATGGGTAAGTCCCTAAATTACTAAGGGTCAATATTTATAAGTATCCAATGGAAATAGATTAAGATCTTGTATTGAAACCCTTGAAAATTTACGTTCAAGTGCATATGGAATCTAAGCATAGTCAATCCATCCATTACCTTTGAATCTCAATTCTAAAATTTTGTCTAAATCCCTAAAGGAGAAAGAAGAATGCATCTTTTTAGGTATGAATAAAATTTGAAGTAGCCCTTGAATTAAATTTTAGAGGATGAATAAGAAGTTGAAGATGTATGATAGATCTTGATTAAGAGCTCCAAATATCTTGATGGTGTTTTAGAAGGAAAAAAGGCCACAAATGATAAATTAGACCTAGGGTTTGAAAGTAAACATATGATAATGTATGTTCTGAAGTACCCCCAATCATGGAGAATGTTATGAGATGCCGAGAAGGTCTAAAGTTAGATCTTGAAGCTATGAGGTATGGCTCTTTATTGAATGGATATTGGTTTTATTTATCATGATTTTGGTCATAGAGCTAGAGATTGCAAGAAAGATAGTTTGTGAGAATGGTGTAGGTGTCTTCAACGGTGAATTCAATTACTCATGTTGTGATGTATGGGCATAAAGAACTAAGATTATTGTGGATGGAACTTAAGAGTGTTTTACATCCTAGAAGGAATGAGACATGTTGTTATTTTCTTCAATCATTTAACAATCTGGTCATATTAGCAGGGGTTTTTTCCAATACAAAATGAAGGTTCCATAATAAGAGGTCTGATCCTATAGTCACAGTCATGAGAGGTTAGGGTCAAATCTGTGAGGGTCAAGGAGATGGTTGATCCAAATTCAGAAGTAATCTAAGAGTGCCTTCAAGTTAATGATTCTTTAGAAGATTCCATCATCATGTCTAATTTCTAATAGTGGATATAAGTTTGTCAAGAAGGATCCTAGTGATGCGCAAGATAAGTTAAAAAAAATCTTACATGCCAATGACAGCTCAAAATAGTATGTTGAAGAAATCAAGTTCAAGAAGATCATCATGCTGCCTCCATGCTTCAATTGCATGAGAACCTGCTCAAGATGTCTAGTTGTTTGGGATACCTCTAAAGTGACTAAAGTATGGAAAGTGACTCAATCCCTTGTATTTTTGAGTTCTTGCACTTGTTAGGTGTCTGAGTTTGTATAAGTATGCCATCCATATTAGTATTCTTGGTTTGAGTCTGGTATTTGTAGAATTTGTAGTCTTGCTTCATAAAAGTGTCATGTGTTTGTGTCATAAAGAATATATGTGATAAATATGAAAGGTAATGATCATGTCATATATTTCTGAGGTCTGACAGTTGATATTGATCCTTATGTGTATTCATGGTCAAAATGAGACTTTGTCTCATAAGTGATTCATGGTCCTATTAAAATTCAAAAATTCCATTAATGAGTCCAAAATGAAGGTCTAATGTTTTCTATGATGTGTTTATACATTGATAGTTTTGCCTATCTTAGAAGTCTGAAGTACACCACTTGGTCAATTTTATTCTTTCATAGATGTGATCTTTTCAAGAGTGTCTCTGTCATATGTTATGAGGTAAGGTGTGGTAAAATCACTAAGGTGTTATTCTATTAGGTCTCTCAAGCTACTTCAAGAAAGTTAAGATTGCTATTTGAAGTATGTGAGGACTTAAAAGGTATTTAAGTGAAGATTAAGTTCATTGCTTTGAGCAAGTGTGTTGAGTTAACTCTATGATCAAGTAAGTGTCCATCAAGTAGGTCGAAAGATGTAAGGTCTTGTTAAGATCTATGAATATCTGAAGTCATGATGCATTCATCATTGTTGAGGTGGTTCTACTCAAGCAGTGTATGATTTGAATATGCAAAGTCTTGTCTAAGGAGTAAAATTAATGATTGTTTTTGAATTATTATTAGTGTCACATTTTCCTTAAGAGTCATCAAAGGATTATAAATATGTGAAAGTCATAAGGCGTGCAAAGAGTTAATATACTCTAAAATCAAGGTTGAAAACAAAGTTATTGAGTCGTGTAAGTTAAGGTGAGAACGGCCTAAAGGTTTGTACTGCTCTCATGAGGTTTTATAGGAAGTTGTTCCTTCTCTATGTATAATTTAAAGCCATGTGTTGTCACATCAAAAGGGTCGATAATGTACCATATCACTTGTGTATTATCATTTGATCTTGGAATGTATGTTGGTATCATGAAGTTGTCTAGAAGGTGTAATTATGTGTCAAAGATATCTCAAACATGTGTTGATATAAAGTTTAAAATGTTTCAAATTCATAAGGTGTTTTGTGTTTCATGATATGTAGAAAAAGTCATTTGATACCTCATAGTAAGGTCATCTTTTGATATGTAAGGTCTTATCATGCTTCTACTAATATTTGAGCATGTGATGTTGTTACCTCAGTCAGTATGAATCACCATTGAAAATCAAGTGATAACCAAGATACATTTTAGCCTGATGCGATAAATTAAGAAGGAGTCTTGATGCTTATCTAAGCTAGATATCAAAGCATATGAGACCATAGATTCACTCAATCAGGAGTATGGTTTGCAAGATCTATGGTTAAGTTAAAATGAATAACTTCAACAGATGAAGACAAATATCAATAGTTACTACATGTATGTTAAAAGGTTAACGTGAAGTCATTAAAATTATTGTATGTTAGGTCATCATAGTGCATAAGGAATCCCCGATGAAATACATGTTTAGAAGCTATTAGTCAATAGAGGTTGGTTAGAAGATCAATTGCATAAAAATCACCTCAGTGAGTGCTCATACAAAGTCTATAGAGATAATCAAATATTGAATGCATATTGAGATACTTGTGAGAACCCTAATTTCATGTAAAGACTAAGTTACATGTTGAGAATCATTATATGATACTTTTGATATCTAAGCATGATCAGTGTCATAGGATATGGTATTGATAGTTTCTGTAAATTGAGATAAGGCACTTATTGTCAATGAAGATGTGAAGAATGTTTTATGAACTCTCCATGGAAGTCTTGAATAATGAAAATGCATTATCAATTCATTGGCTGAAATTTTCAATACAAATTAAGCTACAAGTTTAGAAGTTGTTGGCCTTTCACAGGTGGTTTTTTAGGGTTACTAGGTCAAGAAGGTTTGATAAAAGCTAGAGGATTATGAAAAAATACTCAAGAGAGTTTGATTACATGGTCTAAAAGTGTGCATAGGGGTGTAACCTAAAGATGAAGGTATGATCAAAGAAAGGTTTGAGAAATTGAGGAAAAGAAAGCTCCGACTTGACTCAGTCAAATGAGGCAGAGGATGACCAGTATTTTTAGTTACAGTGATCAAAGATGTGAAATTCATATCAAAAGAAGGCTTGGCAAGCATGAAAAAATCCTATGATTGTTATAAAGGCTCTAATGAATGATTTTAAAGCTACTCTATAGAACTGGGGTACATATTGAAGAATCTTAAAGTGCTCTAATTGTATAAACATGTCTCCATGAACTTTAACTCATGGATGATGACTATGTTCCATGAAAAATGCTAACGTTCAGGTACATCATGATGATCTACATGTAAATTTGTTGCTCTAAGTGACTATGTTAGCCATCGAGACAAGTGTAAGTGTCCAGTCAAAAATTGTTTCTCATCAAAGTTGGTGGCAAGTGGTGTAAGTGTAAGATTTTAAACCAGGTGATCAAGTATGATGCTCTCTAGAGATTTGTTATAGTTGTTTAAAAATAGAATGCAATGTAAGGTAAATCATCTATGTGATTGTGAAAAGATTGATTGGATCTTAAAAAATTGCTTAGACTGCATATTGATCAAGTTCAGATTACCTTCAAGATACAAACTAGCATGCTTTGAAATATTGTACAAGTTTCTTGAATTAGTTTAAGCATGAATCAATATTTGATCAAGTTTGAAGAACTAGAAGATGTCTCAAGAGAATGAATGTTTGTATTATCAATCACAAAAGCAAAAGATAGGTATCTACAGGGTTTGACTTTTGAAACCCTATCTCCTTCTCCTATAAGTTATATATGAACCTTTGAAGTATGTAAAAGTGAAATCTACATGTGGATATGGTTCTAATAAATTCAAGAGCTACAAAGAATGATCAATTTTCTTGACTTCAAGCCTAGTACAGTGGACTGAAGTGATATGCTACATTGATATAATGGTTTGTGACAGTGATGTATATTGTGAATTACTAAAATAAGTATGATAAATTATCTTGATCCTAATGGACATATGTCAATGTTTAAAGGTTTATCAATAATAAGTATAGTAACAAAAAAGAAGTATACTTTGTGTAACTATGTTATAACAATGTGAATTGATCATGGAAGGTAGAAGAAAATTAGGCTACAAGTATAAATTAGGAGAAATAAAAGTTTAGATGCTCTTGAGATCTTGGCTACAAGGAATTTGAGATTTACTTCCTCTCCTATGTAAAGGTAGAGCTTGAAGAAAAGTTGAAATCGTGGAACTATGCTCAAGAGTTTCTATGAAAATGACAGAGTACAGAAGTTTCTTCTACAGGAATAGGATACATGTGTTGTTAATCATCTTCTTGTAAATTTGGTGTTGTATCCTCACTATGGATCAAATCTAAGTCTTGTTTTTGAAAAAGGAGAAAAGTAGTTATAACATGACTGTGAATTCCTGTAAGAGGTAGGGTGAGTGCTTGATTATTCCTCCAAGAAGTTAAAATGATGTTCTCAAGGCCATAAAAGTTAAGAAAGTGATGTTTTCTCTTTTTTCCAAGTTTTTGATTATGTGTGAATGCTTATCTCAGTCAAATATGATTTTAGAAGACTGAAAATGTTGTTTTAGACCTTGAGAATGTTGTAAAGTTGATTTCAAGGCATGATAGAAAGGCTAGTAGCTCCAATTTGTACAATTGAGCTAGAAATGAAGGTATTGTGTCCAAGGGGAGTGTTATTTGGTTGAGTTAAATATTTATTGACTTGTGGTTGCATGTTGAAATTGGTCAAATTTGCTCTAAGAAGTCATTTTTGGACTCATAGTGTTGTTCTTATTACTTGTTGACACATAATCAACAACTTGGAAAAAAGATGTATTATTATCAAGAGAGATGCATGGGTCTGACATTGTTGACATGATGAAGATATGGATGACTCAGATTTCAATATGATACAATATTTCCAAGAGGAGAAAAACAAGGTAACATGTGAAAATGTGCTTATATTGCATACCTAAAAGGCTAAGTATGTTGTTTTTATCCTAATAAAGTGATATTATGCTTTTTCATGCTTTAGTGATAGTGTACAGATATTGGAAGTGTTTATTCCATGGTGAGAATGGTGTTTACATGCCTAAAATGAAGGCAAAAAATAGATTTTTAGTAAAAATCAAGAAATGGAGTCAATTTGAGACCTTTGGTTGATGTTTCTAACCAAAGCATTATGGTATGATGCTGATGTAGGTTACGAATGTGAGTTACATGTAATTCTTTGTCATTAATGTCAAAAGGGGGAGAAGTTCAGGGTGTTTTTCATCAATGAAAAAGGGGGAGATTGTTTGCATTGATCCTAATAGGTGTTTTCATTAATGCAAAACAACATTAAGGACAAATTTAATGTTGCATTATGGTCCTATGATGATGTATATAGTGCTAACATGGTGTTTTAGATGTATACCTGTTAATACAATGAGATTCAGTGAGGTGTGCTTGCTCTTCCAAGCCTATACAGGTGCCTAGGGGATGTAACTTGATAGTAGATGTTTGGAAGCATGTTTACGTGATAGATATCATGATTCAATGGTGCTTGGGCACTCACAACAATGGCATAACTTAGGTACATATTATTCACTATGTTACAGGTGATCATTAGGAGTAGGTATGTCAGCTAGGAGGTGTGACATTGTGGTTTAGAGCTATATGAGCTCATGGAAACTTGCATTCAGGTATATAATAATGTATTAGGTATGTTTGGGTCATTTTCAGAGGTTTCATGATGAGTTATTGCATTATTTCAGTTATCCCTAGCTTCTACAGTGAGGATCTAACATGCAAGCATAGGTAAGTCTCATTAACTGGATATATTTAGGAATGGAATTGACATTATGATGATTTTATTTGTTAGATAAATGATTCATGATGCTTTGAAAAAAAATTCAGATGCCCATGATGAGTATATTTTCCAGATATGACTAATTTTGTGAGATAGGGTGAAAAACAAGTCATTTTCCAGCTCGACATTCAACTTTAGATGTTGTGAATAGTGTAATTTTCTTGGGACCTTTTTACTTTCAGGGAAGATTCTATGGTGAGTTTTAAATTTTTCACAAAAATAATGATGTTTTTTATCAAATTTTATGAACGAATGTTAAGAAGGTAAAGTGGTCTAAAACCCTAGTGAAACCATAGCTAGGAGTGATTTGCAGAAAGTGAAGTATATTGACATAGATTTTATTGATAGTGAAAAATTGATGGTTGGATGTTGTATATGACTCTTTTATATTTCCATAAATGTCTGGTTTAGGTCATGGTGATGAGTGGGCCCCACCTACAAATGGAAACTTATGGGAAATATGGTTTTAGGACAAAGTTTTCCAAAGGAGTAACATAAAAAATTGATGGTGCATGATTAATGGGAGTTGATATTGATGTCCATGAAGTTTCAAAGAAATTTCATGTAGGTAAATTATATTTCAAGGTCCAAACAGGTTGACTAGTCAAAGGGCAGTTTTGGGGTGTTAAATAGTAGGGTCCAGTAAAATGAGAATAACTTGAGCTAAATGTGGAGTTTTGAAGTGATTAAAAAAAAATTAGAAATAGGATTTATATATATTTCCATTTATATGATTTTTTCCTCATGATGAGGTGATTTGACATGGTTTCCAGGGAATTATTTGGATAAGAAGATTCTTGGCAGTTCAAGATAGCATGTATTCTGGTTCAACTTTGATGTTATTTGAAGCATGAGATGGATTGTGTGATGCTACCTCTTAACTGGAATATGAAGAGTGATTAATTTTAAATCCAATGAATCCATTTGAAGGTATTGAATGTATGTATAAATGTTTTTATGAGCTAACCTTTGGAAATAGATTTTTTGGCAGGTTAAGCTAGTGAAGGCACAAGTATTTGTGATTTGAAGAGATGGATGTTTCATGGATTATAAATTTATTATAAGTGTTATAAAGGTTATTAAATTTCCATAAAGTTGTTACATGGCATGTTTTTGTCTTGTTGAATTGTTTTGATGATCAAATGAAGTTTCCAAGGTGCTGAAGGGTGCATGAAACAACTATTTTGAGAATTATAAAGGGAATTGGGCCTAGTAAATGAAATAATTTGATTGGTTGATATTAATTGAAAAAAATTATGATTTTAAAATGATATTTTAATCATATGTAAGGGTTTTTGGGTCATGACTATGTATACATTTAATGTAAGTGCATTTTTATCTTTGTGCCCATGGGGTTTTGAGCCATTTTTGGCACTAAGGAATTCAAAGTGATGAATTGTATGATCACATTATTCATTATAATTATATATGGTGTGCATCCACATGACTTAAAGAGAAAATAGAGGAGAAAAATGACATTGAATTCCTCCCATTTTATGATAAAAACGAATACTATATAGGAATAATTATAAAGGGATTTAATTAAGATGTGTCTCTAAAGAAAAAGTTGCTGACATAATTCATATTTTTCATGAGACATTGGGAAGCAGTCATCCATTAGTGAGATCCACTGCTCATAAGATTATAAAATTTGGTTGATATTTTCCAACACTCTTCAAATATGCCCATGCTCATGTAATAAATTTCCACCAATGTCATACATTTTTTCAACAGGTAAACATACCTAGCTATGCCACTCTAACCAGTGATTGAAGGAAAACATTTTGCACAATGGGATCTTGATTTCATTAGAGTTAACTCAAACTCATCAATAGGGCATAATTTTATGATAACTACCACTAATTATTGCACAAGTCGAACTGAGGCAGTAGCCATTGAAAATTGTAGAATAAATGATTTCATTCAGTTTCTTGAGGAAAATATCATAACCATGTTTGGTTATCCCTTCTCTCTCATATGTGATAATGGGCCATAGTTTTCTTTTTCTAAATTCATAGAATGGATACATGACAAAAATATACTTATCAAGTTTTCATCAAATTATTTCCCACATAGAAATGGTGTGGTTGAATCTACAAACAAAAACCTTATCAATTCCATTAAGAAATCTGTAGACAAGAAACCCATAGAATGGCATTATATTTTGAAGTATACTTTACGAGATAATAAAACTAGATAGAAATAAGACTTGAAATACTCTCCATTATTGTTGACATATGGAGAACAACTAGTGTTCCCAATTAACCTCAAATTTCCTACTTATGAGTTCATGTAAGAATATATGGGGGGAGATAACAAATTTTATAGTAGAATCCTAGAGAACTTCTAAATGTAAGAGGAATGAGACATGGCATTACAAAACTTCAGTAAGCACCAAGACATTGTCAAGAGATGGTTTGACAAAAGGGCTAAACTGAAAAAATTCAAAATTTTAGATCATGTGCTACTATGGGACAAATCCCTTAAAAAGAAGTGTCAACATAGTAAATTCACACCACTATGGATTGGAATTTATCAAATTGTTGATGTACTAGGTCAAAACACCTTTAGTTTGAAGTATTTTCAAGGGAAAGAGACGATGTAACCATTCAATGGATAATTTCTAAATAATTATTTTTCTTTCACCCCTTCTCAAGTCCCAACAAAATAACTATAACAAGAAAGTATTTTATTTTTCCTTTCTACATTTTTATTTTTTCTATATTATTTTTCATTTTTTTAATTTTCCCATATTAGTTTTAGTTTTATGCATTTCCCTTGATTTCCTATATTAGTTTCTTTTCTATTTATTCATGTGGTTATTTTGGTTGTTTTATCTTGAACCCTTCTTGTATTAGAAATTTAGTGAAAGAATACGAAAGTAAGACTGAATATTTTTGAATAATGTTGGCATTAAGATGTTGAATACCCAAAGTACAAAAGTGTATTTTAGAATAGTTTTAGTCATTTGAGGAAATTGAATTTCACTTAAAATACATCAAGAAATTGTTCTACTTGATCATGAATGATATCAAAAAAGGAGTTCCCAAATGAGTGTATTTTATAAGTCCTTAAACATTACTAACTTGGTCCTTAAACCTCCAGAGAAATATAAAGAAAAACTTCAATAAGTGAAAAAAAAATGTCTTCCCTAGTAAGGTGATTATGGTAATTTCCACCATGGCTATGGATGTCTGATTGGTAGTGAATCAAGGACACAACTGGAACCAAAGGTATCTCTATCAAGGTTATGGATGCCTGTATGGTAGCATAGTGATTCCCAAGCACTCCACCATTGAACCTTACCAAAGTGAAATGAAGTATGAAATAGAAATAAGGAAATAAACTATCAAATGAGCTTCTTATCTAGAAGTAACACCATGTTTCAAAAGAACTAGGTTAATGAATGCATAAAACACACACAACTCATTTTATTTGGTGTATGAACTTAGTATTTCACTGAGTATGATTTATTATTTGATTTCGAGATGCTTCCCTGATTTGGAAATGTTTATTCTTAGGTTCATGATATTTCATTGGAATTTTCAAAACCAGATATTTTAGGTTATAAATACTTAGTAGTATTTTCCCCATAGAGTTGACAATCGTTACTTCTTAACAACCCCCATTTTTAAAATTACTACTTATAAAATTAGAGACTCACTTGGTTTTAAAAACAAATGGTAAGACTTAGGTACTTACCATTTATCTTTAAAATGTTCCTGATGCAGCCTAGAATTGACCAGTAAAAACCTAGGCACGTTGGCACATCACTCAGCCTAGACTGAGTGCTCACCCAAAGTGCAAAAACATACCATGCCCCTCTTTAAGGTTGTTGTAGGATGTTAGCATGATGAAAACTTAATGCGTTCAGATACATAATTAATATAACATTCTACAGGGCATGCCCAGTTCTAGATCTAAAGAGTAACAAATTTAAATAATATCCATAATGAAGTCAATCATGCGAGAACTAGTTATACTCATGATTAATACCTTATTCAGCCAATACACTCCATTATATTAACCACAATAAATACACATAAGCTTACTACAATAAGTAATACCATAATCTCATGTGCGCAACATATCTAGCAACATAACCTCACAACAATTGAATTCTCACACTATCCTCCTATACTACGTAGATCACTAAATATTTATAAGGGTGGGGACTTTCCCTTCACCACTCGCATGCTGAAAATAGCCATGTGCCTTTACAATAATAGAAACACATGCAAGTGTGCTAACAATAGACCTCTTCTAGTTAACTAGAAGTAGCAATTCTATTCTTAGCTCACACCCATGTAAAGCACTTAGTATCTACTCTTCCAAAAATAGCCGATGTGTGTCACACAAGTCTTTATCTGGTTTGTGTGCTCTGCACGCTATCTCCAAAATATCCCGTGCATGTGAAAATGGCTAAGTCTTGAATAATCCCTTGTCTTTTACACGCGTGTCCTTCCCTATCCTTCTGTGCCTTTGATTGCGCCTTGTTCTCATGCGCGAACCTCATGTGTGTCTTCTGCTAAGTATCACACTTTGTCTGCTCAGCATTACCCCACACTAAACTACATTTCCACCCCAACAATGGTTTCCTTTTAATATGGAATGAATAAAGAATAAGAAATGGATGAATGTAAAGAATTACTATATAAAGAATAATTATTTACTCTGTAACATCCTCTGCTTCAACTAGAAGAATTAGTTCTGGATATTCTTCTTTTATTTCTACCTCTAATGTTTGCCACTCATTCAGCTCAGCCTCTTCCTTCTCTGGAATATTTACTACAATAGACTCTAATTCATTCTGGGAAATTTATCCCTTTTCATTCTGTAATACTAACATAATGTTAGACATTGCAGACATTTTCCATTCCAAAAGATCCATCTTATGCACTATAAGTTTCCCAAGTTCATCCAACCGGTTCTTATGGGCATCCTGGGCCGCTGCAAGGGCCTTGTAATTTTGGTTTACCAGTGCCAATCTCTCTGCACAGCCCAAGGTTTCATCCTCCATTGCCTTGAAGACCTCATTGTCCTCTACCATGGTCCTTATTCTTATGACTTCCTCCGGAGTTGTACAAATATTCAACGCTTGATCCAATTTCTTCACCTCCTCCCACAAGGTTTGGAGCAATGCCTCATTTGATGAAATATTTCACACTATGGCAGCCTTTTCCCTCTCTACCTCTTGCTCAAGGTCCTTTGGTGCTGACATCTGAACTGGTCCCTCCTCAAGCACCAGATCAACTAAGGTATGCACATAGTGCATATCTGAAGGGAAAGTTTTGGGTACCTTGGGCTCTAAGTGTGGTCTTGCTTGGAGGACATGATCCCCAATTTCCTTTGCCTTGCCGATAAGGAACCCATTCTTCTTCTTATCTAGGTCCTTCTCTCCTTTCAATCACATGATCTCTGCATCTTTGGCCTTGATATATTTCCTTAGTGCTTTGATAGTGGTAGATTTTTCTATGTTCCTTCACGCCACCTCTGTAGATACTTTTACCAAGGCATTATGTATCTGTTCATCAGACATAACAGTGGTTTTTACAGTTATATGTCTGGCCTAAGGTGCATTCTTCAACCTTCTTAACACATAGGATTCTTTGCATATGTCAAAGTATGGCTCGTCCATGTGTGTGTGCATAGACCAAGATAGTTGCTTCCTTATGCACATGGTGGCCATGTCTTCATCCACTAGCTCCCATCCATATAACTCTGTAGGACTCACCGTTCTTTGAAAATGGGAATGGATAATTTTACTTGTGTCCTCAGCATATTGCAAATATGGTACAATATACTCTCCACTTGTTCTTTTAGCTCTTGGCCCCTTAGGAACTGGAGTGCCAAGATGTGAAGTTGGATCCTCAATTTCCTGAGCAGTATCTTGCTCTGTCTCTTTTGAATTTTGTACCCCTTCTTCCTCAACCCTCATTTCTACATCCTTAGGCTCTTCAACATCCTCTGGTTGTATTGGAGATCCAGGTGCACTCTCTTCAGAATCTTCCGCCTCCTCGTTCAGCTTCAATTTTCTCCTTCTTTTCTTAGTTGTCTCCTTTTGTGGAGAGATTCATGGTGATCTCCATACTGATTAGGGAGTAGCTCCTTGAGTTCATGTTTTTCTAAAAACCCTCTCAAAGTGATGTTCTTCAAGGTCTAATCCTACCTCTAATTCTTCATCTCCTTCTTCTTATACCTGGGATGGAGTACTTGCACACTCAGATTCTAACCCATTAGAGGGTTACCTTCATCCTCTATGCACCAAACTACCACTGTCTTCACTCTCTTCCTCCTCATCATCTACCTCTATAAGTTCCATGGGATTCAAAGCTGATACATTCTCCACTGTATGCTTTCCCTTAGGAGGCCCCAGGAGTGCAAAATCGTTCTCCACATATTTTTTATTCTCCAACTTAGGCTTAATCTAAAGGTAGATAAGCACGGCCCCACTATCTCCAATTGTAAAAATCACGGGCTTCATTCTTATCACGTTTGAAATTAGCCTCTCCATGTAGGCAGTCTAACTTGAATATACATAAGTCTTACGCAGCATGTGGTAGTCATAGTCTACCTTGTCTACAACAAAATTTAGGAATCACGCATTATTGAACCAATAGACTGATGCCTAGAAGTAGCATCTTGTGAAGGCATATGGTAGATTATACTAGGGGCTCCAAGTCCCATCCTTCATTGCAAATCATGCGATGTAGAAGTGCTGATATATTGCAAACTAGACTACCTTGCCCACCACCTAAGGAAACTCCTTGGGGATGTGCCACTCCTCTTTGAATGTCATGCAAAGCCTATCATACCACATCTCCACCCTCTCCTTGAATAGACCACTCATTGACCCTTCACACAAGTACTTCTCAAATCATTCTGCAAGGGACTTATTATACATGGGGTACTCCCAGATCTTATTCTTTGGCCCATCAGGCACTCTGATTTCCATAAATACCAAGGATGGTAGGACATTGCCGAAATATATTTTCTCACATGTGCGTGCTTCCTCAATGATAGTCTCCAAAATTTAGCTTGATATGTTGTAAATTATTCCCTGTGGCATTCACCTTGCAACGTGTAGCCACATTGTATTCACCTAGGACCATCTCTCTTGATCATTCAATTTGGTTACTAGATGTGTAACTCCCTGTACCACTGGGTACTTCTTCAGTTTGTCGATATCCATTCCACATAGACCTTTGGTGTACCCTAAATCCTTCAGCATCTCTAGGATTGTTGCTTTATCTGTCAAGTCACTATTCAGATCCACTCATGTGCCCCTTAATCCTGTTATAGTTGAAATCAAAGTGGGTGTTATCCTTACCCTGTGTCTGACGAAATAGAAAAAGTCTTCATGTATCCTGCTTATCAACCACTGGTACAAAGGTTCATACTTGCTGAAATATGGAATCTCATACAACAGGTAAACTCCAATCTTCTTTAGTAGATTTTCTCCAGTGTCATCATACACTGGCATGTCCTCTGATGTGCATTTGTTCATCTTCGTACTCAACAGCGTGTCTAATTCATTTTTGTTATCCGATGTGTAATGGTTGTAGTCACTTATCTTGCACTTCCAGACATGAGAATCCCATTCTTGTCCCACTATCACACCTTCTGGGTATTACATCTCTAAAAAATTGCTCTCAGGGGAAATTTCAACCTCTGCTTCCACTTTCTTCTTCCCTTTGGCTCCTACGACGGGTGCTTTCTTTGGTGCCATCTATAAATCGTAACTTTATGTTCTCAATTACTCACCTTCTATCTTCTGGAACATGTAAACTCAAACCCTAGCTCGAATATGGGTGCCCTAGTTGAAATTGTGTGTCCTAGCTCTTTCACAACGCTCTGCTTTTCTCAAACCCTTCACCAATGGGGACGTAAGCTTCTCTTGCGCAAAAATTTGCTCCTCATGTCTGGTTTCACACTCTCTACACCTCAACATGATTTTCTCAACTCACTTTGTACTTGGCTCGTTCAAATTTTTGTGATTTACAATGGTAAAAATGAACTTGTATCCCTTCCTTATATAGATTTTGAAAAAGTTAGTGCATTTATTGCTCCTTCACCTACCAATAATCCTCACTAATTGACCCTTTCACATTTTTTCATGTTGTACATCTTTGCACCTCAGCTATAACATTTTAGAATGCATTCCTACCTTCTGGCTACATACTTCTCTTCAATGTACTTCCATGCGCCTAAGTACCTCGTCACTGCACCTTCTCCGGGTAGTCTCTACAGCCACTACTTACCCCGCGTTATATTGTTCCTTCATTTATCTCAATCTATGGTCCTTATTTGGAATTAATCTTCTATTCACCAACTCTTAAAACTTTGAATAACACCTATAGCAGTTTGTTCCTTTATGTGTACCCATTTCTTAATAACTACCCCACACAAATGGTATGTGCAGTCCTTTGCACATCAAAATACTACAAATGGTAATTAGCTTTTACACACAAACGTACTTATTTCACAAAACACCAAATAAATTGACAAAGCATAACAATGAAGAAGTAAATGCATTAAGGGAATACATAATTGAAAACCTAATCTAAATGGCAATATTGCCTTATTATAAACACTAAGAAGACTTATTTATAGTAGGGCTTCAACCTACTCCCATTAAAGTAACTGGGCAACCGTATTCCATCAAGCATTTCTAACTGACAAGCTCCTACTTCAAGTATGTGAGTGATAACATATGGTCCTAACCGATGTACTTTGAGTTTTCCTGTATGGTGTAGAAACTTAGAATCATAAAGAAGCACCATCTGCCCTATCTCAAGCTTTTTCTCCCTAATGTGCCTATCATGTCATGCTTTCTACTTGGCTTTTTCTTGCTTCTGACTCTAGCGTGTTATTGATCATCACTCATCACACTTATTTAACTTGTAAATTTGTTCTTCTAATGCTTTCTCATCAGCTAGACCTCCAGCATGTGTAATACGCAAGGAAGGTAACATGAATTCCATAGGAAGAAATGCTTCTACACCAAACACCAATGGGAAAGGAGTGGCCTTAATGTTGTTCTATACACCCAAAGTGGTGTAGAAACTTTATCATCTGAATCCTTTCTTCTAACATCATAATTTTTTGTCAATGTCTGGCTCAAAATCTTGTTGAAAGCCTTAACAGTCCCATTGTTGAGGATGATATGGTGTAGTCTTATGGTGTGCAATTAAGAATTCATTCAATAAAAATTTTATTGTCTCATTCATAAAATGTGTGCCCCTATCACTGGTCAAACTCAACAAGCATCCATACCTTGTAATAATATTTTCCCATAGAAACCTTCCTACTGTAGCCATTGTACAATCCTTTGTAGGCCATGCTTCTACCCCCCTTTTCAAATAGTCTATGTATGTAATGATAAAGCACGATCCAGTCATGCACACAAATGGTGAAATAGGACCCACAAAATCTATAGCCCATTTTTCAAACGGTTTTACACTAGTAATAGGTCTTAGAGGTATTTCATCTCTTTGACCTAGTTTGCCAAGGTGCTAACAGTGATCACAAGCCTTGCAATATGCCTTACAATATTTATACAGGGTCTCCCACCATAATCCAATGAGTAGAATCTTATGTGTAGTGGTGTCACCTGCATAGTGCTCACCTGTAATACCACCATGAGCCTCCTCCATGATATTTGTACGCTCATGTTACAGTACACAGCGGCACAATACTTCATCCTAACCTAACTTTTACAGGTCATTGTTAATCAACATAAATGGTTCCACACGAATAGAAAGTTATTTCTTTTCTAAGGATTTCATCCCTGCTGGTGCCATACATGTTCATATAAAGACAACAATGTCATATAGTTGCAGTGGTGTGTATTGTAACCTGTAGAATTGTGCATCGGGCATGGTATCTTTAATTGCATGCACTTCTTCTCCCGACTGTATTCTAGATAGATGATCTGGTCTAGAAATACTTTTCATTAGTTTTACCACAAATGTGAAATAAAATTCTTGGAATAATACAACCCATATGCATATGCGCCCCTATAAAACGGGATTTTTTACCAAATAATTCAATGTCATGTGATCGATATAAAATACAAATGGTATTGCTAGTAGGTGCTGGCTGAATTTACGTAGCGCATAGATCATTGAAAAATATTTACATTCTGTAGTTGTGTAATTCTACTCTGTAGCCTAGAATTGACCTACGTAGCATATGGACTTAGGTACTTACCTTTTATCTTTAAAGTTTTCCTGATGCGGCCTAGAATTGACCAATAAAAACCCATACGTGCTGGCACATCACTCAGCCTAGACTGAGTGCTCACCCAAAGTGCGCAAAGGTACCAAGCCCCTCTTTAAGGTTATTGTTACAGGATGTTAGCATGATGAAGAATTAATGCATTCATATCCATAATTAATATAACATTCTATAGGGCATGCCTAGTTCTAGATCTAAAGAGTAACATATTTAAATAATATCCATAATGAATTCAATCATGCAAGAACTAGTTATACTCATAATTAATACCTTAATTTAGCCAATACACTCCAGTATATTAACCACAATAAATACATAGAATCTTACTACAAGAAGTAATACCATAAGTTCATGCGTGCAAAAAATCTGACAACATAACCTCACAACAATTCAATTCTCACATCGTCCTCCTATACTACGCAGATCACTACATATTTATAAGGGTGGGGACTTGCCCTTCACCACTTGCATAACTCCCAAAATAGGTTACATGCTGAAAATAGCCATGCACCTTTACAATAATAGCCACATGTGTAATTGAACTAATAATAGACCTCTTCTGGTTAACTGGCAGTAGAAATTCTTTCTTAGCCCACACCAATGCAAAGCACTTAGTAGCTACTCTTTCGGAAATAGCCGATGCGTGTCACGTAAGTTTTTATCTGGTTTTTGTGTTCTGCACGCTATCTCCAAAAATAGCACATACATGTGAAAATGGATAAGTCCTGAATCTTCCCTTGTCTTTCACATGCGTGTCCTTCCCTATCCTTCTACACCTTTGACTGTGCCCTGTTCTCACACACGAACCTCCTATGTGCCTTCTACAAAGTATCACACTTTGTCTACTCAACAGTTCATTAATTCCATGTTTAATTACTCACATTTTGAAGTTGCTTAGTACTCACACTAAGAAATTAAGTTCACATACTTAATATTTATCTAGTACTTGCACTTTGAAAATTTTATACTTGCACTTGTTTGTTTTCTGGTCCTTGCACTCACACTTCAAATTTTTCCTTACTCTTTATAAAAAATAAATTTCCCGCACTTGTTTGATTTCTCGCACTTTGAATGTAATCTACACTCGCACTTTCATTTTATTTGTAATTCACAGTATTTTTTTGTTGAAGTTCCAAAGATTTATTAGTCACACTTCATAGTTTTTAGGATTTATTATTCACAATTAAAAAAATTTATCTAACTCTAAATTTGATGTTTCCTCATATCCAACATATCCCAAAGGCTCACATCCCGTAGATGTAAAAGATCCAATTTCATAAATCACACTTCGTATGCAAGAGTTCAAAACTCATGACTTGCAAATGTGAGAGATCAAAATCCAAATCTCACACATCAAACTTCATATTTATAAGGGCTTACACTTCTCAAATGTGAGACAAAGGTAAAGTTAAAGGCACCTCAGCAGCCAGAGTGTTAGATTTAGCAGGGGATAAATAATCCACATAGTATATATCCACCATTAAAGCCAAAGATTAGAGATTATGGTATGCAGATGATTTAGACAAAGACATAGCTTGAAATAGATAGAGAATAACATAGCTTAACGAGCTAGAGCTGAAAGAAAATAATGAACAAGAGCAGAGACAAATAACAATAAATTTAAGTGAATAAATCTAAAGGAAACAAATCCACTGGTAAAGCACTATCTTTATTAATAATTCACACAAGTTTTAACCTAACACTTCCACTTCCAGTTCATAGTATTTTTTAGTGTTTGTAGAGCTATCACTTGATCATTCATTACAATGATCATCTATATAGTCTTACAATTTGCTATCAATATTTAATACTAGACTGTATAAATGTAAACATTGCTAATAGCCAATCCCGAGAGTGATCTGTACGTACCCGAAATTGTAGGGTACTGCACCAGTGGAAAGATGTTACACATACCCCAATGATGATACAGGTCTCCTTGCAAGGTATTTGGAATCCAGAAAAGCTCGCCAACTATACGTTTGTATCCCGCATTCCTTGCTCGGCCTCCGCATACTTTGTTTTTCCCTCTGCCCCCCTTTTTCTTTACATTTTGGTCTTCAGTGAAGAGGCCACCACCCTACCTGGGTGGTGGTCCCATGACTGCCGCCCAAGACAGGGTGGTGGTCCCGTAACTACCGCCCTACATAGGGCGGCGGTCCCGTAACTGCCGCCCTACACAGGGCGGTGTTCCTGTTCATGTTTTCCAGAAAGTTTCAAAAATCACGTCAAACATAAATCTTCAATTTCTACCCGCATTCTTTAGCTACTTTGCTTTGCATTTATGTTTTGGCCACCCTATGAATAGTGTTTTCACTTTGTTTAATGGTAAAAGAGTTCACTTCTAAGTTACCTTCTTGTGATTGCATTTGTTATAAATAGCCAACTTGTTTTCAAACAAATAGCCCCTCTCCTTCTCTATTTAATCATTTATTCTTTGAATTTCTTGCTTAGAATTCTATTAGTTTCATGTTTTGCATCCATTTTTGGTCTTTCTTTGTTGTTTAGAGGTCATTCAATCTTCTTGTTTCATTCTTACCTCATTGTTGTTCCATGCAAGCCAGTTTAAAATAAGACAGTTTCATTCTTATATTAGAATCCATTTAAAGTTGTAGGTTTTGTTAGTCACAAAGATAGCTCCTAAAACTCTCGGCACATTTGTGTTATATTCCCACAATAAATCCCGCTAGGAATTGCATAGTCAAGCTCTGTTCACTTACACTATCTCTCTCTTACTCGCATTGTATTTGGTTTATGTCCAAAAGTTGCCATTGTTCAAGTTCTTTATTCTGCTGATAATATCACATACACACTTTTCTGGATTCAAGAGAACACGAAGGAAACAAGGAGATCAAACTAAGGGAACAAATTCACTTACAACTAGATTGACCACTATTCTATAAATGCCAAGTTTGAGCTATCAAAGTTCTAGTTACAACGTATCAAATAGAGTAGTGAATTATTTTATTTCAGTCAAAAGCTCACTCTTGATATCACCAGGGAAGCTATGGGGATTGATATTTCTAAGAAACTATGATTCATTCCTCACTTTTGAGGTAGGATCGAGAGTCTTTCAATTTAAAATAATTAGTTGCTTAGATATTTAGGATAAAATCACAACTACACAAGCAAATAGCCACACCAGGCTACTTTGTTTGTTTTAATTTTGTTACTAGATTAGTTGTCCATTTTCTAAATATATTAGAGTAGCTGCTCTTTAATTTCATTAAAATACTTCATTGAAAATACTAAAATAAAAGAATATATGCATAGTGTAGATACATCTTCCATAATTAGTTCATTAATCTTAGTTAAAAGTTGAATCATTTTGCATGAAAACCTAGAGAGCCTAGAGAATATATATTTGAACCAATAGTGCCTCAACCAAACCTACCCACAACATTAGCTGATATAGATCAAGACCTTAGGATACAGATCTTTCGAGAAACGGAAAACCTACAAGTAATTAGTGAGCAACTAAGAGGGTTAAATATCGAAGATGATAAGGCATATACATTTTGGTCAAATCATCTTAACTATAGACTGCCTTGATAAAATATCTGAATTAGTATACAAGGATTTGAAAGAGAACAAGTATTTAGTTGCGATCCTTTAGTTCCACAACCTAACGCAGGAGACCTCCTCGTTGACATATATACTAGCTTACGCATTCAAGTTGCCAGAACACTTGTAAGGTATTCTGAGAAAATTATACAACTTCTAGTTCTAAACATAGAGGCTGAAAAGGCGTATGATTACTAGATAGTTGGAAGAAGTGATTGATCATTCACATGACCATAACAGGTCCACAACAACCACAAACTCACGGTTGTGATCCCCAAGTCCCACAACCCAACGGGCCTGCAAATTAGTTAAGTATTGATACTAGCTTACAAACGTTGGTATTTAGATCCTCACCACTCCTGCCAGATATCATAACGTAGTTCTCCGTATTAAATATAGAAGCCAATCAATCTAATATTTTTTGGACTAGACCGGAAAACCACCCATAGTTCACTACAAATCCACTAAACCTCCTACCACCATCTTCATGACCTTGCCTAGAGATATATACGAAGCTCCCACATGTCACTTCCCACGTATCCAACAACCAATAAACAAGATCTCGGCAGAGCTCGACATTGATTGGAGCCTTCAAACAACTATTATATCTGAACAAACCATTACATCAATTCAGGTTAGGAGGGCCTTCTTTGCCTTAGATTCACAGATTCCATTATTGTGTATTGAGGATATAAGATTACCTGATTAGTTTGTCTATATCCATTTATATTCCACATTCACCGGTCGTCTCGACATGACCTCAGGAGGTCGGATACGAGGGAGAGGTACTTGTAGATTCCCATGCTCGCATGTCACTTTTCCATCATACAAAATTGGTGAACCCGATGTGAAATCAAACAAATATTCCCCTTTTGTTTTCTTTTCTTTCATCCACCTTCGCTCTTTCCCATTATTCTGCAGGTATTCATATACCCCCCAAATATGTTGGGATACGATGCATATGGTAGACCTCTCTCAGGTCTTGAAACAAGTTATAGTCAAACAAGTCGACAACCATCACCCTCACTTTCCACATGGGCTGATAACTATTCAAGTAATTGCTTGTCATCTCAAACTCCCCCGTAAAGAACTAGCTCCAATTCTTTGTTCCAAATTGAGGAGTTTGATCAGCTTGCACAAACACAACAGCCAGAGCCCTCAGGCTCTAATAATATGGCATTTACTGGAGAATCCACTTCATCTCCTTGGGTCTTGTTCATACCACAAATCAGTAGACAATCAGATCCACTCCTAAGGATGTCTAAAGGAATACTTAAGAGTAATTTTGGAGATTCAGTGGTAAAGTTTGGAGAAAAACCTAATAGTTCTTCTTAGGACTTTGTGTTACGGTCCAAGACCTAGTATGGAAGGACCCATTACAAAGGATATAGTGGTTGGGTTTTGAGTTAGCTCTTGAACCTTGGGACATGGTGAGAAGACTATAATGGGTGTTTAAATATCTATTAATTCCAATTTGAGGCCATCAATAACAAAGGTCATGCATGAAAGTAGCTTACCTAAGACCTAGTTAAGGGCTTGGTAGCTTAGGAAGAAAAGGTGGAATAAGTGGAAGAAAAATCAGAGTTGGGACCTCGAATTTGGGGTACACCTTGGGGGAAAGAGAAAACTAAGGAAGAATTAATCATTTTCTTGGTCCTGTAGTTTCCTTCATCCATGACTATAGCAACCACTTTGTCTTAAGGTGCATTTGAAGGGCAGTATTGACTAGAAGCTATTCTGAGTAATTGGTAGGTCTAGGAATCATTTTATATTATTTGTATAACCTTGTGATGGGTGATGTAACAAGGAATGAGTCCTAATAACTTCTAAGTGTGATCTAAAACCAAGTTATTTTGTTGAAGAAGAAAGGCTTAGTAGAGAACTTGAAAAAGAAAAGAAGATAGTACAAGGTGAGTTATTAGATGATTGTAATGACACCAGAGGCAGAGTTCAAACTAAACTAAGGAATACTTAAGTCATTCAAATAAGGATTAAATCTCTAATCCCCTATTAAGTGAGAAATGGTGCTCAAATGCATGGCTATAGAAAGAAACCTTAATGGAATATCCTAAACCAAGAAGGTAAGTGCAAGAGTAACTTTGGAAGAAGACTGAATTATTGGGTGAATATAGCAACATCAATGGCTCGGTATAAACTAGAGTCGAGGAGCACCCAATCCATTCAAAGAAGAATTTGATTCCTTATATAAGAATAATCCTATCAAAATAATAATCGATCTTCCAGATGTAGAGCAAGGTGGAATTAGGTTGTTCTAAACCTTATGATAGATGGTTTGGGGATTGTTATTATTGTTGGCTACATTAGGTTTTTTGAACTAATGTTATTGTTGCCCCAATTTATTGCATAAATCCAACCCATCATTACTAAAATCCTATACTAAGTGGGTTTTCAAATTGTCATTTTTGGCCTAATGTGTTGCGAAAAACCACACCCCTACTGCTAACTTACTTAAAACTCTAAACAGTTCTACCCTGTAAACTCGAATTACATTGTGAAGATAAGTTTCCCTATATGTTTGCTTACCAGAAGCTTGAAACATCACATGAAAAATAAATCCTAAGGTGTAAGACAAAAAATGGCATTTATTGCTAAAGTAGATGAAAAGGCAATGTAGTATATGTTGGATCAACATGCTAAGTACCGGGAGAAAAGCAATACTAAGACTAAGGATAAAAGCCAGACTGAAACTGAGATTCTACAATTGAAGTAATTTCTTATTCTTCTTCTTTTTATTCTTCTCCTCATTTTTCAGACAATGTAATTAAGTAATCAAGTTGAATCGTAAAACTTAAGTAATCTGGTTGAAAGACATTACTTTAAGTTATTTTGAAAAATTTAATTACTTATAAATAGTTAGCACTGCATATAGATTAGTTGATGTTGTTTTAAATTGTAGAACATTCAAATATCATGTGTGTCAAGCAAAGAGAGATTTAAAGTGAAAAATTATCAACTACCTGTAGATTTGTAGCTAAGCACGTGTGGAGGACATAATTAATGTCTCATGTTTGTACTATCTTTCTAGATGTTATAAATATAGGAGGAAGCCTGTGGGCTAAAGGATTGGAACT
Organism: Taxus chinensis; assembly: GCA_019776745.2. Lineage (NCBI taxonomy): Eukaryota > Viridiplantae > Streptophyta > Pinopsida > Cupressales > Taxaceae > Taxus > Taxus chinensis. Next base: position 387,998,235 of record CM034156.1, read on the forward strand.
TTTTGGCAACCAGTTATTGTAATTTTGTGCATTAATATTTCAAACTTTGTGTTGAGATTCTTGAATGTCCATTGTACAAACTTGTTGGACTAGAATAAGAAGAAGGTGGATTTCTATAGAAATTTGTGTCTAAGAAGTCTTGTTGTGCATTCTGTGAAGATTAATGATAAACTTTGTGTTATCTTTATCTAAAATTGAGTTTATTTCTTTTCATTTGTTGAAAATTGTGAAACTTCTTAAGTGTTTATTTATTTTGTATGGTTGCAATAAGCTTTGTAATCTACTTATTCTGCAGTACATGTATTTTTCCTTGTTGTTGTTATAGTTATGTAATTTCCATTCTCGTTTATTTTGCACAACTTCCAAACACATGGCTGCTTACTTACTGAAAATTTTTGAGCTATGGTTCATGAGCTTCACAATTAAAGTAAAACCCCTAGAAAATAGTCAGAATAAATAAATATCTTACACAGGAGATTCATCATAAAATGAAGGGGATTTATCCCATGACTGCCTGGGTTTGTGTGTGTATTCAAGCATAAAATATAGCCAACAAGGATATTACTCACAGAGAGGTTTTTATTTTTCACTCAGACTAGGTCATTTGGGAGAATAGGTTTGAAATAGTAGAAAGTAGTGTATGTCATGTATAATAATTATACCTTTGTTTACATAATATCATAGAACATTATGATAGTAATATGTTAAGAGTATCAATTGATTGTATTGTTTCCTGAGAGGGATCATAAGGTGATCCCAAGTGTATGCCCCCCTTTCAGCGAAAGGGTGAAGGGCAAAGAAATGAGCACTGAGCTAAAAGCAAGACATGTAAGATGTTGTAATAGGTAAATGAGAAATAGAATGGGATAGCTTTGTCAAAGTATGCATAAAGATTTATTATTACATGTTCTATATTTTAATATGAGTTGTTGAAATTTGTATGGTACATTTCTAGAGGAAATTATGACCTGTATGGTGTAAATGGTGAGAAAAATAAGTTACATGGCTCAATATATGAGAAAAACTATGTAACGTGCATTATTTGTAAAATTGGTTACAAATCACGACTAAAGTATATGGTAAATAGGAAGGAATATATATATATATATATATAGTAATATTGGAAAGGTGAATTTTAATTTCATTTGAACTAAGAGTAGTTGAAATTTGATCTCCGAGCTATTAAAATGTTCATGTGTTAGAGCAATGAGTTTATACATATTTGAGAGAGTAATGGTGGTCGTGGCTTTACAGATGATCGATGAGCTAGTAAGTGTGATGATTTTAATAAAATGTTGTCAAATATGGTTTGTTTGTGTCAATTTTAGTAAAATTTTAATTTTTTAATAGTCGGTGTTTCTAACTAGGATGGAAGCAGACAGGGCGTTTCTACCCCTAGGGACACTAGCACCCGACTCCTAGTGCTAGTGACCTTCTTCTGGATGTCAGTGACCTAATCTTGGGTTTTAGTGTCCCAGGGTAGGGTGTTGACATTGTTTTATGAAATTATTGTATTTTGATTGATTTTATGCTAGGATGAGTGATTTGGAAGTATGTATGGTGTGTTAATGCAAGATTTTTTTTTGAGTTTTGTGTTTTACAAAGGGACATACACTCCATAGATTTTTTGTGTAGATCGTCACTTGAGTACATTGCTTACTTTATGGTTTTCATATGCAAAGTGAAATTTATTAAACCATTCCAACTAGTGGCACATTGCTAGATTGGGGGAGATACTCCATAATATGTCTATCTTGACTGCTTTTTACAAGTGATGGTGCATAAATACTTGTACATTCTAGGTTCTGATAGGTGAGATGACAGTGACACTAGAAGATGTAGATAGGATATTTTAACTACCTATAGTAGGAGAGAGAGTGAAAATGATGGTGATATTATATTCCTATAGTCAGATGAGAGAAGTACAGTGGTTTTTTACAGGGACATAGGTACACGATGATAAATATATTAATTTGGATGTTATTTTGAGATCTATGGTTCCGTGATTGTGGAAATGTATTACATTTTTTATATCTTTGTCTATGGTAGTGGAGGGTGGTGGAGTTGGGATATTGTACAAGATACATGATATTTATCACAAAATCGAGGATTATAGTACTAGGTATGCCTAGGCACGGTGTGTATTGGATCATTTTTATAAGGACATGTATGTATTTACACAGGAGGATCACAGTGGCAGGCTAAGAGCCACTACTTTGTTACATGTGGGGGAATATGAGCATATTGCTATATTCCAACCACTAAGAGGGGCCATGGGTCAATTTGGATCCACATGAGATATTCACAATGAGGTGGGTGGGAACTCATAGTAGGAGGATGGATATGACTACATATATGTCGATGTTAGATCAGATGGGTTATGGGGCTACTATATGGAGACTGTATAAAGACTATGATATATAGGGATAGGATGGTGTGGAGTTGCGGTGTATAAAACAAACAATGTGGTTAGATTATCATTTCCTAGGAGTAACCAAGCTATTCCAGGGTGAGTGAGTATTAAGGTAGTTGGCATCTCCTAGGATGTGCCCGTGGAGCCATATATATGGTTTCGATAAACTAGGGAGGTGAGATGACCAGGGGGGAGGTTGGGCCCTATAGGATCAAAACTAGTGCATCTAGGTCTAAAGGATATGGATACAACCATATAGCCTATACAGATGGATGACACGAGGTGTACTTATATATATATCCAGTGGTGGGTGACACATTGATGGGTGTTGTTATTTCTAGTAGTGGATACAGCCAGTGGGTTGGTAATTGGATTAGTAGAGTGATGGGAACTTGCCCCCCTAGGTAGAAGATGCAGTAGTAGTGAGAACAATGTGTAAGTATTGTTTAGTTTTGTATATTATTTGTGGATTGTTGTTTGATTAAGGAAAATATGTGTAGATAATGTTTGTTGTGGGATTGTAGGTGATGCTTATTGGTCACTGATTATGGACACATCCATATGCACATTGATTCAAAATGTGACCAAAAATGTTCTTGTGGGAGCAGGTATGCTAGAGAGGATTTATTTTATCATAGGAGAGCATGACCATTTGTTTGAGATAGTGGGGATGTGCATATTTTTTGAGAAAGTATGATGATGCTCGTGTAGAGGAAGAACAATGGAGAGAGTTTGTAGGAGGAGGAGGCCTAGCTCAAGATATATTTACACAATATATGGAGCTACTAGGATGATATGTGGAGTAGATGGCTGAGGTTGTTATATTACAGAGTCATCTTGAGAGGTACAGAGGCTTAGATCAATGGCATAAAGTTAGAAGTGAAGCTTCTAGTTCTAGAGCTCCCGCAATTATAGATATTGACAATAAGGATGATATATGATGTAATGATGCATTTGGGATTCTCCTTAGTGATTTTATTTTATAACTTATGATGTTGGAGGATATATATATATATACATACTTGTGTTGATGTCTCATTTATTGTTGATGTGTATTATATACTATTCGATGATGATGTTGATATGTTCTTAGTAGTGTTTGTTTAGCTTGATAGATTCTATATGAATTGTTGGGATGGTTGATTTTATGTATATTGTTGATGGTTGAAATGTGGTATGGTATGGAAATAATAACCAAGTAATGGAATGGATAAATAATGTGTGTGAATAGGAATGTATGGTTTAACATGTAATGAGTATAAATGTATGGATGTAATGTGGTAGATAAATAAAAGTAGCAATAATAAGAGAGGAAAATAATGATGTGTTTATAATTGAATATTGATAAGATGTAAAATAATTTTAGTAATTGCATGTGATGATAAGGGAGGGGGGAAGAAGAGAAATTTACCTCTAGTGTGAGAATATGGTTCATTTATAAATACCCCCTCAACAATCAATAATGAACCATAGTACAAGAGTGCATCATGAGAAATGTTTTTTTCAGGTGTGAGAATATACTAGAAAATACATGACATGAAGCCCAAAGTGTGAGGTATGAGAGGATAGGTTCATTGATGTAGTATGCCCTCAACAGTCAAGTGTGAATCGTAACACGAGAGTGCATCATAGGGTAATGAGCTGAAAAAATTGATGTCATCTACCAGAGATGAAGATGCCTCTGAGGCATGAAGGGAATGTGTGATGCAACAATGGTGTGAGGATAAATGTTGGATTGGATTTTAGAGGAAAGGGAGCTAATACTGAGAGGTTTGGTGATATGAAGTGTAGAAGCAAGAGGCTTAGAATTATAATGAGGTGTTATAGAAATGTGTTAGGGATGAGAGGGTGTAACTATATGTGGATTAGCTTGAGGAAACAGATGAATAATGACCTCAGGAGGTGGGTAAATGATAAAATTAGGAGGAGGGGAAGGAGACAAATGAAAAGTGGTAGAAGCTCTTATGTGGGATATGAGAGAGAGAAAATTCATGATAGAGAGAAGAAAAAAATGTCACCTTTGTCTGCTAATTTTTGTAGCCGGTCATAGAGAGCATATGATTCATTATCATGGTGGCCATTGATGTGATGGAAATTACAGAAAGGGGTGTCACACTGGTGGTGCAAGTGATGAGGTGGATGATGCTTGTTAGAAGGTAGATGGATAGGTCACTTATCAATTAAGGTTCACAAGACATCATGTGGTCTAACATTATGTGATAAATGCAATGGTTCACGTGTGGGAGATGATGAAGAGTGAGGTGAATGCCAACATGGTGGAGGGGAAGGAAGACACTTGCATAGAGGTAGATATTAGGATTGTGCATGAGGATCAATAGATGGGGAAAGAAAATAATTAGTAGGAATAAGAGGAATGGAATAATTAGAACAAGGTGTTAAGACATTATCTGCAATGAGATATTTTTATAATTCAAAAAATTTATAGTACAAAATAGTAAATGATTTGCATGTATGATATAATATATTTTCTTTTAAGGAAGGAATTAAGCCACATAAAATTAATTTCTAAATCAATAGGATGAAATAATAATTGAGGTATGCAAGAATTGAAGCATAAATGTAATATAAATTTGGTTCATTATTTCCTTGATGCAAAGAAGGAAAGCATTCATATGTAACTTTAGGACCATTTTTAGAAATAAATCATCTAAGAAAAGCATCCTCCATATCATGATAAGTACTAATGGATCCATAAGGCGAATGAGTTTACTATTGGAGAGCATGATCAACAAGGCTACGGCAAAATGCTTTGAGTAACAAACAATCATTGGAATGAGCAGCCATGGCTAAATAGTAATGCCTGAGATGTAAATAAGGATTGCCAGTTGTAGACACAAAACTATTCACTTTACACATAATTTGGCCCAGTATTATACTACTATTTAGAAGGTTCCCAAGTGTACAAACTACTAGTTAATCCCACCTTTTGGTCATCTTTATTTTACATTTTATTTCATAATTCCCATGTATTTTCCAGCACTTATCCACCCATTTTGTAAATTCCTCATCATTCTAGCCCAGGGTGCCCAAGCTTATACTGGGACGCCTCAGGGCACCCCAGTCCCACTCTAGGCACCCCGATCTATACACATCCTTTTTTATTCTCTCTAGGACCTTTCTAGCCATTTTTCATCCTTATCCTTTTCTCAGTCAGCCTTATCAGGATTAATTACAAAATTAAGCTTGAGATCCATATAAATACAAAGCTTATAAGACCATAATGACAATCCTAGGCCATAGCATTACATACTACTATCACTCCATCTAGAGTTACATTCATTACATCACTTACATCCACATAGTGCCATGCATCAAGGCTAGGAGATCTACATCACACACACTTCATAGGGGAGGGATACTATTTTATTCTATACACACATGTTATTTACATTTTCTATAGTTATTATTGCTCACTACTTCACAAAGTGCGTCTGACACGAGAGCACCTAGGGCATGACATGCACACACACACACCAGAACTACATTCGGTCCAAAATGTAGTGCAGTGCTCAGTGATAAGACCAAAATTTTTGCATATGAGGTCATTCTAACCCATTCATATGCATATTTTATTTTTCTAGGGTTTGATACTTCTCTTTTCATTGTAAGTCATTTTCTAACTCATCTGACAGATCTAGCGTGAAAAATAGGGAAGGTTTAGAACCAACTTACAACCATACCAGCTACATGTTTTGAGCATTTACAGTGTTCAGAGCACCTAGATAGCAGACAAGGGTGCCCCAGTACACTCCTAGATGCCCCATTCACTTCAGATCTACCCTTTTCAAGGTCCTTGAGTGTTCGTCTACACTTCCTTATTTTATTCTCAGACCTGCGACACTATGCTTCCATCTACAACAATCAGCTAAGCCATTTCTCCCTACTGTCTTGTACATCTAGGGTTTCATTTTAATTAGCGTATTCATTTACATCTACTTTATGTTATTTATTGCATTTATACAAAATTTTAGTCCTCTTATATCATATTAACTATTATTATAATTTCATATAGTTTAGTTTAATTTTAGTTAATTATTTTAGTGAATCTGACATCTCTTTCTACCACCTTCTAGGGATTTTTCATTCCACCATTATGAATATCTCCATTACTAAATACTTGCTTACCCATCTTGATTTGCTTCACCGTATTCAAACCCTCTTTGCTACTACCGATGTTTCTGCTGACATGCATTGGGATTCCCTGTATGACACATTTTCCGAGACCTTTTCTCAACATATCACATTCTGGGGAAATCCTCTCATTGGCATTCACCCCTTTAACAATGACTCACCACTTTACATCATGTATCACATCTACAATGTTTCTCTCAAGTGTACTCTTATTGATAATGGCTTTGATCTTAATTTGTGCCCTATGTCCTTTCTCCAAGCCTTAGGTTTGTTTTCTTGTGACATTAGCCCATCTTCCATTTCTCTTTGTGCTTATGATGGTCATGTTTTTCTATGTCACGGCCACGTTACCTTGCCTTTAACTATAGCTCCTAAGACTCTCCCTACCATTTTCTTCGTCATTGATTTTCATGTCTCAAATAATTACTTGTTAGGGAGACCATGGCTTCATGCCATGCAATCTGTTGCTTCTATCGTCCACCATTGCGTCAAATTCTTACATGAGCATATTGAGTATACAGTCTTCTGAGATCACGATCCATTCCAATATTGTGTCCATGACACTCATACTAGTATTCATATTCCTCGCATTGATGCTACATATGAACCTCAACCTACGGATGATCAACCTCATTTACCACCACTTGAGGGTGTTATTTGTTTGCTAGATTCTATCCCCTCTACACTATCTCCTACTACTGTTATTCCTCCACATCAGTTGTCTATTGCATCCATACATAATATCCTTCCTTCTTCATCTTCACCATTATCTCATACTCTTTTTACATGTACACTTTTCTTTCATAACTCTTATTGGGAACATGTTTTGTTCGACCCCGCATGAGATGAAACCACTTGTTCTCCTATTTTTCTAGCTCATCTTAGCTTTAATTTTGAGGACCTTCAACCTTCTACTCATGCCTCTCACTTGTATTATGGTTTGGTCACCATCACTACCACGTATGGCCTGCATGTCTTTGATCTTTTAGTTTATCTCCTGCGTACCCCTTTTTCTTCTCCACTCACATTACGGGACTCTTAGCTTACTTACATCGGAGGTACCTTAGACCCTAGTCACACTAATATTTCACTTCCTATGCCTTTTGGTCATATTTTCATTTGCAATAGTTCCTTTCTTGGTTATTCACCTAATTACACTCGATGGTATGCACATGTTTTCCCAAATCCTGCATTCAATGACAAAGAATATGCTATGGCCTTGTACTATTTGTCTCTCACTGGATCATTATGTGATCAACCTCATACTATAGCCTACCAAGTTGCCAATTCTGATCCATTTGAATTTGATCCTAAGGACAACAATCTCCTTGATGAGTTCGCCTAGCCCCACACACACCACCGTCGGGGGGCATATCACAACACATACTTACTCCCCCTTGTTTTTCTCTATCCTTGTCTACTTCCATCATCTTACACTATATACTTTATATGTATCATCATCATTTCTATCTCACGTGTCGTAGCACCCTCATTACTCAATGGCGCACTCTTGTGCTTTGGTTCACACTCGACTAGTGAGGGATTACCACTACATGGAACCCCACACACTTCACTATGGGTTCTAGCTATTTATATTCTATTACATGCACCAAAAATCCTACATTATCCTTTCTATACTTATTTTGTATCCTACATCATCCTATACATACCTCATCTATTAGTCATGTATACATCATTTCTCTTATACATATTACACTAGTCGTCATCTCACATGCATCTATTTTTGTATCCCATCACTACATATTCTATCTACACCTACATTTGCATCTTATATATCCTACACATCATACATATCCTACATTGCATAGTTACCATCACACATTTATATATCACCTACATTCCATATACTACACTAGATTCCACTACATATGGGTCTAGTTTTATAATCATTGCTTATTTCATTTCTATATACATTACATATCCTATATATATTATACATACTACATTCCATTTTCCACATTGCGCATTTACCTCCCATCTTCATCCCTTGGTTTTTTATACTATGCATTGCACTCACTACCCTATGATGCACTTTAGTTCCTCGGTCCAAACTCAACTGCCAAGGGTTTACTAATAAAATGGACCTTACCTACATGCGACATGTCATCATACCACATTTATCAGACTAGTGACCAACGCTCTAGGATATATCTTCACCAACACTCATCATCACATCATGTAGTGGTATACACCTTAGGTTAAATCACTACTCTTTTAGTCAATTTCTCATTATCCTCTTACATCATATCATCACATATTCTATTATCCTATTCTAAGTTGTTCTATTATGTCATCATTTATCCTATTCATCACTTACTAGTATACGCTTTAGGCTAAATCACCACCGCATTCTTATTCATCACGTAGTGGTCTACACTTAGTGCTAAATCATCACCTTCTATTATCCACCACATACTCATATATGCTTCATACGCCCTCATCACCCATCTCATAGTGACATATGCTATAGGCTAAATTGTCACCTTATTCTTCCATCATGTAGTGATATATGCTTAGAGCTAAATCATCACTCACACCTCCCACAAGTTGTGGTATACGCTTAGGCTATAGGGTCCATGCACATCTTTCCATTCATCACCACTTACTACTACTCATCCCATATTGATATATGCTTAGGGAAAAATTATCACTCACCTATTCAACCAATTCGTGGTATATGCTTACTCTATAGGGTTCACACACATCTTCTCCCCATGATGCATCTCAACACCACTACATAAACACATTCATCACAGCGTGCTAAACACAACCAACACTACTCGACCATTTTTTGATGACACACTCTCGTTTACGGTTCATTCTTGACTTTTGAGGGGGAAAAAAATGAACCTCATTACATCCATTTCCATTCACTCAAGAGGCACGTTGCTCCTATCATTCCATCTTGCATCCCATTCCATCCATCCATAGCATACTGCATTGTCTTGGTAACATTTACTTTTGGTTACTAGTATTTTGCATGCTCATTTTACTACACATGGTATCTTGATTTTGTATATGTCATTATCATACACACATGTGTGTTCACGCCTTTGCCTAGTGTGGTCACAGATACAAGACTTTACACACGGCTTGGATGCTCACCTTCTACCCTTCTTATACCGGTCATTGGGGGCATCCACATTCATCTTGTACATGTGATATTGTTTCATACTTAGCATCTTATACTACTTATTTATATACGCTTTTAAATATTGGTTATCACTCTAACATGCTAACGAGTGTTCCATATGCAACACTTATTTTTACAGGATTACATGTTCCCATAACTACTTATTGTTTGTAATTGTCTACTTTGTTTTTTATTGTATGTGGGATTTTCCCTTTGCTTGTGTACATGTTTACAACCTTGGTGGCCTTGCATGTCTTGCAACATTGTGAGTGATGTCCCATGTTTGAAACCCGCTTTGTGTGGTCTTCTTGTTTTCTTACGTGTTTACACTAATGTTTTGGTAGTTTCTACATTGTCTGTGTATTTTACACTTATTACATGCATGTGTTTTCAGACTAACACTTGTATTGGCTAGCCATCCCCTTTTATGTGTGCCTTATTATCTACCAAGCACTTCCCTTTCCCCTACAAGGTAGATTTCTATAGTTTAGATTGTGGTTGGTCCTCTTTTGGGGACACATTCTCCTTCCAAGGTCATCGCATGAACCCCCAAAGAGGGGGAGCATCATTGTGGGTTTTCTACTAACACAACGTATTTACATCGGTTCAGACACAGTGAGTGAGTTCAGACCAGTCTACGAACTCCATACACAGTGGCCTTAACAAGACATGGTGTCCTTTGGTAATTCTACCAAGCAATTATAGGCTTGGGGGTTAGAATGGGTGTGCTTCTCTACACTTATCCATCTAGTGGCATCGGATCTCCTAAAAAACTAGGATAGTATAGAGATATCTTCAACAAATTTTAGTAGAAGTTAGAGTTAGAAGACACAGAGCATTTCCTCCCTACACTTCTTCAGCCTGGGTGGTGTGAGATCACCCAAAAAACTCACGAAAGTATAGGATATCCTTCTACACCCTTTTTCTCAACATGGATCAGGTACACATGTTCCATTTACACTTTTTCTAGCATATTTTACAATTACATACTTTACATATGCGTATTTTACACAACATTTTTATATACATATATATTTGACTACTTGATCATTTTCTCCTTACATGTCTGTTGTATGAGAAACAAGCAGTCAAATTAGGGGCAACAACAACAATAACAACGACAACACGATGTGATGGCACTTTCCATACTAACCATGCATGTACACTACACACTGCAACAGCTACACATGTGTTCCTCCCTAGGTTCACTCTCATCACTTTTTATGCACATTTTTCATCTTTAGAATCCACGCTCCTCCCCATTTTTCTTTTTGGCATTCCACGCTTGAGTCTAGTCCATCATCAGATATTCTTCTACACTCTACATGGATATCTGATACGCATATCTATCTACTTTATGTTACCGAGCTTTCCGCTCACCAACATAAAGTGGGGGAAAATATAAACACAAAATTATGCACTTTACACATAATTTGGCCTAGTCTTATACCACTATTTAGAAGGTTCTCAAGTGTACAAAGTACTAATTAATCCCACCTTTTGGACATCTTTATTTTACATTTCATTTTGTAATTCCCATGTATGTTCCAGCACTTATCTACACTTTTCACAACTACCTCATCATTCTAGCCCAAAATCAGGGCACCCCATCCTATATTAGGGTGCCCGAGGGCACCCCGGTCCCACTCTAGGTGCCCTGATATATGTACATCCTTTTTCACTTCTCTTTAGGGCCTTTCTATCCATTTTTCATCCTTATCCTTTTCGCAGTCGGCCTTGTTGGGATTAATTAAGAAATTAAGCTTAAGAGCCCTGTAAATACAAAGCTTGTAAGACCATAATGAGGGTCCTAGTGTAGACACCAAAAAAGTGTCACACTTTATCGTCCCCTCTCTAATAACCTAATCTCCTAGCCATATTCTCCATTTCTATGCCAAATCAGTTTAATTACCTTGAATTGAATTATTCGTAACCCCCTCTCCATTTAATTCCACCCCTAACATTGACCCCTCAATTACACTTAACAATTTAATTAAATTCAACTACTTAAATTGACCTAATCCACCTCACCTTGTCACTTGCATGTCCATCTCACCTGACCACTTTCCCATCCACCTCACCCTTCCACCCACAATTCCACCTCATCATTCCACTTCACCCCTTGCCCATACCTTGCCCATACCCTAGACACACTTCTTCCACAAATGCAAATAGTGACCAACCCACCCACATGCCTCCATTTTTGTCTTATTATCCATAAGAGGTGAGTAAGCCATGTGGTAGACCACTTAATCCTAAGTGGAGAAAGCACATTCCCCACTTTCTTTTAAACTAACCTATCATGACCTAACCAATGTCGGTCACCCATAAACCGTTTTCGGTCACATGGGACCAACGTCGGTTCGTGTAAATACATGTTCCCATCTCTACTCAAAGGGTTGGTCAAAGGTTGGAGCTTGGATTTTGAAAGGAGAATTTGTTGGAACATATCCAAAGATTCACAAGCTTGTTTGTGAGACCATTGGAGTGGGAAGGAAGACCAACAACAAAGCTTTGCCCAACCAAGAAGGAGATAAGCTATGAGAGCTCAAGCAGGAACATTCTAATCACCAGCCAGTCTCCACCAACATTCTCATCTTTTCTCATCATCATCTTGCCTTCTACACATGTTAGAGAACAAGTAAGTCCTTCCTCACCTTATTTGTTTATTCTAAAAGATATAATCTACATTTTACTTTGTTTTCTCCACCCAAATATCTTCTACACAGCTACATTTAAGAAACAACCTCCCATTCATCTTCATAACTTTTCTGAGCTCTCGCTAACCAAACTCTGAGCCTCTATCCTTGTCTAGTGCCTTACTTAGGTCCCCTAACTCTCCATGCAACCATAGAGAGAACCCAAACCCCATTCTACAATACCTTTCAGTTTTCTATAGTTATCAACAGCGGTTACCCATAACCGTGGTTTGTTTTCCATATACCGGCATCGGTTCACATAACTGGTACCGGTCACTATGACTGTCACCTTCACTCATTCCTCAGTCCCTAACTTACCCAAAACCTATCCTAAAACCCCAAAAATCTCACCCACACTTTATACCCCACCTGCAACCTCACAAAAGACCCTCCTAACTCCCTATGCAAACACAGGGAGGGCCTAAACCCCCTTTCTAAGATTCTACCACTTTCCACAATGACCGATATTAGTCATCACAGACCGTCATCATCCATACCAAAACCACCATTGGTAAACCTGACCGGCATCAGTCTTTATGCATTGTAAGACAACCTAAGACCAGCGAGTTAATACCCACTTCCCAATAGCCCAAAACCATTCCAAGTCTTTACCAGGCCTTACCTAGAGCTTATACCAAACCTGTAACTCAACACCAGTCAATCACCTAAACCATTTGACCTCAATCACCTTTTACCTTACCTTTCATATTTCTTTGTTTGAGATACCTAAATCGTTTTAGTTTCAATAGGATCTTTACTTCATGTATGATTTAACTAGCATTAATATTGTTATATAAAAAGTGGATTAATAGCCTGTTCAGGAATCATCATGCTTCTCAGATCTAGCTCCCGCTAGGCAGTCCACTCATTTTTTTGTTTAACTTCTTCTTGTGGTCTTGTTTTCTATCACAGGTAGTTCCTCCTAACCAAAAGGAAACTCTAACGGTCAGCCTGGATCAGGATTCAAATATGCACACATTCTACCTTCTACCTTCATCGTAAACATGTAAACCTCCTACACCCAAACCGTATATGTTTCATTAAAATCTATCTAAGAAACCGGTGAAACACCTAGGTCGTAGCATTACACACCACTAGCACTCCATCTAGAGTTTCATCCATTGCATTACTTACATCCACATAGTGTCATGCATCAAGGCTAGGAGATTTGCATCACACACACTTCATATGGGGAGGGATTCTATTCTATTCCATACACACATGTTATTTACATTTTCTATAGTTACTAATGCTCGCTACTTCACAAAGTGCAAGTAGCATGAGAGCACCTAGGGCACGACATGCACACACACACCAAAACTACATCCGGATCTAAAATTTAGTGCAACGCTCAGTGGTAAGACCACAATTTTTGTGGCTGAGGTTAGTCTGACCCATTCATATACATCTTTTATTTTTATAGGGTTTGATACTTCTCTTTTCATTGCAGGTCATTTTCCAGCTCATCTGGCAGATCTAGCGCGAAAAATAGGGAAGGTTCAGAACTAACTTACGACCATACCAGTTGCAGGTTTTGAGCATTTACAGTGTTTAGAGCATCTAGATAGTAGACCAGGGCACCCCGAGGCACCCCAATACACTCACATGTGCCCCAGTCACTTCAGATCTGCCCTTCATAGGGTCCCTGAGTGTTCGTCTACACTTCCTAATTTTATTCTCAAACCTTTGACACTGTACAACCATCTATAGCAATCAGCTAAGCCATTTCTCCCTACTCTCTTATACATCTAGGGTTTCATTTTACTTAGTATATTCATTTACATATACTTTATGTTATTTACTGCATTTATACAGTGTTTTAGTCCTCCTATATCATATTAACTATTATTATACTTTCATATATCTTAATTTTATTTTATTTAATCATTTTGGTGAACCCGACATCTCTTTCTACCACCTTCTAGGGATTTTTCATTCTACCATCATGAAATCTCCATTACTGAATACTTGTTTACCCATCCTGATTTGCTTCACTGTATTCAAACCCTCTTTGTTACTACCAATGTTTCTGCTGACATGCATCTAGATTCCCTGTATGACACATTTTTAGGCCTTTTCTCAACATATCACATTCTAGGGAAATCCTCCCACTCACATTCACCCCTTTGACAATGACCCACCAAGTTTTATATCATGTATCACATCTACAATGTTTATCTCAAGCATACTCTTATCAATAATGGATTTGAGCTTAATTTGTGCCCTATGTCCTTTCTCTAAGCCTTAGGTTTTTCTGCTCATGACATTATACCTTCTTCCATTCACTCCATGCTTATGATGGTTTTGTTTGTCCATGTCTAGGCCACATTACCTTGCCTTTAACTATAGTTCCTAAGATTCTCCCTACCATTTTCTTTGTCATTGATTTTCATCTCTCATATAATTGCTTGTTACGGAGACCATGGCTTCACACCATGCACGTTGTTTCTTCTACCATCTATTGTTGCGTAAAATTCTTACATGAGCATATTGAGTATATTGTCTTCTGAGATCATGATCCATTCCAATATTGTATCCACGACCCTCATACTAGCATTCCTATTCCTCGCATTAATACTACATATGAACCTCAACCTATGGATGATCAGCCTCATTTACCCTATTAATATAATTTGACCCTAAAATATTAATATGTATGAAAATGTGGGAAGATTTTTCACGTTTATTCAAGGTCTAAATGGTCAATAAGACGTTGGAATATTCAAATTAATTAATAAACATTAAATCACAAATTAGAATATATGTTCATTGGTGATTTTGAAGATTGAACATGGAAATGATTGTTAAAATACAAAGTATTAGATGCACTTCTCTAATTACAGAGGTATGAGGTTGAATTAGCAGTGCAAATTGATGGTGTATACCACTAGAAGTGACCCCTAAATGCTTTGTGTTTAAAGCCTGAAAAATAATGTGTAAATGTGATGTGTAAAACAATATACATGTGGTAAGGGTTCGTTACAGGAGGTTATTTTGAATTAATTAATTTACAACTAACCATACATAGGTAAAGCAATGCATTAATACTTGCAACAATGATAAGTGCTAAAAATATAGCTCAAATACATAAGAGGAGATGAAGACTTAGTTGTACAAAGTGAAACAAAAGAGATCTAGCTATGTATATAGGGAAAAAAATATCTGAGATAAAAGGTGTTTCATTTATGAGACTGCAACTAAAAAATTCTACGTTATAAGACCATACGACTAATGTATGGTCTTTACCTTCCTCTAAATGGTCCTAACTCTTATTATATGGTCTTGGAGCTTCTTGTAGTGATATTATGTAACTTTTTGTGCTTGTTGCTTGTCTATAAATATGCTTCATTGTATGCCTCTCTTTTTCATGCAACCATAACATAACATATAATGACATACAACAAGTGGAGACCCCATATACATGTAATACCCTTCATCAAAACATTAGATAATGAAATGAGAAATTAGTGTGTTGTGAGGTTAGACTACACTTGATGGTTAACCCCTTGTTGAACCAATACAAGTGTTGCACTATGTACCCTTTAGTGGGATCAAGCCTAGTGTAGTCCTCCTAGGTGTATGTGAAAGTGTGAATGTGATCTAAGACAACCCGTTATGAGTTCCCTTGTGTCTCTTAACACAAAGATAATGGGACAACTATAGACTAGATAATCTACCCACCATAGTAGTAGTGTGATGTGGTGTGCTTCAACTTCTAGACTAAACCTTTTTGTTCCTTTAAGACCTTTAGCAATGCTTGGAGTGACACTTTTCTTGCTATGATGTGGATCTAGGACCTTTGCATGCTTGGAAATGGAGGAATCTACACTCTTTTACCTAGTTGAGTGCTTCAAACCTAGTTGGTTGGCTTTTCTAAGTGATGTGCAATTACTTTTGGAAGACTTAGGAGAGCCTTGAGTTATTTTATATTGATATTTGTAATAGGAGCTTATTAAAGTTTCATGTGAGTTATGGAGTGATATTGAATTGCTCATATAGCCTTATATATGTGAAGTATATTATTAAGTCTAGCCCCAGAAAGATGAAAAAACACATTTAATATATTCAAATTGGAAATAGATTCACAACATCAAAGGGGGTAGGATCATACATATCAATGAGGACCACGGTCCACTAAGGAAAAAATTGTACAAATTTTCCCAAGCTGGTAGTGATGTCAAATCAAGAGTTACATAATTATGCCTAGAGGTAATTTACTACTTTGGTTGATTAATAATTCCTATATGAATGATAGAATAAAGTGTGGAGATGATCAAATAGATAGAAAGTTATAGAGATGTGTTAATTAGACTTATAATGGGAGCATTTGTCTTGGCAAGGGAACATAACAAAACTTGTCATTGTTAAGGATAAGTTACCAAATTTGAGTATTATATATTCCCCCATTTAAGTGTGTAATTGTAAATTACATGTTTAAAGGAAAAACATACATGAGTATGCATCCACACTTTTTATTTGCTTAATAGTTGTCTTCTAATGTACTAGAGTTGGCATGCTCCATGGTGAAACCTGCAACACAAAGTGTAGTCAAAGTGTTTGTATGGTCATGAGCCTTTTGTACGGTCTTGGAACTACTTAAAATCTGGGTCTACAACTTCCTGAGTGTTTCACCTTCCTAGAAATGGATGTCATTGTGAGTAGGTATTCTTGTCTCACCTTTAAAATGGATCTTTAAACTCTACTCAAACCCTATAACCCTTGTAGTTCAAGGAGGATTTCTGTAAAATACAGGTAGGTGGGTTATGGACACCCCTATTCACTATCGATGTTGCCACTACTATGAAGAGGGATCAAACCACACGTCGTTCTCCTAACATGTGATAACTATTATAGTGCAATCAAAATATGATAACTATGCTTTGAAAATGCTTCAACTTATGTTTCACATTTTCTCAAATACTTGGGAAGATTCACTTTGTTTATTTTTTGAAGGAATATGGAGACCCCTAAACCTGGAAGGATACTTCAAACCTATATAGGATGTTTCCCTAATAGATGTGCATGAGTTATTTCATAGTTTAGGGAGCTTGGAGTTCCTCTTGTGATTTATTTTACATGAGGGACACTTAAAGTGTCAGGTTTTTAAATGAGCTATGATTTACTTGGTTATATATGCTTCTTAAGGTCATAATATTAAAAAATTCTGACCAAGGGGGAATATAAGTCCATATGAAGTTGGTAGAATTGAAAGTTTATGTGCACAATATGTCAGTCCAAAATCATATGGTAAGGTCAGGATATAGATCTACATTACGACCTATTGTCCCAAAAAAATTGCACACTAAAATTTCAAAAAAATTGAAACTTTTTGCATCAAAATTCTTTTCCAAATCATCTTTCCACACCATTCTGAGAGTTCATTCATCTGTCATCATTTCCACAATCCATTTGTCAAATTATCGTAATGATGCATTGTCACACTTCCATCTTTTCTATTGTCCTGCCACGCTTTACACATCATTTGACCTTGCAAAATGGTTTATAATGCTTAACTAGTTATTTTAATTTAATTAATTAGTAATATTCATTTAATTCAAGTTATTAATTAATTAACATTAAATCATTAAATTAATGTCATTAATTTTATTAAATTAAAATTTTAATTAATTAACGTTTTTATTTATTTTTATAATAAATTGGTGTTATTAATTTTATTAATTAAATTCCAAATTTGATTATTAAATTAAATATATCTATTTTATAAAAATGTTAATTAACTATCGAACTAACAGTTGAATGAAAGGTAAAGTGGGGTTTCACTCCCACTTCTCTAGTTGGAGCGCTCTTGTGATCAGAAAAAATTGAGTGGCTTTCCACAAAACATATTGTTGAGATATTTCTTTTCAAAGTTCGTAGGGAAGTTTTCCAAATGTATAATTTGGCATTTAGCAAAATACAACCCGCTTCCCCACTTTCCCCCCTTATCTCTCTCTCATTCACGCATTAAATTCCCACTTCCCATAAATGAAGGTAACAGTTTACAAAGGCAAATAATTAATATGTTTCTTCTCTCATTTATTCTTTCCCATAGGGCAAGAAGGAAAAAAAAAATTCATTGTGTTGATCCAATCAAATTATGTGAACATGAAAGAACTTATTCTCTAGAAGTGGTGAACAAATAAGTTTGAGTTCAGAGAATAATAAATGGGGGTACTAAATAGGGTAAAGTGGTGATAACGTTGAAAACACAAAGGAGTGAATGCCTTTGTACTTGTATAGATCCATTTAGTAGAACTGTCATATAAAGAGGCTGGAGAAATAATAACCCTGTGTACATGGAGAGGATAAGAGACTTGTTCTAGTATAGAAAGAAGAGAAATGGATAACATCCCCAAACACATGGAAATAATAATCCGTGGAAATTAAAGCCACGAACCTAGGCACTAAGGAAGTTTGTAGAGCTTGCGAATGTGTGGAGAAAATTAGAATTTTGGCATCATATAGCATTAGTTACAAATTCTTTGGTTATGTATGTTCTTAATTTTCCTAAAGTCTAAAACATGTTGTCATTGAGTGTCGTGACTCCTCGTTACAAGGAAAACATTTTGAATCCAATAACAAAACTTTAACTAGAGAATAAAGAAGACATGTTGAGTAGGTTTGACACCATGCAGACCTACATAGAGGAAATATTCCATGTAGAAAATAGTAAACAATAAAAAATCCAAAAAGGCGTTCAAAAAAATAGAAGAATATAATAAAATAATCAAACAAAGAAAGGGAAATAGAGACGTGGAGGCCATACACATAACATAAGCCATATCTCAAACCTTTTATAGGCAAGAATAGGGAAACACCTCCTATTTTACAAATTCTAAAATGGATTCATGAATATGATGGAACCTATGTAAAGGATAAGTTGGAAGTTAAAGACCTTGTCTTGAATTACTCGGATTTTGGTAGTGATGATATATTTGGGAATTTCAGGAATGATGAGAGAAAAAAAGTAACTGTGTAAAGATATGTTGTTGTTATTAGTGACTTTGGAATGGATTAAGCATGCAGGAAAAAGCTATGCTAATTAGAGGTTACAATCATAGAGTATCGTGAATCGCTTGAAGAAATTGAAAGAAAGGTGTCTTTCCATAGGAGAAGATTATAAAATAACCAAGGGTTAAGAGATCCTTTGAATGGAAAAAACAAAAAATCAGATTTTAAAAGCTACATGCATTCATCTCAAAAAGGAAGAGAGAACCTCTCAACAATAGAAAAATGGGTGAGATAATGATGGGGAATCCGCAAGTGAAAAGATTTCCAGCTTCTTTGAGAGGTGCAAACAAATATTGTTATAGAAGGGAACAATGTAACATTGACAATCGGTAATCAAATCTCAAATTTTAGCATCGAGAAAATTGTGATAGGAGCATCTTCTCACAATGCAATCACAAGAAGATTCAAGGGCATTAATATAACAACTAATGTAAAGAGTGCACCAGATTTCTGTATTGGTAATGTCATATTAAAAGGAAGGATCACTTCAATTCAAATTCTTCTATGGCATTCACAGTTAGTAGCCTTGAAGATGCTCGCAGTGTTTCTGATTTTTTCTCAGAGATAAGCTTCTATAATTCTCTAGATACAAGATAAGCTGAGTGAGGATTATTAGGTTCATCTTAGTTTAATCTCTTTATCTCTACTTTTGCAGATAAATCAAGCTCTTTCAAAAATTAACATGTTGGACTTGCATCCAATGGGTAATTTTGGTTTTGAATGCACTCTTGACGGAGTTAAAGAAGAGTTGCTTGGATATAATGATTTTCCATTACACCAATTGTCTTTTTCCCATAGCGGTGTTGGATCTCAAAATTTCAGGCACTATTGGAACTCTTCATTGTATTACACCATGAGGGTCATTGTGATTTAATTTTTAGTTAGTGGACTTCACTGATCAATATTCTCAAATGGGCATGACTTATAGACAAACTAGACAATTGATGGCATGAATAAGTGAACTTTTGAATTAAAACTAATACATGTAGAAAATTTGCATCTAAGGCAAGTGACCACACTGCAGACTGGATTCCTTCATCAATTTTGGAATTGCAAAATGTAGATTAGTAATTTGTTGCCCTTATGGTCAATGAGTTCATTTCTCGTATGATCGAGATAGGTAGATTCTTGGCCCAATGGATATGGCATTGATCATAGATCTCATGTTGCTAATCTAGGTGTCATTTTGGTGTCTAGGTGTATGTTTGATTCACTCTTGTGGGGTCCACATGTACCCACTTAATTATTATAATAAATACTTTTAATTAGGTCACTTATGTGTTAAAATTGTGTTATTTTAATAAAGTGAATTTACTTTATCAAAATAAAGTTATAAAATTAAAATGTGACCTAATTGTGCCATAAAGTGATGTCATGTAAACCATATCTACCTTATAACCAAATTTTGGGTTATAAAAGGAAGTTAGAGCTCATTTGTAAGGGGTCTTGGAGGTTGGACCTATGGTCTCAAGGCGGGGAAGTTAATAAAACTTTATCTTTCTATGGAGATTGATCATTGTAAAGACTTTGTTGAAGAGAAGACAACGAGGAAAATTTGTGTTCCTTTTCAAGAAGAAATACATGGATGCTTGTAGAACTTCATGTCTTGAGATTCTTAGTGATTATGTTTATTCTCATGTCAAATCTAATCTTTTATTTCTTTCCTTTTCATGTAAATTATTAACATTCAATCCCTTTACTTTTATGGTGTACTTTATATCATGTAGGAATGAGATATGTGTTTGTTTGTTCTTGCATACTCCCTCCCTCCATTCTTTTCCACTATCTTCATCTCTCATCTATTCCTCTTTCACTTTCCTTTCTTTCTCCTTATAGGTGCTTTCTAGGTGAAAAGTATCCAAAACCCCACAAACCCATCATACGAGAGAGTTTCCCCTCTCAAACATAGAGGTTAGATCATCATGTTGATAGATGATCTCTCTAATATTGCAAGTTTTATGTCAGATAATGCAAGCGAGCCCATGAAGAGACCGAATGAACAAAAGTGATATAAAATCTTGCCAACATGACCAAAACTGACATTTTTGGACCGGAGGGAGAAGAGATAATTTTGACTTTATGGGTCAAAGGATAGATGTTTCTAGATGAGTTTTATGTTGTTAAAGCTCATAAATTGATGACATATAGGTGTGCAAAGATAATAAATTAATCAAAAGGCTATCAACATGCTAAGTAAGAGTAAGGAGAGTGTATTTGTATATGTAAGAGTATAATGTCAAGATCAGCAATATCAAATGATAGATTGCCAAATTTGAGTGTATACATTTTACCCCACTTTAATAATGATATAAAATTGCACGCTTGAAGGAAAAGATACCTGAGTGTGTAGACAAACTTTTTCTTTTCTCGTATCTCATTGTGTTGGTGTTGATACATTCCTAAATGAAACCTAAAACATAGAGTGTGGTCAATGCCCAAGATAGGAAATTGAACTTTAACTTGAAATGTAATGAAAGAACTATAGAGAAATGTGCAACAAGAAATGCCAAAAGAGATGCAAAACATGGAAGGAATACACTTGTTTTCTTTACAGAGGGAATGTGCTCCCATTATTTTTCTTTGGAGATTCTGGATTTTGTTTAATTGTGATGAAGAAGTGGTTGTGATCATTCCCCAATTGTTCTAAGGAGATGTCTATGTGCTTGGTGTACCAACCCAACACATGAATGCCTAAGAGAAGAACTAAAAAGAGGAGCTGAAGAACCCCTTCCAAGGAGGAAGACCGTGTATCAAATTCATTCAACATCTTTGATATCTTCCCCTTAAGTGTAAAGAGGATAAGAAAGTCTTCCCATGAAGATCTTAGTTGTTTCGCTACCTTCCATAACCCCATGAACCATAACTATTGTAGATGGATATAAGCCCAATTTTGTAACTTAAAACACACAATAGAAAAGAGAAATAAACACCCCATATTCTTCCCATGCACCATACAAATGATTAGAAACTAAATAGAACTGATTGCATACTAAAATTTGAGTGGATAATGGATACTCATGCCCCCAATATGTCCAAAATTGTAAGTGAAACTGAGTACTGTGGAGAAAGAGAGAATTAAAAACTTCATGCCCCCTAAATATTTGCCAAATTGAGCCATTTTGAGTATAAAATTATATGAAAATGGTGCAACAATGATGAAAAACTTGATGATGTTTCCAGATCTGGATAAAATGCTCCTGGGAAAAACCATATGATAGGGTTGAAACCGTATGTATGGTCCTAACAAGGATATGAGGTCTTGATCCTTTATAGATTTTGCCAAATTCATGTATCTTAGTCCAATTTTTAGGCATTTTTGTTTTCCCATGCATATGTATGTGCCTAGAAAAATGTTTGTGCCTACTGGAAATGTAAAATAAAATCCCAGATGTTTACCCCCTCTTTTGAGGCATGTGCGATGAATAATTTGAGCACGCAGCTCCAAAGAAAAGATGTATACCCATGTCTGAGATGCTAAGAACCTATCAATAACCTCTCTAACATCAATTTGGTGGTCACTAAGAATAAATTTTATCTGTAAAAGGGGATACGCATGGTAGAAACCATGACGCAAAACAATAGCAACAATAACAAGAAACATGATAACAAGAATAATGTCAATGAAAAAAAACAACAATAGAAGACAATGTGTTAGTAGAAAACAAGTGCATACAATGTAGAAACAAGTGTAAACATGGAAAACAATGTCATACAAAAGGTAAAAATGACTAAAAACAAGGGACACCCATGGTGTTGCAAGACAATCAAGGCCCATGATCCTGTAAACAAGAGGTATATAAACATGAGGCATAATGTCGCAAACATGAGATACCCACGATGTCATGAGACAATCAAGGCCCTTAGGCCATAATGAGACGATAAAACAAGTATACACACACACAAATAGGAAGTATGTATGAAAATCAAGTGTATCTAAACATGACGAATAAAGATCATATGATATAAAAATAGTTAGCAATAATTGTAAGCATTGCAAAAAACACATGTGTTCATCATGTTAGTCTAAAAGATAGCAAATACACAATATAGATATGTGACCAAGCGTAATGAGGAAATAAACGAACTATAATGGAAATAAAACACTTGTATGGAGTCTGTAAAAGTAGATTCCCCTAAAGGTTAATAGTCTAGGTAAAGGGCCAACCAACACCTATCATCATGTATCACTTTGTGTATGTTCTGCGTCATGCTTAATATACCATGTGAATGCATGTGTGCAAATAAAAAAATGCTATCAACCAAAGGAATAAACAACGTGTATAATGTTAGAGTACCAACAATGTATGCTATAAAAATAAGTCTTGATTTTGTGTTTTTACACATATTTGAATGTTTTTTTGTTAGGTTTTGATTTTTTATTTTTACAAATATTTGAATGATTTTTTTTGTTTTAGGCCCTCCATGAGGGCATAGATGAAAACTTACTCTCTGAATATAAGGAATGGTGATCTAAGAATGCCCCTATGAAGGGGAATAGATTGAGACAATACAATGAAAAATGGGAAGCAAGATTGCCCCGTGTGTGTGTGTGTGTGTGTGTGTGTGTGTGTGTGTGTGTGTGTGTGTGTGTGTGTGTGTGTGTGTGTGTGTGTGTGTGTGTGCGCGCGCACGCGCGCAAAGTGAGTTTCAAGTGTGGAACCACTCCCTTAACAATCAAGTTGAACCTATAAATAGAGTGCATCATCAAAAAAGGGGGAAATAACATGAGAGATATCAAAAACTAACCTTGCAAGGATGTGAACCAACTACTGAAGATGACAGAGGGTCAAGCCTTAAATGTTTCATTATTATGCTTAGGAGGTGGAGTATTGAAGATTCAACTCGACAGGACAAATAACAAATAGAACCAAAGGGTCTCCTAAAGTCATGGGTATAAGTTTTAGAACAAACCCTCTTTCCTTTCCGATCCACTTATAGACGGTTCTATATTGCTAGTGTGTAGGAAGAGTATTTGTGTGAGAAACATTGCAACAGGTGGATATTTTGATTTAATTATATTCTAACATTAATTACACAAATCAGAATAATGCTTTTCAAAGTGAATATTGATCTAGAAACTATCAAAAACACAAAGGATAATTGTACTTAATTTATTTTTTGTGGATTTGGGAGATTTTGAGTGATATGAATGCAATAAGAGAATGATATGGGATTAGAAGTGCTTCGTTACAAAAAAAATTCACCTAAAACTACATTGGTCAAAACCATACAACTATGTCCAAAGCATCTATACAGTCCTAACCCTTCTTTACGGTCTTGAATATTCTTGGAATTTGGGTCTACAACTTCCTAATTATTTCACCTACTTGGAAATGAATGTCGATGTGTGTAGGTATTCTTCACTTACCTAAAAAATGGCTCTGTAAACTCTACTCGAACCCTAGAAGTACAAGGAGAATATCATGCAAAACAAAGTTAGGTGGGTTATAGGAACCCCTGTGCACCACCAACATTACCACTTTTCTTAAGAGGGCTCAAATTGCATGTTATTCTCTGAACATGTGATATCTATCGTAGTGCAATCAAAATTCAACAATTGTACTTTGACAATGCTTCAAATTGAATTTCACACTTGCTCAAATACTTAGGAAGGGTCACTTTGCTTGCTTGTGGAAGGAAGATGGAGACTCCTAAACATATAAGGAGACTTCAGACCTATAGAGGATGCTACCCTAATGGATGTAAATGAGTTATTTTATATTTTAGGTAGCATAGAGTGCCTTTGTGCTTGATTTTACATGAGGAGCTCTTAAAGTGTCGAGTTTTAAAATAAGGTATGATTTACTTGATTATATATGCTTCCAAAGGTCATAATGGTATGAAAGGATAACTAAGGGGGAATATTGGTCCATATGAAAATGGTAGAATTAAAATTTTGAGGGCACAATGTGTCGGTCTAAAATAGTATGGTAAGGTCGAGATATAAATCTACATCATGACCAAAAATGACATTTTTAGACTACAGGGAGAAAAGATAATTTTGAATTTATGGGTCAAAGGATAAATGTTTCTAGATGTATTTTATGTTGCTAAACCTCATAAACTAATGACATAGAGGTGTGTAAAGAAAAGTAAATAATCAAAATCTATCGGGGTGTGTTAAACAAGAGTGAGGAGATTGTGTTTGTATATGCAAGTGTGTAATGTCAAGATCGGCAGTGTAAAATGATAGATTACACAATTTGAGTGTCTACAGAGTGCAAGAATAGGTGGATTTGGAAATGGAAATGCTTTATAAATGAAACTGTGACCTAAAATTGAGCCTGGTCAAAATTATACAATTCAGTTTGTAATGTTCATATGGTCCTGACCCCTTTATATGGTCTTGGACCTACTTCTAATAAGGATATGTAACTTCTTAAGTGCTTCGCCTTCCTAGAAATGTATGTTGTTATCTATCAGTCTTCTTTGTTCACCTTCAGAATGGATCTATAAACTTTTTCCAAACCCTTCTACCCTTATAGTGCAAGAAGGAGTTCCTGAAAAATAAAGTTAGGTGGGTTATGGGCACCCATGAGCATCGTCGACGTTGTCACTACTTTGAAGAGGGCTTAGATCACAAGTCATTCTCCTAGCATGCGATATCTATTATAGTGCAATCAAAATTTGATAATCGTGTTCTGACAATTCTTTACTTGATTTTTTGATTTAAAGAAATTTAAATATTTATTAGAGGACTGAGATAAAATAGATAAAGTAGTAACAAGAAAGATCTAACATGTAAAGTATAATCAAGTGTGCAAGATAGGAGATAAAAGTGACTTATCTTGTATTGGGAGAAATAGACTAATCTGTGCTAGGAAACAAGATGAGAAGGTTGGATCTGGACTCTACAGTTTTTCTAAGAAACTAGAGTTTGAAACTTCTTCATACAAAACCGCCCAAAGGGAGATAGGACCACCTCAAGCACTAGTGTTTGATCTAGGTGCTAGTGCCCTATAAAGTGCTATGTTTTTGGTCTTTTAAGGGTCTAAACTTAGCTTCTTCCTTTCGGTGTTTGTCACATCAACATCATTGTAGGGTTCATGTGTCACACATATTCATATAAAACAAACCCTAGCTACATGTGCAAGGCTCGAGCAAATATTAGATTGAATAAATAATGAATATGCTTGAGTTGGAATGACCTTGGAAATCACCCCAATGTGATCATCACCAATCATTGCACTACATTTCAAACTCTATGTAGTTATAGTGTGTGCATGATTTAATTGTGTCCCTTGAAGCTAGTTTTCCCTTGTGCCATTTTGCACTAAGATAACAGGATACAACTACTTTACCCCCAAGATAAATGTGTAATATGGATTTAGAATAATCCCTCTTAATTAATGAATAATGCAACCCAAATGTATTCCTTGAATGTTGTTCCTTGTATAAGTAGTAGATAGTAAGTATTAGCCCCAATTATCTAGCCCCCAATAATAGTGAGTAAGTCGTGTGTGTGTGTGTGTGTGTGTGTGTGTGTGTGTGTGTGTATGATTCCCTTATTTGAATTTTTTCATTAATAACCAAAAAGGTCGGCCCAAAGTGATAAAAAGAGATTTTAGAAAAGATAATAAATTATGTGGCATTTAAAACTTGAGAGAAGGTGAAAAAGGGATAGAAGCACCCAATAAGGACAGTAGCTCCTGGGTGCTCATATCCCTAGTGGACGGTATTGTCTGGGATGCTCGAAGGATATAATAGAAAATACAAAGTTGCTTCATGTGTTGTTAAATGTCCAAAAGTAAAGTGACCATTCAAGAAAAGTAAATGTCAAGAGTATCAAGAGGGATAAAACAATGTAAAAGAAAAACAAGTGTTGTTAATGTCTAGTTCTCTTACTTAGGAATCATGCATATAATGACATACTTAGAGCCTTGATGTAAGTAGTAAGTGTGTTATTTTGTGACTAGATTTTCCCCCACTTTATGATGGTGAATGAATATTCGGTAGCATAAATCAAATAAGACGATCATACCTTGTGGAGATCTGAAGGGAGTTGTAACCAATAACATGCCAAATGAGGATTGTATTTGATATCATGCCAAATGGAGATAGTAGAATGTGTATCGTGGAATCTAGAGGAGGATAAGGATCCTAGTGGTGACCTCATGTGTGTAGTATAAATGATGCATGCATTTGTTCCTTGGATATTTCCTTTGCTAGAGCATCTTACGATTGAGATTGTTCCTTGCTCCATTTTTACATTGCCTTTCATCCGAGTAAGGTCAGACCTACAAAAGAAGATGAGAGTAGTCAATGCTCATGATAAATGAAATTGAACTTTAACATAGTAAATGTGAAAATAGAAATGCTTATTGAAAAAAAATGAATCAAGGATATATTACACCTATGTGTCATGAGAAAAGAGATATAATTATTCTTATATGTTTATTACCTTAGAGATGGTCGGAATGGTACTCAGGATTTAGGCAACTTGTCGCCAAACTAAGGATTTGAGCATCCTATCATTAAACTAAGGATTTGAGCATCTTGTTGCTAAATGAAGGATTTAGGTGTCATGTTGCCGAGTGAAGAGTATTAGGAGAGTTTTAGGCTTTACCCTCCAACTATTAATGATTCCCCACAGATAAGTGCCACTACAGATGGTCACAAATCTAATACAAACTGGTCACATATGATCCCTATAAAGTAGAGTAGTTATTTTCCTTGCCCAAAGCATGTAACTTGTCACTAATTTTGTTCTTGTTATTCCTGATAATAACTTGAAACTGAGTACGTGGTGCTCGAAATTGGAAAATACTATCATTGGAAACATTTTGATCCTATAATGTTCATGTTTTTCCCCAAGATAGAACCGTTGCACCCACTCATTTAGGGTGCGTGATATGAAATAAGGCGAGTGTGGCCCAAATGAAGAAAGATGAAACTAATGTGTACATCTAAAATAGAATCCTACATACTTGGCAAAAATCACACAAGGAGTCCACGCGGGGTATAAGGCCGAGATTGAAGGCGCGGAAGGACAAGAAGGACCCGCACACAGAAGGTAGGTTCGGATTTCAAGACTTATCCGATTTAGGGTATGAGGATCTATTTTTGGAAGATGGCGTGCGGAACACATCAACGATGCAAAGAAGTGCGCGCCAAGCATTGTCCATATCTTCAAGCGTTTATGCATGGAGACAAGCTAAGAATAGAATGAACACTTTAGTTATCTATAAGAGGACTATAGATAGTGCACTTACATGTGTGGCTATAACTGTAAACAGCGTGTGGCTATTAATAACATGTGACATATTTCTGGAGTAGTTAAGCGGTGAAGGGAAAGTCCCAACCCTATATATATGATGATTAGGTGCATAGTAAAGGAAAGATCTGTATGTGTGTGTGGAAGAAATGGATAGATATGTGTGTATGATTTTGAATACATGTATCAGATCCATATGCGCTTAAGATGAATTGATAGTACTGTAATGAGCTTCTATACTTATTAATAGATGGAGGATATTGACTGAATCTAAGTGTCATTCTTTGCAATTGAGTAGTGCATGTTAGTAGTTAATCGTGATTAATGTTTAAACTCGTTCTTTCATAGATCTTTGGGTAACATGCACTATAGAATGATGGATTAGTTATGAGTCTTTATATATCTTTCTTCATCATGTTAACATCCTGTTACAGCAACCCTAAAGAGGAGCGTGGTACCTTTGTGCACTTCGGGTGAGCACTCAGTCTAGGCTGAGTGATGTGCCAGTGTGACTAGGGTGTTATCCTACAAATTCTAGGCTGCATCATTGGTTCCATTGGTAGGACCTCTTTTTCAGTTGCTTTCAGGATGGTTTGCGATGAAAATGTACTGGTTAATTCTAGCAAGTATTGAGGAATGGATACACGATCTGGATGAAGAATATGCACGACGGTTCAGTAGTGGATCTGAGTTTAATGCATATACTTGGGTAGAAGAGAAATTATACGACAACTTATATGAGAGATTTTTCGCTATCTTTCCAGTAGAACTTTACGAGTGGCTTACGGCTTATGCATCTCAGCAGAATTAGAGATATCGTGCACTTGTTTGGACATAGAAATAATTTTAGGCTCTTTATGATGCTGATCTAATTTGGACTCACCTGGTGGATACGTGGTTTTGTGGTGTTCTAAATAGTTATATTCTGGAATATTCAATTTCGATGTACTTGTGCCTAGAGGTAGCTGAATTCCAGTTTTTACGGTATTTAAGAGGAACATATTTGCATGGTATTCCACTGGAAATCAAGATCTTGATGGTAACTTTGAACCTGGAGAGTAAACCGATGGCTAGCTAAACTTCACCATGCGCGAAGGTAGGAACAGGTTTGGTATTAAGATGGTGGACCTAGCGGCGGAAAAGTAGAGGGAGGAAAGGCAGCTTAAGTATAATGAGGCGCGCGAGAGGGAAATAGAGAAGTAGTGTTCTGTTGCAGGAAGTATGGCATTAAGGAGAGAGATGGCTCGTGAAGGATTTACGGCTCACATAGAAGACATGGAGCCAAAGCATCAGGAACTCCCCCATCTTGGAAAGCATGATAGAGATCCCTTCTCGACCTCACATGGAAATACATCAACAGAGACTACTTGGGCCGCAAGTGCACATCTTAATCCACCTGGTGACCTAGCCTTTGCGCTAGGTTTTTCAGTATCTAGTACAACAAGTAATCGGCAAGCTAAACTAGGAAGTATGAGAGTAGGAGTAAGCCAAGGATCAAGTACATCAATGGCAGGATAGACAACTTCAATATTATATGGAGGAACATTCTTGGGCATGTCATCTACACAGAATGTGAGCACACAGAATGTTGGATTCACCTATGGAAGTGGAGCTACCTCACAGACTGTAGGGGTTCAGTATAGTACTACTGTTGGAGCATAGGGGAGTACATCTATAGGTCCTAATCCAGCTACAGGTGGAGGATCAGGAGGTATAGGTGGTTCTAGTTCTAGTGGATCTGGTGGTTCTGAAGGTAGAGGAAACCCAGGGGGTTCTGGATCAGGTGGTCAAGGTTCGTAACAACCACAGAATATCTATATGGAGATGTCTCTTCATCTCCTAAAGTATAGAGGCATAGAGGATGTTGCCAAACATGTGCATATGTGTGAAATTTTGTGGTGCGCTAAGGGGATTACAACTACTGAGTGAAAGGCAAGCCAATTCGCTACTATATTGCAGGGGCGCGCTCACAGCTGGTATAGGAAATTTAACCCTGATCAAACTTGCGTGGATTATGCAGCACTGAGGGATGCTTTCTTAAAAGAGTTCCATATTCCTGAATTTGAGCATAAGAGTATGAGTGCACTTAAAGATATCAAGCAAGGAACTACTAAAATTGTATGTGAGTATGATGCCCATTTTAAGACACTTCTATCTAAGTTGTCTTATGATATGCACACTAGCCAGCATGCACAGTGGTTCATTGGAGGATTGATTACCCTTTTAGAAGGGCATTGTCACATAAGACATACACGGATCCACATAAAGCACTAGAAGCAGCTTTGCACACTGAGGCAATTGGGAGCATTGACACTAGAGTCAGTCCATTCCTAGAGGCACATATCACAGCTATGGCTAAGCAGTTAGAGAAGCTATCAGTAAATTCAGCCCATGAAACGTGCTCAGGAATTTGGTGTACAGATTATGAAGTGGAAGGTCACACCAAGGATAGTTGGCCTCATAGATCCGTACGTTCATTATTATTATACTGTGAAATTTGCCATTTGAATCATGATGCTAGTCATTGTCCTTTGTTACAACATGCAATAAGGTAGAATGTATCTTGCTTTTGTATGATTTGTAGGTCCACGACCCATGATACTGAGGATTGTCAGTTGATCAGTCAAATCCATGATGCTATAGACATTGGAGTACGACAGCAAGTATAACAGATAATTCTAAGGGCAGGAATGAGCACCAGGATCGAGATCATAATCAAACACGCTATGACAAGAATGAGGGGCGTTTTGAAGGAGGTTGTGGAAGAGGACATGGATATCGTGGTGGATATAGAGGATGAGGTCATGGTGGAGGAAGAGGATAATTTCCTCATGGAACATGTTATACATGTTGATCCCATGATCACTATAGGAGCAAATGTCCTCAAAACAATGCATGTTATTTATGCGGGAAGAATCATAGCTATGAAGAGTGCTCGAACATATATGAGCATCTCAGTAAACAGCGTAAGCAAGAAAATGAAGGCGCCAGGATGGTTCAAATATAGCACGCGGTAGAAGACCAATGGATGCCCAAGATAATAGAAGGACCTGAGAAATTGACAATAAAGATCACTACACGCGCTGAAGTTGTGTGTGTGAGAGAGGAATTGCATCAAAAGCCTATGATTACCAAGGAGGAAGTTTTACACGTGAGGTATCCAAATCCTACTCATCAAAAAGAAGTTTACTAGTATACCATGGAAGTGCTAAGGAATCTTCAGGGCGAGATACAGTACCTAAAGGAACAAAAGAAAGCATCTAAGATAGTCCAAACTGATATTAATGATCTGCGGGAGGTATGCAAGATGTTGCACCAAGAGAACATTATTCCACTATTGGGAAGTTGGTTGAAAAGGAACACTCCACGCACAAGTCTTGAGACTAGATGATAAATTCTGCATGCAAATATTCCCCCTGATAGCATTTATTATGATAAGGAAATTACTTTGAATGTTGTTATGGATGGGTGGTTGTTGAGCAATATATTGATCGATACAGGCGAGGAAGTAAATGCGATGACATTAGATGTTTGGGTACAAATGGGGAGGCCTCCATTATAGCCATCATCTAATGTGTTGTTCATGGCAAACCGAACTAAGGCCACCCCTATAGGAGTGTTGAAGGATGCATCTATAACTATACAAGGGGCCAAGTTCACTGGGGATTTTGAGGTATTAGCACTTGCAGAAGTAGACAATTTTCCATCTTTACTTGGATGCCCTTGGTGTTATGTAAATAATGCTGACTTGAGATTCAATAAGGGATATATCAGCTTTGAAAACAAGGAGGAGAGGGTTGTGAGACCATTGACAGATGGGAAATCCACACCCTATGTTAAGCCCCTAAGTGAGGAGGACTTAAATAGAGTTTATATACATGTTATTTAGGACCCAGAGGTCAACGAGCCATCAAAAGAAGGCATTTTGTAGTGGGGGGATTCTCATTCTATTAGTGACACTATGAGTATTGCTTATGACAATTGGGTTCATGGTACATATGAATTAGTCAGGTGTGAGGTGAAAAGCATGGTCACGCACACTAATAGATTTCATTCAATATCATGGATAGGAAATATAGTACCATGGTATACAGGAACCGAAGCCCTGCATGCCTTTATGAAGGCAATGGAAATGCAGTGGGCAGATCTAGTTACAAGGAGAGAGATGCTAGTATATACACTGTGCAGGATAGCAGCACGCTGGTGGGCAGTCCACAGAGATAATCTTATAAACTGGGAAGAGATTGGCATATCTTTGTCTACCATGTTTATAAGAAATAATGCACCTACACAAATTGACGCTTATCATGGTGAACGACCTGTTTTTCATCACATCCAACATTGTGAGAGACTCTAGACATCAAGATAAGAAGCGTTACCACCTTCACTCTAGGTGCATAGATTATATTTCACACTCCAAGGATGTGCATGCGCTTGGTATGTATATGTAGAATTACATAGAGAAACTAGGAACTAGAAAAATTTGACTGCAAGTATGATTCAGACATTTGATTATTTCTTGACTCAACCTCCAGTAGCAGAGGCATTAAAATTTGTCAAGCGCTTAACTATGGGAGATAGTGCAAAAATAGAAGAACATATTCAGGAATTATTCGGTGAGACAGAGTTCGAAGCATGCTTTGAAAAGGAAGAAGAAATAGACTCTAAACTACTTGAGCGCGCTTGCCTTGAGAAAGAAAAATAAAAGATGGTTTATATCGTGGATGACGAGGAAGTTGAAAACTTGGATATTGAGCATGCACATGGGGTGCACGAGGTCTTGGATAGTGTAGACAAGGATACGCGTGCCTACCATGAACCCATGAAGACAAAGAAGGTGAATATAGGTTCAGAGGCTGAGCCTAAGGAGGCCATAATTAGAGATTATTGGTCAGACTCGGAGGCAGCAAAGATCATCAAATTACTCAGAGATTATCAGGACTTATTCCCTAGAGGATATCATGAACTTAAAGGCATACATGAATCACTTAGGGAAATGAAGATCAAACTTAAGGATGGTGCACAGCCAGTTAGAAAGAGACCCTATAGGATGAATCCTAATTTGCGCGAAAAGGTAAAGGAAGAAATTGATAAAATGTTGAAATCGAGAATTATCAAGCCCCTTGATGAGTCAGAATGGGTTAGCTCAATGGTGATCAGTATCAAGAAGGATGGGCATATTAGAATATGTGTGGAATATATGGAGCTGAATGTTACATGCATCACAGATCCTTTCCCTACACCCTTCACTGAGGAAATACTGGAAGGAGTTGTAGGGCATGAAATATATTATTTAATATGATGGATTTTCTTGGTATCATCAGGTTCGGATAGCTTAGGAAGATCAAGAAAATACAACATTTACAACTAAATGGGTTAGTTTCACCTATAGTGTAATTCCTTTTAAATTGAAGAACGCACCTATTGTATTCTTACGAATAGTTGTTCAGGCATTCAAATATTTTATTCACAACTTCTTATAAGTTTACCTAGATGACTGGATAGTATATGGGCTCATGAAAGACCATTGTGACAATCTGCACTTAATGTTTACTTGATGTAAACAATTGAGTATCTCTTTGAATATAAAGAAGTGCATATTTTCTACTCCGTTTGGGATATTGTTAGGACATATCATCTACAAGGATGGTTTGCTAGTTGATCCAGCTAAGGTTGCAGTCATTTTAGGCCTGGAAGTGCCTACTAATCAAAGTGAGGTGCGTGGATTCTTAGGTCATACAGGGTATTACATAAAGTTTATAAAGGGTATGCCAGAATTGTAGCACCATTGGAATAACTACTAAAGGGGAAAGGTACAATTTATTGGGGAGAACCACAGCAATGCGCGTTTGAAATATTAAAAGAGAGACTTACTACAGCACCCATTCTACGCTTTCCATCATGGGATAAACCATTTCATGTACATGTGGACGCTTCTGGTATGGCCATTGGCATTGTGTTAGCTCAAGCTGGTGAAGGTATTATTGATCATCCAATCTATTTTGCTAGTAGGAAGTTGACTCCTACTGAACGAAATTACACAACTATAGAGCGTGAAGCTTTGTCAATGATTTATGCATTGTACAAATTTTGACAATACCTATTAGCAACTCCATTTGTGTTTTATACAGATCACATGGCATTGAAGTGCTTGGTAAATAACCCAGTATTACAAGGGTGTATATGCAAATGGGTGCTCTTGTTTCAAGAATTTGACTTCACAATTGTGATGAAACTAGGGAAAAGCAACTCTGGACCAGACCATTTATCTAGACAAAATATGGGAGAGGAGGCATAAATGATTGAAGAAACAATTCTGGATGCATAGTTATATAGGTTGCAACGAGTGCCCATAGAACTAGAAGATATTGTTCTCTTTCTACACACAGATATGGCACCAGAAGAGATGAAATCATTAGAAAAGAAGAAGCTGTCTATACGCGCGGAACCATTTATTTTAATCAGTGGTGACCTTTACAAGCTAGGAAGAGATGAAGTATTACACCATTGTGTGTTAGAGCATGATCGCAAGGATATCATGGAAGAAGCTCATGGTGGTATTTTAGGAGGCCATTATGCAGGTGATGCAACTTCTTGGAAGATCTTAATTGTTGGATTATGGTGGGAGACACTATATAAATACTGTAAAGACTATTGTAAGGCATGTGATCATTGTCAGTGCCTAGGAAAACTATGGCAAAGAGATGAGATGCCTTTGAGACCAATTACTAGTGCTGAACCATTTGAGAAATGGGCCATTAACTTTGTAGGACCTATTTCACTAGCTACACGTAGGACTTGATCACACTATATCATTACTTGCACATATTATCTCACATGGTGGGTAGAAGTAGCACCGATTAAAGACTGTACGGCAGATACAGCAACTAGGTTTCTATGGGAGAATGTTCTTACATGATATGGATGTCCTCTAAGATTGAAAAGTGATAGAGGTACACACTTTTTGAATGAGACCATTAGGATCCTATTGGATGAGTTTATGGTTGCACACCACAAAACTACACCTTACCATCCTCAGGAAAATAGAACTGTTGAGGCTTTCAAAAAAAATTTGGGCCAAACTTTAACAAAAATATGTGATGTTAGAAGAAAGGATTGGGATGACAAGGTTTCAGCCGTACTTTGGGCATATAGAACAACTTACAAGAGATTGAATAAAGCCATACCATTTCAATTGGTGTTTGGCACGGAAGTTATTCTTCCTATAGAATTTATGTTACCTTCTTTGCGCATTGCGCACGCTGGAGGTCTAGCTAGATGAATGGGATTTAGAAGAATGGATTCAAAAGATGATTCAACTGGGATGAGCACCGAGCCATAACATGATGGAGTCAGAAGCAGGAAAAAGCCAAGAAAAAAGCATGGCATGATAGAAACATAAGAGATAAAAAGTTTGAGACTTGGACAAATGGTTCTTCTTTATGACTCAAAGTTCTTTCGCCATCTAGCAAGCTCAAAGTACACTAGTTGGGGCCGTATGTTATAACTTCTATACCTGAATCAGGTGCATGCCAATTAGAAGAACTTGATGGAACACGGTTACCTGGTTACTTTAACGGGAGTAGGCTGAAGCCCTACTATAAATAAGTCTTCTTGGTGTTTGTAATAAGGTAATGTTGCCATTTAGTCTAGGTTTTAGTAATTTGGTATTTCTTTAATGTTTTTTTGTTATTGTCACTATGCTTTGTCAATTTAGTTGTTGTTTGTGTAATAAGCACACTTGTGCGCATGAAGCTGAATTATTGTATGAATAATTTTTATGCATCAGAGGATTGCACATACCTTTAGTGTGGGGTGGTTTTCGTTATCCAAGAAAAGGACTAAGGGACTTAAAAGGTGAAAGAAATAAGCTACTACAGGTGCGCTTTAAAGGGGATTACTTCTCAAAAGGTGACCAAGGATAAAGATGGATGAAGGAATAGTATAACATGAGGTAAGAAGAGGCCATGATAGCTACCAGGAGAAGGTGCAATGACAAGGTACTCAAGCGTAGGAGCACGTGCTGAAGAGAAGTTTGTGACAAGAAGGTAGGAAGGTGCTCTAGAAGGTTATAGCTGGGCACAGAGATGTATTGTGTGGAACGAATGGATTTGGTCAATGAATGAAGGGATATTTGGTAGGTGAGGATCAATAAATGCATCAAAATTTGAAAATTTTATATAAGGAAGGGATGCAGATTCATTTTTACCATTACAACTAAGAATATTTGAGAGAATATCCAAGTGCGAAGAGCTGAGTGATCGAATTAAGGTGCAAAGGGTGTGAAATCAAGCGTGACAACTAGATCTATGCTTTGAGAATCTTGAGTCCCCAGTGGTGAAGGATTTGAGAAAAGCAAGGAGACGAAGAAGAGTTAGGTTACAAGGTTTCCACCTAGGGCAGAGTTGGATCGAGCTAGGGTTTTATTTGCATAGTTGCAGGAGTGAAGAGGAGACATTAGCAAGGTAAAAATGGCACCAAAGAAGGCATCTGTAGTAGCAGCAAAAGAAAATAAGAAAGTGGTCATTGAAGAGGAAGAGATTACACCCGAAAGTCATTTTTCGGAGATGTAATACCCACAAGGGGTTATTTTTGGCCAAGAATGGGATTCACCCATTAGAAAATGTAAGGTGAGTCAATATAATCATAGGATATTGAAGAACAAAAAGGAGCTCCGCTCCTTACTCATGGTTAGAACCAACAAACACATGAAAGATGACATACCAGTATACGATGATGGAGGTGAAAATATCTTAAAGAAAATCGGGGTATATCAGGTGTATGAGTTGCCATACTTCGGTAAATATGAGCCCTTGTACTAGTGGCTCATGAGTAGGGTTCATGAAGACTACTTCTACTTTGTAGGACACAAAGTTAGAATTTCGTCTGCACTTGTTTCATCAATGACAGGTCTAAAGGACACAAGAGAAGATATAAAAAGTGACCTCAAAGTCAAAGCCATGATTTTGAAGACCAAACTAGAGTTGGGATACCTGAAGGGTCTGCATGGGATGGACATAAAAAAATTCAATAATTTTCCAGTTATACAAGCTACAACACACTTGATTACTAAGTTAAATGATTAGGAGTGGTGGTCATAGGTAAACACCATGTGGTTGCATGTGGTGTGAAAGATGTTGGAAGGGATGGTATACAACATTGCCAGCTATATTGCAGAGAAAATAGTCAAGGAAGCGTGCACAGGAGGGAAGATCAGATTTGGGGATTTTCTCCTATCACTGGTCTTCATAGAAATTGGAGTACCATACGGACCAAAGGAGAAAATATGGGAATGCCCCATGGAGAACAAGTCCCCAGCTAAAATATTCAGCAAATATGTATGCAAGGGGAATATGGCAAATGAGGTGAAACAAAGGGCAGAGAAGTGGTATGATAGGCTCCACATGACATTTGGAGAAGAATGACGCATACCAAAGGACCTACCAGTAGTGGTAGGAAAGCAAGTTCAGTTTACTATATACCAGCATTTTTGCATTGCACACTTTCCAATGAAGGATGGAACTTTGAGCCCTTAGTGCAAGTTACCTTATGCCTTCACTGCAAGGTATTTTCAAGAGTTTGTTCATAGGTTTACCAACACGTGCAGATTAAAATTCAATGCAAACAAGGTAGATTGCGACTACCATACACTGCGGAAGAAGTATGTATACCCTGGTAGGAGTGCCTACATAGAGAGAATCATTTCTGAAGTGATGAACATCAAGCCAATAAGCTTGGCTGTAGCAGATTTGGGGGCAGCGCTGGTGTATCTCTAGTTGAAGCCGAAGATGGAGAACAAAAAATATGTGGAAGATGAGTTCACACTTCCAGCACCACCAAAAGGGAAGCACACAATGTAGAATGTCCCAACACCTGAGCCCTCAAAGAAAATTAAAGTGCAGGATGAGGAGGAAGAGCGCGAATATAGTGGCAGCTTGGAGCATAGGGGTAGGAAACATCCTAAAAAGTCAGAGATAAGTTGAGTGCGTCTGTTACACCACTTTAGCCACAAGAGGGGAAGGAAGATGACTTGAATTAAGTCCAAGGGGAGCATAGGTTTAAAAGGGTATTTAGGAGAATAAGGACCCAAGGTGTTACCCCAACCTCTGTGCGTAGATCACCCCGAATCTCCCCGCAAAAGGAAGCAACCGTGCCAAGAAGGAGGAAACTAAAGTTGAGTGAGGAGGTGGAAGATTTTGAGGAGAGTGTTCCTACATCCCCTACACCCCCATAGCACACAGAAGAAAAGGGTGAGGCATCAACAGGAGAAGGATGAAGAGGATAAAATACCAGAGGAAATAGTTACAGGAGAAACATAGGATATGGAGACGCAAGCTCCAAATTTGGAAGCTAGAGTTCCTAAGCAGCAGAGGTATAGAAGGGTGAGTGGAGAGAACATTCCACTAGCCATAGGGTATGCAGAGGACATAGGAAATATTTTCTATGCACTACTTCCAGAGCACAATAGTACAGAAGAATCTATTTGGCTGGGAGTTGATTGATGAAGATATGGTGACCGTACAAACACGAAAGAAACTATCCTGGTTGATGCACACCCACATGGATGAGCCTGATTTCGATGTATGCAAAGATTCATGCATGTCAAGGTGATTAAAGAAGGAACCCCAGGCTAGACACATGATAGTAAATCCTACTGTCATGTCAGACGAGCAGGTCAATAATGTGCTGGTGAAAGTTTCAGTGGAGGTGGCCAGAAGGAACATGGATAAATCTGCCACAATCAAGGTACTACGTGAAGAGCTGAAGATGAAGGATACGTGAAGATAGTGTACATAACGTAGGAAAGGGACTTAACACAGAGGAAGAATGAAGTATTCATAAGTTTTGTAGAGGATATTGGGGACAATGCAATCAGAGCTAGCCCACACTTGGAGCCCAAGGTACCACAAACATTTCCTTTAACAATACACTATGTGGGGAAGTTGGTGGACTTGGTGCTAGAAGATGAAACTCTGCGTATCCAAGCACCAGAACAATCAGAGAAGGATTCCAAATGGGAAAAAGCATCAGTGATGAGGAAAATCACATCGTATGAAGGGTTGTTGCAGGCATTACAAGAAGTCTTGAAGAAATCAGATCAAGCTTTGAATATATGCACAGCTCTAGAGGCACTCATCAACATTAAGACCTTGGAAGAGACCAATGAGGTCCATAAGGCCATGAAAGATGAGACCTTGGGCCACGCAGAAAGGTTGGCCATAATTAAACAAAAGCGTGAGGCCCTGGTAGCAGCACAAGAGCCATACAAAACTCAGTTGGAAGAGCTTGGCAAACTGATTACACGGAAGATGGACCTTTTGGAAGGAAAGATGACATCCATGTCCAGTGTTGTGTTGGTTCTATAGAACGAGAAAGGGGAAATTACGTGGGATGAGTTGAAGTCCATAGTTATGGATATCCCAGAGAAAGTGGAACAAGCACTCATTGAATGACAAGATTTGGAGGCTACAATAAAGGAAGAGTATTCAAAGCTGATACTGAGGAGGTTGCTTGAATAACCTTGTATAAATTCTTGATTCGTCAATATTCTTCATTCTTATTCTTTCATTAAAAATTTGGAGATGGCCATTGTTGGGATGACAATGAGATTAGTGTGGGGTAATGTTGATTAAAGAATACTTGGCAAAAATCACACAAGGAGTCTGCGTGGGGTATAAGGCCAGGATTGAAGGTGCGGAAGGACAAGAAGGACCCACGCGTGGATGAAAGGTTCAGATTTTAAGACTTAGCCAATTTTGGGCATGAGGATCTATTTTTGGAAGATGGCATGTGGAACACATCAACGACGCAGAGAAGTGTGCGCCAAGCATTATCTATATCTTCAAAAGTCTATGCATGGAGACAAGCTAAGAATAGAATGAACACTTTAGTTATCTGTAAGAGGACTATTGATAGTGCACTTACATGTGTGGCTATAACTGTAAATGGTGTGTGGCTATTAATAACATACGACCTATTTCTGGAGTAGTTAAGCGGTGAAGGGAAAGTCCCCACCCTATATATATGATGATTAGGTGCATAGTAAAGGAGAGATTTGTATGTGTGTGTGGAAGAAATGGATAGATATGTATGTATGATTTTGAATACGTATATCAGATCCATATGTTCTTAAGATGAAATGATAGTACTATAAGGAGCTTCTATATTTATTAATAGATAGAGGATATTGACTGAATCTAAGTGTCATTATGTGTAATTGAGTAGTGCATGTTAGTATTTAATCATGATTACTGTTTAAACTCGTTCTTTCATAGATCTATGGGTAGCATGCACTGTAGAATGATGGATTAGTTATGAGTCTTTATATATCTTCCCTCATCATGTTATCATCCTATTTCAGCAACCCTAGAGAGGGACATGGTACCTTTGCGCACTTCGGGTGAGCGCTCAATCTAGGTTGAGTGATGTGCTAGCGTGACTAGGGTGTTATACTGCAAATTCTAGGCTGCATCACTAATGTGTACATCTGAAATAGAATCCTGCATGGGAAATAGGAAATGCACATGGTGACAACCATGATGCATGTAAAAATAAATAAAATGCTAGCCACAAGTGTTAATCACAAGCAAACATGGAAAAATACAATAGAAACTAGTCAAACAAGTAGTAACATGGTAAAATACACAATGAGTATATGGTTGAATACATGGGACACCACTCATAATGTCACAAGACACTCGAATCCTTCAAGGCTATAGAAGTAAAACACACAATCAAGTATAAGGTATAGCCTGCAAACAATGACAATCAAGACACAAACATATACAAGATACAATAAGATAAGATAACCATGGTTAGAAGTAGGCTTGCAAGACAAATGATACACATGAAGAACCCATTAACATGTTAGAAAAATGGATAGTATGCCACAATTTATACATCTAAAAGTAAGAATAAAAGTAGTAGATATTGTAATGATAAAACTTGAATATAGAGAGATAGGATAAGGTAAATGCCCCCAAGAGCCTTAGTGCAATTGGTAGGGTATAATGCCAAGCATCATGCATCATGTAAGGACCTGCAAGTAATTTACATTCACCTCAAGAGTACCATGTGAATGCACATGTGTGAATCGAAAAATATTGAGCATACTATGAATCAAAGTGACATGTTACACAATGTGTAACATAGAATAGGATAAGAAAGCAAGAGTACATTCA
The DNA here is from genome assembly GCA_019776745.2 of Taxus chinensis. Classification (NCBI taxonomy): domain Eukaryota; kingdom Viridiplantae; phylum Streptophyta; class Pinopsida; order Cupressales; family Taxaceae; genus Taxus; species Taxus chinensis. Next base: position 388,040,059 of record CM034156.1, read on the forward strand.
ATCAAGATCTAATATAGTATTTTTTCTCTATTGTAAATATGTGAACATGGAAAAGAAAATCTATGAGAGGGGAACAAGGTTTCCCCATGTGTATGTGTGCAAATTGAGGTCCATATAGGTAAGTGTGCCCTCAACAGTCGTATATGAACCTAGAATAAGAGTGCATCTTCAGGTAGCAAGGGGGAATAATATGCCCCCAATGTGTGAATGTTGCAATGATCTACCCAAAGAGGGTAAGGGGAATGGGCACGCTATCTTCTAATTTGAGGGAGGCACACATGTGATCATGATCAAAGACTCTATGGTCACAGGGGAGTACATGTGGAGAAAGGTACTACAAAATGGGCCTATATGTGTGTTAGTGAAATAATTTTTCATATGGCAAATTATGTGTCTCTACCAACGCTCACAGGGCTATGCCCCTCCTTCTTGTGTATGGGGGGGAATCCCATTATTAAATGTAACTATCCTAATTATATATAAATGTTGTGGGGTGGCCAAATAGGACAGGGATCGCAAAAGAACACTTCACTGAACCTGTATCAAAGTTCTTTTACGGGGTATAAGGGAGGAATTTACAGTGATGAGGAGTGAAGGAGTGAAATTAGGAAAGGGAAGGTTATTGTTATGAGGAGGAAATTGTAGATTTCATACCCAATAACTAGAGTAATTCAACATTCAACTAGATGAAAACAACAATGAAGTATCTAACAAGACTAACAAACCAGAGACATGCAGTTTTATAGGTTCATCAATGAAGGACGCCAAGTTCCTTCTTGATCTCCATACTTGCAAATTTGTAAAAGAGAGAAATTAAAGGAAAACACGAGCAAAGGAAATAGAAGAATGTAGCTTTTATCTCTTGTGTCGGTGATACAAATTTTAACATCCAAACCACAATCCACAATTGCTACAAAGTATAAATTCTCAAAATCTGAGATCCCTTGTAATGGAGAAGCCATTCCAATTTATATCCTTTTATATTGTCTCCTCATCTACCTCACATGACTCTTCGTGTTCCTATTCCCTTTGTGACCTTTAATTTTCCCTTAGAAGAGACACATTAAGTACCTCTCTTATAATTTTGAGAGATTACTTTTACAATTTTCAAATATTGTCCCTTAAGTAAATAGGAAAAAATACCATGATTGTATAGAATGAAGAATTATAAGAACGGAAGAGAAGAGGAGAAGGGAAGGGGATTAACTGATTTGTTGAAGAAATCCTTTAGATGTAGAACTTTTTGATTTGAGGCATGATGATCTCACTTTCCTCTTCCCACCAGATGCATCGATACCTCAGACTGAGTGTTTAGAAACATTGTTATGAGATATGCTGATGTGAGTTTGAGACAAACAAGGGTATTACTCATGATGATGCATTTTTTTCATTCGTGATGCACAAACATCTTGATGCTCACATTCCTTCCCCCTACACTACACTACAACATTGTAAAATTTGTCTTTACTGCCCTATAAGTTATGAGCTCCTAAAAGAAGAAAGATGAGATCTTTCCTAGCTCACTTGACTTAACTAGTTTAATTCACTCACCAAGCTCATTTGGCTCCTCTCAACCAACTCAACCTACTCACCACAACCGACTCAATCACCCAGTGCACCTGACAAGATGATCATAGTTTCCCTTGATAATATTGGATTTCAATAGAGCCTCAAGTGAAGATCACTTATATGAAGTTCTTAGCTCAAGCATACCTATAATGTTAGCATACCTTAATCTTCATGTGCCCCTTATAGGAAAGGATGAGCTCATGACCATATCACTTGACTCGCCCAACTCACCTATCTCACCCAACTCATTTAGATCTCATCTCAACCAAATCAACCAACTCACCTTGATGAGATGGTGACGAATTCAAATGATGAACATGATGACCTCTTCTGATGAATCGATGGAGTCATTGACACCTTTCAAATCCTTTCCAGTTTCTCAGTGTATCTGGCTCTTACGTGTTGCACCTTGATATACTCTGTTTTGATTCTAGACATAATTGAGATCAAAATTATGATGTGGGATCTTTGTGAAGAGTGATTTTCCTTATTTTAGCTATGCAACCATATTACAACCCTACTAGGATGTCTAAAAGTAATAAGATGAGAGAAGACGAAGCCAAATGTAACTTTCTACTTCCAAAATGGATACTTTCTATTTTTAACAGGTAGGACCAAGACCTGTTATTTTGGGACATGTCACCTAGTTTTCTCAAATTTTTCCTTCTGAATCTTCTAGCACATTTCATTATCCTCCATTGATGATTCCTTTCTATTTTTAAAAAGAGTTTTTTTTGCTTTTTTCAACAGAATTTCCAATTTTTCCATGCCTTCCATTTTGCACCATTTCTAATTGTTTTGAGTGATCAGAACTTGCAATTTGATGTACTTACTATTTTTAGCATGTGAATGGGCATTGTTGGTCGTCAAACTTGCACTCATGTCTTATTAGATCTGGAAGAACTGAGTTTTTTATGACAACAATGGAATCGTCCCCATGTTGTGGGACCTTGCACGCTTGGGACGGATATCTGGAAGGTCGGTTCCTCTATCTAATTCTACTGCTACTACTACTCCTAGTGCTGAAAGGGAAAGCTAAGCTAACAATGCTAAGGGACCAGGGATAGAAGGATAACATGAAAGGAAACCTACACTAAAAGGTGATAGTACCAAAAAAGAGGGATGAACACTATCTATTTTGAGTGAAAATGAAGGGAAATGTGTGAAAGAAGGATAGGCATGTGTAGCACAACTTAAAACATATTTACTAGATCAGTTTCATGGAACACAACTAAATAAGGAGGTGTAAGGGATGTAGAATGGCACAACGAGCACACAATGTAAAAGAAAAGGCAAGAAGAAGGAATGAAAACATGTTAGGAAAAAGAATAGTCATAAAATAATGCTTTTATTACTTCTAGAAATGCACAGAGATTGTTACAATGGTGAAAGAGGCCGATATCCACATGAATGAGCCAGATTTAAAGGTCTGTGACTCAGAATACAGAAAATATGAAGTCCTTAGCAAAATGTGTAAGGATCCAAAATGTCCAACATTAATAATGAGCCCAACTCTTACATTTATAGATGAATCCATGGAAGAAGAAGAGAAGGAGGGAAAAACCAAATTTGAAATACAACCACCAACAAGAAGCATTTAATGCCTGTAAATCCACCTACAAATCTATCAAATACATTTCCCCAAGTCTGTTTGGCATGTTGGAGAAGGAAGGAGGGTGGATCATATCAAATTGGGTGGTTGAAGCAATCATATCTTCTCATTAATGCCCAGAAATATGTTTTCCCATTTCTCACCTACCAGATCCACCAAGAATTTGAATTTGAATGTTTAGCACTATAGCCCATGTCAACATCTATTGATTGAGACTAGGTGCACATGCTGATCAGAGCTCTATAGAAAAAGATATGGTTGTCAGAAGATGTCAGAGTCATCTATGGGCATGCAAAACACATGTGGCATGCACATGGATTGACTGAAAGGATCGGCCAACTGTGTAAATGTTCTTGTCATTTCTGTCACATGTCACTCATTATTTTGTTGTAAAGATTCAACACCCTGTTGGCATGCTTCGACTAATTACGTGTGGCACACTCAAGTGTGTCAAAGGATGATGTGGCACATAAAGGTGCAAAGGAGGGTGCAAAGATATTTGCACGGAAGAATGAGGCATGGGAAGAAGGTAGAAGGAAGGCTTGTAAGGGGAAGATAGAACAAAGAGGAAAAGGAAAAGGAATGGAAGATAATGGGAAAGTAGTGCAAGGGCAGGCACATGTGTGAGGAAAATAAGGGAGGTGCATGAGGAATCTGTAACCAAGGGAATGTGCTAAGTGAACTTGAAAACACACAACCTTGTAATGAAGAACTCAGAGCTAGAATATGTATACAAGTTATAACTAGGAGAGTTATTTGGATAACAATTTTGGTGACTTTTGGGGCCATCTGCCTACTAGATGAAGGAGATCAATAGCTTGAAGCATCCATTGGGCATGGAGTCTTTTATGTAATCATGAAATTCTGATCTACGGATTTGAAGAATTACCCCTGAAGTCACTTGAAAGATCATTTCTTGACTCTATTCTGAATCCTACAAACTGCTGAAAATTACTGGCATCTTAGAAGAAAAATAAGAGCACACAGGAAGCACACGAGAAGAAATAACTATGTACAAATAAACAATGTGTGTGTAACACACTTAGAGGAATTGAAACTACTCTAATATATACAAAATGATGCAACAAACTTAATGGAAGGGTTTGAGATAGATCCCATTTACTAGGATTTGTAGTGCACCTCCATCAAGATGAGTTAACTCGAAAGAGTTAGCCTCTTTACACGAACTGATGATGTATGGGCCACTCCAAAGTGCATCAAAATTTGAATGGTGCCCTTGGTTTAGCTCTTGTCAGCATCCCATTTTAAGACTAAGTCCCCAAATTTGAAATTTTGAGGCCTAGCCTTTCTATCAAACCATTTCTTTGTTACTTGTTGATGCTGCTCTAGCCTGATCATGGTAGAGTTCCTTAATTCTTCAAGATTAACCAGCTCTTCCATTCTGATTTCCCTCTGGTCTGTGCCTTCAAATTCTAATTGTTGGGCAAGCACCAATGAGTTCAATTCTAGCGTCAAAGGAAGGGTATCCTCTTTATCATAGACAAGCTTGTAAGGTGAAGTTCCTATTGCCTTTTTAATTGTGATTCTATCTACCCAGAGCATGCAAGACCTTTGTATGCCACTTCTTTTGGCTAATGTTCATTGTGCACTTCATGATCCTGATCAGGTTCTTGTTTGTTGACTCTGCCAGACCATTTCCTTAAGGGTAATAGTTGGAAGAAGTCTTTAGATAGATGCCCAGATTTAGAGCCCAATTAGTGATTTTAGTGCCAAGGAAGGATTTTTGCATTATCAGAGATAATGGTTTGAGGAATGCCAAACCTTGTGACTATACCTTCGAGAAATTCAAGGATGACTAACTCGGTTGATTCCTTGAGCATGACAACTTCTGTCCATCTGGTGAAGTAGTTTGTAGCTGTCAACACCCACTTGTGTCCAATGCTTGAAGGTGGATTGATCATGCCTATGAAGTCGAGACCCCATTGCACAAAAGGTTGATCCACTTGGATTGGTCGGAGGGGAAGCGCTGCCAATCTCTTCTTTCCTACAAAGAAAGCACATTCCTTGCATTTTGTGACCCACTTGTGTGCATCTGCAAATAGGGTAGGCCAAAATATTCCTGCCATTATGATCTTCATTGTTGTAGTTTTGAAGAAAAGTGTCCACCAGAGAATCCATCGTGAAATTTTGCTAACACTTTTTTAGTCTGCGCGCCATTGATACATCTTAACAACATGCCATCAAGATTTTTCTTGAAGAGAATTCCATCAATCAAAACATAAGGGATAGATTGTAACCTCAGATGTCTTCTCTTTTCCTTGTTTAAGCTAGGAGGGTATGCACCCTTGGAAAGGAATGTGATCATGTCTTTCATCCAGTCACATGCACCAGGGTCTGTATTCTTCTCAAGTTCTGCATGTGGGAGATCCTTCATCCAAAAATAATGAAGTCTCATATTTCATTCTGCATCCTCGGAAATCTACATATAGAGTGTGCTACCTCTTACCATTTTTGTGGCTTTGATAGTCACATCATATTCCATGATTTTGGTCACCCATTGTGCTCTCTTTTCACTAATCTTTGCTCCCATGATGAAGTCTCTGACAGAAGAGTGGGAGACTAACACCTTGATATGATTTGTGGTGAGCATACTTTTGAATTTCTTGAGCACGCATGCATGATGCAGAAGACCTTCTTCTCCATGTGACTATACTTGAATTTATAATCCTTCAGTGTCTGGCTGAAGAAAGCCACTGGTTGTTCCATCCCTTGTTCATTTTCTTGTGTTAGGACAACAACAACACTCGCATCAGCACCATAAGCATAAAGGATGAAATCCTTTGAGTAATCCAGGTTGATGAGTGTTGGTGCGCAAGTAATTTCTTGCTTGATTATCTTGAAGCTCTCTCTTCCTTCTATTGTCCATCTAAAGGCTATGTCCTTCTTGAGCATGGTGTGATGGGCCAAACTAGTCCTGCAAAATTAAGAATAAAACACCTAACAAAATTAATCTTATCAAGGAAGGACTACAAGGCCCTTTTTTGTGCTGGTAGGGAAAGAGCTAGGATGGCTGAAATGTGCTCAAGATCAATTGTGATGCCATCCTTTGAAACCACATGGCCCAAGAGCTTTCCCTGTGCCACTATAAAACTGCACTTCTTGGGGTTAAGGGATACCCCAAATTTTTTGCATCTCTCAAATACTTTCTCCAGGTGAGCCATATGATCCTCACTCTTCTTTGAGAAGACAGTTATGTCATCAAGGTAAACCAATATGAACTCATTAATGTAACCTTTAAAGGAAATGTCCATGGCACACTGAAATGTAGTGCCTGTGTTTGACAGACCAAAGGGAATTTTTGATATGCATATGTTCCCCACTTGGTTGTAAATGCCATTTTGAATTGATCCTCTTCCTTGACCAGGATCTGATTGAAACCTGAATACCCATCTAACATTGAGAATCTTTGCACACCAGCCACAGTCTACAGAATCTGCTCCATTGAAGGCAAAGGATAATGATCCTTTAGAGATGCCTTGTTCAAATATCTAAAATCAACATAGAGTCTGATTTCACCATTCTTCTTGCGCACTAGAACTAGATTCATGACCCAAGTAGAGTACTTGATGGGAAAAATAATTTTTGACTCAATGAGTTTGGATAATTACTTCCTCATGAGGGGCTCTATGTTTGGATTGATTGGTCATCGCTTCTATCTGATGGCTTGATACTAGGATCAAGGTCAATGGAGTGTTGAGCAACACTTGGATCAAAACCTTTGAGGTCTTCATACTCCCATGAGAAGATATCACTGTATTTTTGATAGAGAGAGATGAAGGCCTACTTTTCATCATATGTGCAAGTCTTACTGAGCAGTAACTCTTTTCTGTGTGCAATAGTGACTGGGGAGCAATCTTCTTGCATGGTGTGCATATAATTTTCTTCACCCTTGAACTCATCATCAGGGCTAAACATTTTCTCTAAGGTGACCAACCCTTTAGGCAGCTTATTTGACTTCAGTTGAATCACTTGGTCACCATAGCTGTCATGCAAGTCAGCTTGCATGCTTGATGAGAACTCAACTTCATTTTGAATGAACTGGATGATCTATGCATCACTTTCAAACACTTGCTAGCTGGTATTGTTGTTTGGAATGGATGGTCTGATCACCATCTTAATGTGTTGAGTGTTTCCTTTGACAAAGTCCTCAGCAGGAGAGAACTGTGAACCAAGCATGGCCATTTGATCAGCTTCCTTATTCATTTTTTGTGGCACCACCTATATATTTAGAGCATCAAATCTCTCAAGGAGGTCCCAAAATCTATGCTTATAAGCTTTGAGAAGCTTATTATTTTCCTAGCACTTGTTGGTAACCTGGTGGATAACCAATTTTGTATCCCTGAATATCTGCAGCACCTTAATCTTCTTCTTTTCAGCAATAAGTAGACCATGCACCAGTGCCTCATACTCTACCACATTGTTAGAACATGTGAACTGCAACCTGTGAGCAAAGAATAATTTCTCATCCTTAGGAGAAATGAGAATGAATCCTTCTCCCATGCCATTTCTACTTCTGGATCCATCAAAGTATAATTTCCATAGACCAGGTTCAACTTGGTCTTTCTTGAGTGCATGTGATAGCACAACTTCTTCTTCAAGAATGTAGTAAGTACCAAGCCCAGTTTCATAAGCTTCCAGTTCTTCAACATATGGGTCAAATTTATGGTGCCTCTCTACCCATTCATCAAGTACTAGATCAGGAATAGAAGGTGGAAGAGGATGCTCTTCAGGAACTGAAGCTTGTTCTTTTTGGATTAAACAGTTGGCTTGGAGAGGGGATGGGACATATGACTCTACATGATAAGAAAATATAGGCTCAGCTTGTATGGTAAAGTGCGTACCATACCTTGTCTTGAGTAACATATGAGACCAATCAGAAGACAAGTAACCACCCACTTTTGTAGTAAATTCTCTTGATAGACATAGGGAAAACAAAGGAGGTAAGTCAATGATAGATACATCTTGAGTTATGGTGAGGCTTGGACATGCATGAAGGGTCAACTCAAGATCCTTGATGACTCCTAAGGTAGTAACAGTTGAGCCATCAAGTTGTAGGACTCCTTTTGACAGGGGGCTATACTTGAGACCTAAGACATCAACAATCTTCTTGGGCATAACAGAAGTACTAGCACCTGAGTCTATCATGCAATTATGCACTAGGTGTTTTCCTATGATCAAGGACATATAGAAGGGTGGGGTTTTAACAAATATTACTTACTTATTTCTCCTCTGTCTGACAAATATTGATAGAAGTGCGTGGTTTGTGAATATTTGGATCAATGCATGAAAGTTGGGACAATGCCTCATGCAACAGATCTCGTTGAGATAGAATGGTTAAAGCATCCCACATTGTGACATTTATATTTGTATTTTTCATCTGGTCCACAACGCTAAATGGAAGACCCACTGACTTGTGCATTTGGGAACAACAACATCCTTTCTTGACTGTTCAGGTATGGAAGCAGGGGCTTTAGCCAAACTGAGGCTTGACCTACCAAAGGAGGGGCACGCTACTTTTGGAGGAGCTTTTGCATGGAGCCTCTTGTGTAGGGACTTGAGCAATTTTACCACTGGATGCCCTGGCTACATCTTTCTACTTTTGAGGGTCTTCTTGTGTTGCTGGAATTGTGACCTGCACGCCAGACTCGAGCATTCTCTTCTTGTATCTTGTGTTGTCCACAACTTGGGCATGTATTCTACTTGTGTCCTCTATAGCTTGGTTGATTTCACAAAATTATTCAACGCCAAATAACATCAAATTGGAATTAGGAAGAACCTTTAGCCTTTCTTGGTTCTCTATTTCAGGTGCACTTGTTGAAGGCTCACATGTGGAAGCATTCTCGATCATGTAGGCTTACACACGCACAACATTGGCACAATGATATTGAATATGAGGCATGTTACAAGGGAAGCACCACTCTGACTCCTGTGCCAAATTGTTCTGAACTAGAACAAGTGCTTGACTTATTGCATTGGGTGTTGGAAGAGAGGGCATGGGAGGAACAACTTGCAAGGGAAGATGTGTGTTAGCATGCCATCTATCATTCTGCTGGTTGGGCACGTATCTTTGGTTTCCATATTGATTCCACCAAGGTTGATTGATTTGGATATGTGCCTGATTAGAACTACCTCTATAGGCTTGTGCCTGTTGTTTCTCTAATGATATGACCTTGTTTGATAAATTTCTAATCAAGGTCTTCAATTCTTCATCTTCTTTCTGATGCACTGGAAGAGTAGGATGTTGATGCAATAGGTTGCACTTTTCTCAGGAATAGGAATAGGGGCCAAAGAAGGCTAGGGAGCTTGTGACATTTCTGGGAATAAGGGCATAGGTGGTCTAGGAGCTATCTTTCCCACCTGAATAAGACTATTTTCTACCCTTACTGCAATATTATAAGTGCTGGTAAATTCCTACCTCCCATGGATTGAATCATGACTGAGATATCATTGTTCAACACCTTTAGATAATATAGAAAATCATGTTGGGCTGTAGGTCTTACCACAAGAGGGATTTTGTCCCAAGTCTTCTGAAATCTGATGTTGAAATCAATCATCTTATCATTGGTTACCCTCCTTGTTGTTGTCAGTTGCTCCACCAAAGATAGGTGATCTGAATTATCTTCAAAATAATTACAAAGAGCTATTCCCAACTCATCCCAGGTATCAATAGATCCAAGTCTCAATCCTCAGTACCATTGAAGCACTTTTCCTTTGAAAGAGGCTGCAAGTATCCTGACTGCTACATCATCATGTGTGATCAAATAGAGTGAACATACATTTGCTACATCCTGGATATGCTCCTGAGGGGTGACTTGATTCTCACCAGTAAAGTATGGAATACTTTTGAGTGTGCCATTTGGCATATCATGTTGCACAACCAAAACTAGGGGACTTCCTTGGGTGAAGTTAGCAAAGTTCCTTAGTGGAGGAGGTGGTTGATGTGCCATTATAGGGCACGTTGGTTGTCTGTTGTGAGGAGGAGTTGAATGGGCACGACGTGCTGGAGATGGAGATGTGCGCATGATGGGATTTCTAGAATGAACTCTTCTCAGGGATAGCTTGAGGTACTCAAAAGAATATTTAGCTACTGCACTTCTCCTTGTATGCACTCTTCTCATGAAAGGCACTCAGGGCTACTAAAACAGAGATCTGAAAATGTTGGGAGTCACCAGATGTGTTGAAATGAGCCTCCAAAGGCTAGAAATACTAAGTCCACACACCAAAACTTAGCAATATGAAATTTAAGCTTTCATTTCTTGTCCCACCGGGTGTGCCAGAAAATGTTGGTCATCAAACTTGCACCCGTGTCTCAGATCTGGAAGAACTGAGTCATTTGTCACAATAATGGAACCATCCCCAAGTTGTGGGACCTTGCACGCTTGGGATGGATCTTCAGAAAAGGCTGGTTCCTCTATCTAATTCTACTGCTACTACTACTCCTAGTGCTGAAAGGGAAAACTAAGCTAATAATGCCAAGGGACCAGGGATAGAAGGATAACATGAAAGGAAACCTACACTAAAAGGTGATATCACCAGAAAAAGAGGGAAGAACACTATCTTTTCTAAGTGAAAATGAAGGGAAATGTGTGAAAGAAGGCTAGGCACATGTAGCACAACTTAAAACATATTTACCATATCAGTTTCATGGAACACAACTAAATAAGGAGCTGCAAGGGACGTAGAATGGCACAACGAGCATGCAATGTAAAATAAAAGGAAAGAAGAAGGAATGCAAACATGTTAGGACAGAGAATAGTCACAAAACAATGCTTCTATTACTTCTAGAAATGCACAAAGTTGTTACAATGGTGAAAGAGGATGATATCCACATGCAAGAGCTAGATCTAGAGGTCTGCAACTCAAAATATAGAAAATATGAAGTCCTTAGCAAAATGCGTAAGGATCCAAAATGTCCAACATTAATAATGAGCCCAACTCTTACATTTATAGATGAATCCATGGAAGAAGAAGAGAAGAAGGAGGGAAAATCCAAATTTGAAATACAACCACCAACAAGAAGCATTTAATGCCTGTAAATCCACCTGCAAATCTGTCAAATATGTTTCCCCAAGTCTGTTTGGCATGTTGGAGAAGGAAGGAGGGTGGATCATATCAAATCGGGTGGTTGAAGCAATCAAATCTTCTCATTAATGCCCAAAAATATGTTTTCCCATTTCTTACCTACCAAATCCACCAAGAATTTGAATTTGAATGTTTAGCATTGTAGCCTACGTCAACAACTATTGATTGAGATTAGGTGCACGTCGATCGGAGCTCTGTAGTAAGAGATACGGCTGTCATAAGTTTTTTAGAGTCATCTGCACATGCAAGAAACATGACACACACGAATTGGATAAAAGGATGGTTAACAATGTAAGTTTTCTTTTCATTTATTCCACGTGTCACTCATTATTTTTTTGTAAGGATTCAACGCCCTGTTGGTGCACTTTGGATGATTGTGTGTGGCACACTCAAGTGTGTCAGAGGATGACCTGGCACATAAATGTGTAAAGGAGGGCACAATGATATGCACGTAGAAGAATGAGACATGGAAAGAAGGTAGAAGGAAGGCACACAAGGGGAAGATGGAACAAAGAGGAAAAGGAAAAGTAAGGGAAGAAGGCGGAGTGCGCAAGGGTGTGTGAGGAGAAGCAGGGAGGCACGTGAGGAATCTGCAACCAAGGGAAAGTGCCAAGTGAACTTAACCACACACAACCTTATGATGAAGATCTCAGAGCTATAATATGTATACAAGTTACTCAAATAACTAGGAGAGCTATTTAGATAACATGCATGGCATATGTTATTTTTAGAAACTAGAACAAATGACCTCAGTTTACATTGGAAGCATCTTTTTTAGATTCAGCTCCTCATTACGATCTTGTGCTCCAAATTTCACTGTGTTCCACCCACTGGAACTCTTGGAAATTAAAAAATCATTTTTTAGAGGTAGGATTTATAGGTATGAACCTTTAATGAACCATTATGATCATCTGCTATGAAAGTCTCACTGGAACATGTTTTCAAGTTTGCAAGCTATGAATAGATCTTCGTTTTTGCATTCATGAATGCCCTAGAAATATTTTTACATCATGGGGGAATGTTTTTATAGGTTTTTGGATGCTTAATAACATAAAAAAAATGGAAAATTTTGTGGAACCATGTGAGAAAACACTTCAACTATTAGTTGTTTTTAGTTTGCAAGTTACCCTATAGTCAAATTTCTTCATGACAATAGAAGTAGTTAGGGCATCATTTAGGGTTTTTTAGATTGGGTGAGGAGAAAATATTTGTATCCAATATATCCCATTTATAATTGGTGACAAGAGGGACACAAAAATACACCCTCATCAGATGAGGACAAGTGTCAATCAGAGGTGTTGTGTGAGGGAGATGGAGAAATTTCCCCAGTAGTGAATTTTGTTCATGGCAGTAGAAGCAGCTCTGATTTTTAAAAATTAGGTTTTTCTTCTTTAAAATGGAGTGAATTTTCTTTCCACATTTTCCCCCATCCATAAGGCTGGTAAGAGGGACAATAAATTTTTCCCTCATGTGGGCTTGACACTTCTCATTGCGTGATTAGACGATGCGGGAGCTAGAAATATGCCAGATAAGCCTTCCAAACTGCTACAAGTTGGTCGCATGGAGAACCAAGGGTGAAATATTGAGGAGAGGATAATTTTTATGTCCCCATTATATCCTTGGGATAGGGACAAGAGGGACACAAAAATTCCTCAACCTGGAGGTGACAAGTGTCCTCTTGCAAAATTGACTAACTGCGAGAGCATACCTGCGAGAGAGAGAAACTTGAAGATGAGGTTGTCTGGAGCTTCAAGAGGTATTTTATGATGAAACCTTATATTATTTTGAATAAATATCCTTAAAAAGACAATGGGATGGGTCTCAAGTTCCAATTATTCTTAAACACCCTTAAATAGGTCCTTTTTTCTCAGGACACCAGGTGTGTCTGCCATAGTTTGAGTTTCCCCAAGAGACACTCGAGTCTTGTGAAATATTTGAAAATTCCATAATTTAGATTATTCTTATATGTTTCCAATTACTAATTTTTTATCTCCTAAATCCTTATGGAGCTCTCAGAATCATCTGTGGAAGATCAGGTACATGTTTTAACTGCCCATTCCTTACACCTTAGAAACCCAAAGTTGCATTGTTTATCCCTAAACCCCCAAAAATTTCCTAAACTTTCCTAAATCAGTTCCAATATGTTCCCATTATATTCAATACCACCTCTGGATGATTTTAAGCCTTTCATTCCATCACAGAGGATGCACACCAGTCTTGAGAAGGTCAAAAACTGGCCTTTCTAGGCCTGCTGAGAAACTAGTCGTTGGAAGCATTTAACTGAATGAAATTGCTGACCTTGTCACATCATTTAAAACACTTGTACTTGATTTTTCATCATCTTGGAAGTACCTGCAAGATCAAAATGGACATGACACAACTGACCAGGGGAGGGTTTTAGGAAGACTCGGGAGCAAAATTTTCAATTTTGGCAAAGTTGTCATGCTTGAAAGTTTGAAAATTTTCATGTTGCACATTTGCATGACAACAACTGGATCTAGCTTGGGGAATTGTTCTAGATTGAGCATAGTGAGATACAAGGAAAGAAGGAACCCTAGAATATCAAGACACCGTGGAATAGTGCCTTGTCCATTGGGCTTATGGAGTCATCACAGAGATACACAACACAACTTCCTTTATTGAACACGCACACACACATTGAGAAAAAAACACACGATAAGAAAAGGAAACACAAGACGAGAAAAGAAAACACAAGGAAAACATGAAATTATTTAGGAAACACACAAAAAAAAATCCTAAATCACCTATGTACATGTAGGGGACAACCCACTTTTCATTGAAGCACTAATTTGAATTGAGTGCTTACCTGTAAATGGGTATCACCAAATTCCTTTCTTCCGCAAACCCATTGATAGGATCATTGAAATATGAACCTCTTCTTAGCTTCTTGAGAAATCTATCATGATTGCTAGTGCAATTGATGATCCACTCATTCATTTCATTGCCTCTATTGTTTTGACACTTTCTTCCCATTTTCTCGTTGATTCCCAAGTTTGTTCCACTTGCTGATTTTCCATTTGCACTGTGAAGATGAGCCTCGATCATACTTGCCTTATCATTTTCATACCATGGCCTCTACATTTGATAGACATTTCTCTTCAACTTTTCATCTACTTTATGACCACTGTTTTTGTGAGTTAAATCTCGATAGAGGCTTCAAAAACTTTGACATTATCACCAATCTCTTGATGTCCCTTATTTCTCAATTATACCAAGAAATCATCTTCCTCGTACCTCAACTCTTTTGCAACATGCTTCCTTACACAGTGTGTCATGTGCATTGCATCATCCTCTTGGAAAGAGAATGAGCTCAAGGTTGGGTGTGCAACATGGAAACTATCATTTTCTTCATTTTGTCCATCTTGAGCTTCGACATCAATTCTGGTGTTGATAGCATCCTTCTCTTGAGTAAAGTGAGCACTGAAAGGTTGAAGTCCATTAAAAATGTTTCCATTTTGAACAAAACTAGCCATAGGATGAAGCAAAATTTCCTTTCTCCATTTTTTGTTGAGAATGTTTCCATCCTCATGAAAAGGGAATGAGAAAAACATTGGAGCTGAGATGTTTTCATTATCATTTTCCCAATCTTGATCATCGAGAACCAAGAAATCCATTTCTGTGATGAAATCATCATCTCCTTGAATAGGTTCTCAATTCAAGAGGTAGAAACATGTTGTCATTCTTCATATATCTTGTCACCTTCTTCTAATGAGAAAGATAAATCTTCATATTCACAAAAATACCCATCTCATGAAACCTCATATTGATCATTGGAAGCATGATTGGAAACATCTAAGTTACATGTCAAGAAGTTACTAAGCATCACCCCTTCTTCTTGATCTGTATGACTCATCACTTCAAGATTTCCTTGTTACAAGTTGAGACTCTCATCACCATCATCAACATCTAGTGGAGCAACTTCATTTATGCTCTCATCCCAAGGGAAGTACATACTCTCAAACTCTGATTTCATCAAATCACCACTATGCTCTTTGACTAGATTTGTGATGCTTGGACATTATTCCACCAACATGGGAAGCTTGAGATCATCCTCAAAGGTCATGAAAAATATGCAAGATTTTGAAATTTGACACAGGATGTTTGTCATTGGGTCATCTAGTCTTTGAACAGTATATGTCATCTTCCTGATGGAAAGGAGTTTCTTTGTTTTTCTATTAACTGGGATGGTGGCATGCAAGCAATCAAGCTACATATCTCCACCAACATCTCAACAAAAACTTCAATCCAAAAACATACCATATGAGGTGGGCATGTCTGTTACAAGTATTCTCATTGTGATTTTCTTGTCATGGAAGTCCACCAATATTACCTCAACATCTTTGATTTGGCCCATAAGGGGAACTTATTTCATTTCCATGGAGAGGCAATGACCAGAGGTAGGAGAAAGGGAGATGCTGAGGGATTTAGAAACTTTTACAGGTATGACGTTGTCTGAAGCACCAAAATCAATGATGTAATTGTTCAGTTTGTACCCATTGACCAATAAGGCTATGTAGAAAGGTTCTACCTTCCTAGAGGTGGAGGGTGTGGAAGTGAGACAGTTCAGAGATGGAGTGGATTGAGATGCACGAGGTAGTTCTTTGGTGGTGGCATCTTTAGGACATGAAACATAACTACTTCCTTTGATATGTTGAATGAGTTTCTCAAGTTTCTTGGGATGAGTTCTCAAGTACTCATATTCAGAAATTTGGAATTTGGATTTTTTGAAATGGTCAATGATATCAAAGGATGAGGAAGTGGTAGGAACATTAGGGATTGTGGATCCTTGACATGAATGTTCTTAGGATTTACAAAAACTAATTTTTCAAAGGAAGTTGAAGGAGACTTACTTGAAGAGGTAGAAGGATTCTTGGTTAGAGTGGTCTCATGTTTCTTCTCAGTTGACCCTGCTGAAGCAGACTTTGATGATCCTCCTTTCATTTTTGTTTTTCGTGGAGTCACCATTTGAGGATTCAATTTCTTAGCTTGGGAAGCAGAAGAAGATCCTTCTTTCTCCTTTTATGATTGATTGAACACCGCATAGGAGTAACTTCCTATAGGTTCTTGAATCTCTTCATCAAGTGTGCATTCACAAAACCTGATGCGAGCATATTCTTCTTCTCCTTCATTTTCAACTTCTAATTCAAAAATTTCTTCTTCATCATCTTCATTGATCTTGCATATTACATTGACTGAAGGGAGCCTCCAAGGCAAGCCTTCAAGGTTCTCCTGCAATTTGGTTCCTATTCTAGTTTAGATGAGGTGTTTGTTGAGCAACTTATTTCTTCAACATCGCCAAGTCATTGGCCAACTTTTACAACAATTGATCAACTCTCTCATCTTTGGAACTCTGGGATTTATCCTTCGTTGAAGGATTCTTGATCTTTCCTGACAAGATGAGGTCATCTTCCACCTCAACATAAATTTCTTGAGCATTTTCCAAATCTCATGGTTAAACTCTCTGTAGAAAGAAACTCACTTCAAGTAATTGAGCATTCATGAGTAACATCTTTAGATTATCTGCAGTAGGAAGGGAAATGATGGGAATTTTATTGATCAACTTGTTGAATTTTACCACGAAGTCTCTCATTGACTCTTGAGGCTATTTCTTCATCTGAGTAAGTTGAACAAGGAGGGCATGAGCATATTTGACAGTCTTGAATCTTTCTTCAAACTTATTTTTCATACCACCCCAATCAGAGATTGAGTGTGAAGGAAAATAGTAGAACCAGTCTGCCATGACATCTTGCAATGTTTCCACGAATAACCTGCACTGCAACATCTTCATGTTGCACTCCAAGGATGCCATGATATGATCGTCAGGATGTTGCTTTCCATCTCCATAGAATTTTGGAAAGTTATTTCTTAATCCTTATGGAAGTTCATGGAGTGGTGGAGCCAAAGCCAACAGACCAGTGTTTTGTCCCCATGGCACATGTGCTTGTGCTCCCATATAAGGTTCTTCTCTTTCTCTTCCTCCTTATCTTTCTCCTTCAGGAGGAATGAAGACTCGCGGTTAACCAACTGGCTCTTTAGTATGACCTTCAAGAGGATTTCAAGTAACTTGTTGTCTTACTAGTACAATAGGAAGTCTAAAATCAACTCTTCGTTGTTCCTCAAATGTGGGGTCAACAACACCACATACACAATAAATCTGAGTATACCTTCTTTCTACCAGTTTTTCTCAAGTGCTTAGGAAGGAAGGAAACTTGAAAAGTGCAGATTTCTCAAAAAGATTGCAAAGAGGCTTTTGATTGTATGTAGGGTATTTTTGGTATTTTTTATTTTTTTTTTTTGTATTTTGCAGAGATATTTATACAGGTGCATGAGGGCAGATCTCTCCCTAGTAGAGCCACCAAAAATTGTTGGTGAAATAATTTTTTGTATGAAAAATTATGTGTTTCCACCAACACTCACAGGGCTACGCCCCTCCTTCTTGTGTATGGGGAGGCTCCCATTATTGAATGTAACTATCTAATCCTATCTAATTGTTTTGGGGTGGCCAAATAGGATGGGGATCACACAAGCACACTTCACTAAACCTATGGAAAAGTTCTTGTATGAGTACCAAGGGAGGAAATTACAGTGATTAGGGATGAAGGAGAGAAATTAGGAAAGGGAAGGTTATTGTTATGAGTAGGAAATAAAAAATTTCACACCCAATAACTAGAGTAATTCAACATTCACTTAGATGAAATAAACAATGAAGCATCTAGTGATACCAAAAAACTAGAGACACACAATTCTTTAGGTTCATCTATCAAGGAAACCAAGTTCCTTCTTGATCACCATACTTGCAAAGTTTCAAAAGAGAGAAAGAATAGAGGAAAACATGAGAAAAGGAAATGGAATAATGTAGCTTTTATTTCTTTTGTTGGTGATACAAAGTTCAACATCCAAACCACAATCCACAATTACTACAAAGTAGAAATTCTCAAAATATAGGATCCCTTGGAATGGAGAATCCATTCCAATTTATAGCCTTATGAATTGCCTCCTCATCTACCACACATGACTCTTCATGTTCCTATTCCCTTTGTGACCTTTCATTTTCCCTTAGAAGAGACAAATTAAGTACCTCTCTTATAATTTTGAGAGAGTACTTTTACAATTTTCAAATATTGTCACTTAAGTAAATAGGAAAAAATACCATGATTGCATACAACAAAGAATTAGAAGAAAGGGAGAGAAGAGGAGAAGGGAAGGGGATTGACTGATCTATTGAAGAAGTTCCTTTTGATGTAGAACTTGTTGATCTGAGGCATGATGATCTCACTTTCCTCCTCCTGCCAGATACATGGATACCTTAGATTCAATGTTTAAAAACATTTTTCTGAGATATTCTGATGTGAGTTTGAGATGAATAAGGTTATTACTCATGATGATGCATTCTTTTCATTCATGATGCACAAACCTCTTGATGCTTACATTCATGCCCCACACACTATAGTGTAACATTGAAAACTTTATCTTTACTACCCTATGAGTTTTGAGCTCCTAAAAGAAGAAAGATGATCTATTTTCTTGATCTGATTGATATCACCAAGATCATTTGGCTCATATCAACCAACTCAACCAGATCACCCCAACTAGCTCAATCACCTAGCTCACCTCGCGAGATGATAATGATTTCCCCTAATAATCTTGGATTTCAATGGAGCCTTAAGTGACGATTACTTATCTAACATTCTTAGCTCAAGATTACCTTTGATGTTAGAATATATCAATATTTACGTGCCCCTTATAGGAAAGGATGAGCTCGTGACTATCTCACTTGACTCATCCAACTCACCTAGCTCACCCAGCTCATCGAGCTCACCCAACTAATTTAGCTCATCTCAACCAACTCAACCAGCTCACCTTCATGAGACGGTGATGAATTTAGATGATGAAAATGATGAACTCTTCTGATGAATTAATAGATTCATTGACACCTTTCGAATCCTTTCCAGTTGTTCAATGTCCCTAGCTCTTACGTGGTGCACCTTGATATACTCTACTTTGATTCTAGACACAATTAAGATCAAAATGATGTTTTGGGATCCGCGTGAAGAATGATTTTCCTCATTTGAGCTAAGAAATCTCCTTACAACCCTTTGAGGATGTCTAAAAGCAACAAGATGAGAGAAAATGAAGCCAACTACAACTTTTTGCATCCAAAATGAAGACTTTCTATTTTTAGTAGGTAGGACTAAGACCTACTATTTTGAGACATATCACCTATTTTGCTCAAATTTGTCCTTCTAAATATTCTATCACATTCCATTCTCCTCCATTGATGATGTATTTATATATTTGGCAAGTTTCTAATCCAAATAACTCCCCTAGTTATTTGGACAACTTACATTCACAGTCTGGCTCTGAGGTTCTACATTGCAGGTTGCGTGCACTCCATCTATCTACTTAGCACATTTCCTTGGCTGCATTTCCTCATGCACCTTGTGCGCTCCACTTCTACACCTTCCTTCCATTTTCCTTTTCCTCTTTGTTCCAATCTTCCCTTTTGCACACCTTCTACGCATTCACCTTTTTCCCAAAAATTATTCATCTTGTGCACGTGCCTTAGACTTGCTTTCCAAATCAGCTAAGTCTATAGCATTTGTGTGCCCTTTCTCCTTGATGTTGTACATTATTTTGTAATAATTGCGCCTCTCCCATATGTTTCTTCCTTGGGTATTTCTCCCATTTCCTCCTACATGTGTTACCTTTTTGCATGCCTTCCCTTTGTTTTCTTTATGCGCCTCATCCTTTCCATGTGCATGCCTTTGCACCTTTTTATGTGTTCTTTGTGCCACGTGGAAATCTGTCAGACCTTGAGTGTATCACACACAACCTATCAAAGTGTGCCACTAGGGCATTGAATCCTTGCAACAAACCAGTGTGTGACACATGGTAGAAATGATAAAACAAATCAATAGTTGGCCATTTCTTCAGCCAATCCATGTGCGTCGCATGTGTCTTGTGTGCCCAGTTTACACTGCAGATCTTCTAACAGTCATAAATTTTGTTCCAGTGCTCAGATCCTTGTGTGCCCAAACTTTTTGGAAAGAGGCTGATGTGGGCTACATGCTAGGCCATTCAAATTCAAAGTTTAGTGGGATTTGGTAGGTGAGGATATGGAAAACATCTTTCATGCCATTAATATGTGAGTCGATTGCTTCAACCACTCAGATTTGATCTGATTTACCTTCCTTCATTCTCCAACATGCCAAAAAGATATGGAGAACCACACTTGATAGATTGCAGGTGGATTTGTAGGCATTGATGGCTAGTGGTTGAGCTTTCAAGTCGGATTTCCCTCCTTCTCTTCTTCTCCTCTTTTTGCTTCATCTATAAATGTAAGAGCTTGGCTCATTGTAAAGGGTTGGACATTTTGCATCCTTTAGTGTTTGTTAAGGATCCATATCTTTACATTTTGAGTCGTAGACCTCTAGATCTAGTTTGTACATGTGACTATTGGCCTTCAGACACCATTGTAACTGATTGTGCATACCTAGAAGTAATAGAAGCATCTTTTTGTGGCTATCTTTGGCCTTAACGTGTTTTATTTCTTCTTTCTTGCCTTTGTTTTACATTATGTGTTTGTTGTGTCACTTTAAGTTCCTTGCAGCTCCATTTTCTAGTTGTGTTTCATGAAATTGATGGTGTAAATGATTTTTGGTCTGTGCTACGCATGCCTAGCCTCCCCTCATGCTTTCTCTTTCATTTTCACTCAGAACAAATAGTGTTCATCCCACTTTTCTGGTGCTATCACCTCCCTTAGTTTAGTTTTCCTTTCTGTTATCCTTCTATCCCTGGTCCCTTGGCATTTTTAGCTTAGTTTTTCCTTCCAACATTAGGAGTAGCAGTAGCAGTAGAAATAGGTAGAGGAACCAGCCTTCTCTAGAGATCTATCTCAAGCACACAAGGTCCCACAACTTGGAGATGGTTCCATTGTTGTCTCAAACAACTTGGTTCTTTCAATCTAAGACATGGGTGGAAGTTTTATGACCAATAATTTCTAGCACCCGGTGGGACAAGCATTAAAAGCTTATATTTTAGCATTACTAATTTTGGTGTGTGACTTAGTAATTTCCAGCCTTTGGAGGCTCATTTCAACACATCTGGTGACTCCCAACACTCAGATCTACTATTTTAGCAACTAGAGCACCTTTTATGAGAAGAGTGCATACAAGACAGAGTGTTGTAGCTGAAGGATCCTTTGAATATCTCTAGCTTTTTCCAAGAAGCACATGTAGTAAAACTTTCCCACATGTGCATCCTCATCTCTAATGCATGCATGCACTCTACTCCTCCTCACAACATACCTATGCACCCTATCATGGCACTACAACCACCTCCTCCAAGGAACTTTTCAGCTTCACTGGTGAAGCCCGCTCAATCTCAATGCATCAACATGATATGTCCAGTAGTCGCGCTCAAGAGAATTCCATACTTCATGGAGAAAATCAAGTCACCCATGTCAAGCATATATAAGATGTGACCAATGTGTGCTATGTCTATCTGATCACACATGATGATGTAGCAGTCAAGCTACTTGTAGCCTCATTCAAAGGAAAAATGCTCCAATGGTACCATGGCCTAAGACCTACATCTATTACCACCTGGGATGAGCTTGGAACAACTCTATGCAACTACTTTGAAGATAAATCAGATCACCTATCTTTGGTGGAACAACTAACTACAACAAAGAGGGCACCCAATGAGCAAATGACTGATTTCAACATCAGATTCTAGAAGACTTGGGACATAATTCCTCAAGTGGTAAGGCCTACAGCCCAACATGTTTTCTTGTATTATCTAAGGGATTTGAATAGTGACATCTCAGTCATGATTCAATCCATGGGAGGTAGAACCTTACCTGTTGCATATAACATCACCATAAGGGTAGAAAATAGTCTCATCCAGGTGGGGAAGTCGGATCCTAGACCTCCCGCACCCTTATTTCTAGAGATGTCTCCAATGCCCCAACCTTCTATTTCCCCTGTTCTAGTGTAGAGCATGCAACCTGTTGCATCTACATCCTACTCTCCCACGCAGCAGAAAGAAGATGAAGAAATGAAGGCCCTGATTAGAAACTTGTCCAATAAGGTCATTTCCTTAGAAAACAACAGGTGCAAGCCTTCAGGAATAATTCTAATCAGGCACATAACCAAAAGCAATCAGCCTTGGCAGAATCAATATGGAAACCACAGATATGGGCAGAACAAGTAGAATGATAGATGAAATGCTAATGCACACTTTCCCTTACAAGTTATCCCTTCTGCACAACCTCTTCCAGTGCTCAGCACAAGTGAAGCACTGGTCCCTTTTCAGAACAAACATGGTGCAAGAATTCAGAATGGTGCTTCCCTTGCAACATGCCTCATAGACAATATCACTATGCTAATGTTGCACATGCGCAAGCCTATATGATCCAGAATGCTTCTAACTATGAACCTTCCATTAGTGCAAGTGAGCCTGAGAACCAAGAAAGGCCAGAAGCTCCTCCTGAATCCAACTTGATATTCTTTGGCACTGAAGACTTCTGTGTAATCAATCAAGTTGCAGATGATATAAGTAGACCGTGCCCAAGTTATAGACAACACAAGATACAAGAAGAGAATGTTGGAGTCTAGCATGCAAGTTTCTATTCCAACAACACAAGTAGATCCTCAAAAGAAAAAGGAAGCAACTAAGGCATCCAACAGTAAAATTTCTCAAGTTCCTACATGAAAGGCTCCACAAAATGCTCCTTCTAAAGTAGCATGCACCCCTCCTTTGGTAGGTCAAGCCTCTATGCCAGCTAAGGTCCCTGCCTCTATGCCTGAACAAAAGAAAAAGGATGTTGTTGTGCCCCAAATGCACAAGTCCCTTGGCCTCCCATTCAACATTGTGGACCAGATGAAGAAGACAAACATAAATGTCATAATGTGGGATGCTCTAACTATTCTGTCTCAGCGTGACCTATTGCATGAAACTCTGGCCCAACTTCCATGTGTTGATCTGGTTGTTCAAAAACCACGTGCTACTATCAATATCTACCAAGAAGAGGAGAAAAAAGTAAGTAAGGTTGTCAAAACCCCACCCTTCTATATGTCCTTGATCATAGGAAAACATCTTTTCCATAACTGTATGATTGACTCAGGTGCTAGTACTTCTGTCATGCCTAAGAAAATTGTTGATGTTTTAGGTCTTAAGTATAGCCCCTTAACAAAAGGAGTCCTATAACTTGATGGTTCAACTATCACTACCCTAGGAATCATCAAGGATCTTGAGTTAACCCTCCATGCATGTCCAAGCCTCACAATAACTCAAGATGTGTCAATCATTGATCTGCCCCCTTTGTTTGCCCTTTGCCTGTCAAGAGATTTTACTACTAAAGTGGGTGGTTACTTGTCTTCTGATTGGACCCATATGTTACTCAAGACAAGGTATGGTACCCGATTTACCATACAAGTTGAGCCAATATTTTCCTATCATGTAGATTCATATGTCCCATCCCCTCTCCAAGCCAACTGTTTAATCCAAGAAGAACAAGTTTCAGTTTCTGAAGAGCAACCTCTCATGCCTCATATTCTAGACTTAGTGCTAGATGAATGGGTAGAGAGACACCATAGATTTGATCCATATGTTGAGGATATGGAAGCTTATGAAACTGGGCTTGGTACCTACTACATCCTTGAAGAAGAAGTTGTGCTACTACGTGCATTCAAGCAAAGTGAAGAGAACCCTAGTCTGTGGAAGTTATACTTTGATGGATCCAGAAGCAAAAATGACATGGGCGCAAGTGTTGTTCTCATTTCCCCTAAGGATGAGAAATTATTTTTGCACACATTATAGTTTACATGTTCCAAAAATGTGGCAGAATATGAGGCACTGATGCATGGTCTGCTTATCACTGAAAAGAAGAAGATCAACACTACAGATCATTGGGGACACAGAATTGGTTATCCACCAAGTCACAAAAAAGTGCACTGCAAAGAATAACTTCTCAAAGCTTATAAACACAGAGTTTGGGATCTCCTTGAAATATTTGATACTCTGAATCTGCAGGTGGTGTCATGCAAGATGAACAAAGAAGTTGATCAGATGGTCACACTTGGTTTGTAGTTCTCCCCTGTTGAAGACTTTGTCAAAGGGAACACTTAGCACATCAAGATGGTGATTAGGCCATCCATTCTAGACAACAACACCAGTTGGAAAGTGTTTGACAATGACACATAGATCATCCAGTTCATTCAGAATGAAGCTGAGTTCTCATCAAGCATGCAAGCTGACTTGCATGATAGCTATGGTGACCAAGTAATACAACTAAAGAAAAACAAGTTTCCTAAAGGGTTGGTCACCTTAGAGAAAATTTTTATCCCTGATGATGAGTTTAAGGGTGAAGAAAAGTATATGTGCACGACACAAGAAGACTACTTCCCAGTCACTATTGCACATGGAAAGGATTTTTTGCTTAGTAAAGCTTGCGCGCATGATGAAAATCAGGCCTTTATCTCTCTCTATCAAAAATATAGTTATATCTTCTCATGGGAGTATGAAGACCTCAAAGGTTTTGATCCAAGTGTTTCTCAACACTCCATTGACCTTGATCCTAATATCAAGCCCATCAGACAAAAGAAGAGGCCAGTCAATCCAAAGATAGAGCCCCTTATGAGGAAGGAGTTATCCAAACTCATTGAGGCAAAGATCATATTTCCTGATCAAGTACTCTACCTGGGTCATGAATCTAGTTCCAGTGTGTAAGAAGAAATGGTGAAATCAGACTCTTGTGTTGATTTTAGAGATTTGAACAAGGCATCCGTCAAGGATCATTATCATTTTCCTTCTATGGAGAAGATCTTGCAGACTGTGGCCAGCATGTAGAGATTCTCTATGTTGGATGGATACGTAGGTTTCAATCAGATCTTAGTCAAGGAAGAGGATCAATTCAAAACGGATTTTATAACCAAGTGGGGAACATCTGCATATCATAAGATTCCCTTTGTTCTGTCAAATGTAGGCACAACATTTCAGCACGTCATGGATATTGCATTCAAATCCTATATCAATGAGTTCATCTTGGTTTACCTTAATGACATCACAGTCTTCTAAAAGTAAAGTAGATCACATGGTGCACCTAGAGAAAGTCTTTGAAACATGCAGAAAGTTTGGGGTGTCTATTAACCCCAATAAGTATAATTTTTTGGTGTTGCAGGGAAATATTTTGGGCCATGTGGTTTCAAAGGATGGCATCACAATTGATCCTGAGTGCATTTCAGCCATCCTGTCTCTTTCCTTACCGGCACACAAGAAGGCCTTACAGTCCTTCCTTGGAAAAATCAAATTTGTTAGGAGATTCATCCCTAACTTTGCAGGACTGGTAAGGCCCATCACCCTCATGCTCAAAAAGGACACAACCTTTATGGACAATAGAAGGAAAGGAAAGCTTCAACAAGATCAAGAAAGAAATTACTTGTGCACCAACACTCATCAACCCATATTACTCAAAGGATTTCATCATTTATGCTTATGGAGCTGATGCAAGTTTTGTTGTTGTCTTGACACAAGAAAATGAACAAGGACTAGAGTAGCCAGTGGCTTTCTTCATTCAAACTGAAGGATTATGAATTGAAATACAGTCATACAGAAAAATAGGTCTACGCCATCATGCATGCACTCAAGAAGTTCAAAAGTATGCTCTCAAAAAACCACATCAAGGTGTTAGTTTCACATGCAAGTGTTAGAGACTTCATCATGGGAGCAGAAATCAGCTAGAAGAGAGCACGATGGGTGACCAAAATCATGGAGTATGATGTGACTATCAAATCCACAAAGTTGGTTAGAGGCATGCACATCTACAAACAACTTGTTGAGGATGCATAAGATGAATATGAGACTTCATTATTCCTGGATGAAGTGCTCCTGTGCATAGAACTTGAACATAATGTAGCCCTTGCACATGTGCAACTAGATGAAGGACATGATCACATTCCTTTCCATGAGGGTGCATACCCTCCTAATTTGAACAAGGAAAAGAGAAGACATCTAAGGATGTGCAATATATTCCATATGTTTTGATTGATGATATTCTCTTCAAAAAGAATCTTGATGGTGTGTTGTTGAGGTGTATTGACAACGTGCAGATTGAAAAAGTGTTAGCAGAATTTCATGATGGATTATTTGGTGGAAACTTCTCTACCAAGATCTACAATAATGAAGATCATAATGGTAGGACTCTTTTTTCCTACCCTATTCGCAGATGTGCACAAGTGGGTCATAAAATGAAAAGAATGTGTTTTCTTTGCAGGAAAGAAAATATTAGCATTGCTTCCCCTCTGACCAATCCAAGTGGATCAACCTTTTGTGCAATGGGGTCTTGACTTCATAGGCATGATCAATCCTCCTTCAAGTATTGGTCATAAGTGGGTGTTGAAAGCTATAGATTACTTCACCAAATGGACAGAAGCTATCGCACTCAATGAATCAACTGAGTTAGTCATCCTCGACTTTCTCGAAGGTAATTGTAACAAGGTTTGGACATTCCTCAAACCATTATCTCTGATAATGCAAAAGCCTTCCTTGGTACTAAAATCACTGATTGGGCACTAAGCCTTGGAATATACTTGAAGAATTCTTCCAACTATTACCCATAAGGTAATGGATTGGCAGAGTCAACAAACAAGAACCTGATCAGGATCATGAAGCACACAATGAATATCAACCAAAGAAAGTGGCATACAAAGGTCTCGTGCGTGCTCTAGGAAGATAGAATTACAATGAAGAAATCAATAGGAACTTCACCTTATAAGCTTGTCTATGGTAAGAAGGCTACACTTCCTTTGAAACTTGAGTTAAATTCATTGGCCTTTTCTCAGCAGCTAGAATTAGAGGGCACAGACCAGAGAGAAATTAGAATGATAGAGCTTGGTTGAACTTGAAGAATCAAGGAACTCTTCCATGATCAAGCTAGAACAACATCAGAAAGAAACAAAGAAATGGTTTGACAGAAAGGCTAGGCCTCAAGCTTTCAAAGTTGGGGACTTGGTCTTAAAATGGGATGCTGACAGAGCTAAACCAGGGTGCCATTCAAAGTTTGATGCACTTTGGAGTGGCCCATACATCATCAGTTCATGCAAAGATGTTACTCTTTTGAGTTAACTCATCTTGATGGAGGTGTATTGTAAATCCCAGTCAACGGGATCTATCTCAAACCCTTTCATTAAGCTTGTTGCATCATTTTGTATATATATTAGATAGTTTCAATTCCTCCAAGTGTGTGTGCACACTGTTTTGTTTGTACATAGTTCTTTCTTCTTGTGTGCTTCTTATGCACGCTCTTCTTTTTCTTCCAGGGTGTCAATCATCTTCTAGCAGTTTTAGCAGTTTTGTAGGATTCATAACAGAGTTCAGAAATGTTTTACCAAGTGACTTCAAGGGGTGGATCATCAAGGTCACCTGATCAGAATTTCATGATTATATAGCAGACTCCATGCCCAATGGATGCTCTAGGCTACTGATCTCCTTCATCTAGCAGGAAGATGGCCCCAAAAGTCACCAAAACTATTATCCAAATAACTCCCCTAGTTATTTGGATAACTTACATTCACAGTCTGGCTCTAAGGTTCTACATTGCAGTTGCACGCACTCCAACTACCTACTTGGCACATTTCCTTGGCTGTATTTCCTCGCATGCCTTACACGCTCCACTTTTGTGCCTTCCTTCCATTTTCCTTTTCCTTTTTGTTCCACTCTTCCCTTGCACACACCTTATGCAGCATTCATCCTTCTTCCCAATAGTTATTCATCCTGCGCATGTGCCTTGGACTTGCTTTCCAAATCAGCAAAGTCTCTAGCATTTGCATGCCCTTTCTCCTTGTTGTCGCACACTATCTTGTAATAATTTCACATCAACCATACATTTCTTCCTTGGGTATTTCTCCCATTTCCTCCTATGCTGTGTTACCTTTGTGTGTGCCTTCCCTCTTTTTTCTTTCCACACCTCATCCTTCTGCGCATGCCTTTGTACCTTGTTCTGTGTTTTCTTGTGCCACTTGGAAATCTGTTCCAGACCTTGAGTGTATCACACACAACCCATCAAAGCATGCCACTAGGGCACTCAAATCCTTACAACAAACTAGTGTGTGACATGTGGTAGAAATGAAAAACAAATCAACAGTTGGCCATTTCTTTCAGCCAATCCGGTGCATGCCACGTGTCTTGCGTGCCCAATTACACCTGCATATCTTCTGACAACTCATAACTTTATTGTCCAGTGCTCAGATCCTTGTGTGCCTAGAATTTTTCGGAAATCTTCTAACGTGGGTTACATGCTAGGCCATTTAAATTCAAATTTCAATAGGATTTGATAGGTGAGGAGCTGGAAAACATCTTTCACACCATTAATATGTGATCTGATTACTTTAACCACTCAGATTTGATTTGATATGCCTTCCTTCCTTCTCCAACATGCCAAACAGACATGGAGAACCACACTTGACAGATTGCAGGTGGATTTACAGGAATTAATGGTTGGTGGTTGAAGTTTTCAAATCATATTTCCACCTTCTCTTCTTCTCCTCTTTTCACTTCATCTATAAATGTAAGAGAACTTGGCTCATTGTAAAGGGTTGGACATTTTGCATCCTTTAGTGTTTGCTAGGATCATATATCTTTACATTTTGAGTCGCAGACCTCTAGATCTAGTTCATGCATGTGAATATCAGCCTTTAGATGCCATTGTAACTGACTGTGTATACCTGGAAGTAATAAAAGAACTTTTTTGTGGATATCTTCGACCTTAACGTGTTTTATTTCTTCTTTCTTTCCTGTTTTTGCATTATATTTTTTTGTGTCACTTTAAGTTCCTTGTATCTCCATTTTCTGGTTGTGTTTCATGAAATCAATGATGTAAATATTTTTGGTTGTGTGCTATGCATGCCTAGCCTCCCTCATGCTTTCTCCCTCGTTTTCACTTAGAACAGATAGTGTTCATCCTAATTTTTCTGGTGTTATCACCTCCCTTTTAGTTTAGTTTTCCTTTTTGTTATCCTTAAATTCTCTAGTCCCTTGGCATTTTTAGCTTATTGTTTCCATTCCAGCATTAGGATTAACAGTAGTAATAGAAATAGGTAAAGGAACCAACCTTCTCTAGAGATCTATCTCAAGCGCGCAAGGTCCCACAACTTGGAGACGATTCCATTGTTGTCTCAAACAACTTGGTTATATCTGATCTGAGACGTGGGGGCACATTTGACAACAAACAATACTTAATATTTTTAGGATATTAAGGGGAATAATATATGACATTTTTAGAAACTATAAAAAATGACCTCAATTTACATCGAAAATGTCTTTTTCTGATTCAACTCCTTATTATGATCTTGTGCTCCAAATTTCACTGTGTTCCACCCACTTGAACACTTGGAAATTGAAAAATCAATTTTTAGAGATAGGGTTTGCTAGTATGAAGCTATCACAGCAGCCATTAATGGAGTCGCTAAGCTTCAATTAACTAGGTATGATGATCTGCTATGAAAGTCTCACTTGAACATGTTTTCAAGTTTATAAGCTAGGAATAGATCTTCATTTTTGCATTCATGGATGCCTTGAAATGGTTTTGGCATCACGGTGGGCTATGCTTATAAGTTTTTTATGCTTAATAACATCAAAAATGGAAGCTTGGGTCTAACTAGGTGAGAAAACACTTCAGAAGTTAGTTTATTTTGAGTTTGTAAGTTACTCGCTAGTCAAATTTGCTCATGGAATTAGAAGCAGTAACTAGAGCATCATTTAGGGTTTTTTAGCTTGAGTAAGGAGCACATATTTGTGTCCTCTTTGTACTCTTAAGAATGGGGGATAAGAGGGACACAAAAATGTGTCCTAACCAAACGAGGACAAGTTTCAATCAGAGGTGTAGTGTGAGGGAGATGGAGAAATTTCCCCTACAATCAATTTTATTCGTGGCAGTAGAAATAACTCTTGATTTTAAAAATTAGGATTTTTCTTCTTTGGCACAGACCACACATTTTTGTCCCCCTTGTATCATATCTCAAAGGGACAATGGGGACAAGAATATGTGCCCTCATGTGGGCTCGACACTTGTCATTACGTGATAATATGATGTAAGAGCTAGAAATAGGCTAGATAAGCCCTCCAAAGTGTTACAAGTTGGTCACATGGAGAACCAAGGGTAAAAGATTGAGGATGGGCACATTTTTCTATACCCATTTTCCCCTTGGGATATGGATAATAGGGAAACAAAAAAATTCCTCAACCTGGAGGTGACAAGTGTCCTCTTGCAAAATTGACTAACTACGAGAGAGAGCAACTTGAAGATGAGTTTGACGAAGCTCCAAGAGGCAATTTATGATGAATCCTTATGTGATTTTTACTCCAAAGAGAATTAAAAAGACAATGGAATGGGTATAAAGTTATAATTATTCTTGAAACGCCCTGTAATATCTCTCTTTATCTCGAGACAGTAGGGTGTGTCTACATAGTTTGAGTTTCCCTAAGAGATATTTGAGTCTTGTGAAAGATTTACAAATTACATCATGTAAATAATTTTTTCTATATTTACAATGAATACTTGTTTGTCTCCTAACTCCTTACGAAGCTCCTAGAATCATCTATGGAAGATCAGGTACCTGTGTTGACTGCCTGCTCCTTACACCTTAGAAACTTGAAGTTGCACAGTTTATCCTTAAACCCCCAAAACTTTCCTAAACTTTCCTAAATCAGTTCCAAAATGTTATTAGTTCTTAAATACCACCTCATGATGAGTTTTATCCTTTCATTCCGTATCGGGGGATGCACACTAGTCCTAAGAAAGTTAAAATTGGTCTTTCTAGGCCTACTGATAAACTAATTGTTGGAAATACTTCAATGAATGAGATTGTTGATCTTGTCACATTAGCCAAAACACATCTGTAATTACTTCTTCATCCTCCAGGAAGTTCCTTCTTGGAAGTTACTACAAGATCAAAATGGACACGACACAACTAACAAACTGGCTAGGGGAGGGTTTCAGGAAGACTCACGAGAAAAAAATTCAATTTTGGCTAAGTTTTCATGCTTGAAAGTTTGAAATTTTCATGTTACACATTTGCATGAAAATAGTTTTCCATGGGTAGTGTATGTCTTTGGTGGAGACCTATGCCTATGAGGTGGACTATGAGACTGATGTATCTGTCATGAACAATAAACAAAAGCCATAGGTGGAGAAGATATAGGTGTATGTGTAAGAGTAACACTATGAGTATTATATGCTAAAGCCATGGAGCCATCATGAGGATATGTAGGAGTAGGTGCCCTGGTGATAGAAGTGACTAAAGGTGTAGCAGTAATATGGGCCAATGATAGAGGATTCTGTGATGGGATACCTCAAATAGTGATAATGTGATGCTCATGTACAAAATTAAGGCACATGTGAACTATGGATGATAAGACTTTGGCAACCCTAAGCCAAGGGAGTCCTAAGACCATGTCACAATGTGTAACTATAGATCCAACAATGAATGACATATAGATAATGAGAGGACCAACAATGATAAGACGAGTGACATGCCCATGAGAAGTAGGAGACCTGTGGGTCATTTGAGATAATGGAAAATCAATAACTTGCAAAAAAGATAGAGAACATGCATTGCACTTGTAAGTAAGATGTACCATAACATTGTTAATAACATAAAGACCAATAAAAGCATCAATGTGTAATATATGTGATGAAAAAGAGGCATGAAAATCAACATTAGTAAAAGTAATGACACTTGAAGGAAGATCAGTAGCACCAACAAGAAATCCAAGAGGATGATATGAAGATAGAGGAGGAACAACATGATCAGCATGATTCAAAGAGGATTCAAGAGCTGATTTTTAGTGCTTGGGTAAAGGATTGTTGAATATTTTAAGCTTATCATTGGTAGATTTAGCAATAGTAGTAGATTCAGGAAATTCAATGTCATGATTGTCTATCAGATCTTAGATTAGATGTCTAATCTTGAAACATGTGTCAGTAGAATGGCTATTGGATCTATGGAAATCACAATGTACATTTTCATCAAATTTCTTACCATGAGGCCTATTATAATGGCAAGTAGTTTGATTGATGAGGATTATGTTATCTCAAAATTGTTATGTTCTATTTATTACACCATTCACCGATAAAAAATCTCTATAGATCCAAAAATTAATAAGCAATGAAATTGGGTTTGAATTTTGTCAACTTTTCCAGGGAGAGTGAGAGGGAAAGGGAAGAGTGCAAACCCTCCCCATTCTTTTCCTTGTCATTTATTTTAATAAAAAAAATTATATACATTAATAGAAGATTATACCAAATGTTTATTATCTTTTTATATTTCCTTTATCAATAAAAAATTAAATATGATTAATATCAAACATGTATTTATTCTTGTATGTTTCCTTCTCTGTTCATGAATTTAAGTTATATTATAAAATATATGTATATTGGAATATGTATGTACTATATATTATGTAGTATATTATAAGTGGTTATTCACAATAAACAATAGATGTTCTTATATTTTTGGGGTGAACGAAACCCATAAATGTATAGTAACAATAATGAAAAACATGTTCCAAAGTATGCGAGAACATGTTCTATAAGTTGATAAACAATGAGAATGAAGGAAATAGAATAAAATGTGGGCTAATATACTAGTATATTTATGGCTACTTTTAGCCAATTTTAAATTTCAAAAAGATTTTTTATTTTACCGTGTTAGTTGATATACTATTTATAGTTCAGATCCTTGGTCCTATGGTTATATACTTTATACAACTAACACTTTCTCATTTGAGCTAAGCGATCCTTTTAAGCACTCCTCATCTTAAAAGGGGAGAATATCATGGGGTTTTAAGTTCATTCAAATTACAATGATAGTTCTTCAGTTGACACCATATGATGACATCCACACACACACACACACACACACACACACACACACACACACAGAGTCACACACACACACACACACATATTTTTTGATTAGTAAACGCTTTTAACCGGAGCTACATAAACCAGTGGGGAGAGGGACCCCAACCCTACAATTAAGAAGAAGAAAGGAGAAGGAGAAAGTCGGAAGGAGAGGAGGAGGAAGAGGAAACCAGAAAACTAAGAGAGGAGGAGAACGCAAAGACTAAGAAATATATATATTTTGATTGGTAAACGCTTTTAACCAGAGCTACATGAACCAGTGGGGAGAGGGACCCCAACCCTACAATCAAGAAGAAGAAAGGAGAAGGAGAAAGTCGGAAGGAGAGGAGGAGGAAGAGGAAACCAGAAAACTAAGAGAGGAGGAGAACGCAAAGACTAAGAAGGTGAACGCGCTGCGAAGGGAAGAGGGCTACGCCAGTTAGCCCGAAGAATGACCAACCCACGAAGAGGCCGCTTGCAACAAGAAAATGAAGGCAGGAAGAGCACGATCCTTGAGGGCATTCAACTGATCCACGGCGGAGTGAAGAGGAAAGAGGGCCGCTTTGATATCAAATACCGGGAGAAATTGCTGGTCCAATGATGGATGGAAGTTCTGCGCAAAGGTGACAAGATCTTTATACTGCCCACTGAGCCAACGTATATCCCGCCCAGAGCCGATTGCCAGCTCGTCGACTTATTCCACCCACATCAATGGGTCCGGAAGTGTGAATTCAACAAGTTGCTCATGAAGGCTGACGCTGTGGACAGTGTATATTTGGTTTGAAGCGACCAGTTCCATGTCCGACGTGTTGGAGTGAAGCAATAAGCAGAAAGAAACGAAGGCAGAAGTGATATCGAAATTAGTCCAGGGGCGTCGAACATTGAAGCGGTAGGAGTCACCGAGGATGGCTTCAATGGCTTCGGCCTCGGCAGACGAAGAATATTTGAAGACCATAGCTAAACGTCACCTGTTAATGGCGAAAACATCTACCAGTTCACGAAACTGCCCCCGAAGGGCCATAAAGGGGAAACCGACGAATGACATGGCGTCGAGAAGAAGCCGAACAAAAGTCGAGAGAGACAGACTTGGAGAGTGGCAGAAAGGGACAGGAACATATGTAGGAGAAGAAGAAGCAGCCCCGTGAGGAGAGCTGACAAGGGGCACGCGGAAGTGATGGAAAGGCCAGAGCTTCGAGTGGGAGTGCGGCAGGAGAAGGGAAGAACGCCGCTGAAAGAGGGGGGATAAGACAACACGCACGAGGGAGCTGCCAGGTGCAGTGGAGGCGCTAACGAGTTACCCGCAAGTGCTCCTTCGATCCTGGGAGAGAAAATGGGAAAGGCCAGGCCACATATGTACATCGTTGGAGGATATGATAGCAGAGGGATTGTCAATAGCATAGTTTGCCAGGAAGTCCGCTGCCCGGTTTGCTTCCCAAAAATTGTGAGAAATGTTCCAGGAGTGGAATTTACCGAGCCAATAAAGAATAGGAGGAATGAGGAGGTTCAACTTCCACGACTGAGAGGCACCACTAGAAACAACGAAAATAAGGATTTGAGAATCCCCTTCAATACATAATTCTGAACAACCAAGAAGAACAACCATCTTTACCCCTTCCAGAAGAGCCTGAGCTTCAGCGATATTACAAGTGCCGTCTTTTAGAGGGAAGGAACCAACTTTGATGAGGAGACCTTGATCGTCTCTAAGAATGCAGTCAGCCCCAGATAAACCCGAATTGCCTCTGGAAGCTCCGTCAAAGTTTAATTTCCAGAGCCCCTTAGGAGGGGGATGCCACCTAGTATTCTTCCTCAGTAACATCTTTTCAATTTGAGAGAGCCCTTTGCATATAATAGACTCAGGTTTGGGGATTTTTATTAGTGACCACTGGTGAAGAATAGAGAAATCCTTGGAGGAAAGGAAGGGAAAGGAAGGACACTTTGCACTAACACATTCTGAAATGGCCATCTTGAGCTTGGAAAGGAAGGTAGGGAGCTCAACCACTTGCTCTCTGAAAAGACGAAGGTTACATTCCCACCATATATGCCAGAGCAAGAAATAAGGACTGACATGCCAGATAGAGCTGAACAAGCTATTATGGGAAAAAGATGGCCAGGAAGAAAGATTATCATCAATTCTGTTGCAGGGGACCCAGGAGAGATTAAACTTATTGAGGAGCCATTCCCAGCAATTGGAGGTGAAGGGACAGAATAGGAAGAGATGGTCCATGTCCTCCTCCGCCGCACCACATAGAAGACATTTAGAGGGGCCAGAGAAGCCCCACGCATGCCTTTTAGCATGGGTGAGAACCTTTCTGTTTGAGACTAACCAACCGAAGAAAGTAACTTTCGGGGTGATATGAGGATGCCAGCAACCAAAAGAACTTGGGGAACCCTTATCGTATTGAGAAATGAGAATGTTGTATCCTGATTTAACTAAATATGAACCAGTTCTGTCGCCAACCCATAATAAGCAATCATCACTGTTTAGGAACGCGGCATGACGATCTTCAATAGAATTCAATAGGTAGGCAGCTTCTTGGGCAGAGGCGCCAATAGACATTATATCTTTCCAACACCAAGAGGGCGAGCCGTTAGGGTGTTGGTAACCGTAGTTAGAGACAAGAGAACCCCAAAGCAGTTTGGAGGAGTTCATGACACCATTAAGAGAAGGAAGCAAATTGAGGGGAGGGGGACCATTCCAGCTTTCGTCCCAAAATGACACAAGCCGACCATTATTTAACTTCCAAGAGACCTTCTCAGCAATGAGATATTTGGAATTACACAGGAAATTCCATATATGGGAGCCCTTCGGCAACTCGGAGCTGGAAAGTATTAGCTCATGCCGGTGCCCATCCAGATATTTATGAGCGAGGACCTGGAAGGCTTGTCTGTTGTTTTCAGAGATGAAGTTCCACACCAGTTTAGCACCGAGGGCCATATTTTGAATGGCGAGATCCAAGATACCCATACCTCCCAACTACTTAGGAAGCTTGACCAGATCCCAATTAGCAAGATGGAATTTGCGTTCGGTGCTGAGTCCTTGCCAAAGAAAGGTGCGAGCCACTTTTTCAATTTTAAGCAGTACAGATTTAGGAATCAGTAAAATGGAAAGCATGTAAATAGGAATAGAGAGGAGCACTGAGTTGATGAGAAGCACACGACCGGCAAGGGACAACCATTTGCCTTTCCAAGAAAAAAGTTTGGCAGAAATGGAATTTAATAGCCCGTTCCAGAGGAGAGCCTTGCCCTTACCATGAAAAAGAGGGATTCCCAAATAAGTGTGAGGAAGTTTGCCTAAAGAGAAGCCTAGAATCTCTTTAATTTTGCCCTGAAGCCGAGGGGCCACGTTAAAGAAGAAAATAACAGATTTATGGAAGTTTAAGACTTGGCCCGCAGCTAAAGAGTAAGAATCCAAGATAGATGAGAGGCACCTAGCTTCAGGGACAGTCCCTTGACCGAAAAGAAAGGTGTCATCTGCAAATTGCTGATGTGAAAGAGGTGGGAGATTGGAGGTGATGTGGAGAACTTTCAGAGAACCTTCATGAATTGCGGCCTTGATGCTGCGACTGAGAGCTTCCGCAACAAGGGTGAAGAGGAAGGAAGAGAGCGGGTCACCTTGACGAATGCCTCAGCTACTCTGAAAGAAGCCTTCCGCAGAACCATTAACAAGAACCGAGAAGTGAGGGGAGGCAACACAATTATAGATCCAATTACAGAAGTGAGCACCAAATCCCATAGCTTACAAAGATTTGAGGAGGAACCTCCAGTTGACGCGGTCGTAGGCCTTGCTGAAATCCAGTTTTAACAACATTCCGGCTCTAGAAGAATTATGGAGAGAGTGAATTAGTTCATGAGAGATAATAATACCCTCGGTAATAGACCTGCCTGGAATGAACCCACTCTGTTCCCGTGCAACCAATTTGTGCATCAAGGGGCAGAGCCTATTGGCAATTGCTTTAGAGATAATTTTATATGTGGTATTACACAAAGAAATTGGCCTGAAGTCATCCAGCTTCTCAGCAGGGGATTTTTTGGGGAACAAGCATATGAAAGTATGATTAAGGTTCCCAAGAATCTTCCCCGAAACCCTGGATTCCTCGACTACGTTCCAAATTGAGGGACCAACTATGTCCCAAAAATCTTGGAAGAAAAAGGCAGGGAAGCCGTTCGAGCCTGGGGCTTTATCCCGTTTCATGGAAAACACAATTTTCCGAACCTCCTCCATGGAGAAGGGTGAGAGAAGCATAGCATTATCAGCTTCCAAAATAGAGAGGGGGATCTGTGACAGGAGATGTGACTGAGTGCCAAGGGGGGAAGCCGTATCATTCAGGAGCTTGCAAAAGAAATCCACCGTTTTAGATTTGATCTGAGCTTGTGATGACATCCACATAATTATTCATATTGTATTACAACATTTTACACATACCACATCGTGACATATACATCAAAATCATGTGCAAATTAACTCATAACAAGATCAAGTGTTACATTGACTCATGATAGGTTAAATTTCTACAACGACTCGTAACATGATTGAGTGCTAAAATGAATCATCCATGCTCAAATACTACAATGGCTAATTAGTAAGATCAAATGCTAAGAGTTATCATTCACACCCTTATAATGACACGAGAGGCAATTATGTATAATCATTTCACACTTTCCATTTTATTTATTTTTATTTGTTGATTTTATAAGTATCTTTATTGAGAAGTAATGCACGCTTTAGAATATGATTTGTAGGTTTCACATGTATGGCATAAAGAGGGAGGGGAGGAGAGAGGGGGTGAGAAGAGAGGATCAGGGGCGCATTTTTATTGATGGTCTCTACATCTAGATCTCGCTTAGGATGTTGGAGTGAGCTGCTCTTTAGATTTTCCTCCTCACCCGCCTATTGTTTCTTAGATGAGATTTCAGATGTGTTCTTTACTTTTTTTGCTTTTCGGTTTCTTTGCTATTCTCTCTCTCCTCTCTTTTTTGCGGGCTGGCGGGGTTGGCTCGGCGCGTCCGCGCTCGTGCGGGAGCGCGTGGCGCGGTCTACCTCGGTGGCGCTGGCGCGGTCCCCCCCCGGGCGCTTGGCGGGGGCTCGCGACGTCTTTCACGATCCTTGTTCTCTCCGTTTCGTCTGGCGCTTACGTCTGCCTGGGCGCCCCCTCTCGGTCGCGCGCCTTGGGGGTCGCGCTCTACATTCGCTACGGTCTCTCTTTGTCCTGGTCACCCCGCGTTCGCTTTCGTCTTACAGGGGGGGGAGTGGGATGGAGGGAGAGATGAGGGAAGGAGAGCCAGAGAGGGAGGGAGTGACGATAGGGCAGTTAGTTAGGGAGGGGAAAAGGGAGAGGGAAGAGATGTATTGGGGAGATCAAGGAGAGGAGGGGAAAGGGGGAGGAGGAAATGGAGAAGGGAGGGGAGGTGGAAAGAGGGAGGGAAGGGGAAGGAGATGGATTATAGTTAGGTAATGAGAGATTGAGTGCTTTCAGTGATGAAGGTGAAAAAGAGACATCACATAATTATTCATATTGATACAAAATTTACACACATACCCAGTCGTTGTAAATATACATCCAAAATCATGTGCCAAAATTAACCTCATAACAAGATCAAGTGTTACATTGACTCATGATAGGTTAAATTTCTACAACGACTCGTAACATGATTGAGTGCTAAAATGAATCATCCATGCTCAAATACTACAATGGCTAATTAGTAAGATCAAATGCTAAGAGTTATCATTCACACCCTTATAATGACACGAGAGGCAATTATGTATAATCATTTCACACTTTCCATTTTATTTATTTTTATTTGTTGATTTTATAAGTATCTTTATTGAGAAGTAATGCACGCTTTAGAATATGATTTGTAGGTTTCACATGTATGGCATAAAGAGGGAGAGAGAGAGGGGAAAAGGTGAGAGGAAGGAGGAAGGGAGAGAGGGGGTGAGAGAGGGAGAGAGGGAGGGAGGTAGGGAGAGAGAGAGAGAGGGAGGGAGGGGGAGGGAGAGAGGGAGGGAGAGGGGAGAGAGAGCGAGGGGGAGGGAGAGGTAGAGAGAGAGGGAGGGAGGGGAGAGGGAGAGGGAGGAAAAGAGACACAAAGATAAACATAGAGAGGGGAGGAGAGAGAGAGGTAGAGATTGGGGGAGGGAGGGAGGGGGAGGTGAGGGAGTGAGGGAGAGTAAGAGATAGGGAGGGAGAGAGGGGAGAGGGAGAGATAGGGGGAGATGGAGAGGGAACAAGGGAGAGGGGGAGGGGGATAGAGGGATGGATATGGTGAGAGAGGGTAGGAGGGAGATTAGGAGGAAGGGAGAACAAGAGAGGGAGAGAGATGGGGGGAGAGAGAGAAGGAGAGAGGGAGAGAGGGGAAGGGTAACAAAGAGGGAGAGGGAGGAGGAGGGAGGGGGAGTGGGAGGGAGGGAGAGATGGAAGGAGAGCCAGAGAGGGAGGGAGTGAACGATAGGGGCAGTTAGGGGAGGGAGAGGGAGAGGGAAAGAGATGGAGTGGGGAGATAAGGAGAGGAGGGGAAGAGGGGGGAGGGAGGAAGGGAGGAAGGGAGGGAGAGGGGGGAAAGAGGGAGGGAGAGGGAAGGAGATGGAGTGAGAGTGAGGTAAGGAGAGAGGAGGAGGGAGGGATGAAGGGGGAAAAAGAGAGAGCGAGAGAGGGAGGGAGAGGAGGGAAAGGGGGAGGAATGGGAGTAAGAGGAAGGGGAGGAGGGGTAGGGAGAAGGAGAGGAAGGGATATCACAAGAGGGAGAGAGGGAGGGGGAGAAGCAGAGGGAGAAAGGGGGAGAGGTAGAGAGAGGGAGAGGGAGAGAGGGAGAGAGGGAGGGAGTGAGAGGGGCATAAAGAGGGAGTGAGAGAAAGGAAGATGGGGTGGGGGAGAGAGGGAGGGAGAGAGAGAGGGGGGAGAGGGAGAGTGGGAAAGAGAGAGAGATGGAGAGGGAGAAAGAGAGGGTAAGGGAGGGTAAGAGGAATGGATTGGGAGAAAGGGAGAGAGGGAGGGAAAGAGGGAGGTAGAGGGAGAGAGGGATAGGGAGGGAGAGGGAGAGAGTACTTTCTTAGCCTCACATGTATCATATCCACTAGGAGGTTTACATTCATATTTTTTTAATCTAATAGTTTTGTTACTAGGCTAAAATGGGGGTAATTTTAATACCTGAAATTTTAACCTAAAGCACTTAGCAATAATCATTTGGCGTTTTTTCTAGCATTCTTCCATTTACATAGTAATTGACTTAATCCTAAAGGTATATTGATCAATTATCACACTTTGAGGCTATTAGGTCAACACTTGTCATTCATCTTAACACTTATGGAACCAATGCACTACATATAGAACACATATACATACTCCTCGTTATTTACCTCACGTCTCTAATCAATTATCTAGCTAAGCTTGAACATAATTTCCTAATAGAGAATATAATTAACCATTTATATCATTTGTAATTGTAACTATCAAATTTTCAAATCCACAAGTTACCCCAATTAGCTTAGGTTAATTGAGCAAGAAGTTATTTTCACATGTTAGATATAAAAACACATACACCCTAACTCATTAGGGACATCTATTGACATATTAGATTATCTAGGGAAACACATTCAAACACACTCTAAGAAGAATGCTTGGCCATCATCATTTAAGTATCAAATCCTTTGAGTATTACAACAATTGGGTGATTGTCAAGTTCAATCCATCTAAATCAGACTAACCCCTTTTCAAGTCACAATTCAAGGTCAATTTGTTTAAATCAAACTAACCTTTTTTTCAAGTCACAATTCGAGATTGGTATGTATAAGTCAAACTAACCCCTTTTTCAAGTCACAATGAAAGAACCAAGCATTTTAATATAGGAAAATCCATTTGTAGGTACAAAAAGGTGTTCCCTGACTTCTAATCAAAAATTTCAGATACATGGACGCAAACACATTTGGTGCTAGAATTGAGTTGTGGATAAGAACACCAAAGGATAAAATCAACCACAAAAGGATGAAAATATTGGGTGTTCCTGTCCAACACTCATATTTATAACTCTAAATTTTGTAGTCACATTGGAGACACTATGCACAACTCATTTCCATATTTTGACATCTACGTCATACTTCTAAACCTTAAAAAGTGGTGCTACCTTTCAAACCCTAACCTAGGTTCAATTTATACAACTTTCAGAAACAATATTTGGGCATATTTTATCAGCACATGGTTTAGAATTTATGTATTTGCCGTATTTACAATCCCTAATCATCATTTATATATTAATAACTAATGTAATTAAATTGACCCTTATTTTGATATTACAGGTCCAAGGCAATTAAAAACAACATTTTTTACGCCTTTACAAATGTTTGATTTGTTAATACATATTTGGAATTATTTACACTTATTTCCCCATTCCAAACACCATATAATCCACCAGGTTGTCCTCATTACATAGTTTAGCATTACTAGAACCATTGTAGCTTATATAGAAGCCAACTCACATTCTAGACAAATGTCTCAAATCTTTTAATTATGAGTTTCATTACCTTAGGATGGGTTTGTGGGCCTCATATAAGTTTGACCTTGAGTTTATCCAACTATCTTGAACCCATCCTTTGCTTACCTAATAGTCATAATTTCAAATTGGTAAGTTATTTTAACATGCCTTAGTTATATTTTAGGATATGCTTTGTAGGAAAACTAATGAAAGGTCTTGAATTCAAACAAAGACATATTAAGCTATTTAAAATATCCAGGCATGACTTCACTCTTTGGATATTATCACATACAAAGAGCAATTCTTTCAAAATCTCCAAGAGTAGTCTTAAATCAACAAAGAGAATATTTTTGAATCGTAAAAGCTCTCAAAGTTCATGTTTTAAAGTGTCAAGGGTTTCATTCTAAGTGCAAAATATATGTTAGAGGGCTAACAAGGCCTAAAAGCTGGTTCTTATGTGTTTGTATCAATTATAAAGTCTTTGTGCAACTAATAGAAGTATACACACGTAGGAGAAAAGATAAAACAATAATATTTAAAGATTTTAAAACATATGAAGAAGAACATGAATAGATTAGAAGGTCAACATTCTCCTTAAATTGTATAACGAATGTAAGAATATGTGCACAAAAGGTTGGTTTTGTAGAGTAGAAGAAGTTCAAGGAACATAATAACCATTTTGTGTTCTCTCTTTTCTCTAGGTGGATGTTTACATTTCTAAGTAATCCTTTCGGTAGCATAGTGCACAAGTTATAATATGTGTGATTACTAAATTTGTTTAGTTGTGCACACGTTTAAGGTGAAGATAAATGAATAAAGTTGTATCTCACATAGACTACAACATTAGCTTGTCCTGATGAGGAAAGCCAAGGACCATCGTTAATAATATATATTGCTAGTTCATCTCATTATAAGCTTGAGAGAACTAAGTGGGTTCAAGCCCTCTTAAGAGTATTGGTATGTAAGAAACACTAAACCATTGTGGGGTGGTTGGGGCCAATCTAACTCAAAAAGCTAACCCCTTTATGGTCTCTCATCTTCAAAGGAAGAAAAGTTAGGTTTTAAACAAAGAAGAATACATTTCAACTTTGTTGTAGATCATCGCAACATTCTAGATCCACAAAACATAAGTACACATTAAGGGAAAACCTGTATAAAAGTTATAAACTTTATCCATATTTCCTTTGACACACTCATAGCCTAATGGATTTAGACCCAATATAGTCCAAGACAAATAGGTTCAAACCAAAACCTACTTGAGCTTTTCAAATCCATCTAAAGCATAATTTTAGATCCAAATTTCTCTTAAGTGCCTTCACGAATATCTTCCAAAGATTTGTCGAGCATATGAGCACACTATTTTACCTCATATAAACCTAACTTTGTGAGTTCGTTCCTTTTCCATGTCGTAATCAATGTTTTACTATTTTTAGAGTGATCAAACTATTTTGAGCCCTCTAGATTAATATAAATAAGGTTGTATTAGAACTACTACTTATTAGAATTTGATTTATTATATTCATTTTACATTTAATTATTCTTTGGATGTGTTTTTATTAAAATATAAATAACTTGGGCACTATTCTAGATTGGTCAGAGGATTAAATTTCAAGATTTTAATATGCCCCCTTGTTTTATATTCTAAAATTTAGATATGGATAACATCTCATTACATGGGGATACCAAAAATAAGAATAAGATGCAAATTGAAGATTGTAAAAATTCA
This sequence comes from Taxus chinensis, assembly GCA_019776745.2. Taxonomy (NCBI): domain Eukaryota; kingdom Viridiplantae; phylum Streptophyta; class Pinopsida; order Cupressales; family Taxaceae; genus Taxus; species Taxus chinensis. Next base: position 388,083,457 of record CM034156.1, read on the forward strand.
ATCACTCCTTAAACCAAAATCACTTACTTAAATACTCCATCAAACCGTCTCATACCTTCTAAAATGAATTTTGTGTGATTTTACTTTTGTAATGCTTAACCCATTTCTATGGAACCTTCATTACCCTAATAACTAATAATGTAACCTCACAAGTAATCTTTTCGGTAAGTTCTTGTTTTCTAATCAAAGAACATAAATATAATTCATGGGCAAATGACTCTGAGATAATTTCATGTTTCTACTTGAATGGTTAAACTCAAATCGCAAAACTCGGTGTCATTTTCTAAGAAATAATGGCGTGTTGAGGTGGAGAAATAGAGGAGACGACGGAGTTAACGAGGAAGCCGGCGACTCCATCTACCTAAATATCATCTATCATCTACTTACCGCATTAAATTCTTCATCCTACTCTTTCAAGTGTGTGCGTCGGAACTAACATCAAAGCCTTGAATTGGGTTGAAGAAGGCGAGGAGAAGACAATGGCAGCGTCATGTTCTTCCACTTTCCTTCAAAGTATATTTCTTTCCCATTCTTGTGATTTTTCATAATGTAATGGTCTTTGGAAGTGCAATTTATTCTGACCAGAAAGGGTTATGTATGACAAACTGTGATTTTGAGACTTCGATGTAAAACTTTCGAGGCTTAGATATTCTATTTGTGAATACCGATATCAAAAAATTGAAATGGTGTGGACAAAAAATAGTTGTGGATATGCCCCTGTCAATACTTTGAAATGGGTCTGCTTGTAGGATTTTTATAGAGGACAACTGATCCACCGTTGTTAAAGAGAAAAATGACACATCTACATGATTGGAGTTTCTGAGTTTTGTTGTTCTTAATCTACGGTAAGACGTCTGGAATTTGGGATTTTGTTGGTATGATCACGTTAAGGGAAGGGGAAATTTGAATCAGGTGCTTTAGACAGATCTAGAATGATATTAGTGTGTCTGATAAAATGTGTTAGTCAGATCAATTCAAGGGTTTGGGGACTTTGGTCATCTTCGGATCTTGGCATACCACTTTCCCTTGAATTTTCTATTCAAATGCAGTGAAAAAAAATGCTTGGCAATTCAACGAGCTCTGCATTGAAAGGCTAAGAATGTCCGCTAAACAGCATTGGGTATCTGTGATGCCTTGCTTCGCAGACCCGCCTTGAGATTTTGCACGGTTCGACAGATTGTTCGTTACTTGGAAAGAGATGTATACAGTCTAGTTGCATGTTTTTCTGTCGACAATCGATTGGATGGTTTAGGGCGAAACTTCTTTTATGTCTGCAACAGTGCAAGATCTTATTTTCTGCGTTCAATTTTTTTGATTCTCTGAATGCGCCATTTGTTTTGATGCCAGTGGTACTTTGTATGGTTTGGATCAATTCGTGTATGCTGATTTCTTTTCCATGTCTTGATTTTGACGTGAAGCTTAAAGTTTCTCTAATGTTCCTTGTAAAAGCTCCTAAGTTAGAGCTTCCAGCAGAAAATTGTCGGTTTCTATAAATGTTTGTAATGTCGGCTCAATTGTTTTCATCAAGCCATGTTGGTTGATAAGAGCTGCGATTGTTTGCGGTCGTAATACTTATGGACTAGTTTTAACTTCTGTAGTTAGGCCGTGTAGTAGCCCATTTTTTTCTCAAAGACGCGAGATCGAATGCCCTGGGACCTGCAAGAGATGAGGACAAGAGTTTGTGGATACATATATGTGTGTGTGTGTTATCCATATGCATTCAACCCCATGAAGGCACTGGGGGTAATAGAATGATCAAGTAGCATTACGTAATGATCCTCTCAAATCCATTCTCTGATGGAGAGCCCCTGCTCTGCACCCATTCAATGTGAAATTTTCTAATAGTTGAATCCTGAAATCTGTCTCGATTCCTGCTCACTGGAAACTGCTTCCAATTTTATATCAGCGAGCAAAATCATCTCACACCCTAACAATGAATCCACACAGTATGTGAATTTCAACGGAGCATTCTTACATAAGACATAAAAATTTGTAATAAATGAAATATGCAGCCAAAGCTACCCGGAACCCCATGCGTATAGCATAATTTCCACACAATTTTCGGCTTCCTTTTCCTTTTCAGAAAACCTATCTTAATAAGGAGAGAGCTTCTGGAAAAATATGTGAGAGTTTTTTGGTCAACATTTTGGATCACACTTCATGATCTATCATCGGGATGAAAAGATGAATGTGAATTGCAGACTGGAGCTCCTTCTAAAGATAACCGTATTAAGTACATAGACGCCACAACTGGGACATCCATACAATAAATTAATAAATGTATTAGCCATTAATCATTATTATTTTTAACCCCTTGTTTGAAATAAATAAGATCATTTACCTTTGACTCTGTAGATCCTATCCAACTTAAACTAAACTTTAAAACTGATATTCTATTTTTAGAAAAGACAGACATTGGGGAGATGAATGTCCTCAAATTCCTGCAGTTTGGTCTATCCTACGTCCCAAAAATGAGGGCTGCATCATATCCTCCCCTGACCAAAAAAGTTCAGAACCTAAGGTTCAGTTTCACCCATAGGTCTAGCAGAATACTTCAGCTCAAGATGCTGATCACGAACCCGACTAAGGGGCACCACTCCATCTATCTTTCCATTCGGCATCAGTTCAATTATAGTTTGGTTACTCATTGCCATTCCACTGCCAATGGTGATCTTCAAAGCTGTATGAGTATCCGTATATGAATTATACTGACTACCTCTTTTGTTTTTTTCTGAAATCAACGATTTCGCGTCTCACAAATCAGTCTGATTGAAATCAGCAATGTCCTTCCAAGCTTGTGTTATTCTTTTGCCTCCATTATCCCAGTTGTCATGGTTCACTCCTGTACAAGGGCATTACTTGTACTGACTTTTCCCTGTCCGTTGTTTCATGAATTTTTCTTTTCTTTTCACGAAGTTGTTCCGCCAAATCTTGTTTCTTCTTTGGATCATGAAGCTTTCTCCACTTTTCAGCTTCAGTCTCTTCCGCTTGAGGTTCTTCTCGGACTACCATTGTTCCGTTTGCAGCTCTGTTATGGGGGCAATCTTTGGTTTTTTGTGGTTTGCCACACTTGTAGCATCTTAATGGCCTCCATTGGCGTAAAGTTGATTGTCCTCTTTCGTCTATCTCTACCTCTACATCTGAAACCAAAATCTCTTCTTCCTCCATAGCCACAGATTTCCTCCTCTACCTCTACATCTGAAACTAAAATCTCTGCCTCCTCAATAGTCACAGATTTCCTCTTTGCCTTCTTGACTTACCAAATCCCACTTCACTTCCTTGCCTTTGAAAGGTCTTTTGCCTTCTTGACTTACCAAATTCCACTTCGCTTCCTTGCCTTTGAAAGGTCTTCAATTTCAATTGATATTAAAGATTGCTAAAGTTACCTGCCATTTTTCATTCTCTTCTATTTATCTCGTCGTCCTCCTTTGGAAGCATACTGGGATGCTTCATCCACCAAATTTAGCTTCACTAACGTTATCTTATCTAGGAATTGAAAATGTGGGCTGTTAAAATACCTGGCTGCTACCTGCCATTCATCCTCTTGCAAATCAGTTGGATTTGAAGTCATAAATTTCTGTGTATTCTTGCACACACAAATCCTTTTGATTTAAAATTTGAAATTCTTTGAAGAATTTATGCTGATGATCAAGGTTAAGGATTCTTCTCTCAAATGCCTTAACAACTTCGGTCACAATCTAATCTTCCCTTTACCTTGTTGTTTTCTCCCAGTTCGCAAATTATCCTACCATAGTGCAGCATGCGATCTCAACTTAGTCCCTGCAAACTTAATTCTTCTTGGGTCATAGCCCCTTGTATTCCTGTACCCAATCCATGAACAAGTCAGGGTTGAATTCCCTTTTAGAATTTGAAACATTGTTCTTCACCTTGCTTCAATGTTTAGAAGCTGCCTCTATTAGACCAATCTGACCTCTTTTGCATGTTCTAATGCAAGCTCTTCAAAATTTAATTTGGTGTCAATAGCTTCAAAATTTCTCGCTTAATCTTTAGGAATATTTATCCCATTTTCTTCATTTCTTCCATTGCTTCTAGTCCATTTCATATGGACTCCCCTGATTTGGATTGTTTTTCAATATAAACCAATGCTCCCATGATATTTTATTTTATCACATGGAATACTGATACAAATCTGATGCACAGCCCTGCTCTGCCACTCTCAATCAATGAAAAGATTCTGAAAAGTTGAACTCCGAAATCTGTCTTGTTTCCCACTCACTGGAAATTGCTTTCAATTTTATATCAGGCCTGCAAAATCATTCCACACCTCAAAGCGAACAGACAAATAATCATGGTTACGATAGAAGACAAAAGAATGGGATAACAAACGAATACACGTGGTATGAGAATTTCATCAACATTTTTGTACAACAGTTTTTTATTCTACGCTAAAATCTGTTACAAAAGAAATATGCAGGCAAAGCTACCCCTATACATACAACAGAATTCCCATACAATTATCTTCTTCTTTTCCCTTTTGAGACAATCCATCTTGTTTTTTCTTCATTGTTCTTGAATCTCTAAATCCTATCCATCTTAAACTATACTCTAAAACGGACATGCTATTTTTAGAGAAGGCAAAGACATTGGGGAGATGTGTGCCCAAAAATTTCACAATCAACAAACTTCTGTGTTATATAAGATTAAAACAACACAGGTTTTATTCAGCATGCCAAATGACCCTGAAGTCCTGCAGTTTTGTCTACCTGCTGCCCTTCAAATGGTGGGCTTCATCACTTTGTATGGGAATGTTGTGATTAACAGTCTAATTCAACCTCCTATGAATGTTGCCGCCTCCCATTTGATGATGATAGCCCGATAGGAGCTTCACAAGGATGTGGCACCGTCTTGGCTGCACACGTTCATGAATCACTTTGCATACAGCGACTTTACTTTGTGCCTCTTACCCTTGTATCGAAGGAATGTCACACTCATTCTTCCAGGGCATAAGGTTCATCCCTCCCTTTTACTATGAAATTTTTCTGTGCCACCGCATGCATTGAATACATATGTTTAATTTGAAATTCGTCAAATCAGCAGGCAGACCAACAATTTTGTTTAAATTCGCTATTTAATTCATGCAAACCAAATCGCGTGGGTTTTAGGGCTTCATAAGTCACTTCGCGGGGGTTTTCTGATCACCTGTAGATGCGAAGAAATTGTGAGATCTGAAGGTATGACAGTTGCAGGAAGTTGTGCGATCTGAAGCTGTGACAGTGACGGCCATGCAGAAATTACAGTGATGGCCTTGTAGATCTGGAAGCGTTCAACATTGCCCGTTGAAATGGATTGTTGAAGGTCGACTGTGCCAAAATTGCTGGAATTTGCTGGAATCGTTGAGCATCTACCTGTTTTGGTTATATTATTGGTTTGCATGAACTAAATAGATACTTATCAATATATATTATAGAAGTGACATATGCCTTTAAGGAATATATATGCGAATAAATGTATTGGTAAGGATTAGTAATATTTAGTAATAAATATATAATAATAAGTATATATTAGTCAGTAAATTAGTAAGTAATAATTACGAATTGATGACTAAAATAATATATTAGTAAATATACAATAGTAAGTAAATTAAAAAAGTAATTTATTATTATTGTAGTAAATTAATAAATTAATTAGTTAATATAATTTATTAGTACTATAGCAAATTAATAAATTAAATTAGTTAATAACTACGTTGCTAGGATACGGGTACGGTACGGGCACGGGTATGGGTACGATACGCAGATATGTCAATTTTAAAAAACCCTTGGGTACGATACGTCTTGGATATGTCCGTACATATACACACGCACACACACACACACACACACACTCATTTTTTAGTCCATAAATAACTGAAATAGTAATAGAAAACTTGAACGAATGTTCAAAACATTCAATATACTTAAAACTTTACATTTTTATTGATCACGTGGCTGCCATATGTATCCTTGGCGTATCAGTATCTGTATCCGTACGTATCCGTATCAGACAGGAAACGTGGGGGGTCAGGGCGTATCTTGGCAACGTAGGTTAATAATAGTAAATTAGTAAATCTCTTAGTCAAATTTAATCACAAATTTTATCTTGAACTTTTTCAGTAACGAATTTCTTACGAATTTTACACTCCACGAATTTGAAAACGAATTCAAATGTGGTGACTTAGGAATTTTTAGTAACAAATTTCTTATGAATTTTACACTCCACGAATTCAAACAAGAATTCGAATGCAGTGACTTAAGAATTTTTTATATTGCTGCAACTGCTTATGGCTCCCAAAACCACCTACACGCAAGAAGAAATTACCAATGGAAACTTACATACATACAAGAAAATATCACCTATTGGAGATCTAGGTGTGGAAGATCCAAAATTAATGAATGGCAAGCTAAATTGCCATCAACCTTTGATAATGCCCGTATAAGAGAACTGAAGTGAGCTGACCACCAGTTAAGGGGAACTATTTTGAGCAGCATGAGCCAAATTCTCCCTACAACATTTTATATATACACATTTTTCTTTTTCATTTTGGCATGCGTTGAGAACTGATGTTGCCAATGCATATGTTGTCCTAAAGGGAAGCTGATTGAGTTTCCAGATGTCAGGGGACGGCAAGGCAATTTAGGGGACACCAGGGGATGGCAGGGTAATTTTAGGCTGACATCGGGGGATTGGAGGTCATTTTTTGGGGATAGGTGATGACAAGATAAAAAAAAATAAATAAAGAGAAAAATATGCAAAATTCTATATTCTTTTCGCATAGCTGATAATTATGCATTACAAAACATTCCCAAGTCTGAGAAAATAGCAAAATTCTAGATTCTTTTTTGCATAATTGCTAGTTACACATTATAAAATATTCAAAGTTCTGAAATAAATTAAGCAATTGAAGACCCCATTCATGATGCATGAAATAGAACATAAAATATTAAAAAATCATAAACATAAATGTCTGACCCTGATTTAGACTAGTCTTTAGCGAGCAAATTTATAAAACCATAATTGTTAAAGCTTTAGAGCATGAGACAACATAAGAGATTTTTTTTTGCGTAAGTAAACTGTCATAGCACTGAGGTGTGTGAAAAAGGAGTTTCATTAGTCGAAACCTCTTGTGCAACTTTGTGGCCTCCCTCGCAGCAGCTCGCTGCTGTGCAAGCCTCCTCACTCCTCTTGTAGAACTTGGACTTCACCTCGTACTATCTCGTGGCAAGGATACGGTGTTGCAGTGTTCTGCGGCCTCGACCCAGTTGTTCACACATTCCTTGTGGCATACGCCTTCCACGCAACTTACCTTACCTTCACAGCATCTCGCGACAAGTCCTCAATCTCGTGGCATCATGCAAACCTCTTTGTACCATCTCATAGAGCTTGTTGCTCACTTAGCATTATTTGCAACATCTTGCAATACCTTGGTGCTCTGCCCCATGTAACCCCCTGTGCTTTGTGCGCCTGCTTTACTACCCACACAACCTGAACAACCCTTTGTGGAATGTGCATATCCTCCACATCCCGCATAGCTCTTACAATCTTGTGTTGGCACCTTGCAAGCTTCACGACTTCCGACATCTTGCATAATTCATCTCGCATTGTATTGACAACTCATGCAATGTCATGCAAGCTCTGTAGCTATCCCAAGTGTCATCACACTTGCGTCATGCTTCCTTGCATACCATTTGTCGTTGTGGATCTGCGCATGACCCTTACACCTCACTGTTCGCTCTGCAACACCTTGTTGCCAAACAAAAAAGTAGATGGCACATTTAACAATTGGCCATGTTAGAGTATCATTGTGGCATGCCGCATGTCAGATTCCAACGGCCTCGCTTGTGGGAATATGGAACAGTTGTTTTTGTCTCTTCAACCAATTGTAACTGCCACTGTCAGTTGTATATATATGTATTGTAAGTTTGTAACATAAGATCTTGATTAGGGAGATCATGATCACGTTCAGAGTTTTGAGCTTGCACTCATTCCAAGCACACCAGATAGATTTGCTTGGTCTAGACAATTAGTAAGGGCACATTTCCCTTTTGAGACAAGAGCCTACTCTCATAGTTGTTAATTGTTTGTACACCTTTGTATTCCCATTCCCCATTAATAAATAAAAGTTGCATTTCTTGCAAAAAAACCCTTCCGCATTTTTGTTGTGTTTGGTTCATTGCATTCAATAACCCGTGCACACTCTTATAATCCTTGTGGCTCCATCTAGTGCACAATTGCCCCTGCACATGGTCTTGGGCTATGTGGTGCGGATCATTGGTACCAAAGTATAGATCTTAACCTTTTTTATGCTGCAAACACGAGAGCGTAACGAGAGAAAGGAGGACAAGAAGTTGGTTCAGTTTCCAGCTACCGGAAGAATGCTGTAACAAGAGCAAGATGGTTGATGCCTAGAGACAACATGAGGTTGCCCCAAATGTTCAAAAGCTTATTTAGGACGCTTTGGAGGCACAACACAATGAGTTCTTCAACATTTTCTGTGAGTTAATGGTTTAACTCAACCTGATGGGAACAACTTCCTCCCATACAACTCACACGCAGTTTCAACATTAGACCCAATTCAAGGTCCAAGTGAACCTCGATATCCCAGTGTTGAAGGCAAGATTGACACCACAACATTGAATAAGTGGTTGCTTATTAGTCAACACCTTCAATGATGATGAGAAGATCACCTTTGTGCTGTTGAAGATCTCCATTTCAGTGTCCCATTTGTGGGAAACACTCAGCACACAATGCGACAAAGAGTTTTAGCTTGTTCGGACTTGGGATGATTTTAATGCTTTGCAGGAGTATTACCCCCTCGGACACTATGAGGACGAATACATGAAGTTCCAAAAGTTGCCGCAACGCAAGGAGTAGTTGGTGGAAGACTACACCATTGAGTTCCATGACTACGTTTCATGGTGGCGCGAGGACCTCTTAGAGCAACGTAAGGTGTTAAAATCATCAACGGACTTTCACCTTATCTATGTGCCGAGATGGAGTCTATCTCCTTGGGCGAAGCATACCATAATTGATCTCAAGAAACTGTTAGATATGTGCCAACAAAGTTAAATTTTGGATCCCTTTGCGGCGCGGTTTGTACCTCAATTATTAAAGGGGGGGTGTGGGGGGGGCTTGCCCCTCCACTCTTGTTGCAGGGAGGTCCAAACTGTACTTCGCCAATTAGGTGTATATATTTTTGTGGAGATCCAAAGTTTCTCATAACGAGTTCGCATGTAATCTGTTCATCTTGAGTTAATAAAGCTTGATATCTTGCACCATGGATGTTTCCCTAAGCACTCAGCTCGGGTTTTACCACGTAAATCTGGTGTTTTTCTCTTGCATGTTTGGTATTTCGTATATTTCATTTATCTCTATCTTTGTAAACTGTTATTTTGTTAATCACATTTCTACATATTCATTGCTGCATAGTCTCAGATTTCCTAACAGAAACTTGAGAGGGACTATAAGATATGCAGGGATGCCATTGCGGCATCAACTGTTGTGGCCACCCAACAAGATCAAGGCACTTAAGGATCCGAGCCTGTACAGTCAGCTCCGATCCAAACCGGGCCCCTTGTAAAGCAAGAACAATAAGTAGTTACTTAGGAATATTCCAAAAGGCATGTTGGGTCATAATTCTATTGTAATCATCCTCACAAGAATCAGTTAGGATATTTCTGTAAAGGTCAGCTGTTTTTTTTTGTAATCCTAGGTATCTTTCCATTTTAGGGCGGCAGAATGAGGCCCCCAATTTTGTATTAAGTACATGAAGTGCCTCCATTGTCAAAGGGAGGTGAATTCTTGATTAATGAATGCAAGTTGGTTTTCAGTATTCCATGCAAGTTGAAATCATCTTCTCTCATCTGCATTTTCTGTAATGTTCTTTGTGAATATTTATTGACATGAAAATTGTTTGTGGTTTGTTTGTGATCTTTAAATCGTGCTTCTGCAAGTTTAATGAAACGTGACAGTATTCTTAGTTTGACAGATTAAATAGATGTGCATTTAAGCAATTTAGGTAATTTGTTGAAGTCATGACTTATCTATTGCCATCACTGTTCTAATATCCATTGAATCTTTGCATCAGTAGCATGTTAATTTGTGCATGAAGTAAGTTAAGTGGTCCTGGTTATTTTAAAAAGCACACTGTACTCATTCAATGCCAATTTCATGAAACTTGATCTTTGCAGAACTTTTTTCTCTCTGCCCTATTCCCCTTTTAAGTTTTCTTTTGAGTAGCACCTTTTAGTTAGAATAAAGACCAAGGAATACTGTAGAGACAAATCTGGTGAAGAGGTGCAGGGAGTGGCGCTAGAAGGATTCCCAAAATCCAGCAATTCATTCCTCATTGATCATCAAAGGTCAATGCCTTGTAGCTTGTGCATTGACTCGCATCTTGACTCTAAAACGAGGAAGACATAAGAGCCTCTCATTTCCCTTCTTTGGGTGTGTAGGTAATACGCATCAACATAAGGCTTTGTCTCACATTCTATAGTTGTATTTGCAAGATACTGTATCTTGCTTTTTCCTTCGTAACTCCATTAAATGATTTTGTTTCTCATTAGAAAAAGAGTCCAAGGGTGTATACTTCACTGCTAAAGAGTAAGGCTTTGTCTCATATTAGTTAATACCAACTACAATTGTATTTGCAAGGTATTGTATCTTGCATTTATCTTTGCAGCTTCATTAAATGATTTTGTTTCTCATTAGGCAAAGTGTCGAAGGGTGTATACTTCACTACTAAAGAGTAAGGCACTGTCTCACTTTGTTTAGTACCAAATACAATTGTCATTTGCAAGGTACCATTTCTTACCTTCTCGTTGCAACTTCATTAAACAATTTTGTTTCTTGCTAGGCGAAGTGTTCAAGTGTGTAAACTTTACTGCTACAGAGCAAGGATTTGTCTCATATTGGTTAATACCAAATAGGCAAATACAATTGTCATTTGCAAAGTACTATGTCTGGCGAATCAAAGTCTTTTACATATGTTGTGAGGAAGCACATATTTAGTTTCCTCCAAGGGTTTCTTGGACTTGTTTTGAGCTTTAGATTAATGGGTTGTGTCTGTACATGGAGTGTTGTCTAAGTTTTAAAGACGATGTACTCCTTTAATTAATGTTTCATGGAAGAATCATGTTCCAGCTTTTGCAAGGAGGTTTACAAACCTAGGTTTGACATCATAATATCCTGCCGCGGGCCTGCAAATGGCAAACAGATGAGCCCCTGCACTAATATATGTGTTTGTGTATCCTATTTGCATGCAGTTATTGCAAGACAAAAGGGGTATGCAATGATCCAGTGACACTATCTAATGCCAATGCACCTCATAAACCCACATAGTTAGAATATGATCAACTGGAAGTCAACACACCTCCCATTATGTTTTATGGAGGAATCATGATCCAGATTTTGCAAGGAGGTTTACAAACCTAGCTTTGATATCACATATCCTGCCTTGGGCCTGCAAGAGACAAACACATGATCCCATGCACTATTATGTGTGTGTGCGTGGGTGCATCCGCATGTGCGCACATGTGCATGCATGCGTGCTACCTATTTGCATGCAATCCTAGTAGCATTATGTAATGGTCCTCTCAAACCCACATAGTTGTGTCTGTACATGGAGTGTTGTCTAATTTTTAAAGACGATGTACTCCATTAATTAATGTTTCATGGAAGAATCATATTCCAGCTTTTGCAAGGAGGTTTACAAACCTAGGTTTGATATCATAATATCCTGCCGTGGTCCTGCAAGTGACAGACAGATGAGCCCATACACTAATATGTGTGTGTGTGTGTATCCTATTTGCATGCAGTTATTGCAAGACAAAAGGGGTATGCAATGATCCAGTGGCACTATCTGATGTCAATGCACCTCATAAATCCACATAGTTAGAATATGATCAACTGGAAGTCAACACACCTCCCATTATGTTTTATGGAGGAATCATGATCCAGATTTTGCAAGGAGGTTTGCAAACCTAGGTTTGATATCACATATCCTGCCTTGGGTCTGCAAGAGACGGACATGATCCCATGCACTATTATGTGTGTGCGCGCGCGCATGTGCATGCAGGTGTGCTACCTATTTGCATGCAACCCTAGTAGCATTATGTAATGGTCCTGTCAAACCCACATAGTTAGAATATGATGAAATGGAAGTCAACACCTTCCATTGTTAGTGCCATTTAACAATCACAGACGCTTCACAAATGACTCTCTATATGACTCGATGCCCTCATAATACCAATGAGCATATGACTTTACTCTGTGCCACTAAAAACCTTGTACCCAAAGAATATGGTACCATGTGCGAAGAATAATAATGTTCAACTTCACCTGCACCACCGGCGGAATTTTCCTGCTACCCATTCTCCTTACAGCTCTTGAAACCATTCTAAAGAGGAACTGAAGAAACTGCTCTAAAGAGGAACTGAAGGTGATGTTTAGACAACTTACATTCATTAATACAGCACATGTATGGTTGCTCCACAATTTATGAATAATAGGCAAAATTGCCATTATCCTTGGGTAATGTCTTTTTGTGCATGTTGTTGAGTTATGTTTATTGACGGCATGTATGATATAAAACAAGTGGTCTAACCACCACTCAAGGGGAATACTGGATATCACATAAACAAACATTGCTCATTCATTTGTGAATGCATTAAAAAACCAGCATTTCAATCCATTCACCTCATAGCTATAATACAACATTAAAATAATATACAGGTAAGGTGAAAACATTTCACTTGTTCATGAAAGTGGGGTCCCTTATGCCATACTCAGTGTGCTGGCTCTACCGGGCCTGAAAATTCTTCTCAAACTTTTCCTTTTACATACTTGTTCATTGCTTGAGGACTAAGGCCACCATGATAGAAATGCATATAATGCAGCCATGTTTTTTTATTACAGTGGCATTTACATATGAACAACCATCATAAAACCATAAGGATTCATCCATTACGAGGCATACAGTGTGGGTCTCTTATGCTATACTCAGCGTGCTGGCTAGGTTGGGGCCTAAAAATTGTCCTTGAACTTTTCCTTTTACATACTTGTTCATTGCTCGAGGACCGAGGCCACTATGATAGAAATACTTATAATGCAGCCATATTCTTTTATTATAATGGCATATAAATATAAGCAACCATATTAAAACCATAATGATTCATCCATAGAATATGAGGCATACAATATGCTCCCTACCTCCTAGGAAACAATGGGTTTTTTCTTGAAGCGTGGTTTTTTTTTGGATATTAGTTTGTCTCCACGACATTTTTTTGCAAGGAAATCTCTTAAAGATCTTATTTCTTTGAATCTGTTTATATATGTTTTCATCTTTTGGTGTACTTGGCCTGCTGGCATGGCAGGTTTTTTGATGTTTTGGAACTTTCAATTTTTTTGAACTAACATATTATGCCTATTTTCTTTTATTTAGGCTTCAATTATGACTTTTCCGAAATATTAATTGCTTCCTATGTCATATGTATTGAAATGTTAAATTATGTCTTATGTTTTGAAACATGAAATGTTCCATATTATATCCTTAATGATCATGGAGAAGTCAATTTGCTGTCTTCAGTTGCTTGTTTGGTCTTAAGAAGGCTTAAGCTTATTCAATCTCAATATTGATTGTTTCACTTTAGTTTTTCAGTTCCGCTTACTAAAATTTCTTTCATCAGATGGTTAAATCTATATCACTTGCTTTGGACAATATGTTTTCTATTACGTCATGTTCTTTATTTCAGCAATTCAAGCTTCCAATTCATATTTCTTCTTCAATTGGCCATTGAATAGATATTTTTGGTGATATGTTGTTTCAGATTCTCTTGGAATCTGTACTCATGCTCAGACTCCACGTGAGAAAGGTGATGCAAGGCAGATGCAGTATGGATTCTCATACAAATCCTTGCCAAGGCTGGACAATGGGAAATCCTCTAGAAAGAACTCTGGAATGCTTTCCACCAGCGGCAGGACCTCATTCTGGACTCCAACCCACATCAAAGCATCCCGTGCTACATTGGCTGTGGCTTCTGATGGTGAGTGTTCACCATCATGATTTACTGCAAATTATTTTTAGTCATAGCTACATGGTTAGTGAATTGCAACTAACCTTTATGGGAAAATGAGAACATTGTTGTCAAAGAGGTGAGAAATGGGAGTGAGACATGATTCGTAAATATAATGAACTTATGATTACGTGAAATGGATATATAGACTGAGGAAAGATATAGTTGTTACCTTCATTGCTTGTACTATCTTCAGCAGTTTATAGAAGTTGCTGTCTTCCATTTGATTGAGGAATTCAGCTCTTGGCAGGAACCAATGGTAGATGCCCTGGGCCAAAATACTTCACTTTATTCATACTGAGAAGGCTTCTGCATGCATGGCGAACCTAATCAATGTTTTGTTATGATTGTGGGACTTTCCTCTTCTCCTCTAGGTTCATTGATGTTGTTTCAAAAACATTAAAGATAAGAAATTTCTAGAGATATATCTTGAAACTGAATTTCTTTGGCAAGCTTAAATTTGAAGTCACAAGTTTAGTTCGATGTTGCCTTTATAGGAATTTTCTTATCAGGTGAAAATTTGCAAAGTGACTTTGTTGAACTGAGTTTGATTCTATGTTGCCTTCATACATTTTCCTAAATCCCAAACACACAGTGCACGCTGTAACCTTTTACAGAACTAACAACTCATAGTTAAAATGTCCCGAGTTTTTACTTGGAACTTTGAACATAGTTCCATTAAAAAGTTATATGTTTGGTTGGATTTGTTGTAGGTAATGTATTCCCTATCTTGATCCTTAGCATTAAGAACTTGTAACCATTTACAGAACTAACAACTCATAGTTAAAATCTCCTGAGCTTTTACTTGGAACTTTGAACATAGTTCCATTAAAAAGTTCTATGTTTGGTTGGATTTGTTGTAGGTAATGTATTCCCTATCTTGATCCTTAGCATTAAGAACTTGTAACCATTTACAGAACTAACAACTCATAGTTAAAATGTCCCGAGTTTTTACTTGGAACTTTGAACATAGTTCCATTAAAAAGTTCTATGCTTGGTTGGATTTGTTGTAGGTAATGTATTCCCTATCTTGATCCTTAGCATTAAGAATGTAGATTTAGGATTCTTAAAAGGTGTTAAATTGAATTAGAAGCTTGCTTGTGTTATTGCCTTTTTAGGTTTATACTTTCTGATACTTGTTACTTTTCTCCATTTCTTGTGTAATGATTCTGGAAAATAATCTATCAAAGAGAGCATTTGTATCCTGGTATTTAGCAAGCATTTTCTCCATTTATGCATAATGGTTCCATGAGATTGATTCATTTGTTGAAACTGAAAGTACCTACAAAGTTTGATACTTTTTTTGTGTTTTTCAAAATTCTACACGATTTTCCCCATTTCTTCTGTGATGATTCTGCAAAATAGTTTGTCAAAAAGAGCATTTTTTTTGGAAGTCAACAAGCGTTTTATCCCTTTTATGTGTAATAGTTATGTGAATAATTCATCTGTTTAAAGTTCCTCCAAATTTGCAAACTCAAAAATGTTTGAAAATTCTATGTGATTTTATTACTCGATATACAGGGGTTGCATTAGAGAGTGATTCTCAGAACGGAAATGGAAACAGTGCAATATTTCCTGATGGCTTTGAGGTGAGAAAAAGTTTTCTTTGCAGGCATTTTTCATCTTAACACAAACTTATTTATTTTGTTGTAGTTATAGACTAGCTCAAGTGTTAATGGTTCTCTTCTGCATCTACTGAATTAAATCAAAGGGCACCTATATCTACTAGATATCTTTGTTACTCTTCAGATTGAACAGGGCTACTATCTGACGAGGCAAAATTGCTGGTGGAAATATACACTAACAAATATGTGGCTGGTCAGCTTGTTAAGTTAACCTGAAGCTTATGTCTTAGTAGTGTGCATAATATAAGATGGTGAACAAAGTAAGTGCCTTAGCCTTGCTCCTTACCAGCCTAACCAATTGTGCACTGGTCAAACGAATATATGACTAGTCAGCTTGTTAACCTGAAACTTATGTCTTAGTACTGTGCATAATATAAGGTGGTGGACAAATCAAACCTGGAACTCGTCTTAGTACCATTCATTATATAAGGTGGTGGACAAACCAAGTGTCTTAGAATTCGTCATGACCAGCCTAACCAAGTGTGCACCGGTCTAACAAATAGCCAACGCCCAGTTGGGTAGGACAAATCCTATTGTCGTGTGTGCAGAGGTGGCGGTAATATGGGTGTTACTGGGCACATGATTTGGATGCAGGGGGTGGATGCTCCCTGAATTTGTTCATGTGTTAGTGCAATCCACGGGCAGCGGGATCACAGGCAGGATAGATGTGACCACAGCGGTAGCATGTGTTTGGGTGTAACTCCCTGAATGGTTGAGGCTTGAACTTGGAGGATAAATAAGAGCGTTGTCTCTGAGCGTCATCTGCTCAAAATAAAAACAACTCTAACAAATACATGGCTGGTCAGCATGCTAACCTAGAGTTTGTCTTGATACTGTGCATAATATAAGGTGGTGGATAAAACTGTCACAGGCTTGATCCTGACCAGCCTTTTCCATTTCTTAATTTTGCCACGGGGAAACATTGAGAGGATGTTGTTATGAACACCATTTCTCAGACATGCCCCTACTGAAACTTTCTATAATTGTTTTTTCTGCTACAGGAAGACACTGAGGATATTGTGATGGAAAAGTGTTCTACAATATGGGTATGATCAGAACTTGTATTATCTCTTAGCTAGATTTTTTTCATTACCTAAATCGTAAATGTACAACAAATATAGGTAGAATAAACTTCATTGAATATCTCAAAATGCCAAGGTTGATTGAGATCTAACTAGTTGGATGGTTGAATTATTCACACATGGGTACCGGCCACCTCCCCTAGCAGGGTGTCACATGGCCAGTAAAATCCTCCTGATGATCACTTCCCATATCAACAACACAATAACAATTTAATACCTGTAGGGCATTTTCTACCATGCTTACGATAAAGAAATCATGCATGCAATCAAATGATCGCTTTTTAATCATGGATCTAAATACACAACCAACATGTGCTAGCCAAAAATAGTGATGTTGGTAACATGCCAAAAATTTATACCATTGAATCTGCTGTGTGGATGTTTGGGAAGTATTTTTAAATTCAGTGGAGTAGGAATGATGAAATGCGAACAAGCCTCAGCTACAAGCTCTTTTTCTCTTTGGATGCCTAATTGCAAGTCAAAATAAGGGTTTCAACCAAAGAATGTCCATGCTGGCCAGATGAGAAGTTGTTATTATATCAAACTCAAATTTTATGAAAAGGAAAAGTCTTTAGTGCATCAAAGTTGAGTTTTGTCAAAGAACATCAATGATCAAACACTTAATTTCTTGTGTAGAGAAAAAAATGTGGGCTGAAACAAAATCTAGGGTAGGAAAATCAAGCCATAGGTCAAATCGATCATTTATACATAAATCCACAGACTGCTTCCCAATTTATGTGAGTCAATTTTCCAACATTTTAAATCATTCCGAAAAATAGGCCGAGGCAGTAGAATGAGGCGCTTCTTTATTACAAAAATTCTGAGACCAACATAAATATGTCATAAATACCAAAAAATGACCATAAATCAGGTCACATCCTTTTTTGAGTAGGGTAGCCTTATTGTTTGGTTGAAAATCCCAGAAACAGTGTGTTAATTCCTTAGAAACGATCTTCAAATGGAGGAATGATGATATTTTCGAATGAATTTGAGGTATTTATATAATTATTGTACATGGATCATCTAAATATAAAAGCTGGCTTACTAGGTGCACTAACAAAAGTTCTCTAGACGCATGTAAGACTACTAGACCTAACTGCATGGTGCTAAGCTCAGAGTGCCTTACATCATGCACAGTTTATATGATGTTCCACAGTCATCAAGATCATGTAAGTACCTTTGGGCACTCTCCCAACTAGCTCTCGAGTAATGGTAGAGAATTCCATATGTAGGGATACCACCCACCCACCTATAGGGCTGGGTCCTTGTCCTCTGGAGGCACAAGGAGCGTCCCCTGCCATTCTAGGGATGCGGGACGGGGACAAAGCAAGCCCCAGGATCCCTCTCTTTTTATTCCTCCTTTCCATTCCCCTCTTTCTCTCTCTCTATCCTCGCCATCCTTAAGATGTTTTGGTCCCTCATGAAGCGTCCTTGGGACATCCCGTATTTTTCTCAATTTTTGTGGATGTTTTAGGACTGTCAACAATTACATAGGGCATCCTGCATCCATGTTGAGGACATCGGGATGCCCCTAACAGCCTGCAAGATAAAACTTTAACATCAGATTTTAAAACCAAAAATGGTGGGGGGGGGGGAGGGCCACTAAGGACACCTCATTCTAATACACCAAAACTCTAATTTTAGTCGTTACAATCATCTGCATGAAAGATGAAAAGAAAGAAGCAAACAAAGGAATCTGCAGCCAGGAAGAGGAATTTGCAGCACATTGGTAGCCAGATTCAATGGCCATCTTTTATGCATTTTTAAAAAAGAACATTTTTTCATTTGGTTTAGTTTGTTTCCCCCCAACGATTTACAACATGAGGTTAAGTAATCACGAGGAGATGGAAATGAAGGAAATAGTGAGTGGAAGTGGTATGAGGCTCAAAATACAAACAAAAAGTTCAGTTGGTAGTGCCACCCAATTTGATTTGAAAGCCAAGAAATTTGCAATAATAATAGACGTACCTAATGGTGTTAGTGGCTGTGAAAAAAATGCACCCGAGTAGAGGAATGAGATGCATAGATTCTTTAACGGGGACCATTATTATCTTGTTGCATCTTTTACCACCACCTCTTCTAGGATTTCTTCTAGGAATACTTCTACCACCCCTTCTATGATTTCTTCCAGGAATATTTCTAGGGTTGCTTATCCGACTTGTAGGGCCCCAAATTTTTATGTGGAGTCCGGAGAAGGGTCATTCAAATGAAGAAGGCATCGGGTTCAAATCTAGTTACAGATTTGTATAACACACACCACTTATGTACCTCCAAGAGAAACCAAATTGAGAACCTCCATTCTTGATAAAAACAACTCAGAAGCTAATGGATACAACACGCGGGCAAGTGAGGAGAAAGCTGATGCAATTGGCAGTCCATAAGGCATATAAAGCATACCAGTTATGTACCTCCAAGAGAAAGCAAAATGAGAGCCCTCCATTCGTGATAAAACAACTCAAAAGTTATTTTGTTGATGGAGGGATAAAGCTGACATGGGCAAAAATAGGGTAGTCTATTATCATTGAAGGGTGAGAATAGGCATCACCCATTCATCAATGCCATTGCTAGACGTGAGGAAGACTTTGATTTTCAGTTTTAGATCTTGATGGATGTTATAGAGGTGATTGGCCACAACAAAGTTGATTGACGCTTCCTACATGCAATCTTAAGACAAGACAGGGTAGGAGAGTGAAAGATGTGGTGGTTAAAGATGATTTTTTAGCAAATATGAGGTACATTGTGTCCCTTGTAGTACCAGTTTTTACTGTCATTTGATAGTATGCTTGGCCAGATGAGACCAGCAATTGACGAGAGACTCCACCATAGCATTCTATGATGAGCGATTTCAACCCTTATTTCAGTTGAGGTGGGAGAAGTTGAACGTCCCGCTAAACATTGCAGCATATACAAATTAGTCCCAAGGTTTGTGAAGTGGCCTGGGAGAATAACTCCTATTGACTGAGAAGGTCAAGAAGATGAAATATTTGGTTAGAATTTGCACACTCAATTATAATTCATTCAATTCAATTTTATTCAATAATCACACGCTATATATATATATATATATATATATATGCCTAATTGACTCCTACAATAGTGGAGTTTAGGCTCATCACAATAACTAACACAATCCCTAAACTTTCTCACTTAGGCCTATTCTAAAGTGAGTTGTTACTCATGTACAACTCACTCATTCATACAAATAGATAACAAATACAATTACTCACACATAACTAATATTCTTATTAACTATTTACTCACCTATACTAGTAATGCGGGTACTAACACTATATTCCCAACATTCCTCTCTGATTCCCCCTAGTATGAACATTGAAACATGTGGCTACCCAAATTATTTGAAGATAGAGGAAACTAGTAACCAATATAGGTGAATTCATCAACCAATATATGGGAACTCATTGACCTCTACAGATGAAAACGTATCAAGCACCCCATGATTCAACCTAGTCCATGGATGGGAACACAGTTAACCAATCCAAGTATGAACAGTAACACCTGCATTTGTGCATCCTCCTTTCCATGTAGACATATACTAGTTCACAGTCAATTACATCAACTAGGGAAACACAAATTGTTACACTCACATTCACTCACATTCACTTATTCACTCTCAATGAGTGTTGGGCTTCTCATTGATGCAATAGGATTACTCACATATCACACCACACAACATAAAAAGAAAATTAAGGACTTGGTCCTATGAGAATATAAGACTTATTTATAAGGTGTCTCACTACAAGTTTGTTGTAACTGGTTGTAACCACTTCAACCGTTTTGTAACTACATCGTTCATAATAAATAAACGAACACACAATCTCGAATGTGTGCAATCCGCCTTCTTTTTATTTCTTCCTTGTATACGTCTTATAATAGTGGTATCAGAGCGAGCCCAAGTGAGGAAAGAGAGAAGGGCAATTTTTTTTTTCTATTAGGCCTCAAAATTTGAGGCTGAAAAAGTCTGAATTGAATGTAATCGAAGCATAATTGTAATCTGAAGGACACAATCGCAAATATAAGGAGAAAAACGAAGACATACGAAGACATTGTTGTTCTGGTTCTCGACAGAGATCTAGGGCACATTCATTTTTGTGAGGGCAGAAAAACGTAGTCGCAAGTACCAGTTTGCAAACACAGTCATGTATAAGGAGTTGCGAATATGGGCAGAAAACTAAGTTGCGAATCTGGTTTGTAATTCTGTGACGTGAATCCAGGGCTAAATATTCCATGAATTTAGACACAAATGTCACGCAAATACACCTAGCCACGGAAGATTGTTTTTAGCCACAAATAGTCACGGTTTAATAGCCACGAAAATTCACGATTTTGGACAGCTTTACAGTCGCGATTTGCACTAATATGGTGCATCATTACAATCACGAATTGCAAGGGCACAAACAAACGTAGGGCAAGAAAGATGCAGAAGCAAAAAGACAATACTTGCGCTAGGGCACGGAACTGTGCAACTGGTATTTTATTTTGTTTTTTATTTCCGAAAATAGGCAGTTGTATTTATTCTATTTTATTAAAATGGAAATGCCCATAGAAAAATATTCTGGTCTAAATTTTCATACATGGAGAGTGAAAATACAAATGCAACTTATGAATAAAAATTTGTGGGGCATTGTAAACGGGAAAGAGAGTGCCTACCGATGCATCAAAATTGTTAGATCGAAAAAGCATAGATGATAGAGTGAAACCTATTATTGGCCTTGCTCTTTCTGACTCTGAACTTCATCATGTAGACCTAGACAAATCATCGAAGGAAATTTGGGATACTCTAAATAAATTATTTGGAGCAAAAGCAGTTAATGCCAAATTTTCCCGAAAACTTCAGTTATATAGGTTTAAAATGGATGAATGAGTCTCTATGTCAAGCCACATCAATAATTTGAGGTCCTTGATCATACAACTAGCAGATGTCAAAGTTGTGATTGAGGATGAGGATGCCAAAGCTATCCTATTAAACGGACTGTCTTCAAAATAAAACAATGTAGTTTTTACCCTTGGTCAAATTCAATCTCAATCTCTAGATGATATGATTGCAGCCCTTCTAGCTGAAGAAAAACGAACTACAGAAGATGCAGAAGGTCATTCCCAACAAGAAAGTGCATTCTATTCCAGAACCATAAACACTCGTAGGAGATCAGATAAAGATAACTGAGAGATTGAATGTCATTATTGTAAGAAAAGAGGTCACACAGCATGGGATTGTCGTGTTCAAGCCAATGATGTGCTCAAGGGTAAAGTCATATCAAATGCAACCAATATAGCCATGGTGGAAGACCCACTGGATGCAGAAGGTGGTGAGGACAATGACGAATACACAATATAAAGATGCTCTAAACTTTGAAGGCAAGAAAGGATACATGGTAGATGAAGCTCGATATGGATGGTTGCTCAGATAATTCGGGAGATCTGTGATTTGGGAGTTCAGGGAGGTGGAATCTGGGAACTCGGGAGCTACACCTTTACGAAGGTCACGAAGCAACTTGATGGAGCCGTACCTTATCATAGCATTGCTTTCAAAGTGAAAGCGTCTAAAGATTATGTAGTTCTGTTTTGTTCTAGTTTTTTGCTTTATGTAGTATAGGCCTTAAGAGGGGGTATGAGAATATAAGACTTATTTATAAGGTGTCTCATTACAAGTTTGTTGTAACCGGTTGTAACCACTTAACCGTTTTGTAACTACATTGTTCACAATAAATAGACGGACACACAATCTTAAATGTGTGCAATCCGCCTTATCTGTATTTCTTCCTTGTATACGTCTTCTAACAGGTCCTCATTGTCTTCGCTTGCAGCTTCTGTTTATGGTCACTGCCACTTGATCACAAACAACATAGGCAATCTCCATTGTCACTGGAAGCTGCCCTCGACTTTAGTCGATTTGGTGCAGATGTTTTGGCCACTACTAAAATGTGTGACCCCTTTGTTAGAGGTGAACTTGAGGTCGCTGATAGGCCTCCTACCTCCATTGCCTCTATCCTCCAGCGAAATGCTGCTCACTACGCAGAATGAAACTTGAAGCTCAGCTGCCTGTTTTTTTGATGAAAAAATTCTCCCCCACAGTTTTGATACACCCATTCCATATGGACGTTGGGTTCACCTGAAAATGCTTACACGTACAATAGGGAGTTTTTTTTCTTTTTTATTCAATTTAATTTTGACAACTTGATTTTGACGACATACTATGCCATATTTGGATTGGGACTATTAGACTCTAGACCTAATTTGGACAGCATATTTTGACAAGATAATAAAGAACATAAACTATTAAAATCTTATCACCTAAACATTACAACCATAAAATTCAACGAAGAAATCACTCTGCTCGACTTATTTTTGTTTACAAATGACTTATAAAAACAAATACTAAGTATATACTCAAAACTCTATATTTAAAACTTATATTACCTAAACACCACTAGACCGACAACTAGATTATACCTCGACTCATAATAAACTAATACAACTCTTAGAGACAATTGATTTATAAAAATCATTACGCTTTATAGCATATGCAACTTTGCAAGTGTTGGTTGTATTATTTTGAAGCTGCAGTAGCAGGAGCCTGGATCTGTACATGGGTCGATGATTGGAACTCCTCTACACACACGGACTTGTCAAATGTCAGGTGACGCTTATCGCTCTTGGGTATATGAACCATGGTTACCATGGTCCACCACTTGTGAAGTTAAATGTACAACACACTTGGTATGTTGAGATACAGTGTTGATGCCAGGAATGCAATATATGGCACTGGGCAGTGACAAGTGAAGCACTGAACACACAGCAACTAGTGTGGCTCACCATTTTTCTAATACACAACGAGCCAATTAAATTCTCACGTATGTGCACTCCCTGATGTAGAACAGCACGACTATGAATTTGTTAAAACACAATCATCAATATATCACAACCTTAAAAAAAATTAACTTGGCTTGATGGAGCATGGTGGTGGTTACAGATCAGAATACATATGGTAAAGAATACATGATGGAAGACACATACATGGCAATCAAGCGACTGGACAAATCTGAAATGACAGTATTCCATGTGACTGCTGGTAATATATTGACTGAAGCCAAAACAAGAGATTAAAACCTGTCAAATACAGGCCTGCACATGTAACTGTCAGAACGGATCACGACTACATACATGAGCTTGTGAGTGGTGACTCAAATTGTGGCAGGTGCCCAATTTCGTGAACAGTCTAATAGGAGGTGAAGATCTAATTGCTGGAAACTTCTAGTTAAGACATCATTCAATACATATCCTGTCTGATCTGAGCAAGCGTCGACCATACAATTGGAACATTGAAAACAATACCTTCAATAATACGAATAACCCTTGTTTATTGCAAATCTATAAGTGACCTATCTAAAGAGTGCTCAAAACTAATCTCAAATAAATAGTTGAAGAATTAACTCATGAATTTGGGGCAAAACCCAAGCACGGAGAATTCAATTATATTCAATAATCACACATTACATATATAGGCCGCATCAATTCCTATGATAGTGGAGTTTGGGCTCATCACAATAACTAACACAATTACTGAACTCTCTCACTTAAATCTATTCTAGGGTGAGTTATTACTCATGTACAACTCACTCACTCATACAAATAGATGACAAATACAATTACTCGCATAACTAATATTCCTACCGACTAATTACTTGCCCACATCAATAATGTGAGTACTAACCCTATATTCACATAATAAGGACTTTATGAAGGTCTTTAAGAAAATGTACACTAGAGAGGAGGCTGCTAAAATTCTGTTTGAGTGAACCGTATCTTCCAATCTCACATGCAAGAATCCATGGCTAGGAAGGATAGACCCTCTCTAGCATAGGATGACCCTAATGGATGGTGGAAGCTACATGGGGCTCTGATAATGCGACTAACACTTGCCATTCACCTCCTTTCGTAGGTTCCTAGTTCCTCTGTTGATAATAATTGGTCCTTATATATTTATCCACTTTATCAAGAGGAACATGCTCATCTTAAGGAGAGCAGAGAAACTAATTGTATGTAGTGCCTTACGTTTCATGGATTCCAAGGCACTTGTACAAGGAGAGTCTAGCAATACGATGTGATATGGGGTCTGAGGAGACGAGGCAGGTTGATTTGTATCAGAGTGTGCAGCTAGGATTGGTTGGCTTCTATCGGAGGAGCTAGTTAATTTAGAGTCAAGTAGTGATGATGAGCCATTGGGGTGCATGGAACGTGTTTGATGAAGGCTTTGGTTGTTGAGATTTTTTCTCCTTTCTGGCATCTTTGTGTTTTGTCATTGCTAAAATACGATTGTTGTATTTTGATTCTCCGAGTCTCATTTTCATATCAGACTTAGACTCTTGTATTTATTATAGTTATTTTCAAAATTAGATATTTGCGATTACATATTTGTATTTTTCACACTCAATTCTATTTCAATGTCATGGATGTTATTTATGTTTATATTTCCAATGCAGCTCTGAAGGATTTTAATGATGTTTAATTATGCAACTGAAAATCTATAAATTTTGTATCTATTTTGAATTTGTTACACATGCATGTGTCTATTTTTAATTCGCTATCCCATGCCTCGCCCTTCTGCCATTCCCAACATTGGGGAAAACTTGTGCCTTATCGAAAGTACATCCCTATTTTCCCTCATCCTAGAAATTCAGAGAAACAGAGGGTTTTTATGATATCCTTTCTTCATTCGAAACCTTATTATGCCATTTTTGGCTGTCCTTAATGATCATAAGTGCTTCATTAATTTGAGGTTTATATTCATTCTGTGGCCATTTATTGTTGGCTTTATTAATTGGCAATTGCTAATCCATGAACTATACATCTAATGTTGAATTCACTTCTTTAATTGAAAAACCCAGAAACAATGTATTAGCTACTCAGGAATGCTCAACAAATGAAAGAATGATGACAGCTCATATTAAATTTGGGATATTTATATATTTTTGTTCATGGAGTGTCCCATGAGGCAAGATGGCTTGCTAGGTACACTAGCAAAAGTTGCTTGGGTGTATGTCAGCCGCAAGTCCTATCTAGATGTTTCGAGTGCCTAACATCATCCATGGTTCATATGCCATTTCTTCATTCTAAACTTATTATGCCCTTATTGATCAACACTAATGATCATAAATGCTTCAATTTCAGGTTTATATTTTGCGTGGCCATTATTGTTGCCTGTAAAGACTTTATTAACTGCTTATGCATGTGCTATACATCTACTGTTGACTTCTGTTATGTAAAATAACTTGGCTGGAAAAGATATTGTTCTTCAATCAATAGTTTCCGATCTTCAATGCCCTTGACTGCTTTAAGAATCCTTTGGCATAGAGAGTTATGTCCTATTTGTGTGTTTACTTTTACAATTTAAACAATAACTAAATGATGTGTGAAATATATTGAAATGCACATAGACTGCTTTTTTTCTATATCTGAAGGGAATCAAATTATGGAAAAACTTCCTAGGAGTTTGCTGAAATTTGTGGTAAAAGCAACTCTCATTACTGATAGAATTCCTGTACTATGATGGCCTGAAAATGGGAAACTCCAGAATTTGTTTTGAGCAACCTAGAAATGGGAACAAAACACCCTCAAACTGTTCAGAGGGCTGTCAAGAAATGTTATACCATTCAATCTTGAAAATGAAACAAGGTTGAATGCAAATTAGAATAACACGAAAAGAAGAATAAATTAGATAAAACTATCAGATTGCCCACTAGCATGTCTCCTACTGTGTGCTTTTATTCTATATTGAGATGCATGCCTTTTCACCTGTCGGAGTTGTTTCACTTTTAGTTTTTTCAGTCTCCTAGTTTTTATTGCTTGGTTGTTATTGCCCCTCAAATTTGATAAAGAAAGGAGGTTGAATGCAAAAAAGATGAGTAAATTAGAGAATAATATCAGGTTGCCCATTAGCATGACTCCCACCTTGTTCTTTTACTCTTTTTATCATAGTTACCTAAGACTCCGAGACAACATATTTTTTCTAAATTTTGGGGACAGCTAATCAAAATAATATACAAAGTGACTAAACTATATAAATAAGCTGAAATAAAACCATTTAAGACTTAAATAAGCTGAAATAAAACCATTTGAGATTTAAATAAGTTGAAATCATAAATAATAAATATATTTAAATTATAAATTATCCATAATTTGATAAAACCATTTCAATCTGAAACTTAAAAGTTAAATAAGGTGAAATTAAACCATCGTGATTGATCAATTAACAATATCTGATGTTCATATAATTTTTCTGGAATAAAATACACCAACAATTGTCAATATTACAGAAACAAGAGAATGAGTTTCAGCTCAAAAATCAGAATCAACATCTGAAACAACCACGAAATCCTTGTTGGATCTATCATCCTCACCCTCAACAAAGAGCCCAATCAATCTCCGTTGCACAATATTGTCCTTTTCTACTTGCCTCGTCTCCTTGGGATCTACATCTCACCGTAATGCTGAGGTTAGTTTATACTTAGTTATCTTGTGATCGATAAGACGCAAAGCACTGTGTACAACGACAAGCTTTGCTGCTCTCTTAAAGGTAAGTCTATTCCTCTTAATAGAGTAGATCCAACCTTATGTTGACCAATTCCTTTTAGAGGCAAAGGAAATAGAAACTTGGGAAAGGAGGCAAATTGCAAGTGTTCGCAACGGTCCTAGATGTCCATACAGTCGCCACCAATTCACTGGCTTCTCCCGTTCCAATGTTACTTTGTCCATCTTCCTTGAAGTAATGTAGACATCAAGTTCAATGAAGTTGAGCCTCTCCAATTTGACCTATGAAGCCTCCTCTGGGCTATACATTTTTGTAAGGGTATTCATAAGGCCCTTCTTCACCTCCTCATCATTCAAATGTATAACTCTGCCTGGCCTCTCTGCATACCATTTTGGTTTAAGTGCATATGCAACCATATGAAGTGGGGTGTTCAACTTCTCCCATCTATGTTGAATGATGGGATGATTATGTTCATGGCACACCTTCAAAATAGGGTCCTTCGCCTGAATAGCTACCTTCATTTGCCCAAGCATGCTGTCGATTTACTAGATTGGGACTATCAAAATACCCATAGTTGTTGACACTAAAAATTGGAGATATAGTTGATGTGATGTATTTCACATTGCCCAAAATGTCTCCCTCACCACCACTTCCTTCACTCTCTTCCCTTGCTCTGTATTGGACTCATGCCACCTAGTCCAATCCTATGTCATAATTATAACTTGCAGGTGCTCCTGCAACTCGAGCATCCTTTCCAAAAAAAGAAATTAAATGCAAAGCTGGTGGCAACTGGTTTGAGGAATTCCTTCCTCGAATAACTTCGAAAGAATGCTAATGATGTGTGGTTATTGCATATGAACATCTGCACCTCCCTAGCCTCAACCTCTAACTTTTTAACCCATTGAATCTTCCCTATGTATTTCAGTGCATTGTTCATGGCATGTACGCAACATGTGATCCAATAAATATGATTGTAGTTACCCTCGGCTAGCTTGCTTGTTGCTCTGCACACATAAGTTGCATTTGTGATGGCCATTACAACATTTGAAGGGCAACCTCCTCAATGACATCCTTCAAAATCTGAATCTAAAACTTGACATCTTTTCGCTTCCTAGAACAATCAATTGCTTTCAAGAAACACAGTCCATCTTTGCAGGAGACAATGATATTGATGAGTGGCTGATGTCTAATATCCGTCCACTCATCCATGATACTGTTGCATCCATGTGACCTTCATCTCCTCCATTAATCGATTAACCATGGAATAGTTTCTATCCAAGACTGTTATCATAAGTTTGGTGTCTCCAAGGGGCACATAACTTGTACCTACTCCTGCTACCTAAGCCATAGCCTCCTTGTACTAAGGAGAGTGAGTGACATGAAATGGGATCCTAGTAGCGATTTTTTTTCTCAATAGCATCATCCGCCTCTTCCCTTTCCTTTGAGTCAAACATATCAACAACTGGATTGGGGGTAGCCCCCACAACCTCTCTTCCTTTTGCTTTCCATTTTTGCCATTCCAAAGCTAGAACTAGCCAAAGTATGCTTGTCATCCTAAGAGAGCTCAAAGGGGTGTTAGCTTCATTGCTAGTACCACAAACTCCTGGAATGTTGTTCATGGTATTTCCATTATAAAGTCTCACCATTTCTGCTCTATGATCAAGTGAAAGAGCCTTACAAACACTAACCCCCCTTCATGTAAGGTGTAACAAGTGTGCATTGGTCTTGCTGATGCTGCCACGCCAAGTCTTTGAACATATATTGCACTTCCATTGTTTACTCCCCTCTCTAGACTTGGGGTTCACAACTATGTAAGAAAATTAGTGCAATGACTTTCTTTTTTATCAAATGGTCCCATGGAGAATGCACCCAACATTTGAGAGAGGAAATTAGTAGCACTATCAGCTGAACTACTAGTTGGTGTTGTCACTACATTTTACCTCACTTCTTCATCCCCCCAATAATGTTATCACCAAACACTTCACCCTTTTTGAATCCTCTCCTCCTTTGATTCATAATCATATTCAAAAGAACTCATTGTGATTATTGTTGGGGCTGCAATGAATTAAAAAACAGCCATAACTATATGCAATGAATTAAAAAACAACCATAACTATATGCAATAATTAAAAAAAAGTAAAACAATCATAACTATATGCAATAATTAAAAAAAACAGCCATAGGCCTATAACTATATGCAAAAAATATTAAAAAACAATAATGAATCAAATTATCAATCAATAATCAAGAGTTTTATATTTTAAAATTTATAAAATTAAAAATTTTCAATCTTAACAGCAAAGACCTATGCAGTATGCATTTTGTAAAGTCCCAAATAAACAAGATTACAATGTGAATGTAGATACAAAAACTTAAAAAACAACAATTAAATAATACAAATACAAACTAAATTATAAAAACTAGAGAGTATTATCAAGTATGTAACAAATAAAATTATAAATACCTTTTGCTTGCTCTTGCTCTTTCTCTTGCATTTTCCCTTCCTCCTCTTCTTGCTCTTGCAGCTGCTCTCCTCTTCTTCTCTTTGCTCACTTTGCTCAAGTGTGAATATTGAACGTGATATGGAAATAAGCCATTGAGTCATTTGATAACTTAGAGTGTCACTTTTAGGGTTAGGGTTGTGTTATCGTGTTTCTTTTATGTTATTTTAACTTCCTATAAATTAAATTCTAAGAAAAAGTGTTGTTTTAAAGTAAATGTAAAAAAAATTGTAGTGCCGCCAGGGATGTTTGGACATTCTCGAGACGTTCCTTGACCGTCTTGGGAAGTTCAACCGTCTCCCACATCCCCAAAACAAGGGGGGCATCCCTGGGATGTCCCCTAATATTATTGGACGTCATAGAGATGTCCCCGACCATTTCTTATTACTCGGAACCATGGGGGGACATTTCCCCCTTGTGCTGTCATCCCTTGAACGTCCCAAACACTTAGTTTTGGGGAGGCACGTCCTCACGTAACACTACTTTTTATTGACATGCTCGCGTTTTCACCTTTCCAAGCTGTTTCGCTCCTACTGTTTCTAGTCTCCTAGTTTTTATTGCTTGGCTGTCATCACCACACAAATTTGAGGTTCATCAACTTGCCAGGTCTATCTTGTTGCATGGTCATGTTTCTGCAGATTGCAGAATATTCACATCTTGTACCGACAGCTTGTTTGTGGAGCTCCTTTGGGAGGTTGTTAAAGGTTGCCGGAGTTTCTAATAGTTTTGGCTACAATAATGACACACTCTATTTGTTGTAAGTTTCTTGCATTACATACAATGGATGAATTATTCTCTTCTTTCACACTAAGACCCTTGTAACCTTTCTTCCATCTTGCTATTTGGAAGAAGTGTCTTTATGAGCAGTGGCTTGAGTCTGATTTCAAAAGAAAAAATTGGAGGAGATTAAGAATAATGGTTTGTGTAGAAAAATAACACACTGCATATACGAGTCCATGGTTTTCTTGAATACCCTAAGTCATCTTTATTTAAAAGAAGTTAGCAGAATGCATTAGAAATTTAGGGGCAATTAATGGAGTAATCATGTCTGAGTGTGTTTTTATGTAATGGCAAAAAACTTGGGTGAAGCAAATTATGGTTACATTCTCAAAGATGGTCAGGAGTGGAGGAGATGGTCTGTGTAATTGTGCTAAAATGTTGATCTTATTGACCGG
The DNA here is from genome assembly GCA_019776745.2 of Taxus chinensis. Taxonomy (NCBI): domain Eukaryota; kingdom Viridiplantae; phylum Streptophyta; class Pinopsida; order Cupressales; family Taxaceae; genus Taxus; species Taxus chinensis. Next base: position 388,114,455 of record CM034156.1, read on the forward strand.
GCAGGTATGCCTTTCAATATTATTTGTTAGCCTCACCGGCAATAAAGGCCAGCATAATACAAAGAATGGTATGATGATGTATACGAGAACAAAAAATATGAATGTTGAAAAATCAGCTGTATAGTGGGGTTTCAGTTGCACATTTGCATGTCCTAATACTCTAGAGTGGTCTCGATTTTCTAGATTGGTGAATAAATGCACATGCTAGTTTCCCTGGTCAACATAATTAAAACAATACATTGTGCACTTGTTTTTGTAAGAAGCTGGTGTTGACGAACTTAAAATGAACAAGATATTGAACCTTTTACTTTACTACTGATACATTTCAAGCCTTGGGGCCTTTGGGTATTATGAATCCTTGATGATGCTTTGGTGTTGAACTGAAAATGATTGATTGTGAAGGGGAGGCATTATTATACTTAATATACAATATATGTAGTCTGAAATTTGGACCTTATCTCAAGGAAAATCATAGTTTATGGACTGATGATGCAAACTTTTGAAATGCATGAAGATAACTAGCTATGGAAATGCAACATGCACGCCATAGTAAGCCTCATACGCTAAGGAAAAATGTTTTTGTATGTTATATGCCTTGGAATAATTTGATACAAGAAATCCATTTTATCAATATTTTTTCAAGGGGCAAAGATTACAAATATAAATGGGGTGGGGTTTTTTACTGTATGTTTTTGATTAGGGACACTTCAAAGAAAACTTGTGAATGAGGACTGTGAAAGGTAAACATCTGAATTTGGTCGTGATGAGGGTGTGTGATGCCCCTTCCTAGCAGAAGTTAAGGCACAAATTTGATAAGCAACTTGATGTCATCGTTGATGCCGTAGTGTCAAGAAGCCATTAGAAGATAAGATCAAAGTAGTATTACAGCTTTGGGCTTTTGTTGAATCTTGTGTACATAGTTGTATGGAATCTGGAAGTCCCTGTCAAAGTTTGTTAAGAACATACTGTAGGCATTTGTGCACATGTCGACATGATGGTCAAGACATTCATGTAAATGATTGCAAGGTTTAAGGCTAAACTAGCTAGCAAGAGGAGAGGAATATCACATAGAATGGGGTTATTAGGAGGTCAATTTCCTAACAAAAGCCTCCCCTTTTTCTAACTTTGAAAGAGGATCATATTTAAGAGTCAAACAATAAAAAATATTTAGAGATTTAAGGATTGCTCAATCCATAATTCTTGACGAAGATGATTATTGGAAAGAAACTGTGATACCGTAATTTATTTGAACTTCGTTGTTTTGTGTCATACTACATGATCCATCATCAATATGCAAAATGTTAATTGGATTGTGGAAAAGAGATTCTTATATTGATAACTCCAGTACAAGTACAAGTTTCCATGTATGCCCCGTCCAAAGGAAACATACAAGTCATTAAATTATTTGTTACAAATTAGTAGTTAAACTAGCTGTTAAAACTAGTAGATAAACTGGTCATTTACCATAGTTGCAACCGCACTAATCAAAACATTTATTAGCCACGCCCTCTAGTTTGGGAATCTTCCCTCAATTTGAAGATGACGGGTCTTTGTGAGCGACTTAAACGTAAGTCCTGACCCCTACTCAGATTGTGTGGATGCTTACTAATCCCCATTGTCTCCTCTTCCTTGGATAATATTCATGGTAGTGATCCTCCTTTGCAATGACCTTAGCTGCTTCAATACATAGGTGGATTCAAATAATCTTCTCACAAGGTTTCTCAATAATATTCTGTCAATAAAAAACAATTTTTATCAACTTAAAATGTGTCTTAAATTTGTTAATGTCATTAGGAACTTTTCGATTTGTATATGAGAAATATCAAGGTTAATTAAAGCTTTGAGTTTTCCATATTGAAACATTCTGCCACATATATCTGAAATCATCTATGATTCATTGCCAAGAGAGGATAAAACACATTTGATTCCATATACATTACACAAAATATAAAAGTAACTCCTAACTAATTTGACAAAGGTCACTGAGGAAGATGGTACATTTTGGGGAGAGAAAGTTCAGTTTTGATTGATTTAATGGTTGATTTTTCGGGTATGGTGATACAATCTTGCCTACTATGGTGTCTGATTTTCTGAGGTTCGTAAATATGTGAACAACTTGTAGGATGGTGATAGATGCAGGTAATCTTGTAGTACTTAAGTGTACTCAGCCCTTAGGAATGCTTTATTTGTTTGATATATCATATATATTGGCTGATTGCATTTATGCTCGGTCCCCTCTTTTCATTTAAATTATTAGCCATTCCCTCTAGGTTGGGGATTTCCCCGTAATTTGAGGATGATGGGTCCTTGTGAGCGACTTAAACATAAGCTCTCGCCTACTCAGATTTTGTGGATACTTACCAATCTTCATTGTTTCCTCTCCCTTAGATGGTTGTCGTAATAAATAACCTCCTTTGTGACGACCTTAGCGCTTCAATACATATGTGGATTCAAGTAATCATCTCACAAGGTTTTTCAAAAATATCTTTTGTCAATGAAAAACCTAAGTCACAAGGTTCAAGTTTGAGTTCATGTTTGATTTAAGCACAAACTTTGGTTCACGTTCGCTAAAGGATAAAGTTTGAAAAAAAATGTCTTTTTAGTTCAAACAAAATAATTTTTTGAAATTTTTTCCCTAAAAAAAGCATAAATATGTCAGAAGGACAAAGTGGAGAAAGCTTTCATCCTTTGCTTGCACTCAGTATAAGTATGTATACACACATATTTATAAAATAATGCAAAAGCATTTCAAAACTTCCCATGTAAAAATAATGGATAAAGTTTGAGTTCATGTTCAACAGGATAAAGTTGCGCTAAGTTCGAACATTTTCCATAAAGTTCAGAGTACCTTGTGACATAGTGAAAAAACAAAGTTAATCAACTAAAAATGTGTCTGAAATTTGATAATCTCATTAGGAACTTCTCACGTTGTATACGAGAATATATCAAGCTTAATAAAGCTTTGAGGTTTCCACAGGGAAACATTTTGCCACATTTATCTGAAATCAGTTGTGATTCATCATCAAAAGAGGATAAAACATTTTGGTTGATGGCATCTATGCTCAGCCCCCTTTCTTTTGGCTTAAATTATTTCTTCTGTAAAATATTTTCCTCTAGGTGTAATACCTTCTTGTAATTAGGTTAGTACAAGGAGAGAATTGCCTCAGCAGATAGGTTGTTCAGCGTTGCCTATTTATCCCATTGAGAAAGATCTAGCATGAGCCGTTAAAGATACATTTAACACTACAAGAGCCCAAATAATTGAAATTCCAATTCACAATCTTTTTTTTAAGATGGTTATAATGATCCATAAAGAACCGAGTTACAATGGTGTCTAATTCATTAGCCTGAATCTTACTTATGACTGTTTTGCAGAATTCTGTGTAGATTTAATGCCTATGCACATTTGGTAATTGAGTGATAAAATTGCATGAATGACATGAAGTAAAGAGAACTTAACATGTAAACATGGAAAATAAACAATATGCTAGAGAAACATTATGTGGGACACTTCTGTCAAGTGGGGCCATGCGTCAAATCCTTTATCAACAAGAAATGTAATGCTACAAGATCCCAAGGCTATGGCATACAACTAAACACCAATATTCCTTGTTTTCCAACTCCAGGTTATGTTTGCTGACGTTTGTGCTTCCTGTATTCTCTACTCATCTTCTTGACTAAACTTTCATCTTCCTCCCAACACTTTCTAGTAACCATGGCATACTCAAAGTTCAACACATAAAACTCCAAACAACCAGCTGGCTGAATAGTTGACATAGCAATCTATCCACATTCCAAGTTGGGTGATTAGTTTTAACTTCTGTCTTCTTCTGGATAGTTCAGTCCTGAAGGAACATGTAAGTGTGTTTGATGACGACGTTCATGCCCAAACTCATTTTTTGTTGTTTGTTTAGGGGACTGGTTCGGTCATGAACAAACCTGTCCTGAATTTATCAGGACGGAGTCAGGACAGCACGAACCCATCTCTTGTACCCGCTATGAATAGAGATATTATGTAGGAAACATCCCTTAGCCTTCCAAATCATTCTCAGATGATTTCTAGACCTTTAACATTGTTCTGAACATCTGTACAAATCTGCCTGAGGCCTATAAATCTTAGAGAAACAAATTACATAAGATTTGGAGCTCTAAAGGATTTATACGCATTTTAGAGTCTTTTGCAACAAAGATACAATGTAACGAAGTGGATTTTACATTACAACATGATCCAATTCGAAGCACACGTCCCCAATTTGTGTGATTTGCAGTCTCCAAAACCTTAGATTTTAACAAGACGAGGGAACAATATACCTCCATTTTCTTGTTGGAGTAGAATTTGGATTTTGCTTGGTAGCTGACCTGTCCAACCAACTTTCCAATATCCCTACCCTTGCCTTGTCTGCTGCAACACCATGGCTTCTTGCAACTTTTTTTTGTGCAGATGGTGCAAGTCTTAGAGTTTAGGTAACATAGGCCCATCTCTTCTTCATTCAACATGTAAGGCTAAAAAAGGTGCATGTTTTTCACTTTGATAACAATGTAGACCTTCATGAATGGATGTGTTACTAATCTGAAAGCATTCTCACTTAGTTTCTCAAGAACCTCAAAAGGGCCATTTCGTGAGGGCTTAAGCTTTCTTGCTTGGCCTTGGAGTCATCTTTTCTCAAGAACAACCATAGCTTGTTCCCCACTTGGAACTTGTGCTCCTTCCTATGGTAATCATGCCTATCCTTGTACCTGGTTTGTGACTCCTTGAGCTTACCTTGCACTTGTAAGTGGATATTTCTTGCTTTCTAACTGAACCTTGGGCCTCTTGGGAGTTCTGAATTTGCCCCTTCTTTTGCTCTTGGCTGCCCATTACAACATCAAAATGCTTAGGTGGCAAATACCCAATATATGTTTCAAAAGGAGAGTTACTAGTTGATGCAGGCACAGTCCTGTTGTAGGAATGCTGAATATATGTCATAACCTCTTATGAGCTGAACCAATTTTCTATTTACCACTGTGGCCTGACCATTGATTTATGGATGAAACTGTGTTGACCCCTTCAACATAGTGTCCATCTTCTCCCACAAAGTGATAAAAAACCTGCCCAAATACCTTGCATCTCGGCCAGAACAATGGAGTTTGGCAAACCAAAATTCATTTGAACATTGGTGAAAAACAACTAAGCTGCTTCATGCCCCTTGATAGTTTCTTGCATGGGATAAGAATGCACATTTTGTTGAACCATTCCACTATATAACAAAAAATAGTCATCCGTGCTTCTTGACATAGGAAATCCCCTTGCAAAATCAATGGGAGATGCTCTCACATGGCCTAGTAAGAACAGGTAGTGGCATATGAAACCCCAACTTTTTAGTGCTTGGCTTAATAGTTTCTACATAATACAAACCCTTATAAACTGGAAACATTTATCTTGCATCTTAGACCAATATACATACCTTTGCAGATTTGCTAATGTCTTGGCCACTCCAAAATGTCCAGCGACTTTGGGTTGTTGCTTCTCAAATAAGCTTCACTCTTTCTTGTTTAGGCACACATAACTCCTCTAGCTTATAGAGCAATCCATCTTTTAGGTGATAGTCTTCTTTGACATCAAAATCAGTCATGTCTGCCGTTGCAATTGCTAATATACCAGCCCAAAATCTGCATCTTGTGCATATTGCTCTCTTGTGGGCCTCATATGTGAATGGCTCTCGCTGAGATATAGTGCTCAAAGCTGTCATCTGATGATTTGGTATTAGATTAGCACACATAAAGTGATTGTTACTATTCATCAATATTTTTTACAAATATACAGTTGGTAGAATTCCTGAAAACTAGGAGTCAGTTTATCACAAAATCCTTAGGAACTCTCCAAACTTATCTACATGAGTCATTTGTAACAACCCACTTACAAATATAGCTTAATATTCCTCACAAATAATTATATTATCCTAGATAATATAATTATTCACACATATAGTTACTCACCGCTAAACATAAATTCACAACAATACCCATAGTGAAACACTAATTCCTAACATTCCCCTGCGGACCCTCCCCCCTCCCGCCCCTAGTGTGAACATGGGAGAAGATCCACACTAAAGAACTGCAACGTGTCATATGAACTTGACACACACGTGCCGCATCAGGCTGACACACTGATGGTTGGGAACTGCATCAACCTACTAAGACGAATACATGAATTGGGACCCATAAATGAATTCACATCAACTGAACCAACAACCATTGTTAAGAACATTTATGCTACAATATCATCATACCGACCTTGACTTATATCATTACTATAGGGGAATACATTGACTACAATGTTTTAACTTTTATTTTTGCACACCAAATAAAAAAATAAAATATTTGAGGACTAAGGCCTCATTGTAATCATTTGTAGCCACTGCACACAATTGCTGCCTCTTGATTGTGAACAACAAAGACGATTCCACTGCCACTGAATATTTTTACACTTGGCTTTAGGCGGTTTGGTGCAGACTGGTTTGCCACCATTTCATATTGTGGTCCCATTGTTAGTGGCTGATGAGAGGACGTAGATTGTCGTCCAACCTCTTGTGCCTCCATCCTCCAATTCTGTGCTGCTTACTCATCGGATGAAGACTTGAAGCTCATTGGTTTACACATTGTGTTTATTTTATATCTCTCCCTTACAATGTGAAACCTCTTGGATGATGGTTTTGACTGACAAGCATCCATTTACAATTGTTCGGAGATAATATCTTCCTCATTTTTTATTACAAAAAATCGGCAAAATTGTTTTTTACAAGAATATTAGCCTCAGAAAATGATCCCTCCTTTTTGACACAATTTGGACTTTATGAAATTTTGTTTTATAAAAGAGCCTTTTTAATAAATAACAACCCCCTTGTGGTAAAAATTTCACTGTTAGACAAAAAATTCACCACACTTTGTAATATAACTTTTCATTACTTCACTTTTAAACACCCCACTTTGAAACTTTGACATTTTGAACCTTTGACCTAAAGTTTTTGAAGTCTGTCTTTGGCTAAATTTTGCATCACTACTAAATTTTTATCACCACCACCTTTTAATATTTTTGACCAAACAAGGTAGGTGAGGGGATTTGATCCCTTTACCAAGTGCTTTTAAGGTTATATCAAAACACTTAAACACCAATCAGCCTTAGTATAATTTCAATTATTTTATTGCAATTTTTTTTATATGTGTTTTGATCGAAGTGGCCTTGCTTATACAACAAACCTTATCAATTTGGTAAAACCGCCTGCCTTTGCAAAACAATGGGTGTGGCAGTTTCGAGGTGGAGGCAAGTCCATGCGAGATCGGTGGTGTAAATTAGTTGTTGATGCAACGTATCGAATTTGGTGTGGAAGCAGGTCAAATACACCCTGTATTGATGCAATATAGCAGTCAAACTCACTTTCCAATACAAGCTGAGGGACAACAAGACTGTTCTCAAGCTTGGATGCAAGGCAATCCCAGGTTTGATGCAAATGACGACCAGTGCATTCCAAACTTCGCAGGTGTTGATTGCAAAATGATGGGAGGATCCGTTGAGTTTCCCAGTTGGATCCGCCACAACAAGCTTTCAATGCAAATGTGGACAGGATCAATGCAGCTCCTTTCAAAAACTAAGCCAAAGCAAGTGCGATGCAGTCTAGTGTCAAATCTGGGCTCTTTGCAGACCTCAGTGCACACCACAGTGTACCTGAGTCCGAAATACAATGCAATGCAGGTTGATGCTAACAGGAAGCCAATGCAAGGTGAGATGAGCGCGAGGAAGACAGTATTGAATTGACAAACTTACAACAGAGTGTAAGCAACCTAGAAATTAATAGGATGTAGCCTTGAAGGGCCGACCTTAACGATCCACACATGATGCCTGTCATAGAATAGACATGGAACCCTGCACAAAGAATTGATGCATGAGTTGTCACCACACAAAGATGACTACTAGATCTCCGATGGAGTTTGGCCAAATGCATGCTAAGGTGGGTACACAAGTAGTTCGGACCAAGCGGGCACTTATGGAGATGAACGATGATGCCTGAGCAATGGAAGAGGATGACTGTCGAGATCCAAAATGATAGAAGCCATACTAATTGCTTTGACAACTCCGAATCTATCTTAAACTACACTAACTACACTACACTACAAAGATGACTACTAGATCTCCGATGGAGTTTGGCCAAATGCATGCTAAGGTGGGTACACAAGTAGATTGGACCAAGTGAGCACTTATGGAGATGAACGATGATGCCTGAGCAATGGAAGAGGATGACTGTCGAGATCCAAAATGATAGAAGCCATACTAATTGCTGTGACAACTCTGAATCTATCTTAAACTACACTAACTACACTACACTACAAGCTCTTTAAAATTTAAACTTGCATCTACAGGGGCAATAACAAAGAGGCGCTGCCCCTTGACAACTAGTTTTGGACTTCCATCACAAAGATGATAATCCTGCTCCGATACCAAATAATGATTTGGTATTAGATAAACACAATAAAATAATCATTACTATTCGTCAATATTGTTTACAAATATATAGTTGGTAGAATTCCTAAAAACTAGGAGCTATAGATTATCACAAAATCCTTGGGAACTCTCCAAACCTATCTGTGCGAGTCATTTGTAACAACCCACTTACAAATATGGCTTAATATTCCTAACATATATTTATATTATCCTAGATAATATAATTATTCACACATATAGTTACTCGCCACTAAACATAAACTGAGAAGAATGCCCATAGTGAAACACTAATTCCTAACATCATCAAAGGCAGTCTTGACGACATATTAGCCAATTTGTTAATAACACCTTTCATAGACATGATGACCAGGTGAAATTTCTGAAGGAAACCTATTCATTTATAATGTTTTTTTGCAGTAATTATTCTTGTGCTTGCAAATTTTGGAGAGGTTGATGGACAGTATGAAGGATTGTTTCCTTCCCAACAAGTAGTTCTTCCACTTCTTGACTGCTTGAGCAAGAGCCTACAACTCCTTGTCATAAATAGGATATAGTTTAGGACTGCCACATGGAAAAGTTAAAAATGAGAATGCCGGTCTTCCTTCTTACATCCCCATGGCATAATTGCTTTCATCCGTTTCCACCTCAAAGGGCTGCTATAAGTTCGGTAGTGTGAACACAGGTGTAGAGCTGATCTTATGCTTCAAATGATCAAAACAAACTTGTAGATTTTCACCTGGTGAAAATGACTTACCTCCTGCAGTTATAGCATGCAAAGGAGTTGCAGTTCAGGAAAATGATGCTTTGAATTTCCTCAAGTATTGGACAGCATCTACAGAACTCCTTGTTTCAGTCATGCTGGAAGGCTGTAGCCAATTGAGACTGGCCTCAATCTTTGGTGGATAAGTCCTCGAGTTCCACTGTATGAAAGTTTCATTGGCATCAAATGACGTGCTAGATACACAAATGAATCTCTTGCGAATTCACTGTTCTTCTGATTTAATAACAGCTTGTTCTCCTTCAACACTTACAGCAATTGTGTCAAATTCATTAGGTCTTCTTCATAAGTTATGCTGAAAGCTAGAATGTCATCCAAACGCAATCCTGCAAAAATATATGAATGGTCTAACACATCATTCAGCAATCTCATGAATGTAAAAGGTACATTACACAAACCAGAAGGCAATACTAACCATTCATATAGACCTTGTCTTGTCCTAAATGTTGTGTTCGCTACGTCCTCCTTCACACAAACTTGATGGCAGCCTGACTTTGAAACCAACCTGGCGAAGTACCTTGCTTATTGTAGCAAATCCAACAAGTCACCTATTTATGGAAGTTGGTAACTTGATGTTGATCTTTTTTAGGCTCTGTAGTCAACACACATCTTCCATGTCCCATCTTTCTTTGGCATAATGGCGACGGGTGATCCACATGGAGACGAACACGGTGTGATTAGTTCTTGCTCCAACAAGTTTTGGAGTTACTTATTCACTTTTGTTTGACTCCAATAAGGACAATCTATAAAGCCCAATGTTGGCAAGTGGGCTACCCAATTTTCAACATCTCTCTTGGTAGCATGCCATTAGGCTTTTTAGATACCTCCTTAAAAGATTGCAACAGTTCATTCCTTTGCAGCTGTTCTTGGTTAGTGCACAACAGATTTTTAGAAGAATAAATTTGAAGTTTGTCATAATCCTTATTTTTCAACAGGAGTGATGCAAGACTGCCAAATGGACCGAAAGCTTGAGAAGTGTAGCGAAGAGGATGTGTGACGGTTGGCAGATATGAGGGCGGATTTTCTGCATGTCTGGTCTGAATAGTAGTAGTTGGAGGAACACCTTTTAAAAATTGTGTATGTAGAGGGGAATTATTATTGTCCATGCTTGTAAGCAATTCATAGAAGTAGTGCTTCAATATAGGAGCTGTAGCAATACCCTTAAAGTTTTTCCTCTGTCTTGCTAAAAGCATCTTATGCTTCCTGTTTCAATTGTCCCTTAGTCCTTCTAGGCTGCACCATGGACTTTCTTGTCTGATCTTAATACGTGTATGTTAAGCAGGGGAGTGTCTGATCTTAATACGTGTATCTTACTAAAAATGCACTTGCTTTGCAAATTTCAATTAACCCTTGTAAACAGAAAAACAATAATCTTGAAATTCATTGCAATCTTTTGGTAATTTGAAAGTCTAAGGTGCTTTAAGGGCTGCATGAAATGCATTGTTTGATTTAAAAGCTCATTACACAAAAGCAAACACATAACAACCTCAAACACAAAAGCAATAATCATGAAATTCATTGCAGTCTTTTTGTAATCCTGAAGTCTAAGGTGCTTTGAGAGGGGCATGAAATGCATTGCTTCATTTGAAAGCCTATTACAGAAGCTTGGGACCTTGGAATTCGGTTACCGATTCCTGTAATATTTGAGTGCTTCTTTATAAATGCATTGTCATTTTTTATCTTCATTGGGTTTCTCGATATGAAATTTGGACCAAAACAATCCTTTGCTGCTCTTTTCGTGTCATGTATTGACTAAGCTTTGACCCTTCACAATGGGCAACTTTAATTGCAATATATTTTGCTACCTTTTCTTATAATTCCTTATGATCTAAATTTAACGGGTGACAATTATACTCATCATGGTTTCTTACATTTTATGTTTGTTTTCTTACATAATATATTTTGTTGCTTGTTGAAATTGCAGTCTTTAATCATGGAGGTCTGTGATGAGAATGGGTGACAATTATACTCATCATGGTTTCTTACATTTTATGTTTGCTTTCTTACATAATATATTTGGTTGCTTGTTGAATTGCAGTCTTTAATCATGGAGGTCTGTGATGAGACAGATGTTGCTGAGATCAAGCTTAAGGTGTGACACTGATGCTATGCAATTGATTATTTTCTTACACCAAGTATTTGTTTAGTAGCAAAAGTAGAATTATATCAATATTTTTAGAAGTACAAAATCTCTGATGCGATTAGTCTGCAATTAATCTAGTTAGAGAGCGAATTGATATGTGGCTATGCCTGAGGATTGAGAGACAATACATACCATCGGACATTTTGTCAATTGCTTCTATACTGACCATTAGACATATATTAATCTTTCAAAGAAACATCCTGCCAAACACTTTGAGAGGAACCATGCAAGCTGGACCAAACAAAGTGATAATGACCACATATCTTGCAGATTAGCTTAGCTAGGTTTGACTACATGGATTGCAAGTATTTCGTGAGCTGCGTTGGAGTATTGGGAGCCACTTGCCGTGACATCAAAAGATTGAGAAGCCTCCAAGTTCAACGAAAATCTGCTTCAAGAATTGCTGAGACAAAACTAGTCACTCAAGTGCTAAACTTAACAGGGACATACACATATATACAGTACATCATCTGGCCTGGAAGAAAACAACTGATTCCTTGCTGAATGAGTGGAGCCAAATGCACTGTGCGGAATTTCATCGATGTTTTGATCCTCTGTTGTTGGTGTCTGGCTTTAATATGGATGCAGCACAGATTTTTGAGTACATGATGTATGGGGTAAGTATTTGACTCTGTATTAGACTATTAGTTGTAGAAGAAGATGTCACTTGGGCAAGAACCCAAATGGCAATAGACTCGAGCTTAGGTGTCTTGTAACTGATAAGAACACCATCTTGTAGGACTTGTCTACCCTCTATATGTAAGTGCATCCATATTACCAAATGCTCAACTCCTTTCAATGGACATGGAAAACTGCCCTAAAGAAGGAAGGCTGCATTACAGTCAGGACTAGTGGAAAAAGTTGCTTGGTATGCCATAGTTTTATGCTCATTCATATTTTTGAGGTTTTCAATTTCCTCCCAATTCAAGCAAGTAGTCTGTATTGTTAGTGCTTCGAATGTAGTGCATATGCCAAGGTAGGCTATTAAGTGTTCAATTTTTTCCGCCTGCTAGAAACAGTCTCTTGAATTTTGTATGCAACTCATGGAGTCTGAAAATCAAACAAAACATGCCAACGACTTCCTGTAAACACCTGACCACTGCTGCAAAACCCAAAACCTATAATTTGAGGAAGAATTAGGTTCTGGGATATGCTGAAATTCTAGGGTCATAGAGTTAATGTCAAGTTTTTCTTTTTTGATTTAGTGTTCTTTAATACGTTATTTTTATGTTTTCTTTTGCACAGGCATTTGAAACTCCAAAAGCATTTCCAGCATATCTGGAAATGTTCAGAGAATCCTAAATGCCATGCTGGAAAAAAACGTTTCAGGCATCCTGAAAAGTTTCTAGGAGCCCTGAAACATCAAGCCTAACAAAACTCATCTCTGGATGGTGTTTCCTAGGCTTATCCATTTTTCTGTTTTAAGTATGTCCCAGAAACAAAAACAGCCCTTCTGGAGGGCATTTCAGGAAACCCTGTTACTTTCAGTGACACTCTCCTGCAAAGATTCTGGAATTTAATTCCCTAGCTCTATATTGCAGATTGTTACCTTTGAGAGAACTGATATCGATATTGCATACAGCATTCAAGTGGTACCTCTCACAAGGTTACATGGTATAAGAAGATTAGGGTGCTCTAGAAGGTTTACAGGGTGTGCTAGGTATGAAAGTGTGAGAACCCAACAAGACTGGGAAAAGTTGTGGACAAGTTTCGACATATAGAAATATGATAAGTATGGCTACATAAACTCTAAATAGACATGGACCAATCACAGAGTAAAGTCCCTACACTTCATGACCTGCTCAAAATTACAAAAAGTAAACATGGCGGTTTAGGAAAAATTTTTAAGTTCAACTTGTATAATCAAAGGTCAATCAAGTTTTTTTTTTTGGAGCCTCTTTAATTGGAAGTCCTGAATTTCATCTGTGTTGTTATTATAATTTTTTTCACTGCTTTATTCTTTTCTCTTTCTATGTTACATTTTGGATTAGGATATGTGTGCTGGTGGGTGGTACTCAATTCTTGTCAAAACCAACTTGCACTGTTCTGTTTCCAGGTTGCTTTCATCAATATCTTAGAGGAGTAGAAATGGATGAGACGGTCTGTCAGAATAATGTTTTGTCAGATGGTGTATGATTTGACCTTCAAAACAGACTCTGTGGACAACAAAAATACATAAATGTTTAATCCCTAATATAGATGCTATGTTGAAAGTTTCCAAGATGTGAATTATTTGGCATTATACCCAACTCTTCTCTGTAGTTCTTTGCATGGAAAGTTGGACTAACTTTGCATGTATAAATGGCAAGCAAAAAACACTGCATTTGTATTCTTATTCCTCTTGTTTGTATGTTGTTGAGATAAATGTTTATTAACACTTATTTTTACCAGCATCTGGTTTACTTGAATTTTGGAGGCCATTATTCTCAAAGGCAGAATGAATATAATCAGTTATATCAACTATCTTATTCAGCAGAAGTTTATCTGAGAAAGTTGTGAGGGGGGTCTTTCTTTATCTTCATGTCCTTCAATTAAGGGGATTTTTGTTCTCCAATTCATGTATATATGATGTTTGATAGTAAGGCATGGACTAGAGTTAATAAGTAGCTATTTATTTGTACGCATCAAGGACAGCGTAACAGATTATCATGTCAATAAGTTTTTTCTCATTAGATTTGATTTATTGTTGGTGTATTACCCTTTGGGTAAATACCAATTGGCATCAGAGTGGGTCAATCAAGCCATGTTTGCTCATAAACTCTTATTTTTCTACTTATTGAGAGTTTCTTTACATTGTATCTGTACCATCCATTTTTCTGTCCTATCCTTTCTTTCATCTTTTTTGAATTTCTATATTTGCTTTTCATTTCACTAGTGTTTGTTCCTTATTGGTCTGTGCCATATAAAAAGTTAAAAGTATAGGTAGAGATTGGGTTTTAGCTTATGGACCAACCAAATGCCAATCTGGTGCATGACATCTCCTCTTAAGGAAGACAAGAGGGGTTTCATCTCCATGGTTACATAGTGAGTGTATTCTGTAGATTCCTGACTTTGAGGAAGACAATAAGGGGAGTTATTTCCACGATTACATGGTGAGTTTATTCTGTAGTTCCCTGACCTTGTTTAAGTGAAGGACTTATTCATTGTGTGTCTGTGATGTAGCATGAATATGAGTATTGCTTTGAAGGATTTCCAATAGTATATTGAGAATGAACTGATAATTTCATCAAGCGACTCTTTTTTGCTAACTCATGGTTCTCTTTGTCATGATGATGAGAAAAGGGTAAAATAAGTCAACAAGATGACAAATCTTTTGTATTTAAATAAGATAACAAATCTTCAACTGTATACACAGGAAAGAGACTAGGCCAATCACTGCTTATTGATAATGCTATAATACACTAGGCTGATAAATAAAATTGCTTACTTTTGGCATGCAATAATAGCTCCTAGTTGTTTGTGTTTTTTTCGCTGCAGGCTGGAAATTTTGAAATGCACATGCGACGGAATATAGAGAAGAGCAAAGGGCCTTCTTCTGTTACAATTCCATTGACTCCACCTGTCACAAGTGAAATCACAGTTGTTTCTGATCCTATAGTTAGCACTCCAACAACTTCCTCAAAGCCAGCTAAACCTCTTCCCACTGGGTCTTCTAATCCATTTACCAATAAGCTTGTTAAGGCTACCAGTGATGATGGAATTTTTACTGTAACTTCTCCAAAGGTGACGATTTTCTGATTAGATAGATATTGTCATAATGAAACAAGCTGTAAATAACTATTTTGATGATGTCTAACAGGATATTATATCCTATCTCTTTTGTAGGTTGGCATCTTCAGAGAAAACCGAGTTGCAAAGGGAAAGATTGGCCCAGTGATGTGCAAAGTGGTAGGGTTTGCATTTTCTGGACTAACTCTCTCTCTCTTTTCCCCAATTTTGTGTAATTTTCTCATTATAAATATTATTTTCTCTGAACATCTTGTTTCTTTGTAAAAGATGGCATGGCACGAGGTTGTCAGTAAAGATAATATGCACTTATCACATCCAATAATGAGTTGGATACTGTTATGTTCTCAAGTTGCCAAACTGTTGTGCTTTGAAGGGATGGAAGCCAAAAAGTGTCTCTATAAGTTGCACATATGGATCTTTTTATTTCAAATCCCTAGGATTGCAAAGGAAAGAGATATAAACAGAGATCATGAGTCATTGAATGCCCCATTGCATTGGTGTGAACATTTGAGCATAACATCTGTGCACCAACTTTTGATAGGATGCTATTGGTGCATAAGCGACTACAAGCATTTGGGCACCATTAAATGCATTAATCTTTAATTCCCCATTAATTATACGCATCCATTAGGCTCTACTTGAGCTCTTCAAGGAAATAAATTTTGCAACCAACAGTTGGGATTATGTCCTCCTGAAATGCATACACACCCAGTTATATCTCTTCAACTATACCAACTAGTGATAAAAAAAGGATGAATATAAGATTTCATTTCATGATGATAACAAATATTTGGGAATTATGTTTTGAAGAACATGGATTGTAGCTTAGGATTTTCTAATTGCAGAACACAGAAGCCAAATTTTGGTGTTCTCCAATTGCAAGGTAAAATCATGATGGTCGGGAGTTGGGAAAAATACAGACCTTAGACAAAGGAAAAGGAAGTTTCATTTTATAATGTAACAGGTTTGTGCTCATTATGTTTTCTTGCAGTTGGAATTAGTGTCTAGAGGATTGCAATGCACTTACAAAACTTATCCCGAATTCCAGTTTTGCTTTTAAAGTTGCCCTTGTGTGCTAGGTTATATTTTATTACACAAGTTCAGTATGTTTGTTGTGTCTTCTTCAAAAAGTCTTGCATTGAAATCTGCTAATCATCAGTCAACACTCTGGAAAATTGTGTTTATCAAAGGAGTCTTTAAAGCTACACTACACCGAGTCTTTATCCAATAAGTGATACAAAGGTCTGTTTTTTTGTCCATTCTAAGATTGTCTTATTCAATCAAATGAAATGGAATGTTAGGGATCTTAATGTTGCTTTCCAAAATAGCCTTTATTAATTTTTTTTTACTACCAACTTGAGGAGAGGGTATCTCAATTGGTTTTAAGGCTATATTTTTAATCGAGTGGTTATGTGGTCAAGTCTCCACATTAAGTGTTACAGCCAAATCCCCTAATCCCCTCGGCAGTTGTAGGAGGGCTGAATGGGAAAATCATGGAATGTTAATATTGCTGGGGATGTTTCAACTTCGCATGGTTCTGTGCAGATTTTGTGTAGCACGGCTTGTGCAGCATTGCTGCGCAGGAATATATGCGCTGGAAACTTGTGCATAGTGGAATTGTGCAGGTTTTGTGCACTGTGATAATACATTTGTACACAGGAAAGGCTGTGAAGAACTTAGTGCAAATTGGTTGGTGTGTGCATAGTGGCACACAGTTGAGCTGCATGACAGGGTAATGAAACATTGATTTGGTGTAATGCATTACCATACACTTGTTAGACTGTATATGTTGACTAGAGGGTGCAAGCAACGGCTTGTTAATGCGTTGACATGGTTGGTGGTGGAGCATTATGTAAGGATCACATTATTTTTAGGCAGTTGAAGAGATTGGATTCTCTCATGTTGCATGAGTGTTGACCCGAGGAAAAGGCACCATGTCCTTTCTCATGCAGAGGTCCAAGTGCACACGCCACAAGTGAGATGCCTGAGTTCCTTAAGACTTGGCCATGCATGCAGAGGTATTTGGGGCTACTCGCATGCATAAGGCAAATAGATCGCGCATGTCATTAGAGATAAATTCCCAAGGTCGAAGGCATGCAATTCAATGGTGCACAAACAAACACATGTCTCGAAGTAGTGCAGGGTTCTCAATGGCATGAGATTGAGGCGGTGGAAGAAGAAGAAGCAAGCACATAAGGGAAGCCTCTGAATACTTGGAAGATGTGACAGCCAGCACCAACTCGACATCCTCTAGGGTATCTAAGGCATCAAACTATATTCCCTTGCCGTCTGGCAAGGCAAACAGTTTCTTGGAATCCTATAAATATGCTCCTTGAATTTTCTGTTGATAGCTTTTACAAGCTTGTAATTTTTGGAGTTAGTAGTTTTATAGAGTTTTTTGAAATACTTTTGGATGTTGTAGGCAGTTGGGAGACATTTAGAAGGATCATAGCTATGTTTGTGTAGGTTCACAAAGTGCGGTAGATGTATGACACACGTAGTGTGGTAGATGTATGATACAATGGGGCTCTAAACAATTGTGTTAAGAGTTCTCGATGTCTACTTCTTGTCATGAGGAGGCCATTCAATTTTTGCAGAAAGTGAGCAGATAATTCCTTATAGAGATTTCGTTGAGAATTAAGATGCTTTTGGTTAATCTTGGATTAGAAAGGTTGGAAATGGAAGGCTAATTTTTTTGTTGTGTGTAGGCTAGTTTCGTGAGGGTGAAAGCAAGGGTTTGAATTTGTGGATGGAAAATATGAGGATACTGGATAGGGATATCACAGAAAGGGAGATGAAGATATGTGGAAGGCCGAGAAATAGACCTTGTGGTCAATGACTACAGGTGGATGGTTGATTCATATTGGGTGAATGCCTCTGAGACCTGCAAAGGATTGGAAGGAAAATCACATAAAGGGAGATGAGGCAATGTAGATATGTGGAAGAAGAAGAAATAGACCTTGTGGTCAAGGACTATAGGTGGATGGTTGATTCATATTGGGCGAATGCCAGTGAGACTTGCAGAGGATTGGAAGGGCATGTAGATGATTTGCATGGTGAGGAATGCTTCTTTAGTGAAAAGGAACTACGCAACTAAAGTCTTACAGAAGGTGATGCTCCAGTTAGTTAATAGTGACTCGGTGGAGATGTTTGAAGAAGTTGAAGTGTACGCGGATTCCAAGAAGACCCTAGCTAAAGTGAGCAACACACCAAAACTAGCGTGCAGTTTTCTTTAGAAGGGAAATTTTATAAAGCTGAATAGGTGAGTGGAGTAAGTAATAACGTGCCTTACGTGATACAACAAATAAGGGGAAAGCACCGCTAGTTTCGAAGGGCGGTAGTGCAAAAGCTGTAGTGGTAGTTGATCACCCAATATTTGGATTGAAGAAGTGTGAGTGGAATTTTTAACATGTTTGTTACCTTGGATAAGTTCCTTAGATGGGGAAATTTGTCATCCAATAGCCACCATCTGATTTACTTCTGTATTCAGCTTCATTGGCACTACTTATAGGTTGATGGCGTCAATGTTTTCCATAAGCTCCCAAAATCTATACATGTAGTGCAACATTTTCCTGGGCCTTAGCTTCACAAGCATGATTGCTATTGCAAGGAGTACTATTGCTGCATCAGGAGAGGTGGTACTACCAACTACAAATACTTTTGTGGTCACACTAGCCACAAATATTCTAATGGAGATCACATCGAGCATTCCTGTAGCTATGGGGAATGCTGTTATTGTTGCACATGCATAATCTCAATTGGTCCCACAAAAGCAATTGTAATATGACATGACCAAGTTAATGGAGTACAATGGCATTGAAAACACAACAGGAAATTTGGACAAGTGTAAGATAGCTTGACGCGTAAAAGGAGTGTTATATCTCAAGAGGAAATCAAGTTTGTTTGTGACAACATTGATGTGGTGAACACACACTTGGTATAAGAAGTTTGATCCTAACCTAATTGTGGTGGATTTTGATGCGTTGAAGACTTCATTTCTTAACGAGTTCCATATGCCAAAGTTCGAGCAACATAGTATCTTTGCACTTAAGGAGATAAAGCAAGAAGCTATGGAGAGTGTGTGTGCATATGACACGCCTTTGAAGACCTTGCTCATGAAGATTTCTTACAAGCTCCACCCACTGCAACATGTATAATAGTTCATAAGAGGACTCTTGGCTCCTTTCAGAAGACACCCACAACGAAGAATTTTGTAGATATGTGAGATGTGTTAGAGGAAGCTTTGCGGATAGAAGCCGTGAGGATTTGACATGGAAATAAGCCCATTCTTAGAATCACAAATTTCTACTATGACATCACATATACAAAAGTTGACAACGATGGGGACCACCCTAGAGGTATGCAAAGGTCAATGGTGTACTAATTGTGAAATTGAATAGCATGCTAGAAATGAATGCACCACAAAGAAGGTGAAAGTGGTGATACTCTATTGCAATATTTATCAAGCTGGACATGAGACGAAGAATTTCCTATTGTTGTGAAGAACTAAGCGGACTAAAGTTGTTTTTTGGTGCAAGGTATGTGAGACAATGATATAGAGAATTGCCAGGGGATTGAAGAATGACGTTAAGCTACGGCCCATGGGCTGAGACCACCAACAATTGTGATGAACCAAGATCAAGGGTTTGGTAGAGGTAGAGCACACGCCTTAGATGTCAAGGACATGGTTGCAGCTGTGCATGAGGCACTTGCTTTAAATGTAGCACACCGGGTCATTCTCAAAGACAATGTTCTAAATTCTCTACATGTGCTAATTGTAAAGGAGACCACAAGACTAAAGAATGCATGGATCTACGTAAAAGAGATGCTAGCTTTGAACATCCTAAATGCACACGACGATAGAGGTCAAGGACATGGTGGCAGCCATGCATGAGGCAGTTGCTTTAAATGGGGCACAACAAATCATTAACAAAGCAAATATTTTAAATTTTCTACACGTGCTTATTGTGGAGGTGATCACAAGACTAAAGAATGTGTGGATCTACACCAAAAAAATGCTAGCATTGGACTTTCTAAACGCAATGCTAAGAAGCCAACGTGCACAACCCAATAAAACGAACAAAGGAGAGCGAAGTCTGAAGCCAAATTATGCATTATGAAAGGCGCATTGGATGGGTAACCATGCAAAAGTGGGTCTCCAAAGGAACATATGGCTTCCACAAAGATTGTCTACCCACAAGGGTGGATGTAGGAGGAACACCCAGTCTTCAATCTTTATAATAAGGACGACATCCATTAATTGCCACCCAAAAATATTTCCTATTTTCTAGTATAGTTTTCGTTTTGTATTTGGTTCAGTTTTAATTTGTTTTTTGCAAAACAAGAAAGCTACTACTCTATTTTGTAATTCTCTATAGAGAACATAGAATCACGCGACCTTAAGAAAAAGTTGGGAAGGTGCCATATAAAGGAAAGATCTGTGCACACAAGGTAAAAGGAGGTTTACAAGGTGAGTTTGTAAATCTAGTCAAGTGAGTAAAGCGAGATTTTAATAGGTTTTCACGCTAGATGTCTAAGTTATTAGGTAATACTCAATATTTGAGCTGATTCTCTTGGAGATTCCTTGTAATGATGTTGACTTGGTAGTACAAATGTGTGTATAAAAGACAAGATTGGTCATGTAGTAGGAAAAATAGGGAAAGGTTTGGTCAAGAATCTTTGGCAAGTTCAATTTTTGCATATGGAGAGGTTAGTTGAGCATGGGGATGTAACACAAATTGGTGTTTGGAAGGAGAGGAAACAAATTAATGTGGTGCGTGAGGAAAAGATTTGTGGCACACGTGGAAAAGGAATGTAAAGTTTTGTGCAGGCAAGAACATGACGTCACATGACTGTTGGAGCAGCAAAAATGGATAAGTTTATAAGTGGATGAGAGTTGGTAAGTTGATTAATACCTGAAAGAGTCTAAAGGAAAAGCAATGCATTTGAAAAAGCCATTTGCATTTTTTTAGTGTGATTCAAGTGGAAAGAGACTTGAGCCGAAAGGCATTGAGTGAGAATGCTGGGGGAGTTAAGGATCAATAGTAGATCGAGAGAAAAAGGATTGGCATGGGTTAGTGAAGAAGATTCAAACATAGTGAAGAAGTAGCTGAGGGGTGCTTGTGAACTGACTACGACATCGACAAGGGTTTAGAATTCAAGGAGAAAGAAGAAACTGCAGGATAGGCATCAATTTCTACAGGAAACAATGTTGATGCATTATCCAAAAGGAGTGATTGTAGGAGAGGAGTTGAGGACTTTGTTGGATGGTTGCGAGATTGTGGAGATACATAGACAATGAAGGGTACAAAGTTAGCGTTTAGAAAAGACTATGTTCAGAAGGCAAAGTAGTGAGATGGTGAAGAATTGGCTAGAAAAGAGTAAAATCTGAGAAGTGTATGAACTCTTGTATTTCAAGGTCGAGAGATTGGTAAAATTGCTATTATCACGAGTGCATGGAGAAGGCTATATATTGGTTCAAGCGGAATAAGGCTTACCCCCGCACTCATTGCCAACGAATCTAGATTTGTAGATGACGGGGAGTACTTAACATCTACACTTGGGAACCAAGAGGCCTAGAAAAATGCAACAATTAGAATGAGGTTGAGCAAGAAGAAACACACATTTGCGGCCAAATCTATTTGGGATAGGGCAATTAGAGTGGTGGCAACTATCTTATTGGTGAAATTCACAACAAATAGGAGTTGTACTCTAGCCCCAACTTATGTGATCTACACATCAAAGTGAAGTATAATGTAGCCAAGTAGTTGTGCAAGAGTTGAATCATGGAGTTGAAGTGGCACACAAGGGAGAATATTTTCAATGCGCCCAAAGGCGAATGGATTCACACCGTTGAGTACAAGAATTGCAACTGACACAAAATGGTTGTGTAAGTATAATTATAAAGTGACGTTGCCATAGTTGATCACCAATTGATGATGTAGAGAAGGGTTGAAGGTTTTTAGTTGACGAGTACGAGATTCCTTCACATATGCTTGTGATGTATAAGAACTTTGCGGTGTTTAAGGTGATGGTGCACTACACCTTAGTTAGACATATTGGGGGAAAAGGAGCATTGTTGGCTTGGGCTAAGATGCCTTACGTGGTAATGGCCGACTATTTAGAGCGGACATTGGACTGACTGGTAGGAATGGAACTCGCAAAGGTGCAAACATACCTGGTTGATGTTGTTGATGGAGAAGCTAATGTTGTATGGAGAGGAAGAAGCATGAGAGACACTTATGGTGAATCAAATGACGAGAAGAGAGTGAGAGACGCACCAATATACAATGTGGTGGACAAGAAGCCAATTGTGTTGGCTTGCGAACCTTTAAGTCAAGGAAGAAAAGGCCTAAGGATGCCTTAGTGAAAATGCTAGGGAAATCACCTGTAATGGCAACACGGTTGCTTAGAGTTGCAATAAACAAAGAATTGTCATATGAGGGATTGCACAGAGAAAGTACTTACCTCATGTGCAATGTAAAGGAAAGGAGAAGATGACGGATAAGACAAGGGAGAAAAAGGTTCCCTATCGACATGCAAGGATGGATACACGGTACTTTCAGGCTCCAATGAGAGTCTTGTTGAGGGTGTGGACTCAACAAAGAGAGTTGCCGATTGAGGACTACTGTGGGAATGGAAAATACACATACTGGGATGTAAGAGAATGTATAACAATGATCACAAGTTGAATCTGGGAAAGGTGTGGCCAAACCAAGGTACCCAATTTAAGGGATCAAACATATTAAGCACATCCAAATATGCCAAATACCCTTAGTAGATTTGAAAGAAGATGTAGCTCTAAGGGAACGAGTGATAGATGGCGCGCAGGGGGACATTCAACCACACAAGAGTTGGGTGTCACACAAAAGGATGCGAAAATAGAGGACAAAAATGTAGAAGCTTTGTGGTAAAATGTGGAAGTTAAAAAGGAAAAAACACAAAGAAGGCCATGTAGAGTGGTGGAAGTTTTGGAGGATTCCATAGTTGATCAGAGACCAATTGGAGACGATGCAATGACCACCCAAAATCTCATATACATCTATTTGGAGGCTGGGGGACTCCCCCGTCCTTGCCACGATCTGATCTATTTGGTGGCCCTATTTATATATGGGATGGGGCCCCTTAACTTGGGGAGTGGATAAATTGAAAAAGAGAGAAAGGACTAGATAGCAATGGATTAGGATCTAGGGAGCCAAAGAGGAGGACTGAAGAAGGAGAGGAATTGAAAGAATTCATACAAGTGACAGATGGGCAGCTAACAAGGTAGTGTTTATGTAATATGTTCTAGGAATCAAAATTTTCTCATGGAAGATTGGAACATGCACCTCCAAAGGGAGAGGAGATAGTCTAGGAAGAGGAGGCTGATTTAGGGATGTGGTTAGGGAATCCTGGAGGGATGTTTAAGGGCCGATTGACAATCATTGCAGCGACTAGTGTAATGGAACTATCAACAAACTAAATGAATTAAGGGCTTGGGTTGAGTGTACAAAGAAATAAAATGAGGTAGAGGAAAATGTAGAGCACACCACCCCACAGGGAAAGATTACGTGGATGGCATGGAAGCTAAAACAAGAAATTCCTCAAGTATGGGATGTCATAGGTGTAAAAGACCTTGAATCAATCACAAAACTAGTCATAGCTATGAAGCATTTGTTGAAGGGGACTCCCACAAAGCAAGAAATGGAGGAAGAGTTCCAAAGAAAGAAGTTGATTGAAGCAATAGGGGCCCAAAAGAAAATTATAGAGGAAGTTGCAATAAAGCTTGACTCTTTGCAAGTTGAGGCCCAAAAATCTGCAGAAGTGTGTAATTGCTTATGGCGGATGTACGAGTTCATTGAAGTGTGCATTTGTTGAAGGGGACTCCCACAAAGCAAGAAATGGAGGAAGAGTTCCAAAGAAAGAAGCTGATTGAAGCAATAGGGGCCCAAAAGAAAATTATAGAGGAAGTTGCAACAAAGCTCAACTCTTTGCAAGTTGAGGCCCAAAAATCTGCAAAAGTGTGTAATTGCTTATGGCGGATGGACGAGTTCATTGAAGAGTGCATTAAAGTCCAAAATGTTTCGTGGTGACAAGCAAACACATGTATTGATGCAGACGTGGATGGATACACGAAGATCGAGTTGATTAAGGAATCTCAAAAATTAAAGGACGAACTAGATGAGAAGTGCAAGAAAGTGAGGAGACTATTTGAGACCTTCTAGGATAGAAACAAGATGTAGGAGATATTTGTGTAGGATAGGTGCAAGGAGTGTGATTTAGAGTGGAAGAGCTTGTCAGAGAAGTGAGAGGAGACAAAAGATGTAGGGGTCTTAGATGACCTAACTAAGAAAATGGAAGGGTTAAACATGTTGATGACGTAACTTGAGACTAGTGGTCGTATTTTACAAGTGAGCTACAGGAGAAGGTAGTTGTAGTTTTGTAGAGACTAATCATGAAAGTGTTGCATGAGTAAAGAGATACCTTGTCTAAGTGTCTGGGTAAATCTGCTACTTACCGAGTTCTAGATCTATGCATCTCAAGCGCATACCCTAATAGATAAAAACTCCACTCTAACCGCCGGCATTCACCTAAGGTTTACCTTAAGTGCTCACCCAAAGCAATGAGAGATCACATAGCCCTTTCTCTTTTGGGGTGTTGGGCTTACTAGGGGTTCAAACTCTATTAATGGAGCTCTATTTGATCCAAACACATTTAGAGAAACTAACAACATCGTAAACGAGAGATAATATCTATGTATGTAGCTTAAATGAATATAAACACTAATAGAATAAGAAGATAACATTCATTCAATCATTGAGCTCCTAAACAACATATGCATACACAAAACCATAGATTAAACACAAATTAGTCGATAAACATCTCAGGTCTCAATATATTTCTTCCACAACTTGATTACAATGCTTAGCTCAGCAACAAGCCATAAATTAATCACTCATCTTGGCCAACGCTTAAATTGGGCTCAAGGTGTACTTTTATAGCCAATAAGTATTGTCTTGCTCTTACAAACACAACTCATAACTAGATGTTACACTTTGTTACATTCATGATTTGATCTACGTATTCTATTTTGATTCCTAACAATTAGTTGCCCTTTGTTAATGCACCAATTAGCCCTTACTTGGCATTCCTTGATTGGCACTATCTTCTTGCTGGGCAGCTATATACGATCTAGCTATAGGTAAGTAGGTCCTCCTCGATCTCTCGCCATATATCTACATAATGTAACCATAGCTGCCTCCCATCCATATAGATATTTGAGTTCAGGGCTTCTCCCCATCTAAGCTATAGAGGGGAGTGGCCATATCTATAGATAGGGTGACACCTCCGTAGATCTATCGGTCTAAGCCCCTAACCCAACTTGAGAGTAGAGTATAAAATTGGCTCCTTGACCCCCTCTGCTCTGCCTTGGGGATAGATGGAAAGGAAGTCGATAGA
Organism: Taxus chinensis; assembly: GCA_019776745.2. NCBI lineage: Eukaryota > Viridiplantae > Streptophyta > Pinopsida > Cupressales > Taxaceae > Taxus > Taxus chinensis. Next base: position 388,140,018 of record CM034156.1, read on the forward strand.
GCTTGGGGAGGGAGCTGCTATAGATAAGCCCCACCCCCACTCTATAGACCCTCCCACCCTATAGATTTTAATTAATTGGATGGTATATATAGTATAAATGAAGCTGATTGCATCTATCCATCTCGAGAGGATCTATATAGAATTGGAGGGTAGGCCCCAAATATGGATAAGTTTGCAAAGTAAATGAATCACACACTCATGGATAAAGCCTTAAGTACATTTGGTGATGTGCACTTCGAGCAGGAGTTTGTTCGGAAGAAGTTACTATTGCATGCTACTTGGTGAATTGATCACCCTCATCAACGCTGATCGACAAGACTCCATAGGAAGCTTGACCTAGTAAGAAACCATCCCTAAAACACCTGAGAATTTTTGGTTGTGAATCATATGTCCATATTTCAAAGGAAAGAAGAGCCAAACTTGAGTATAAGTCTGTGAAGAGTATCTTTATTGGATATGGGAATGCTGTTAAGGGCTACAGACTGTGGATTCCAAAAACAAAGAAGGCGATCTATAGTGGGAATGTGGTCTTCAAGGATATCAAGAAGATTCCTGTGCAAGAGGGTCTATGTAGTGGTGATGTGTTGGGCCAAAAACCAAAGAAGCAGCCAAAGGTTTAAATAGAAAAGATGTTGGTTGACATAGATGCCGAAGACCCTGTAATAGAGTATGAGGCTATTGATGAAAAAGCACAAGAGGAGGAATAATCTGTAAGCCCTACACTGAGGAGGTCAGAACGAGAGTTTAGAATGCGTGAAAGGTAAACCCTTTTGGGCTTTCGTGCAAACAGTAATTGATGGTGATGAACCCAAGATGTTAAGGGAATCTCTTTGATTGAAGGAGAGCAAGTCTTGGAAGAAAGCCATGAAGGAGGAAATTGAGTCTTTGGATAAGAATGAGACCTGGGATTTGGCAAAGCTACCTCCTGAAAGGAAACCTATGCGTTACAAGTGGGTTTTTAAGAAGTACAATGCAAAAGGTAAGATGGAGAACTACAAGGCTCACATGTTAGCTAAGCGATTCTCTTGGGTGGAGGGAACTGACTTTGGTGAGGTCTTTTCTCTTGTTGCGAAGTTGATGTCTATTCGATTCCTTTTAGCTATTGTTGCTGCATTTGATCTGTAGATATATTAAATGGATGTTAAAAGTTAAAACAACGTTTCTGTGTGAAGAAATTGAAGAAGAAATCTATATGGTGAACTGAAAAGTTTTGAAGTCAAAAGAACTTGGTTTGCAGACTGAAGAAGTCATTGTATGGCTTGAAACAATCACCAAGGATGTGGAATCAAAAGTTTGACAACTATGCGCCGAAGCTTGGTCTTGTGCGCAACAAAGCTGATCCTTGTGTGTGCTCAAAAGAATAAGGGGAAAACTTTGTCATCATAGTCCTCTATGTGGATGACATGTTGTTGATTGGAAATTACAAGATAATGATTAAGAAGGTTAAGTCTCAGGTATTTGTGCGGTTTGACTTGAAAGATATTGATGCTGCAAAATTTATAGTGGCATTTAAATCAAATGCGATTGTGCAAACAAGAAACTCTGGCTAGATCAAAGGAAAATATATCAAAATGTTTTTGGAGAGGTTTAGGATGAATGGTAGCAAGCATGTGTCCATGCCATTTCTAGTTGGTCAGAAACTATCTATTGTGCAATGTCTAATGACACAAGAGGAGTTGGGACATGGCTTAGGTTCCATATGTGAATGTGGTGGGAAGCCTGATGTACGCAATGGTTTGCAGAAGACTTGACATTGCACATGCAGTGCAAGTAGTAAGAAAATACATGGCCAATCTAGGAAAAGAGTATTGGACTGAAATGAAGAGTATCTTTAGGTATTTGCGCGGGACTTTGACCATTCATTTTGAAATCAGGGCAATCCTTTTGAAAGGAACCTGCACGACTTTGTGAACTTTGACTGGTGTGGAGATCTTGATTGTCAAAGGTCTACCAATGCATATGCATTCAACTTGTTTGGTGGAGCTTTAAGTTGGATTAGCAACAGTCAAGCAAGTGTTGCGATATCCAACATGAAGGCTGAATACATCTCAGCTACTCATGCAAGGAAGCGGTTTGGCTTCAAAGGTTGTGTTCCATTGTTTGGGTTTGTTCAAATGGCTGTGAGGATGGATTGTGATAATCAGATTGCGATCTGTCTGGGAAAGTACCCTGAGTATCATGCTCGGAAGAAGCACAGCGATGTGCATTGCTGTTTTGTTATGGAAATGGTGGAGGAAAAGAAGATACTGCTAGAAAAGGTGGTCATTGATGGGAATATTGTGTATTCGTGATTCGAAAATGAATGTAGTGGGTACTGAGAATTTTTTTTGGTGTAGAAAAGAAATGGGCATGGCCGGTTGCAGCTGCTGAAGTACAAATTTGTGCTTTCTTTATGCAAAGTGTTCAACTGGGAGAACGTTGTGGATGCTTCAATTTTGCATGGTTCTATGCAAGATGGTTATGCACGTGTTGTGCAGGCTTGTGCAGCACTTGTATGCAGGAAATGTGCAGGGACCTGCGCACAATAAAGTTCTGCACAGTGGAATATTGTAGGTTTTGTGCATTGTGATGATACTTCTATGTGCAGGTAAGGCTGTGTGTAGAGCTGTGTGCAAATTGGTTGGTGCAAAGGGGAGTTCTGTATTGGTACACAGTGCAGCTGCAGAACGCGGTAATGAAACATTGTTTTGGTGTAAGGCGTTACCAACTTACCATACACCTGTCAGAATGTATCTGCTGACTTGAGATGTGCAAACAATGTCTTGTAAATGCTCTAATGTAGTGGAGTGTTATATAATGATCACTTTAAAGGCACAAACTTGCAAGAACTGGTGGAGCATTATATAATGATCACTTTTTTTTCAGGTGGTTGTTGAGACTCTGGCTTCTCCTGCTGTGTGAGGATAATGAAATGGAGTGCTGGTATAAAGGTACAAACTATCATACATGAGAATGAGAACAAAGTTGAAGGAGGGAGCTAGTTAGGCGGGTAAGTCTAATTGGTTGCGTTTGGTTGAGAACATTGTATGTATACTAGTTTAGGATTATATGTTATCTACAGAACCTTTGAATTATGTCTTTGTATTGTAAATGGCTTTGGTTAATACAAGAGAACAAAGGTTCCTATGCTGGGTTTTTTTCCCAAAAGGATTTTCTCAGGTGAAGCACTATGTTTATTCTGTGTACCATTTTCTTGTGCATTTTTAGTTTCCTTTCTGGCATAGCTCCTCTGTTTTAGCTTTTTGCACAAGGGCCAAATCCCAACAAATATTAGAAGAAAAAAATCCAACTTGTGGAAGGCCACTTCAAAGTTGTAAGTAAGTTGAAGTTCAAGCTTAAGCTACCCTTGATTATTCGTTAGGCTCCCATGTTATTCTTTAACATGTAAGCAATGACCTAAATTCCACTCACAATCAATTTATTCTAAACAGTTAAGAGGACACAGGTTCTAGAGCGAAGAAAGGAAAAGATAAACAAATTTACAATACAAATGTCAAAATGCTAATTTTGTTCTCTGAATCTTTACAATACAGTGGACTGATCCACACATAGAGTACAGTTAAGAAAGGAATAGATAAAAAGATTTACAATACAAAAACCAAACAGTAATGTTTCAGTTTCTAATCAATTTTAGATTTTTTGAAAGGCAATGGTTTCCCCTCCATGTTGCATTGGACTAACTGTCTTCTCTGAATCTATACAATACAATGGACTGACCCACACATAGAGTACAGTTAAGAAAGGAAAGATAAAAAGATTTACAATACAAAAGCCAAATGACGATGTTTCAGTTTGTTATCAATTTTAGATTTTTCTAATGGCAATGGTTTCCCCTCCATGTTGCATTATGCTAAATGTGTTCTCTTAATCTCTACAATACATTCGACTGACCCACACATAGTGTACAGTTATCATAATAACCGAATTCCAAAATAAAAAAAATACCTTGATATAATGCCTTTTAATTCATAAAGAAGGATATTATAAGAGCATTGAAAAGTGGAGTATGACCATGAACTAGAAACATGTGTAAGCTGATACGAAGTTCTTTGACATCAAGGGAAATCAGCCTTTTCCATTAGTGTTCTGTTACTTCTGTCACATGGTTAAGCTGTGTTTGTTGAATTAAGTATGCCATAAGGCCCATAACTATCAGTTAGAAAGATCTAAGTTACCAGAAAACGGAAACGGATTGAAAACGTGGAAATCCCGATTTTTCAAGAACCCTTGTAAACAAAATGGCATGTGAACGCCTATACAACAATTTTTTTGGAAATAGAAATATGTATTAAAAAATAAAACACTTTCATCCATTCCGTACTTTTACAAAACTCTATTTACAAGTGATTGCAATTTACTATACTAAAAAATATGTGATTCATTTCTTTTGAAACAGTGTTGGAAACATCCAGAAAACTGTTGGAAATGCACAGAAACCTTCTGGAAATGCCTGGAAACTGCCAGAAACACCCCGGCCTTTTCTGGGACATTTCTGGAAGGGGCCCAAACATTTTTTGGCATTTCGGGTGCATTTTCTGTTGGCATGTATCAGAAATGTTTCTAGCAGGAAATGCCATGTGCATGGGGCGTTTCCAGTAAGTTAGAGAAAAAGGATATCCAATTTTTGCATTTTGTATTTTCAGAAGTGGCATTTCAGGCTGTTTCTGGGCATTTCAGCTGTTTTGGGTGTGTTTCCTCTTGGTGTTTCACCTCAGAAACTCTTTTAGCAGGAAATGCCATTTGCAGGGCCATTTCTAGCAACTTCGATAAAAAGCACATTCAAGTTCTTGCATGTTATATTTTCAGAAATTATTAATATGTAGTAAAATGTGCCAAAACTTCAAATATATTTTAGGAAATTGTGTAAAATTATGTAAACTGCAACAGCTATAGATTTTAGTGACATATCTTGACAGAATTATTTTTCCATGTGAGTTAGCAAACTCTTAGGAGTCTGTGATTTCGTATAACAGTCCTTTATATATTAGTGCACATTTTATTTTGCTTATTAAAAAGATCTAATGCTTTTTCTTCTAATGTCTGCAATCAAATCCGTTGATAATTCTGGTATATAATGTGCTATTCTAATAATTCCCTGAATATAGAGGGCCGTTTAAAGTTTTTTTCCTTGTTGGTCAGATTGTACCAATAATTTTTTACTTATTCACTGTATGGCAGATATCCAATTATATATTTTTAAATAAATATTTATTTATTTGCTTTACATTAAAAAGCAGGCGGTATGGTCGCAAGCAGTCCTAAAAGAGCATAATACTCGATAGTACAAAATGCATTAATTGTGAATTCACAGAACCCTCATGACTGGAAACAGTCAAGATAACAAACAAACATAAAAATGGCCATGAAACTCACGAGAAGTTGCTGTCAAAAACCCCTCAGTCGGAGGTGGATACATGTCATTATTGCCATTAGCACTTAATCTATCACCTTGAGGTTTAGGGCCAGAATGTCCTAGGAATAATTATTTTATTTTTCACATGGGCCCAGTGAAATGACAAGCTTAAGTGATGACGTCTTCGAGGTGTAAAGCAGCAAGCTTTTTATTTATAAGCCACGTGCTGGACAACTAGGCAACCCTGAACACCGAGGCTGACAGTGCCCTGCAGGTGGAATAGATTTAGCAGATTTGGCTGGTGAGTGTCTACATGGATCTGTACATATTGAGGAGATGCAGCTTCCAGTTGATCTCGTGACTTCCTTTTGGTCAAGAGCTCCATCTGAATTGGCAATCACCACAATTTTGTCTGCCCATGTCAACATATATAGCATTTGTGCTTCAGAGAGATTACTGCTTTAACAAAAGGTGGCATCTATATCACCTCAATCCAGATTTCTATATTCATTTGTAGACTTGCTATCTGCAGGGGTATCTGGGGTGCATCTCATTCTAGTTGTCTCAGGCACCTAGTCTCATTGTCGTCAAAATGAGATTCACAGAGTTGGTGAGGTTGTCAATAGCATCTTTGATTATTCTTTGTTTCTTGTTCAACCGACCTAGCTCAAGTTTGACCTCAGTCGTAGATACCCCCAACTGCTGCAGCAATTCACAAGGAGTTCTCAATGGCGCATAAGGAAGGCACTTCTGAGCAGAGAAAGCTCCTCGGCCCGGCTTATTGATTGTTGGTCGACGCATTAATATAATGCTCAGGCCCCTATCCAATCTATCTCAACGGCAAGACGAAGGAAAGCTTAGAACTGATGGACCCCGGGGCCATGAAGCTATACGTCACTATCCCACCTATGAGAGAGATGAAGCGGGCTGGCCCTGAACAACTACAGCTACAACTACAGCTACAACTGCAGCTACACGAACTCATACCAGCTACACCGACTGAACTGAACTCAAGGTCAAGCCACCCGGCCCTGAACTACCCAGATCCTAGACTGTTTCGATACGGGTACGGGTACGGATACGGGTAAGGTTTCGGTATGCTGAAACGGCAAATATTTAAAAATCTTGGGTATGGTATGCTTTTGGGCACGTTTTATATATATATATATATATATATATGTATATAAATATATACATATCCAAATATGTATATAAATTATAAATTTAAAGAAGCATTTACATACTTATTGAAATTTAATTCTCATACATTGCATACTTATTGAAATTTAGTACTCATAGAGTCATACAACTTAAAATCATTCATAGAACATGAAAACAAAATTAAAATTTCCAATACTTATAGAATCAAGACTTAGGCAACTTAAAAATTAATTTTTTTTTGCATATTTTTAAAGTTTTTTTGAGTTTGTTTTTTAAAAAAGACCTAGGTAGCCGGTACATGGGTACGGGTACAGGTACGGGGATCCGGTATGCTGGTACGGCAATTTTTTTGGGGGCCCGGGTACGGCACTTGGGTATGGCAGTACAATATACATATAAAATATTAAAAATATTTTGAAAAGTAACAAGATAAGCAAAATTCCAGCCTTTCACATGCATAGATTAAACAAATCTGAAATATACATAGGTGAAATAGCGACAAAAGTTAAAACATATTGATAATTCATTGTTCGAACTTATAACCAGTACACTGTTCAAATCAAAATGTTACAATGTATTATCATTATCTAACATTGTAAACACAAAAATGAAGATACATCAACATTCTTATTAGTTATAGTCTAATGGCTCTGCATCTTCTCCAATGTCTTCAACGAGAGCATCACTACCATCACGTGGTTCATTAGAACCACAAGCACCAGGAGTACAACCAGAACTATCAGCAATGCCACTCCCGCTAGCCCCACTTTGTAGCTCACGCAAAGTACTATCTAGGTCCGGGTCTAGCAATGAAAGTTGGGCAATGGGAACAACCAAGTTTGGAGTCTTTGGGTCTATATCCCAACACTTTGCTGGCCCTCTCCTGTACTCATCCTTCTTATGTGATAGAAGGCGCAGGTTAGAATGCACAAAGACCAAATCCTCCGCCTTTTTTGCTCCCAACTTGTTGCGGTTAACCGAGTGGATAAATGAATATGTACCCCAATTCCTCTCGGCTGAAGAACTCGCAACCTATTGAGGCAAGCCGCAAAATTAATGCAAAATTAAAATTTTAAATTTATAAAAGTAAAAAAGGAGTTAAGAAATTAAAAAAATTATAGTCTTACTTGTGATAAAACTTTTATTGCAAGTGGCATGAGGTAGGTGTATGCTTGTCCATGGAGGTACCACCACGAATAAGCATCCATCCTATATTTGTCACGAAGAGCGCTAATGGAGTGATCCCTGGAGGATATGAAATTCACAAACTCACCTCTAACCATGTCTTCTACTTCTGGATCTGGGAAGATTCTAGCAAATGCCGCCTTATACCCCTCACTAACTTCAACATCCCTATATGGTGGGACCCTCCTAGGCAAAGAAAGGATCTCTGCGCTATAATATTTTGGAGTCAAGGCAAAAGCAAGAAGATGCAATGGAGTAGTCATTTTGTTCCACCTTTCATTGAGATGTGACTGCACTTCTTTGAAGGTCTCTGTAGGATCTTGCTCTTTGGCATTTATGATGGTCTTAATTGACTCAATCATTGAGTCAATTCCATCATAAATCTCACCCATGCATGGATGATCCATATCAGCAAATCTCAACATACTCACGATGGGCTCAGTAAAACTAAGCAAGTAATCCACACGATCCCACCATGCTTTATCCAGGATCAACAATTTCACATTTCTAGCCCTCTCACTGTTTGCTTGCCTCCATATACTCCAAAGGTCATTGATAACCATGCCACTCAATGCCTCTCGCACCTTCGCAAGCCGTCTCAGGACTAGCGTGTGCGAGGCAAATCGAGTCTCAGCAACCTAATAAGAAATCAAAAGAAATAAAATTAAGACAAGTAAATTTAAAACATTCGAAATTCTACAAATTACAAACTTATAAAATTAATTTAATGAATTTATAAAAATGAATTTTAAAAACTAATAATTATTTTAAAAAATTAAAAAGAAATTAGAATGTTACGGGTTACCTTCAAAAGCTGTAATGTCGAGAATTTACGAAAGATGGCTTGGGACATGTGGTGGTTGCTGACAAACATTTGAATCTTACTTGCCTCCTCATATACTTGTTTGATCCGAGCAATTTTTGTGCTCAATTTTTGTAACATTAAGTTGAGGGAATGAACTGCACAAGGTGTCTATAATATGTGTCAATACCGTGCCTCAACCAACAACCTTGCAGCTCTACAATTTTTTGCATTGTCCGTTACAACTTGGACAACATTTTGAGGCCCCACCGTCTCAATAGATTCTATGAGGATGTTGGCAATGAATTGGGCATCCTTCACTTGCCCCTCACAGTCAATAGCCCTGAGAAACATTGCCCCTTTAGGACACACGGCAACCACATTGATCAATGGCCTATTTGCTGTATTTTTCTATCCGTCAGAAACAATGGACACTCCTGTTTCGAGCCATTGATTCTTGATGGGTAACAATGAGTCTTCAACTTTCTTTCTTTCTTTTGACAATAAGGTGGTGCACACCTTTTCATACCCTGGGCTAATGTACCTTTTAGGGGCTTTATTAATACATCTCACCATATCTTGTCAGTATGGTGATCTAAAAACATTAAATGGGACACCACATGCATAAATAAAGTGTCCAACACTTTGGTTAGCTATGTCCCTGCTTTCATTTTGCAATGCCCTTTCCAATGGGCCTACATCTTTTGTTCTTTTGTGAGAAAGAGGTGAATCCTCTTCCCCTCCAGTTGCAATAGGTGTAGACAAAAATGGGTGATCTGGGGCCACAACATCAACAAAAGGAGAAACATGTGGCTTGCTAATGCTATGCGATCTTCCTTTTCTTGCCATAGGATGATTGGATTTTAATGCAACTGCTGCATCTGCTTCCTCCTGCTCTTTGATGTATGTAAGGGTCTTTGCACGTGGCAACCCCTGTCCATCCAACCCTCCACATGTTCTAATTCCGTGGCCAATAGCCCCACACAAATGGGCTTTCACCCGACTGTAGGAGCTCTTAAATTGTGTATTACATTGTGAGCAAACCCAAACAAAGCCCCCTCCACCTGCTAATTGTTCTAGTTGTTTGACATGGCTCCAAAGGGGGGAGGATGGATCACTTTTGTTAAGGACACCTTTACTACCTTGACCCACAGAACTAGAACTCGCAGCCATTTTAAGTTTTTAAGTTTTAACTGTACAATGCATTTTTAAAAAAAAGAAAACAAATTTAGTCTTGAGAAAATGTTGAAACTTTAAAATTAAAATTTAAATGAAATCAAATGTAGAAAAATGAATCTTAAAACAATAACAAAAAACAACTAAAAAAAATAAAATATTAAATACAAACTAAAACACTTTAAAAATCACAAAATACTTACCTCAATACACCCAACACCAATAATGCAAGCTCCTTGAACTCCTTGGCACTTATTGCAAGCTACTTCAACTATATGGCACTTGAAATCAACCCTAAGCAATTGAAAATAATGGAAAAATTGAAGGTGAGAGTCAAGTATGCAAATAAGAGGCAAGAATGCAAATGTGAGGTAAATGACTTGTTATAGAGTTTGGGGGCACAAATTAGGGTTTAAAAGAATAATTTATTGTTTAAAAAGTCGGTTTGACCTTTTTTTGACCAAAAATCAATTTTTTTAAAAAAAAGTCCAAAACGTGGTGGGTACGGGCAGGGTTCTTCCTGCAGGGCCCGGGTACGTCCATAGACGTACCCGGCCGTACTCTAGACGTACCCGGCCGTACTCGGACCATGTAGGAAGAACCCTGCCCGTACCCCCTGCGAACCGGACCTGTACCCCAAACTTGCAACGAACCGGACCCGTACTTGTAGGCCCTAGGGCACGTATCGGCTACCTAGAAAAAGACGTGTTATGGCCACGGGTACTATTGGAAATGTTTCCATAGGGGCAGGGTATGCTACAAGTACGGTTTTACCGTACCTGTAGCGTACCCTACCTCTGTGGAAACGTTTCCAGCCGTACCCACAACGTACCAGTACTCATACCAGTACCTGGTACAAGCCCCCCCTGGGCGTTTCCGTGCAGTCTAGCCCAGATCTATAGGGAAGGGGTGGTTGAGCCCATTCTATAGATAGGGGTCCTCTCCTGAAGAGTTCCTCGAGTCGAGCCTTAGCGTTGCCATCTCATCTAGATATCTCTATAGGGTGAGCGTAGTTTGTGTAAAGATAGAGATAGCCTATTATAATATACATCATTGGCATTGGTTCTATCTCCCTATATATGGCTGGCATTCATTTGGGGTCCCGCAGCCTTAGATATATACTCTGCTCCTCGATCTCCCCATTTCTCGCTCTAGTTTAGTAGGCCACCCATAGTTCTAGAGCGGAGTGCCGTAGAGTTTGATTAAACACTTTGAACTGGATATATAGCATTATCTAGAGAAGTGTAGCGAAGAATCTCCATATTTTTGTCTGTCTTGCTTTTTATTCTCTTTAATCCTAGCCATAACTTCTGCTGCCAGAAATTCCCTTGTTGTGAAGTTTGATTATGAATTCACCAATGATGGCAAACCCACTTTGGCAGAATGAACTTGCCATTGTTTCTGCTACTGTTCCAATCTAAAATTTGTGGTCTGATTGCCAGTTTAGCAAATGCATGGCATTGTATGAAGTGTGTGAGTTTGATAATTTAGATATTAATTATATGAAGAGTTTTGATTTCCCATTATATATGTGGTACTCTTAAAAAAACAACATTTGCTTCTCTGCTAAGCTTTTATTTCCAGAAACTTGCCAAACACTATCTGTTATTTATGGCTCAACAATGCTCTCTTATATTATGATTTTTTTTGTCTTTGGCAGACTGAATTCCTTATGTTTTCTATAAATGTTTTGGTTCTGAGTAAATTTACACCGGGGGTTTCCCATGTGCTTATGTCTTGTTTGAGTGTAGTACTTATTTATCTGCGAGCCAAAGCAATAAAGAAAATCTAGAAATTGAGTTTTCTCTTGAAATATTGCTGAAAGTAAATTGTTGATGTAACTTGCAGGGAAAATCCGTAAAAGAGGGGCAGGTGGTGTGCTATTTGGAGCACCTTGGCTCCCTATTACCTATAGTGGTGAGTACATCCTGTTTTGTTTACTAATTTATATGCTCTTTGACAGGGCACAACTCAATTTTGAACTCAACTAATGTTCAGAAACTTTTTGAAGATTTTTGTAGACTTTTAGTTGAGGGCATTTCTCACATGTTAATTATATCATGCAGTCAAAAGTCGCAGGGGAAATTGTCTCTGTCATACCAAGTCATGGAGGTAAATATTATCTCTGGCAACTGGTATCTTTATCATACGTCTACCTATGATTATTAGGATTAGCATTTCTTAAAATTCAAGAAACTGTGCCTTCCAAGTAATTTTCTGACAAGTATGTTCAAATTTCAAGAAAATAGCTGAATTCTGCCATGGTGTTCACACTGCAATTTTGATGAGCTATTTTGTGCTTAAAGAAGTTAATTTTCAACTGATGTGCTTCTGATTCCACATTTGTTCTTTGCAGAGGTTGTTGGCTTTGATGATCCTCTGATTGCTATTCTACCATCATTCCACGGTATTAAATGATTATAATGATTTCTGAGGAATTTTCTGAGCAAGTTTCTGTAGACTTACTGTAGTTATCCAAGGAGGATAAACAAAATTACCCTTCTTAATTAAGAGTGATATTTCCCCATTTGTGTGAGGAATTTAGTTTTTTTCTTCTTATTCTTTAGTTGACCCGGACCTAAGTTTGAATTTTCTGCTTTAGCCAATCGAAGTTGAATTTATTCTTTTATAACAAGTCTAACACTAAGAAATTCATTTTGTTTTGAACTCATTAGCGAAAGTTTTTCCTTACAAATGAGGCATTGTGATTTCAAAAGTCCCGCAGATATTATTAGACCTATCATAAGTGCAATTTTATCAAGAAAACTTACTCATATGTCAATGTTTATGAGGGACATTCAGGAATTCAATGTTTTGCATGAATAGGCTTTATCAAGCTGAAATGTTTTTGCCCCTTGTAATAATGTGCTTGTATTTATGAGAATGCAATTTATGGCAATCATTAAGCTGTTTGATTCTCCTGGATAACAATCATTTTTAGGAAACTAAGAGATTTATCATCATTTTATGGAAAAATTTATGGCAATCAATTTTCCTTTTCCACCAAACACACACCCTGAGATCATGAGATCTGTAATGCTGCATACTTAGGAAACTAAGAGATTTATCATCATTATACCCAAAGTTAATGGTTTCTTTATAGTGTTTGTTGTCATCGGAATTTCCTGTCTACCAATCATATTCAGTTTGCTAATAAATGATTTCATTTATGCCAATGCAAGCCATTTGGTGTTTATACCAAGTTTCTTCTTGCTTATGTATTGTGTTGCATTGGAAAGGGTTTTCTAATCCTTGGCAAGGAGATATATTGCCCTTAGACACACAACACGACAGGAATATATAACACTGTACTCTTTCCATGATGCTTCTCCACTGTGTATTGTGTTGCAGCACTTGAGAGGGTTTCCTACTTGACGAGGATTTATATTGCCCTTAGGCACAGAACATGAGACGAATATGTTACAATTTACCCTTTCCATGATGCTTCTCCAGTATCTTTTGCATATATTCTCGAGTCTTCAAATGCTGTCTTTGCATGCATTTTACTTCTGAATGCAGTATTTATGGTTGCAAAACTTTCTGAAACATGTTTTGCAAGTCCACAAATGAAGCAAAATATTGGCATTCCCAGTTAGTCATTTCAAGGTGAGCAAGAAATGACTGTGCATGCTATTGCTCATGGGATGTAGATGGGATACATCTCAGGCATGGGAGACGGCAATTGGGACGGGGAAACCATTTTAAGAAACATGGTAAAGCGGTATTTCAGAATTTTAGTGATTAGTGTTGCATATATGGCATATAGTTTATTCACACAAGCTACTACCGTTGAATACCTCTCCCATTTAAACCAATTAATAAAACTTCACGTAGACATCTTTTGCCTCCTTATTGGTTTCTTCTCTTACGAGTTTTTAAGCCTTCTTATTGTTTTATTCTCTTACTAGTTATTATTTCTTCTCTTACTAGTTATTAAGCCCTTTTATTGTTTAATTCTCTTACTAAGACTACCATGGAGTACATCTAGTTCCCATTTCAATCAATTGATAAAACTTCAGGGCACACATATCTTATTATTTCTTTGGGTTTTGATAAGAAAATGTACACGAATGTTTACATATATAGCCAATAGTTTATCAGCACAAGCTACAACCAATGGAATGCCTTGCTTTCCCATTTAAATCAATTGATAAAACTTCAGTGCACATAGACATCTTAAGCCCGCTTATTTTTTTATCCTCTTACTAATATTACCATGGAGTACACTTCTTTCCCATTTCAATCAACTGATAGAACTTCAGGACATGCAAATATCTAAAAAATATTACTTTGGGCTTTAATAAGAAAATTTTCTTCAGTGCACAAACATCTTACTAGCACTATGGGTTTTGATGAGAACATTGTTTTAGCCACAAATGAACTTACAAAATTTAATACAAGCCTTGAAAAATAACTTGTTAGTGTTTTTTCTTTAGTTCTTATAGCTTGTCAACCATTTATCAGTAAACGCAGAAAAAGTCAATGCAATTTATATAATAAATCTAAGAAACTTATATATGAAGTTTCCCAAAATTTAAGGAATGATTGCGGATGGACATATAAAGAATAGTAAATTGTCATCTAAAGTCTCACTTGATGTTTGGAGGTGTTCGTATATACGGTCCTTGGATGGGGGCATTTTTAGATGTAGAAGATGAGTACTAGGGGTCATGGTAACTCTATTGAACACTTTTCACAACATATGTTCTTGTTATTGTTCAATTATTCATCATGGGTATGCAGTCAAAACGTGCATTCAAGGTTGTGAGGCTTTTTTATTTCTTTGAGATGGGGCATGTCCCAGATAGAGGCCACAAACACTAGGTATTAAGACATCCATAATGAACTCTTTTCATGACATATATTCTTGTTATTGTTCAATTATTTTGACACAAGTATGCACTTGAGAGTGCACATTCAAGGTTTGAGGTTTAATTTATATGAGCTAGAACATTTGCTCATAATTAGTTTTGATGTTTTTTTAGTAATGGACTCCATTTTCCAGAATTTGTTCCATATTTGTTGGGGTTTTGTGACTTCCACCAGGAGTGCGCAATTGGAAACAAGTCAATCTCTGTTACATCTCCTTCCATGATTTCTTTCCGAGTCTCGACCATTTTCTCCCTACCTAATATTGCGGTAGCTAAACTTCCATTAGGGAGTTCAAATTTTGGCTCCTCATCATAGTGCTTGATCATCTTCATTGAGTACTCCTTTGTTATTTGACCATGATCTATTCACATAAATTCCTCTAATTTATTCCTATCCACAATCCATATTCTCATTGATTCTTTGGAAATGATTCAAGCTCTTATCATTATTTTCATTATCTTTGTCAATTTCATTGTGGCCTCTATATTATCTTTGACAGGTCATCCATCACCTATGGAGTCTTCCAACACTCCTTTTTGCATGGCTTTCTTCATGTGTCTTTTCTCTATCCTCCACACCCTTTTGCAATGAATCAATCTCTATGTGTACCTATTCAATCTTCTTCAAGGTATCTTTATCTCTTTGGAAGTTGCATTCCCTTTTGTACCATCCATCACTTGTTCCTTGGGAGTTGTATTTGTCTCCAAATTTGTTATAGGTATTTTCATTGTTTGGGTTGCGTTGAGTAAATTTTCATCATCCATTAAGCTATTTTTGTAATATATTAAAAAATTGATAATCATTTTCTTTCTAAGGTTCAAATGTAAATGAAATATTTTTCTTCAATTTTTTTGACAAAAACATTCTCTTTTATTCTATGCGCTCAATCACATTAATTAGATCAAAGGGGAATAAGGTTTATCTTTCAGACCGTTAGAATGCCTTGATTGCATACATTGTTGCACTTCCACTTGATACTTATCGTTTAATAAATGGTTTGTCTCGCCTTCACCTTATGGTGATCAGTCATCTTGAGGTGGGTTTTTTGCATATAACATTAAACAATTATCCACTTCACGCTTGGCTACCCAATGTCAGTTGTTGGCTCCATACCTAGCACAACATATGCACATCCTTCTCAGTCCTCTCTACGGAAACATTATCTCAAGGCTCTAACTCCCACATTGGTTATGGAATGAATTGTTGCATGACGTTATAAACCCATCTCACATACCACTTTATGGGTGAACAATCAAACCCTTTAAGCTTGATGCACTTCATTTGTTTAAGAGCCAACATCAAGGTGCCAAACCCTAGAAAACAACATGCATTGATGGATGATGAAGATCCATACTATCATGGGGTCTATGAAGGATTTAGACAATTTTTTTTGGAATGCTATCATCAAATTGGTTCATTGATGAAGCAAACCATCAAGAATATTGTAATTCATCCGGCCTTAGAAAAAGTAACTATTGACAATTCTACTTTATTCTTTTTGACTCTTTCAAAATAGAAGCCCAAAAAATCACAAAAATTAATTATTGTGATTTACCTCTACCTTGCAAGGATGATTCTTTATGGACCTTTTCTTGACGTGGCTGCAATTTTCCTTGTCTCTACTAGGGCCATTACTATAAATTCCCTCATGTCCCAACTTGTTTCTTTGTGCCTCTTGCATTAGTTCTTGATGACAGACTCATTTGCCTTGCATGTGACTTTTTGCATTAAGTCAATGCTCTAGTAGAAACTCTTGGTGGGGTTCTATAACACCTTGTATCCATCGCATGATATTGGCGAACCTTTTTCTCAGGCATCTTATCCACCACTATAATCTTCCCTTAACTTGCACATGAGGTAAAACATGAGGTAAAGTCATCACCATGTGCAACACTTCTTCGACCTCTATTGTGCCAAATTGTCATTTATATTGAACACTATAGGCAACAACATTGCAACCACAATTGTTTTCCTTTAGACCTTCTCTTGGATATACTCATGCCTTCTCTTTCTTGGTTTGAGAGTGCAGGCTAGCTTCATCTATCTATCTATCTATCTATCTTTCTAGCTTCACCTTGCTATGCACCGTAATATCCAATGATGGTCTATCTCATGCTTTTCATTATTTGACTCGTCATATGCCTCATTGATCAGCCTCTTCCCTCCATATAATGCTAGATTTTTTAGTATTAGAACATAAAGTCCTTTGCCTTTCACCTTTGTGTGGATCTTGTTATCCAAATAAGTCTCCTAGTTATTTGGACTACTTACATACATATTTTGGCTCAAAGATCTTTATTACAGATGGCACGCACCTCAGTTGTCTCATTGACACATTCACTTGGTCACTGTTTCCTCGTGCGCCCTTGCGCGCTTCCCCTTCTCCCTTTTCCATTTTCCTTTTCCTCTTTGTTCCACTCTTACCTTGTGCGCATCTTCTGCGCATTCATCTTGTTCCTGATAGCTATTCATCCTGTGCGCGTGCCTTGCACTTGCTTCAATCAGCTAAGTCCCTGGCCCTCTTGTGTGCCCTGCACATTACCTTGTAATAGTTGCACCTTGACCATACGTTCTCCGCTCACCAATTCACCCCATTTCCCCCGCGTGCATTGCGATTGCATGCGCCTTCTGCCTTCTTCCCGCGCCTCATTCTTTTGCACGCATACCTTTGTGCCCTCTGCACCATTTCATGCCACGTCATTCTCTGACATGCTTGAGTGTGCCACACTCAACCAGCTAAAGCATGCCAACAGGGTGCCAAATCCTTGCAACAAATCAATGAGTGACACGTGGCAGAAATGACAAGAACATTTGCATAGTTGGCCATCCTTTCAGCCAATCTACGCACACCACATGTCTTGCGTACGTAAGTGGCTCTGACAATCTTTTGACAACCATATCTTTTGCTACAGAGCTCCGATCGGCGTGTGCCTAGTCTCAATCAATAGCTGCTGACGTAGGCTACAGTGCTAGACATTCAAATTCAAATTCTTGGCGGATCTGGTAGGTGAGAAATGGGAAAACATCTTTCTGGGCATTAATGAGCAGATTTGATTGCTCCAACCACCTGATTTGATCTGATCAGCCCTCTTTCCTTCTCCAACACACCAAACAGACTTGGGGAAGCGCATTTGACAGATTTACAGGTGGATTTGTAGGCATTGAATGCTTCTTGTTGGTGGTTGTATTTCAAATTCGGGTTTTCCCTCCTTCTCTTCTTCTTCCATCGATTCATCTATAAATGTAAGAGCTAAGCTCATTGTTAATGTTGGACATTTTGGATCCTTACGCATTTTGCTAAGGACTTCATATTTTCTGTATTTTGAGTTGCAGACCTCTAGATCTGCCTCGTGCATGTGGATATCGACCTCTTTCACCATTGTAACAGCTCTGTGCATTTCTGGAAGTAATGGAAGCATCGTTTTGTGACTATTCTCTATCCTAACGTGTTTGTATTCCTTCTTCTTGCCTTTTCTTTTGCATTGTGTGCTTGTTGTGTCATTCTACGTCCCTTGCAACTCCAGTTCTAGTTGTGTTTCATGAAAACTGATTGTGTAAATGTGTGTTGGTTTGTGCTACGTGTGCCTAGCCTCCCTTCATGCTTTTCCTTTCATTTTCACTCAGAACAAATAGTGTTCATCCCTCTTTTCTGGTGCTATCACCTTCCTTAGATTAGTTTTCCTTTCTGTTATCCTTCTATCCCTGGTCCCTTGGCATTGTTAGCTTAGTTTTCCCTTTCAACATTAGGAGTAACAGTAGCAGTAGAAATAGATAGAGGAACTGACCTTCTCCGGAGATCTGTCTCAAGTGCGCAAGGTCCCACAACTTGGAGACGGTTCCATTGTTGTCTCAAACGACTCGATTCTTCCAGATCCGAGACACGGGTGCAAGTTTGACCACCAACAGTTTCTGGCACGCCTGGTGGGACAAGCAGTGAAAGCTTAAATTTCATATTGCTAAGTTTTGGTGTGTGAACTTAGTATTTCCAGCCTTTGGAGGCTTATTTCAACACATCTGATGACTCCCAACATTTCAAGAGCTCCTATTTTGCAGTCCTGAGTGCCTTTTATGAGAAGAGTGCATACCAGACAGAGTGCTGCAGCTGAAGGATCCTTTGAATACCTCCAACTTTCACCGAGAAGCACACGCAACAGATCTTCTGCGCACGCATCCCCATCTCCAGCACGCCGCATGCACTCTACTCCTCAAAACAGACAAGCATGCCCTACCATGGCGCTTCAACCTCCTCCAAGGAACTTCACCAGCTTCACTGGTGGAAGCCCACTCAATCTCAATTCCCAGCATGATATGCCAGTGACTACGCTCAAAAGTATTCCATACTTCATAGGAGAAAATCAAATCACCCCTGTTGAAGACATTCAAGATGTGGCCAATGTATGCTCTGTCCATCTGATTACTCATGATGATGTTGTTGTCAGGTTGCTTTCAACCTCTTTCAAGGGTAAAGCACTCCAATGGTACTGTGGCCTGAGACCTGCATCTATTGCTACCTGGGATGAGCTTGGAATGACTCTATGCAATTACTTTGAAGATAAATCAGATCATCTATCACTGGTGGAGAAACTGACTACAACAAAGTGCGCACCCAATGAACAAATGATTGATTTCAATATCAGATTCCAGAAGACTTGGGACAAAATTCCTCAAGTGGTAAGGCCTACAACCCAACATGTTTTCTTGTACTATCTAAGGGCTTTGAATAGTGACATTTCAGTCATGATTCAATCTATGGGAGGTAGAACCTTACCTACTACATACAACATTACAATAAGGGCAAAAAACAATCTCATTCAGGCTGGTATGTTGGCACCTAGGCCTCCTGCGCCCTTGTTCCCAGAGATGTCTCCAACGCCACAACCTTCTATTGCTCCAGTTCCAATGCAGAGCGTGCAACCAATTGCATCTACATCTTACTCTCCTGCACATCAAAAAGAAGATGATGAGTTAAAGGCCTTGATTAGAAACTTGTCCAACAAGGTCATATCATTGGAGAAGTAGTAGGTGCAAGCCTACAGAGGCAGTTCCAATCAGGCACAATGCTAAAGCAATCAACCTTAGCGGAATCGATATGGGAATCAAAGATACAGATAAAACCAACAAAATGATAGATGACATGCTAATGCGCACTTGCCTTTGCAAGTTATTCCTCCCACACCTTCTCTTCCAGTTCCCAGTACAAGTCAAGCACTTGTCTCATTCCAGAACAACATGGGGTAGGAGTCCTAATGGTGATTTCCTTGCAATATGCCTCATAGTCAATATCACTGTGTCACTACTGCTCGCACGCAAGCCTACATGATTTAGATTGCCCCCATATGTGAGCCTTCAATGACCAAGAAAGGGAAGAAGCTCCTCCAAAGGAAAATTTGATGTTCTTCGGTGCCGAGGACTTCTGTGCAATCAACCAAGCTGCAAAGGATACAAGCAGACCACACATCCAAGTTGTAGACAACACAAGATACAAGAGGAGAATGCTAGAGTTTGGCACGTAGTTCGCAATTCGAGCAACACAAGGACACCCTCAAAAGAAGAAAGATGCAGCTAAGATGTCCAATAGTAAAAGCGCTCAAATTCATACATGCGAGGCTCCGCGTAAAGCTCCTTTAGAAGTAGTGCACACCTCTCCTTTGGGAGGTCAAGCCTCTGCACTAACTAAGGTTCCTGCCTCTGCACCCGAGTAACCAAGAAATGATGCTGTTTTTCCTCAAATGCATAAGTCAATGGGTCTTCCTTTCAAGATTGTGGATCAGATGAAAAGAACAAACATAAATGTCACAATGTGGGATGCCTTGACTATTCCATCCCAATGCGACTTATTGCACGAAGCTCTAGCCCAACTTCCACGCACTGATTCGGCCGTCCAAAAGCCATGCACTTTTGTCAATATTTGCCAAGAAGAGGAGAAACAAGTAAGTAAAGTTGTTAAAACCCCACCCTTATATATGTCTTTGATCATAGGCAAACATCTTGTCCATAACTGTATGATTGACTCAAGTGCTAGTACTTCTGTCATGCCTAAGAAGATTGTTGATGTCTTAGGTCTTAAGTATAGCCCCCTGATAAAAGGAGTCCTGCAACTTGATGGTTCAACTATCACTACCCTAGGAATCATCAAGGATCTTGAGTTAACCCTCCATGCATGTCCAAGTCTAACAATAACTCAAGATGTGTCAATCATTGATCCGCCCCTTTTGTTTGCCTTATGCTTATCAAGAGAATTTACTGCAAAAGTGGGTGGTTACTTGTCTTCTGATTGGTCTCATATGTTACTCAAGACAAGGTATGGTACCTGATTTACCATACAAGCTAAGCCAATATTTTCCTATCATGTAGAGTCATATGTCCCATCCCCTCTCCAAGCCAACTGTTTAATCCAAGAAGAAAAGCTTCAGTTTCTGAAGAGCAACCTCTTCCACCTTCTATTCCTGATCTAGTACTTGATGAGTGGGAGGAAAGGCACCATAAATTTGACCCATATGCTGAAGAGTTGGAAGCTTATGAAACTGGGCTTGGTACTTACTGCATTTTTGAAGAAGAAGCCGTGATGCTGTGCACGCCCAAGCAAAGTGAAAAGAACCCTGGTCTATGGAAGTTATACTTTGATGGATCTAGAACTAGAAACGACATGAGAGCATGAGTTGTTCTCATTTCCCCTAAGGATGAGAAATTCTTCTTCGCGCACAGGTTGCAGTTGACATGTTCTAGCAATATGGCAGAGTATGAGGCGTTGGTGCATGGTCTGCTTATTGCTGAAAAGAAGAAGATTAAGGCACTGCAAATATTTGGGGATACAAAATTGGTTATCCACCAAGTCACCAACAAATTCCAGGCAAAGAATAAGCTTCTCAAAGCTTATAAACACAGAGTTTGGGACCTCCTTGAGAGATTTGATGCTCTAAATCTGCAGGTGGTGCCACGTAAAATGAATAGGGAAGCTGACCAGATGGCCACACTTGGTTCGTAGTTCTCTCCTGCTGAGGAATTTGTCAAAGGAAACACTCAACATATTAAGATGGTGATTAGACCATCCATTCCAGATAACATCATTAGCTGACAAGTGTTTGATAGTGATGCGCAGATCATCCAATCCATTTCTCATCAAGCATGCAAGTTGACTTGACAGCTATGGTGACCAAGTGATACATCCGAAGACAAACAAGTTTCCTAAAGGGATGGTCACCTTAGAGCAAATGTTTAGCCCTGATGATGAGTTAAAGGGTGAAGAAAAGTATATGCATGCCGCATAAGAAGACTACTCCCCAGTCACTATTGTGCATGGAAAGGAGTTACTGCTCAGTAAAGCTTGCGTGCATGATGAAAAGCAGGCCTTCATCTCTCTCTGTCAAAAATACAGTGATATCTTCTCATGGGAGTATGAAGACCTCAAAGGTTTTGATCCAAGTGTTGCTCAACACTCCATTGACCTTGATCCTGGTATCAAGCCTGTCAGACAAAAGCAGCGACCAATCAATCCAAAGATAGAGCCCCTCATGAGAAAGGAATTATCCAAACTCATTGAGGTGAAGATTATTTTTCCCATCAAGTAATCTACCTGGGTTGTGAATCTAGTTCTGGTACGCAAGAAGAATGGTGAAATCAGACTCTGTGTTGATTTCAGAGATTTGAACAAGGCATCTCTAAAGGATCATTATCCTTTTCCTTTAATGGAGTAGATTCTACAGACTATGGCCGACGCACAAAGATTCTCAATGTTGGATGGGTATTCAGGTTTCAATCAGATCCTGGTCAAGGAAGAGGATCAATTCAAAACAACATTTACAACCAAGTGGGGAACATATGCATATCAGAAGATGTCCTTTGGTCTGTCAAACATGGGCACAACATTTCAACGCGCCCTAGATATTGCATTCAAAGGATATATCAATGAGTTCATCTTGGTCTACCTTGATGACATCACCATTTTCTCAAAGCAAAGTGCGAATCATATGGCGCACCTGGAGAAAGTCTTTGAGAGATACAAAAAGTATGGGGTATCTCTTCACCCCAAGAAGTGTAATTTTGCAGTGGCACATGAAAAGCTCTTGGGCCATGTGGTTTCAAAGGATGACATTACAATCGATCCTGAGCACGTTTTGACCATCCTAGCTCTTTCCCTGTCAACGCACAAAAAGGCCTTGTAGTCCTTTCCTCGGTACGATCAATTTTGTTAGGTGTTTTATTCCTAACTTTGCAGGACTGGTTCGGCCAATCACCCTGATGCTCAAGAAGGACATAACTTTCAGATGGACAACAGAAGGAAAGGAAAGCTTCAACAAAATCAAGTAAGATATTGCTTACGCACCAACACTCATCAACTTGGATTACTCAAAGGATTTTATCCTTTATGCTTATGGCATTGATGCGAGTGTTGTTGCTATCCTAACATAAGAAAATGAACAAGGGCTGGAACAACCAGTGGATTTCCTTAGCCAGACACTGAAGGATTATGAATTAAAATATAGTCACACGGAGAAGTAGGTCTTCATCATCATGCGCGCGCTCAAGAAGTTCAAAAGTATGCTAGCCAAAAATCATATTAAGGTGTTTGTCTCCCGCTCTTCTGTTAGAGACTTCATCATGGGATCAGAAATCAGTGAGAAGAGAGCACGAGGGGTGACCAAAATAATGGAGTATGATGTGACTATCAAAGCCAAAAAATTGATAAGAGGTAGTGTGCTCTGCAAACAACTTGCTAAGGACACGAACACTGCACCTAAGGCTTCATTATTTCTAGATGAGTACCTCCCGTGCACAAAACTCTCACATAATACAGATCCTGGCGCGCACAATTGGATGAAGGACATGATCACATTCCTTTCTAAGGGCGCATACCCTCCTGGATTAAACAAGGAAAAGAGAAGACATATGAGGTTACAATCCATCCCTTATGTTTTAATTAATGGTCTTCTCTTCAAGAAGAATCTTGATGACGTGTTGTTAAGGTGGTGTATCAATGACGCGCAAATTGAAAAGGTGTTATTAGAATTTCAGGATGGATTCTCTGGTGGACACTTTTCTTCCAAAACTATAGTAATGAAGATCATAATGGTAGGCATATTTTGGCCTACTCTGTTTATAAATGCACACAAGTGGGTAACAAAATGCAAGGAATGCTCTTTCTTTGCAAGAAAGAAGAAATATGGCAGCGCTCCCCCTCCGACCAATCCAAATGGATCAACATTTTGCGCAATGGGGTCTCAACTTCATTGCCATGATCAATCCACCTTAAAGTGCTAGACATAGATGGGTGTTGATAGCTACAAACTACTTTACTAGATGGACAGAAGCTGTTGCACTCAAGGAATCAACCGAGTCAGTCATCCTTGACTTTTTTGAAGGTATAGTCACAAGGTTTGGAATTCCTCAAACCATTATCTCTGATAATGCAAAAGCCTTCCTTGGCACTAAAATCACTGATTGGGCTTTAAATATGGGCATCTATCTGAAGACTTCTTCCAACTATTACCCTCAAGGCAATGGTCTGAAAAAGTCAACAAACAAGAATTTGATCAGGATCATGAAGAGCACAATGAACATCACCCAAAGATAGTGGCATACAAAGGTCTCACATGTGCTCTAGGTAGATAAAATCATAGTTAAAAAAAAATGTACTTCTCCTTACAAGCTCGTATATGGCAAGGAGGCTACCCTTCCCTTGAAGTTGGAGTTCAACTCATTGGAACTTGCGCAACAACCGGAGCTTGAAGGTGCATACCAGAGAGAAATCAGAATGAAAGAGCTAGTTAATCTTGAAGAATCAAGGAACTCTGCCATGATCAAGCTAGAACAACATCAACAAGCAACAAAGAAATGGTTTGACAGAAAGGCTAGGCCTCAAGCTTTCAAAGTTGGGGACTTGGTCTTAAAATGGGATGTTGACAGAGCTAAACCTGGGTGCCATTAAAAGTTTGATGCACTTTGGAGTGGCCCATATATCATCAGTTCATGCAAGGAGTTTAACTCTTTCGAGTTAACTCATCTTGATGGAAGCGCGTTGCAAATCCCAATAAATAGGATCTATCTCAGACCCTTCTATTGGGTTTGTTGCATCATTATATATATATTAGAGTAGTTTAAATTCCTCTAATTGAGTTGCATGAACATTGTTTGTTTGTACATAGTTATTCTCTCTCGTGCGCTTCTTGCATGCACTCCTTTTGCTTCAAGGATGTCGATCTTCTTCCAATAGTTTTAAGTAAGTTGTAGGATTCAGAATAGAGTAAAGAAATGATCCTTCAAGTGACTTTAGAGCTAGTTCTTCAAATCTGTAGATCATAATTTCATGATTACATATCAAACTCCATGCCCAATGGATGCTCCAGGCTACTGATCTCCTTCATCTAGCAGACATATGGCCCCAGAAGTTGCCAAAACTGTTATCCAAATAACTCTCCTAGTTATTTGGACAACTTACATACATATTTTGGCTCAGAGATCTTCATTACAAATGGCACACACTTCAGTTGTCTCCTTGGCACATTCACTTGGTCATTGTTTCCTCGCACGCCCTCACACTCTTCCCCTTCTCTCTTCTCCATTTTCCTTTTCCTCTTTGTTCCACTCTTACCTTGCGCGCATATTCTGCGCATTCACCTTCTTCCAAGTAGCTATTCATCCTGCACGCGTGCCTTGCACTTGCTTAAATCAACTAAGTTCCTGTCCCTCTTGCGCACCCCACACATTACCTTATAATAGTTACGCCTTGACCATACGTTCTCCACTCAAAAGTTTGCCCCATATCCCCCGCGTGCATTGCGATTGCGTGCACCTTCCTTTTACCTTCTTTCTGCGCCTCATTCTTCCACGTGCATACCTTTGCGCCCTCCTATGCGCCATTTCTTGCCATGTCATTATCTGACACACTTGAGTGTGCCACACACAACTAGTCAAAGCGCGCCAACAGGGCACCACATCCTTGCAACAAATCAATGAGTGACACGTGGCAGAAACAACAAAAACATTTGCACAATTGTCTATCCCTTCAGCCAATCTGCACACGCCATGTGTTTTACATATGCAAGTGGCCCTAAAAATATTCTAACAACCATATCTTTTGCTACAAAGCTTTGATCGACGCGCGCCTAGTCTCAATTGATAGCTCCTGATGTAGGCTGCAGTGCTAGATAATCAAATTCAAATTCTTGGTGGATCTGGTAGGTAAGAAATTAGGAAACATATTTTTGGGCATTAATGAGTAGATATGATTACTCCAACCACCCGATTTGATTTGATCTTCCCTCTTTCCTTCTCAACACACCAAACGGAGTTAGAGAAATGTATTTGAAAAATTTATAGGTTGATTTGCAGGCATTGAATGCTTCTTGTTGGTGGTTGTATTTCAATTTCAGGTTTTCCCTCCTTCTCTTCTTCTTCCATCAATTTATCTATAAATGTAAGAGCTAGGCTCATTGTTAAGGTTGGACATTTTGGATCCTTACGCATTTTGCTAAGGACTTCATATTTTTTGTATTTTGAGTCGTAGACCTCTAGATCTGGCTCATGCATGTGGATATTGGCCTCTTTCACCATTGTAACAAATCTATGCATTTCTGGAAGTAATGAAAGCATCGTTTTGTGACTATTCTTTGTCCTAACTTGTTTTTATTCCTTCTTCTTGCCTTTTCTTTTGCATTATGTGCTTGCTGTGTCATTCTACGTCCCTTGTAGCTCCAGTTCTAGTTGTGTTTCTAATAATTTTGGATCAATTTTTCATAGGAAAACTCAATATTATTATTCATGGAATAATGATCTTCTTATTAATTCATTCCAGATACATTTACATAGATGGAGTTTACATTATATAGGAGGATGTTGTCCTTGATACAAGGATTCAACATTAATAACCAATCCCTTATATCTCTCAACCACTTCTAGAATCTCTCACCTATCCCACATATCTCTCTATCATTTCATATCCCTATTCTAAACGTGAGATTAAATCACGTACATAAAAATATGATATTAATATCTCACACTCACCGAACTATTACAACTATATTATTAATATGAGTTCTATAAACTCATTATTAATAATATTACAATTTATTAATAATGTCACAATATATTTGTAACATTCACTCCCCTATTGTTAACATTATTAATTCCCAATATATACTCCCCTAATGTTGACATTATAGAAACAATAATCACACTTCCTTCTGCAACTTGTCCCCCATGTGTGTTCATGATCTGGATGGTTTTGTAAGTCAACCAACAACTTGAAACAAAGGATGGTGTTACAGGACAACCAACAACCTAAAACAAAGGATGGTTTTACAAGACAACCAACAACCCAAATATCATGCTGATGCTTTTGCTTTGTGCTTTCATCTATCCATTATGTCTTTTCTTCAGGGAATCATGTAGGAACCACTAATTACTGAATATAAACTAAATAGAGGGAAATTTGAACTTTGAGACCATGTTCCAGTTCCCCCCCTCAATGTGAACATTTCACTATTTAAACAAGAACTCTAAAATCATACTGCAAATCTGAAATAAAAGAAAACACACACACACACACACACAAACACACACACACTGCCACTACATCTTCATGCGGCCCCATCGTTGGTGACTGATGAGAGGTTGTTGATTGACCTCCAACCTCTATTTCCTCTGTCCTCCATGAATCACGCTGCTTACTCAACAAATTAGATGTTGAAGTTCAAATTTTCACCACCTTTTATCGATGCATCTTCCCCAAAAATATTTTCTTTGGTTATGAAATTCCAAAGTGGGGGTTTGGGGACAGAAGTCTACAATGGGGTCAAGGGGCAGCGCCCCTTGCATGGTCTCAGGGCACCGCCCTGGGTACGCTCCCTTTCGCGGTACATGGAATGGTCGAGGGGAGGAGCTCCCGAAGCCAAGCACATTTTCCTTCTTTGAAGTCATAAAAAATATCATCAGAAATACAATATTATTCACATGATTCTCCAAAAACATTAAACATCGGGTAACACCAAAAATGCATTCGTAAGGCATTTTTTTTACAGTCTTTTACTTTTCGACTTCGACTTACAGTGAAAATACTTGACTACAAATAAACACTTGAATCTTTTACAATAAACTAATACTTGATATAAATAACTTAAAAGTAATATTTAATTACTTTTTCCACATAACTAAATAATTTTTGTACAACTATGACGCTTTACATAACTCACTTTACATAGAATATTAATAAAAAGACACAATAACATTACTCAAACTTACCAAAGACAACTCTTAACACATAGACATTACAAATTTTAAAAGGATTGACTTGATATCTATGATGCAAAGACCAAAGACTAAACAATAACAATGTTTTAGACACACCGGTCACCGAGTATAAAATAAGACTCACTAAAATATATAATATTGAAAAAACCGAAAGACACTTAAAATTTATATTAATAAAATATAAAAATCCCTTCTATAATGAATTAGAACCTAGATCAAATAAAAGCAAATTGTTACATGATTTGAAAAGCCGACCTCCACGTGTTGCTAAGAATGAATTCTGACTCACCGCCTTTGAGTTTGTTGTTGAAATAGAACAAAAAAACTATGATGGATGCAATACAAAATTTGAATGACTGCCCAATCTATAGGGTTCACGTGTATGGTCTGGTCGATCATAGATCCAATGCGGCTGTGTTGCATACCAATGAGTCTTAAAAAAAATATTTGTCTCGCCGTAAGAATGGGAAAGTATACCAATCTAGATATGTTTAAGATATAGAAATTAGAGCCATAAATATAGAAAGTTATAGATTTGAATGCAGACGTAACATGGAGGGATACAAAAGGGATCTAGAAGTTTGTTGCACCAATGAGGATATTGTCATGTTGAATGTGCGTATATTACATAAGATCCAAATAGTTTTGCGCTCCTTTGGAGTTCTGCACCAAACACTGTTCACAAGATATACATAGACGTGATTTGAAAGAAATAGCAGGAAAATCCAAACAAATACAATCATCAGACTGTAAAGTTTCAATCAACATGTTATGTGCATAGCAGTGCACACAAACCTCTTCCTTGGAACTACACAAAGTCACATGATCAAAAAATGCTCTGATACCAAATAATAATTTTGGATCAGTTTTACACAGGAAAACTCAATATTATTACTCATGGAATAATGATCTTCTTATTAATTCATTCTGGATACATTTACATAGATGATGTTTACATTATATAGGAGGATGTTATCCTTAATACAAGGAGTCAACATCAATCACCAATCCCCTATATCTCTTAACCACTGGTAGAATATCACACCTATCCCACATATCTCTCTGTCATATCATATCCCTATTCTAATGGTGAGATTAACTCACGTACATACAAATATGATATTAATATCACAATATTACAATTTATTACTAATGTCACAATATATTTGTAATAGTTTCATGAAAAGTGATTGTGTAAATGCGTGTTGGTCTGTGCTACGTGTGCCTAGCCTCCCTTAATGCCATTTCATTTCATTTTCGCTCAAAACAGATGGTGTTCTTCCCTCTTTTTCTGGTGCTATCGCCTTCCTTAGATTAGTTTTCCTTTATATTATCCTTCTATCCCTCTTTCCTTGGCATTGTTATCTTAGTTTTCCCTTTCCACATTAGGAGTAGCAGTAATAGTAGAAATAGATAGAGGAGCCGACCTTCTTCGGAGTTCCATCTCAAGTGCACAAGGTCCCACAACTTAGAGACGGATCCATTGTTGTCTCAAACAACTCGGTTCTTCCAGATCTGAGACACAGGTGCAAGTTTGACCACCAAAAGATCCCTTTAAATCAATTTAGTGAGTCTTCAAAGTACTACACTATCACCACATACGAAATTTTTTCCCATGCTAAGTATTATCCTTCTACACCAACATGCCTTATAGAAGTAGAGTGTGTATGCACCATATTTTTGACACTTGCTAACAATTTATTTCATGCATAGGCTGCTCATGGATTCTCCTCTTGAGCAGGTACCTTAAGGGGCATGCTAGTATTAGGGTGTGATCAAACTTGGTTATGTGGGATAGCCCACAACATTTGAGAGATTTCATTATTATGCCTTAGTTACCCTATCCTTGCCTCGTTTCTTCCATTTGTTCATACATTACACCCATTATGTCAACTTGTCTCATTATGTTTACTTGCTTTTGCCTATTGCGTGTTATTGTCCTTGCCTTTGGTCACTTTGAACTTTGTTCATCTACATCTATTTACCTTATGGCCTCCATTCCCTATGTTTTACACCTTTTAACCTTAGGGTTTCCCCCAAAGTTGATGGCATTGCCTATGGGTGATGGTGTCGGTTTTGGGTTCTCCATAGCCGACGCCAATGGGGGATGGTGTTGGGTATATATACCCCATTACCTTCTATTATTCTCACTACTTATCAAAACTTGAAAAACAAAACATTTACTCTTGTTCGCACACTTTTGTACTATCTCACACTTATTTGTTGATTTGGAGTCTTAGAGCTTACCTCTTTTGCATTCAGGTCACCATAGTGAGTTAGGACCGGAGATATTTTTGTTGAACTTTCCCCTTCTCCACCCATAACAATTTTATCTCAGTGTTGTTGTCTCTTGGTAGGATTATGCATAAATGATTGCACACATGCTACAAGTAAATATATCTAACCCTCTTTAGTCTTTTATCTTTTGTGTACATTGTATGTTGGTCATTCATTACTATAGATTAGAGTAAATGTATATTTTCTTTGATCTATTGCATTTTCATATTATACTATATCCCTTGGCTTTATCCACCCCTCGGTTACTCTTATTATCGAATTATATTAGGATACCTATCTTTATATTAGTTGTAGGCCTTGGAAACTTATAGCTATTCTAGGGTTAGGTTTAATATCCTCTATAATTATGAAAATAGGGATCCTTGAGCACCTTTGTACGTACATCATGTGCTCAGACTTAGATTGGATTCCTATATTTGAGAATTCAGTTGGGAACCTATTTCCTCCTCTTATACACTATGGTGAACTCAATGCGAATCTTACTCTCTCTCTTGATTGAGTCATTTTAACATTTCATCTCTTATATTCACATTAAGTACTTTTGAATAAAATATATTGCTCTAGATTTTAATATTCATCAATATTTTAGGTTTGTATTTATTTTTCATCTATTTCATGCCACAAATTTAATTTTCACAATTTCCCCTAGGGTCTTTAAGGTTCATCCTCTTCTTTGGGATTCTTTCTAGGGCTTCTTGTTGAACAACACACCTTTCATTCAATGTATGGAAATTAACAAATCTATTTTAAAATCCCTTTAAGGATTTTCTTTATTTTATTAATTAAATGAAAACCTCCTTTTATTTGGGATAATTTTTAGAACACTTTTCGGAAATTCCAAATTAACATTTTTAATGATAAGGATTAATAAAAAACATGTGCACTTTTTGGAAAATTCCTTGGAGGTTTTTATTCAACACATTAATATGATAAAATATCTCTTTTATTTCATTAAATTCAATTTCTATCTCCTTAAATGGTCGTTTTAGTAATTTGATGACAATAGTCTTTTATTCAAACGACAATTTTTGGGCCTACCTTCATTACTAATTTTTTGTTCACTATTATTCATCTCCAATAGTCATTTTTTGTTCTCTATTCCATGAATATATGATTTAATGTATGTCATCCTTGTCTTATTTAGATTTTGCATCAATTATCTTATTTTTGTTTTTATTTTCTACACCATTAGCCACTGTGTAAATCCCCTTACATGGATGATCTCACATGCGTATATGCTTTTATGATCTTATGAATCAACCTTTTCCTCTTGCATAGTCAATATCTTCTGGCCATTTTTCTTATCTCTCCATCCTACCCTTTTGTAATGCCATCAACCCCTGTGTGTCTTTGCGAGGCTGACCCCGTTAACATTTAGGAAAAAATACCACAGAATATTTTTGCAATGCCTCAACTATGCTGATAAAATCATCCAAGAGATAGATCATAATATGAATTACATCATTTTTGGAATCATAGACCTAAAATATTTTGGTTTCTACTCCATCACAACTTAAGAACCCCAAAATTAATATCCCATGTATCATCAATTTACATCTCCCTCTCCACAGACAATTCCATCTGTATACTCTGATGCCATTGGCCTCTGTGCTCTAACACAACCGATCATGTTTGTATATACAACAATAGATCACGACACGGTAGAAATTCAAACAATTGATCCCAATTTTTTTAATCAAAAACCTCAACAAACATCGAATATTACACACCCAACAACGAGGGATAATTAATCAATGTTCCTCAAGGCATAGGTACTATGAAAGAGATAATTCTAAAACCTGAGTCAAACTGATTAGTCATGACAATCCTCTATAAATGGAGAAACCCAATCGATTCCCAAAAAATCCTTTAAAAAACAAAAATACCGAGGCTTCTTCATCTAATGGCCCTAATCCACCACTTGATCATAATCTGATGATTGTCAAGTTGTTGGATCAAATGGCCATCATGCATTCTTCCAGTACTTATAACATGTTTCAAATGCAAAATCAAATATTAAAAATGGCTTCTCAATCATCATAAGTCCTTATAGGTCCTAATCAACCTTCAATACCTCATTTGCCTTTGGATGCTAAAGGGAATCCCATCCCTCTTCCTGCGATCCGTAATAAGGTTATCTGAATATTACAAAATGAGCCCCTAGCTCCTTACATAGCTTCTATGGATATAAGGGGGATATCTCTTACCATTTCTTATGATGGGTCAATTGATCCAAATACATATCTTAAGAATTTTAGAAACATTTTTAAAGAGAAAAAAATTCTCTAGATAGTATAATCAACTCCCTTCAGACTCTATCATTGATCAAGAAACTTTAGTCTAAGATTTAGTGAATGAATTTCAACAACATGATCTCCCTGAAAAAATACATTGCAAAACTTCATTAACGTGAAACAATCTGCCAATGAATCAACCCATAATTTCATCAAGCGATGGAAGATTTTATCTAATGAATCTAACCATTATCTTGATAATAAAAATATTTTTCAAATCTTCTTTAAGTCCTTTGTTCTTGATCTCCAATATAAGGTCCAACCTTCTCTCCCATCACATTGGAAGAGGCGCTTGAACAAGCCAAGTGACATAATTACCTTATGTGAGAATTTGAACAACCGCATAAGCCCTCAAACACCCTAAAATTATTGTATAATTCCATCAACCCTCAATCCATTTCTAAAGGAAAATCTATTACGCATTCAAACAATGATACTCAAAATGTTATTTCTCATAACCCACACCACCTTCCTTTATTGTATGGTGAACCATTACAAGTTCTTCCCATGCTTCACATTTTTCCTCGTACCAAACAACCGAATTCCTTCAATCCTGACCTATTTTTTTGGTGGCATGCCACTAACGACCATTCCCATGAGGTTTATAAGTATCTTAAAAAAGGTTTCCCTTGATTCTTTCTTGGACCTCAATTTGACACTAATGCTATTATCCAAGAACGCTATGAGAAATATCAATCCCTCATGTAAGCCTATGAGAACCACAAATATAGGATCAACAATAGAAAATAACATATGAACAACTTTATAGGTACTATTGAAGGGTCCTATGATGATGAATACCTCAATTCACAATATGTCATTATGGTTAAAGTTAATTATCGATGTAATTTCACACACAAGGACCTTGTCTACAAACCAAAAAAGCCTTCACCTACTAACCAAAAACATATTAATACTTCCCATGAACAATCCATGGATGATCTCACTAACCATTTATTTCGTGCAGGGGTTGCTGATGTATTCTCCTCATGAGAGGGTGCCTTTAGGGATTTGCTAGGATCAAGGTGTGACTGAACATGGTCATGTGGGTTAGACCACAACATTTGAGAGATGTGCTATTATGCCTTAGTTACCCCATCGTTTCCTTATTTCTTCCCTTTGTTCACACATTACACCCCTTATGTTCACTTGTTTCATTATGTATACTCACTTCTACCTATTGCACTTTGCTATATCTACTTTTTTTCACCTTGGATCTTCATCATATACATCTATTCACCTTCTGGTCTCCATTTCCCATTTTTTACATCTTTTTACCTTAGGGTTCCTCCTAAGGCCGACACCATCCCCCATGGGCAATGGAGTTGGGTATATATACCCCACTATCTTATTGTTTTTCTCATCACTTATCAACACTTGCACAAAAAAAATTACTCTTGCTTACACACTTTCTCACTATCTTGCACTTTTTGGTTGACTTGGAGTCTTAGAGCTTACCTCTTTTGCATTTGGTTCACCATAGTGAGTTAGGATTGTAGATATTCTTGTTGAGATTTTCCCTTCTCCACCTATAGTCATTCTATCTCGGTGCTATTGTCTCTAGGGAGGATTACACATCAATAGTCACACACACACTACATGTAAGTTTCTCTAACCCTCTTTAGTATTTTATCTTGTATGTATATGGTGTATATTAGTGATTCATTGCTATACACTAGAGTAGATGCATACTTTTTTTAATCTATTGCATTGTCTTATTATACTACGCCCATGTTGGGACTTTGTTTTCATTGATGTTAAAAGAATGATATTTAATGAGTTTTTATTGTTGTCTGAGTGTCATTGACGTCAAATGAACAAAGATATATGAAGGTTAATTGGTAGTGCTAGTTGAGTTGCTTAGTCTGGGTGATGTTTCATGGTGTCTTGAGTAGTGTAATCACTTATAGTGACTTACATAGGTGTTTTAGTGTTGTGGTTATGATTTAATGAAGTGTGTTAAAGGTCCTTTTAGGTGTGAAAGTGTTACAAAGTAATGAGGATGTCAAATTTAGTGAAGCAAACATATTCAAGTGGCCTAATTAGGAGGCCTACTTAGCAGAATGAGGTATGTCATGATGAAGTGAGGCATGTAGAAGATTGTTATGCATTTTCAGAGCATGGAGAGCATGAGTATGTGGTGTTGAGACACTCACAATTGTCTTATAGTGCTGGTTCAGGTGTTAGACATTGGTTTTATGTCTGTTCTTAGACATATCTCTTAAGAAAAGATGACCTAATGAAGTGGAGTCATCATTTCTGAGTGCATTTGATAAAATACAAGAATAATACATGTGTTAACATGTTTATTTAGAGGTGTGGTCCAAAGTTTTATGTATTAATATTGAAGATTAAGAAAGATATGTCATTTTTACTCTTACCGAGTTTTTGGAAGTGAGAAACCAAAGATCGATTTGGAATTTCTTGTGCTTGTTGGCACGTATAAATCTACATGGTGGTACAAGATATTCATGGTAGTTGGGGAAGGTTCCTAAGATGATGTTCCAAGCATTATTTCAGAGATTAAGGGGTAGAGCTTTATGAACAATTGATAAGAAGGTAAATTGGTCTTAAACCCTCATAAAACCCTAGTTCAAAAGTGATGGAGAAGATATTCTTCCTCGTGGCCTATAATGGATTGATTTGGATAGTATGATGATTTTAGGTTTTAGAGGACTCTCTCATGTTTCTTCGGGTGTAATTTAGGTGTCATGGCTGTGTGTGGAATACACTCAAATTTGTATGTTTATGAAGAAGTTCAATTTTCTCTCAAGTTTTACCTTAGACATGTTAACTAATTTGGTTTTGGAGGAATTATGGAAGCTATTATAAATTTCCATGGTGGTTTTAGATCATGATTGTTCTCTTAGGAGGTCTGTTATGGCTTGTTTTTCAAGACTAGTTTTGGGAAGTTTTAGGTGACATCGTTGCAGAAGCATTTTGGAGGTGTATTAGTTTGATTTTTGGTATTTTGAGAATTTGGTGACTACCTTGAGGTTATGATATTTCCATTGGTATATAAAAATTTCATATTTAAGGAGTTTTGATGAGGTTTTGGCTTCAATATTTGAAGACTAGTTTTGTAGGTCTTAGACCTAGTGAAGAAGGTTGCTCCTTTTGGTGGTGTCATTGCATAAGAGGATGGTGCAGGGTGACTCAAGATTTATAGAGGTTGTTAGTGGAATTAGAAAACATTTCTAAGTGGTTTCCAAGTATTTGTGAAGGTGTCTATTTCTCAAGAACATCCAAATTTGACAAGTAGGCTATTTGAGTGCTTTAGGGCTTCTTGTGTCCTAATGAGGGATTTGAATGTGTAGATAGTATTAGGGTAAATGCATGGAAATTAGAGGCCAAAAGGGTGTCTTAAGTGGACTTTTTTTTAATAAAAAATAAAATCTTCAACTTGTATGAGTTATTTGAAATAGTTACACTTAAATTTTAAAGATGTTATAAGAACATGAATTGTAGCATTTTGAGTTTAGTTTCTAACCTACTTTTTTTTTTGAAAATGGTTGAGTGTAAGTGGGTTAAATATATAAAATGCCAATAGGTGATTCTATTTAAAAAAAAAACATAGTATTCAGTCTGTCGTGCCCCCCCCATTTTTAAGCACTATTTAATATTTTTGAAAACCCTTTGGTACAAAGATAGATAAGAGCATCTAGTTTGTGATATAATTTTGTTAAAGTTTTTTTAGTGAGTATTTATTTTTAAATGATTTTTCAAGTAAAAATATTTTAAATTTTGATAAATAAAGGACAACTGTCTATTCCCTCCTAACTACCTCAAAAATATTGAAAATTAGTTTTTTTTGGAATATGAATAGAATTAGTCCTAGTTTGTGACTACATAATTTTTATTCAATTTGGATGAGTGAAACAAAAGATACACGATGAAAGATATATGTGTATAAATTCAAAAAAAGATCTATAAAAAGATAGAAAATAATAAGTATTGAAACCTTATACAAGTTAAAAAAACTGAAAAATCATATATTTAGAAAGAAGAAAGATTATTTGACCTCATAGTGAATTTTTAAATAAATTTGTTGATCATTTTTGTGGGATTTATTATGGAGGATTTTTTTTAGCATTTATATTAAAAACACATTGTTTTATGTGTTTTAGCAGGTCCATGCCTCAAGATTGGGGATCCAAACCGGATCTAAACCAAGAGATTTACCTTGGAAAATGGAAAAATGAAACACATACGCGTTATAACGCGTACTCGTTATAACGCGTACTCGTTTCCTTTTTTAATATAATCCCTTCCCTCCAACATCCTTTTCTACCTCTTTCATGGGATTCCTGTCCTCACTCTTTTTTCTCTGCACATTCATGCACAAATTTTTAGCAGTTGAGGTTGTCCCCTACCCTACTATGTATATTTTACTAATCATGGGGGATAAAAACCAATAGAAGGACATGAAAAAGGTTAAGAAAAAGACACCAGAGCAATTATAAGAGATTAGAATAAAGAAAGTTAAGCGGATCTGAGAAATTTGTGGAGGGAAAGGTATATCTACTATGTCAAATGTACTTGATGTTTTAGAAAAGGATGATGAAATATATAATAAAAATGAGGAGAATAATTATTTTGCAACGAATATTGATAATTAATTGAATGATAATGTTCTTATGGATAAATAATTTGGTATGAATAATAATTTTGAACCTTTACTTGAGAATCCAAATGTTAATCTTGAAATTTGCATGAAAACATTGAATGAAGAAAGTAACCTTGCTAATGAATCTTTACCTCTAAGAACACCTCCTTCCATTTTGTATAGAAAACCCATTAACTTAATTGAAATTAATAAAAAAATGATAAAACCAATGCCTAAAAAATGTCTGAAATAAATGTGAGAAGAAAAGCTACGGGAATTTGGGATAATTACTTGAGAAATTCTAAG
Source organism: Taxus chinensis (assembly GCA_019776745.2). NCBI lineage: Eukaryota > Viridiplantae > Streptophyta > Pinopsida > Cupressales > Taxaceae > Taxus > Taxus chinensis. Next base: position 388,177,316 of record CM034156.1, read on the forward strand.
ATACACAAAGATGTCAATTATTTGTTAAATGTTAATGAAATTAATTAAGACGATACCTACAATGAAGACCCTGGGGCTAAGAACATTTAAAATTGATGATCAAAATGTAGTAATTGTTGAAAATATACCTAAAGCATACCCTACTGTAGGTGTCAACAAACACACTAAAGATAATAATGCTACACATCGTGCACTTACTAATTATATAGTTAGTGATAAAAAAATGAATAAACACTTGATTAGAAAAACAAGTAGAGCTTTGAAGGTAAATTTTTTTTTTAATGAAAGCAATAGGGAGACGTAAAAGTATTAAGTTAGCCAATAATACTGACTATTAAGCATTCTCTAGTAGACTCCCACAGAAAGACAATGATACATATAATATTATAAAAAAATTACTTGTAAATTTAATGAATGAGAACACAAGGGTGTCATTGAATAGAAGAGATACAATAAAAAGAAGAATATGTTCTTGTAATCATAAAGCGCATGCAAAATATTTCTCAGATATGACTCAAACAAAAGTGTTCTCTAAGCTTAAGAATGAAAATCTAGAAATTAACAATAGCCAAATATTTTTTGAAATGAACAAACCCTTTTATGTGAAAATCAATCACTCACATACCACTTGTTGTTGTAGGCATCATGTTGAATTTTCAATGCATTATGATGTTGTTTATCAAGTAAGTTGTGTTTTTCATACTGACATCATGTTTTAGGAGTGTGAATTAAATGTCCCACCAAAATATGCAAGGGAATTTATTCCTCCCATATTTTGTGAAAGATCAATTGGATATTTTTTTATCATAAAAAAACATGTTTGGATGGAACATGCAACATATGTGGTGGCTTTATGAAATTAAAAAGTTGTATCCATGAGGAGAGTACACATGCAATAGTAAAAAAATAGTTTGTTTCAACAAATATAAATATGTGGCATATCAATTAATAGATGGAAAATAATCTAAGAGGTGTGAGCTTGTTACATAACAATTACCTATTTAGAATATATGGTCAAATTCAGAGAGGGAATTATTTATGAGTATGCAAGGTACACATATAGAGCTCAATGGTTGGATGAAAAATTCAAGTTAAGTAAATACACACTCCCACTTGGTATTATTGTTTTAGTAGTTGAATTCGAGCGAATTTCTCATTGCAGCCACAAATGGAGGTTTAGTCACAATAATATAACTCAATGCAAGTTACTATTTTTGTACATATAACATTCATGCACTCTTCGGAAAACACTGAGCAAGATAAAAAATATTAAGAGAATATCATTTCTACATCAGTGATGATTGGACACATTCTACATAATATGTACAAGGGTATTTCTAGTTGTTTTATGTGAAGTTGGCTAAGAGGGATATTGTTTTCAATCAACATTACATTTGGTTAGATAATTGCACATAAAAACTCAAGAATGCACATATAATTTATCGGCTAAGTAGGGTGCACATGACAACAAGTGTAAAACATATTTGGATTTTTATTGAGACAGGATATGGGAAATGAAAGCATGATGGTGAAGGAGCATGTGTGAAAATATCCCTTTCAAGAGAAGAATTAAAGTTCAAAGATGGAGCTAAATTTATAGGTGTAAAAAAAATTATTGATTGGTGTAACAAGAACATGGGCCATGAATCTTAAGTGAGCTCAACAGTTCATATATATTTTTGGTTGATAGAGGAATTTTTTTTGGCAAGATGTGAATATTGTATGACAGTTACAAGATCAAGTAATATGCACTAATTCCACAGTTCAAATGCAAGTTCTTGTACTATTCATGCTACTTGTATGACATGTTTTTGTATATTATGCATTGATTTTGTGTGGAATGAATGTGAGTCACAACAGTGGGTGGATGAATGGACTTGTAAACCTCTAATTCCACTCGAAACATATCAAGTTCCATGAGCATTACAACTTATAGTGCCTGTTGTTGCAAATCAGCAACACCCCTAGATGCAGATCAAGGCTCTAAATTGATGTCTTAGGCATCCAGTGTGATTGCACAACATGGAAACCTCTCTCTAAGTGTGGGACTTGTGAAACTGAGAGAGGAATCTCTAGATTAGAGGTTGGTTCCTCAAACTCCTCTGATTTAGATCTATATTTTGCACAACTATAGAGGTTCTAATCCTAATTCTACCCTAGATTGCAAGGAGACAGGGATAAAAATGCAAAAATGAAACTAAACTAAGATGGTGATACACCAAAAGGAGTGGTGAAACAATTTTTTTGCTATGTAGATAGACAAAAATTCATGAAATGCAACAAGGGAAAACATACACAAGCTGATAGATGTAATTAGAGGTCTTAAAATGAAGTAAAACAATACAAATAGATGACTGAAGCATTCACAGAGTTTGCATTGTCAATTCCATGAACAAATATCTTGCATTCCACCATCAAAGAGGTATAAACCTGTTACAACCTATGAAAAAGGTTTGATTCTTATAACTATCAACTGTTGGAGGTGAAAGAAGAAGTTTTTAATGTCAAAAAGTGTCCAACCATGAAGAAATGAGCCAAATTTGGCTTTTACATTGCATGGGTCGAGCCCAGGAGAGAGAAAACGTAAAAAATGTGGGAGCCCATTCCTCATTGAATAAAAATGCATTAAATCAGCATGGGGGACCTTACAAACCCATACCCTGTCATTTTTGACCAAATTGGAGGAGAATGCGACCCATTATGTATTAAATTTGGTCGTTGAAATGTCATTTCTGGCCATAGACACGTACCAGAGCTGTTTTTTAATTTTCTCTCTCTAAAATGAACTAAAATTAGAAATTGACCATGGAATCATGTAGATAATTTCAACATATTTCCAATGATATAAAGAACGTGCAAATCCGAGCTCTGGATCAAAAGATATGATCGTTTGAAGATTTAGGGCAAAAACGGCCCAAAAAACGGATCGGCGGGAAATGTTTTCAAATTTTACCTCTTTTTTGTCTTTGGAAAATTTTTCGAAAAATTTCCGTGCTCCACCGGTCAGATGCCACATGTCGGGCACTGATTGGCTGAGCAATTCTCTCTCCTCCACCTTTCCGCGGGCTTTCCTTTGAAATTTTGACCTTTTTCATACTTGGAAAAATTCTCATTTTCCCCCCATGCCCTGCCACTTGGGACACGTGGCATACATTGGTTTGTTGACAGGGGCACGGGGAAGACCTTTTCTTTTTAGTTTTTTGGCCAAAGAACTTTTGCAAAATCTTCAAATTCCCCCCGAGCTCCACACCTCCCTGCTCCATTGGACACGTGTCTAATTCCCATTTGCCGCGGCCCTGGCTTCCATTTTCTCCCTTTTAAAATTTTGCACCGAACACTTAGCCAAGATTTTATTTCACTCCCCGTACTGCGAACTCCCCTCATCTGTCTACCACCTGTCACCTTCCGGTTGGCTCAGGCCAACGCTTCAACCTTTCCACTTTAAAAACTTCGGCAAAAAACACTAAGGGAAAAGTTCACCCTCTCCTCCGCCGCTTCGGTTGATGAAGACACGTGGCACACTGTCACTAGATGCGGGCCGCGCGGAGCAATTTTGGCCTTTGAAACTTTATAAAAACTTTGACAAAATTCTAAGTTCGCCCCAGACGCCCGCGAGCCTCCCCTGGACACGTGTCGTGTTCCTATTGGCCGCGAGCCAAAATTTCAAAAATTCACCTTTGGAAAACACTTAGCCATTTTTTCATCGTGCGTCCCCTTGTGACACGTGTCACACTGTGATTGGACGCGGGCCCTGTGGGAAAAATTTTCCACCTGAACCTTCGACCAAAACACTTGGAAAAAAAATCAAATCTGCCTCCGACCCCTGAACTCCTCTGCCACATGGCAGCTTCCTATTGGCTGCGGGCCTCCAATGGGAAAATTTTCCATAAAAACTCCGTCGAGCCATAACTTGAAAAATATAAGGAATTAGGAGGCAAACTTTACCTTTCTAGAAAGCTGAGAGAGAGATCTATCTGATGGTGCCATTTCCAAAAAGCCTTGAGTGCCTGAAAATCAAAAAATGTAGACTGAGGCATAAGAGAGGCGAGAACACAAAGGAGTTAGCCACAAAATGAGCAGGGGCACCATTTTGGATAACAATTTTGGTGACTCAGAGGGGTCATTTGCCTGCTAGATGAAAAGACCAGTATCCTGAAGCAGTCCATTGGGCATGGAGTCATCAAATATTCTATTTAGAACCCCAACTGACTTAGAATGTTGCAAGGAGAAATATGGAGAAACACCTGATGGAAACAAGGACTGCAAAACATCTCCATGGACAACAAGCTGTGCCAAAGCACTTAGGGAAAGTAAAACTAACCTACAGCAAAACAATGTGCACAAGCACTTGGAGGAATGAAAATCTAATCTAATATTTACAAAGTAGTGAATTTCCCTCTAGAAGCAACGCTTGAGATAGATTCCATTGACTGGAATCTACAGTTCTTCACCATCCAATGAGGCCAATTGGAAAGCATTGCTATTCTTGCACTTCGTGACCATGTATGGGCCACTCCAAATGGCATCAAATTTTGAATGCCTTCCTGGTTTTGCTCTATCCACATCCCACTTCAACACTAGGTCTCCAACTCGGAAGGATCTATCCTTGGCCTTCCTATCAAATGTCTTCTTGATCAAAGCTTGATCCTTTTCCATTGCTTGGGATGCCTGATTTCTGATCTCTTGCAGCTCCATCAACTCTGCATATCTCACCTCCATGGGCTCAAACTCTAGCAACTCCAACTGCTTCATGAGTTCCAATGTTGGCAACTCAAGTGACATGGGCAAGATTGCTTCTCTTCCATAGACAAGCCTGAATGGAGAGTTACCTGTGGATCTCTTGGGAGTTATCCTATTAGCCCATAAGGCTGATTTTAGTTTGGTATGCCAAGACCTCTGATTCTCATCAAGAGTCCTCCTAATGATCCTCAACAAGTTCTTGTTTGTAGACTCGGCCTGGCCATTACCTTGAGGGTAATAGTTTGATGAAGTGCTTAGGTAGATCCCGTTCTTGACAACCCACTCAGTAACCTTAGATCCAATGAATGCCAATGCATTATCAGAGATTATTGTAGCAGGTACACCAAATCTAGTTGCTATCCCCTCATAAAAGTCTAAGATGCTAGACTCATTTGCCTCTTTGAGTGCTACTGCTTCTGTCCATTTGGTGAAGTAGTCCGTGGCTATCAAAATCTATTTGTGCCCTTGGCTTGAATTGGGATTAATGACTCAAATGAAGTCCAAACCCCATTGCATGAATGGCTGGTCAACTGAGATTGGATGTAATGGAAGGGCAGCAAGTCTCTCTTTTCCTGTGAAGAATGCACAATTCTTACACCTCTTGATCCATGCATAGCAATCACTGAATATTTTAGGCCAATAATAACCAGCCTTCATGATTTTTAGATCTGTCACTCTTGGTGCAAAATGACCACCAGCTGGTCCACCATGGAACTCTTCTAACACCCTCTGAATCTGATTTGTGCTAATGCATCTCAGCAGCACTCCATTCACATCTTTCTTGAACAAAACTCCATCAACAATGGCATACGGGACAACCTGCAATCTGAAGTGTCTCCTTTGGGTCTTGTTCATCTCCGGAGGGCATAGGCTTGTGCTTAGGAAGTGTATAATACCTTGGGTCCAGAAAGGAGTGGGGGAAACATTGTCTTCTTCTTGATTACCACTTGGCTCATGGCTGTCCTGGAATGTGAAAACAGCCTCTTCTTCATTGCATACTTCTTTTTGCTTCCCCAAAACCAGCTGCTCACACAATCCTTTCCCTCTTACTAGCTTGGTGATCTTGATCTCAATGTCATACTCCATGACACGGGTGATCTAACCTGCCCTTTTCTCATTCAAATCCTTGTTGAGGAGGAAGTCCTTAACCCCAGCATGTGAGATTAGCAACTGGACCTTGTTGTTTGAGACTAAATGCTTGAATTTCTTCAAGCTTCTGATTACTGCAAGTACATGCTTCTCAATAAAAGAGTACCTCACCTCATAGTCATCTAGGCTCTGGCTGAAGAAGGCAATTGGTTGCTCATCATTATCCTTGTTCTACTGTACCAAAATGGCAGAAATAGTGTCATTACCTCCAAATGCATAGAGGATGAAATCCTTGGAGAAGTCCGGGTTGATGAGAGTTGGTGCTTGAGAGATGGCTTCTTTGATTGCTTCAAAAATCTCCTTGCCTTCTGCTGTCCACTTGAAAGCCATGCTCTTCTTTAACATTTTGGTGATGGGCTTGACAAGGGCTGCAAAATCTGGGACAAACCTCCGAACAAAGTTTATCCTTCCCAAGAAACTCTGAAGGGCTTTCTTGTGGCTTGGCAATGGTAGTGCTCTTATGGCTTCAACCCTCTCTGGATCAATTTCTAATCCTTCTTTGGAGAGAATATGGCCAAGGAGTTTTCCTTCATGTGTAAGAAAGATACACTTCTTAGGATTCAAAGACACTCTGAATCTCCTACACCTCGTGAAAACTTACCTCAAATGAGAGATGTGGTCTGCTACATTTTTGGAAAAAATCGTGATATCATCAAGGTAAATCAGCACCACGTTGTTAACCAAACCTTTGAATGCCATGTCCATTGCCCTTTGGAAGGTAGCACCAGCATTGGACAACCCAAATGGCATTTTCCTGTATGCAAAAGTTCCCCATTTGGCTGTGAAGGCTGTTTTGAACTGGTATTCTTCCTTCACCATAATCTGATTGTAGCCTAAGTAGCCATCAAGTAGTGAAAACCTCTCGGAGCCAGCCACAACTTGCAAGATTTGCTCCATGGAAGGGAGTGGGTAACGGTCCTTGAGAGAGGCTCTATTAAAGTCTCTGAAGTCAACACACAATATGATCTCTCCACTCTTCTTTCTGACTGGAACTAAGTTGGCAACCCAACTAGAATGCTTGATTGGGAATATGATCCTTGACTCAATCAGCTTGTCCAATTCTTTCCTAATGAGAGGCTCCATGTGTGGATTGACTGGTCTTTGTTTCTACCTGACAGGCTTAGTATTTGGATCCAATTCAATGGTATGCTGAGCTAAGTTGGGATTGAAACCTTTCAAGTCTTCATAGCTCCAAGCAAACACGTCAGGGAACTCTTGACACAACTGTATGAAATCATACCTTTCTTGTTCAGTTGTCATCCTTGAAATTTGCAATGGTTTGTTCTCTTCAACCAAGATGGATACTGAATCCTCTCTCTTGACCTGAATGTTTGCTTTCTCCTTTCTAAATTGATCATTGGGTTAAAAATGGACTCCAAAGTGATAAGTCCCTTGGGCAGCTTGTTAGTTCTCAGCTGTACCACTTGGTCACCATACTGCTGTTCCAATTTTTCTTGATTCTTGGCTGAGAACTCAACTTCTTCTTGCAAGAAATGGATGATTTGCTGGTCATTTTCAAACACTTGCCAACTGACATTGTTATCCAGCACTCAAGGCCTCACAATCACGTGGATGTTTAGCTGTACCTTGTCTTGTTGAATGCTTTCCACAATGTCAAAGGCTGCCCCTACTGCTGCAAGCTTGTCAGCAGCTTGATTCTCTTTCCTAGGAATGGATTTGATGCCAAAACCCTCAAAATATTCCATGAGGTCCCACACCCTGTTCTTGTAGCACTTGAGAAGATCATTTTTGGCAGCATGGTGTCCCTTGACCTGATTTACAATCAATTCACTGTCACCAAAGACTTGCAAGTTCTTTATTTTCTTCTTGGTTGCCCAATGCATTCCTCGCACCAAGGCTTCATATTCAGTAGTGTTATTGGAGCATGCAAACTGAAATCTAAAGGCTGAATAGTACTTTACTCCTTGAGGTGAAATAAGCATAGCTCCACCTCCTGCACCTTGTCTACTCCTTCATCCATCAAAAAACAGCTGCCATACCTCATTGTCATCTTTGTGGTTTGGCTTGGTGATGCTAGGAATAGGCTGATTTTCTTCGTTTATACAATAGATCCCTAGCTCAGATTCTTCTACTTCTTGATAAGGATCAAAAGAATGTATCTTGTTTGACCATTCATCAAGAGTTAGATCCAGGATGCTTCCAACCTTAGTGTCAGCTTCATCAGTGCTTGGGTGATCTTCTTGATCAAATGCTGAGCAATTGGCATTAATCTGACTTGGAGTGTAAGGCTCAATATGGAAGTTTGCAATAGGTTCAGACCTGATTGTAGCTTTGGTTCCATACCTCGTTCTGAACAGCATGTGTGACCAATCAGCAGACAAATATCGTCCAATCTTGGCTGTGAAGTCCCTTGACAAGCAAAGGGAAAAGAGTGGTGGAAGGTCTATGACTGATACATCTTGTAAAACAACAATATTTGGACATGCATGCAAGGTAAGACTCAAGTTCCTAATCACCCCAACTATTGTTACCGCTGTCCCATCTAACTGTACTACTCCTTTGGATATGGTTTCATACTGGAGCCCTAGCTGATCAACTATTTGTTTAGGCACCACTGAGCTACTTGCCCAGGAGTCTATCATGCAATTGTGCACTAGTTGATTTCCAATGATCAATGAAACATAGAAAGGAGGGGGCTTCAACATTTTACCTTGCTGTCCTCCATGATTTCCCTTAGGCTGGGCATCATTTGTAAGCACTTTGTCTTGCATCTGAACTTGCTGATTCGAAGTTGGCCAGTCCTTCATGGTAGCTTGCAGCAGATCTCTTAGGCCTGGGATAGATCGGGATTCCCACATTGATATATTGACGTTTGTACTCTTCATTTGATTAATGATACTGAATGGTGATGAAGGATCTCTTTGTTGTCCCTTGGTTTGCACATTCACTCCTTGCACGTGGGCAGCAACAACTGGTATTTGAGTTGGCCTAGGGGCTGTTCTTGGTCGCCCTTGTGCATTTACAACCAGATTTTGTTTGCCAACCACTTGTGGATTGATAGAAGGTCGTGGATTGGTTGGGGATAATGACTGTTCTTCACCCAAATTCCTCCTTTTTGACCTTGTGTTGGCTACAACACTTTGAGAGACTGCCTGGTTCATGCCACAAAAATCTTCTGCTTTCCAATTTACCAATGTGGTGTCATTTGGGGCTAATTGCTATTGGAATGTTTCTTGTTGTTGGCTGTTTCCTTGACTGCCCTCACCCTCCACACCAGTAGTTGTCACCATTAATTCTTAATTCAAAGCACCATTGAAGCACATGGATTGGTTATGAGGCTCATTGCATGGAAAACACCAATCATACTCCTGGGTAATGTTGTTTTGTGTTGGCACCAATGCCTTAGAGGTAGATATGGCATTTGGATTATAGGGCTGAAATGGTCTATTGGCAGGAGGCCTTGTTTGATTCATATTTGCACCTGGATTAGGTGGCCTTTGTGGTTGGTATGGCTTCCTGTTAGGCTAAGCTTGGGGTTGATAAGAAGGTCTAAAACCTTGGGCCTGCTGCCTTTTGAGAGTAACCAGCTCATTGCCTAGGTTTTACAATTGCTTCATGACTTCTTGAAGCTCATTTGGGGCACTTGGAGATGAAGTGGAAGATTCATTTGAACTCTAATTTCTAGGAGTGGGACAAGGAGACAAATTAGGTGCTTGATTGGTGTTTGGACTCTCTAAACTTGGAAACAATGGCATGGGAGGTCTAGGGGTAAGTTTACCATCTTGGATCAAACAATTTTCAGCCCTAATGGCAATGCTATAAGCCATAGGGATAGTTATGCCTCCCATGGACTGAATCAACATAGAAATATCAGAATTTAGAGCTTTGAGATAGTAGAGAAAAACACCTTCTGTTGTTGGCCCGACTGCCACTGGAATTCTCTCCCAAGTCTTTTGAAATCTGAAGTTAAAATCAGTTAGCTGCTCATTGGGAGCTCTCTTGATGGTTGTCAGCTGCTCCAAAAGAGACAAATTGTCTCTCTTCTCTCCAAATTGCTCATGAAGTGCTATACATAGTTGATTCCAATTTTTGATTGAACTAGCTCCAAGGCTTCTAAACCATTGCAATGCTTTCCCCTTGAATGAAGATGCCAGCAACTTGACAACCACTTGCATCTCATTGATTTCATGGATTGCACAAAGGTTGGCAATGTCTTTAACATGATCACCTGGAGTAGTTTGATTCTCTCTAATGAAGTAGGGAATGTTCTTCAAGGCTGCAATAGGAATTGGATGTTTTGCATTGAGGGCAAGTGGGCTGCTACCTGTGAAGTTGACATAGGGGTTGTTTTGTGCCATTCTAATTGGTCTTACAACCCTTGTTGACTGAATGAAAGGCCTACCAGGTGGAGGAGTTGAGAGAGTTCTGTTTGGTGGAGATGGAGACCTTTAAATCCTTCTTCCTCTTTGCCTTCTTCTTGGAGATAATTACAGGTATTCAAACAACACTTCTTCTTCTCCAACTCTTGACCTTGTGGTGACTCTTCTCATGAGTTTTCAGGCCTGCACTGCTGAAACCAATTGATTCTTCCCCTTGGAGTCGCCAGATATGTAAATAATATCTTTATTCAAGCAAGAAAATTGTAGCAGATGCACATCAACTTTGCTGCAATAAAAATGAGACCTCTAGTGTCCCACCCAGCATGCCAAAACTGTTGTTGCAAATCAGCAGCACCCCTGGATGCAGATTAAGGCTCTAAATTGATGTCTTAGGCATCCAGTGTGATTGCACAACATGGAAACCTCTCTCCAAGTGTGGGACTTGTGAAACTGAGAGAGGAATCTCCAGATTAGAGGCTGGTTCCTCAAACTCCTCTGATTTAGATCTATATTTTGCACAAATACAGAGGTTCTAATCCTAATTCTACCCTAGATTGCAAGGAGACAGGGATAAAAATGCAAAAATGAAACTAAAATAAGATGGTGATACACCAAAAGGAGTGGTGAAACAATTTTTTTCCCATGTAGATAGACACAAATTCATGAAATGCAACAAGGGAAAACATACACAAGCTGATAGATGTAATTAGAGGTCTTAAAATGAAGTAAAACAATACAAACAGAGGACTGAAGCATTCATAGAGTTTGCACTGTCAATTCCATGAAAAAATCTCTTGCATTCCACCATCAAAGAGGTATAAACCTATTACAACCTATGAAACAAGTCTGATTCTTGCAACTATCAACTGCTGGAGGTGAAAGAAGAAGTTTTTAATTACAAAAATTGTCCAACCATGAAGAAATGAGCCAAATTTGGCTTTTACATTGCATGGGTCGAGCCCAGGAGAGAGAAAACGTAAAAAATGTGGGAGCCCATTCCTCATTGACTACAAATGCATTAAATAAGCATGGGGGACCTTACAAACCCATACCCTATCATTTTTGACCAAATTGGAGGAGAATGCGACCCATTATGTATTAAATTTGGTCGTTGAAATGTCATTTCTGGCCATGGACACATACCAGAGCCGTTTTTTAATTTTCTCTCTCCAAAATGAACCAAAATTAGAAATTGACCATGGAATCATGTATATAATTTCAACATCTTTCCAATGATATAAAGAACGTGCAAATCCAAGCTCTGGATCAAAAGATATGATCGTTTGAAGATTTAGGGCAAAAACGGCCCAAAAAATGGATCGGCGGGAATTTTTTTCAAATTTTACCTCTTTTTTGTGTTTGGAAATTTTTTTTAAAAATTTCCGTGCTCCACCATTCAGATGCCATGTGTTGAGCGCTGATTGGCTAAGCAATTCTCTCTCCTCCACCTTTCCGCGGGATTTCCTTTGAAATTTCGACCTTTTTCATACTTGGAAAAATTCTCATTTTCCCCCCGCGCCCCGCCACTTGGGACACGTGGCATGCATTAGTTTTTTGACAGGGGCATGAGGAAGACCTTTGCTTTTTAGTTTTTTGGCCGAAGAACTTTTGTAAAATCTTCAAAGTCCCCCCGAGCTCCGCACCTCCCTGCTCCATTGGACACGTGTCCAATTCCTATTTGTCGTGGCCCTAGCTTCCATTTTCTCCCTTTTAAAATTTTACACTGAACACTTAGCCAAGATTTTATTTCTCTCCCTATGCAGCGAAATCCCCTCATCTGTCTGCCACTTGTCACCTTTCGGTTGGCTCAGGCCAACGCTTCAACCTTTCCACTATAAAAACTTCGGTAAAAAACACTAAGGGAAAAGTTCATCCTCTCCTCCGCCGCTTCGGTTGATGAAGACACGTGGCACACTGTCACTAGATGCGGGCTGCGAGGAGCAATTTTGGCCTTTAAAACTTTATAAAAACTTTGACAAAATTCTAAGTTCGCCCCAGACGCCCGCGAGCCTCCCCTGGACATGTGTCGTGTTCCTATTGGCTGTGGGCCAAAATTTCAAAAATTCACCTTTGGAAAACACTTAGCCATTTTTTCATCATGCCTCCCCTTGTGACACGTGTCACACTGTGATTGGACACGGGCCTTGCGGGAAAAATTTTCCACCTGAACCTTCAACCAAAACACTTGGAAAAAAAATCAAATTTGCCTCCGACCCCCGAACTCCTCTGCCATGTGGCAGCTTCCTATTGGCTGCGGGCCTCCATTGGGAAAAGTTTCCATAAAAACTCCGCCAAGCCATAACTTGAAAATATAAGGAGTTAGGAGGCAAACTTTACCTTTCTGGAAAGCTGAGAGAGAGCTCTATCTGATGGTGCCATTTACAGAAAGCCTTGAGTGCCTGAAAATCAAAAAATGTAGACTGAGGCATAAGAGAGGCGAGAACACAAAGGAGTTAGCCACAAAATGAGCAGGGGCACCATTTTGGATAACAGTGCCTTCAAATCATATGACAACATCACCTGACTTTGACCAAGTCTTTGAATAGTGCAACAAGGTACATACATGTCATGTTATAAATTTAGAAATTGTTAAATGTCATTCTCTTAATATATTTTAAATTTGACTTGAGTTTTAATTTACGATACATGACATGTTTTTGTAGTTATTAGAACATAATTTAATGAAGAGGAAACAAACTACTTCTTTTCTCGTTGTGTAGAGGGAAAACAAAAAATTGACTAGCACAGTCATTGAAGGTGAAAACCTTGAGTATCCCAGTAGGTCAGTGGTATTCACTAGAACTTGGCTTTAAGGATATCCTATCAAAAAATTAAATACTTGGTTGTTTGAATACTATGAAATACATAGAAAGATACTTCACTATTACCATTTGGTTCTTGAAAAAATATTCAATTGATCAAATATCAAGGTATACCATCAAACAAGAATTTGTGGAAGGTTCATGAATCAGATCATGAAGTAATTCTTGCTACTGTCAAGATTATATTTGATCCTTGCGGTTCATTGGATTGAATTTATAAATTTACGTTCACTTAAGATTAGATATACATCTACATGAATTTAATTTGAATATGATTTTGTTTAATTATTGTAGGTTTTAAAATTCTATTTAATTTCTTACTAACATGCTTACATATGTTAGTGGTGCCAAAAAAGCTCCCACCTTCACGTGGTTGAAAATGTTAGTAGATAATTCATTATTGTAAAAAGATAAGAGAATCTAAGGGAAATTAAATATTAGAAACAAATAACAAGAAAAAATTCTCATTTCATCACATATATTGTATAAAAATATCTTCTTACAATTCTCATTTCACTACCTATATTGTATGAACAATATCTTCTTAAAATGTTTCCTTGTACTTGTTCTAGATGTTGGAAATAATGTCTCAAAATTTTATAGGGTTATTAACACGAAAATTCTCTTTCAATAGTGTATTACCATGTAATTTAACCTTTTAGTATGTTTTGCATTGAAGGATTTTAGTTAAATTTGGTTCTTCTTTCACACCAATCTCATTCTTCTACTAGCCCTACTTACACACAATTTTTATTAATGGGTAAGAATCAGGATTGTTGGAAACCAAAATGAAGCCTCCCCCAACATTTACTAGGCCACCCTAATGCGTGGGAACATTCCATCTGGTGCCATGATATTTTGTTTACAAAATATTACATTGTGCATCATTACAATGACTGAAACTAGAGTATTCGACATTGTTGCAAAAAATAGGACATTGAGAAGACCAAATTAGGATGGAGAAAAATGAGAGAGGATTTCGTAGAGGGTCCTAACATGAAGGCGAAGGATCAAACAAGACCTTTCAAGGTGCTACGGAAACCAAGAAATCACTTGTTGAACTCATAGCCTTTTTTTCTCAAGGCTCTTAAGGGACTACACCTAGCTAACATTTTAGGGAAGCACCGACATCATTGGGCACCAAAATGAAGCCTCACCTAGTGTTTACTAGGAAACCCCAACATGTGGGCATAATCCATTTGGTGCCACGAGCTTCCGTTTACAAAAATTGCATTGGGAAACCTTACACTGACTTAGACTGGAGTATTCAGAACTATTGAAACCAATATGACAACAAAAAGACCGAATTGGGATGGGGAAAAAAGAGGCATACATTCATAGAGGGTCCTAATGCAGAGGTGTAGGATCAATTGAGACCTTTCAAGGTACCATGGAGATCAAGAAATATCCCATCGAACTTATATCATTTTTTGCTCTCAGGGATCTTAAGGGACTACGCTCGGTTGACATTGCCAGGAAGCACCGACATCATTAGGAATTGAAAAAATCCTCACTCAACTTTTACCAGGCCACTTGTAGTCTTGTTTTTATAATCATATGCCTAGGTGCGATGCCACTTCATTCAGACAGTTCTGAATGCTCACTCGAAGTGTGCGAAGCCTACCAGGTCCCCCCTTTGTGACAACTTGTCTAGATGTTAGCATGCATATTCATAATAATCATAATTTAAGAATTTGTTCTAGTATATAAATTAGATCCATGAGCTCAATTTAGAAACACTCATAATAAATACACATATAATAGATCAAACTAGTAATAAGATCAAATTAACGATAAAAACACCAAGATCAAAAACATTAATTACCATAATCCATGCACAAATCTCCAATAATATCCAGAAAGATTACATATCATAAGTTGTATACATCATGATAATGTCATGGGGTCATGCGTGCTAGAACATCATACCAACATAACTTTAGAATACCTCTGGTTTCTAATACATGGTCATCAAAACTATGCAAATCAATTACATATATAAGAGGTGGGGACTTTCCCTTCACCACCCATGCATCTCAAAATAAACTGCATGCTCAAAATAGCCATGTGCCAACAACTAGATGATTTTACAAGAAGGCTAATAATAAATTAATATATAATTAAACTCTGTCTTAATCCTATTAGTAGCGCAAATTATGCATGATCTTTAATCTTCACTCTATTCCCAAAATAGCTTTTGCTTTGTTGTGAAGTATTCTTGTTCTTTTTTTTTGATTGATTTGCACTCCAACCTATTTTTAGCCCATACCATGCAAAAAATGGATAATTCCTAAATGTTTCCTTCCAGGGCACACCCCTCTTAACTGGTACTTGCGCGCTTATGCGCCTTGGTCACACGCCCTGTAATACTTAGCTACTTTCTCTAACCCAACATTACTCCCCACTAATGATATTGTCACCATCAGAAATAGGTTCTCTCTAGTTATCTCTCCAAAGAATCAAAATAAAAATGTATGAAATAATGAAGGAATGACCAATTGAAAAGAATAGAATAATGATCTCCGCACCTTACTCCTCTGCTGGAAAAATGAGTTCAGGGTAATCCTTTTTAATGTCAGCCTCCAACTCATTCTAGTCACCTAGCCATTTATTCACCTACTTGGGAACATCACCAAGTACCTTTTCCATCTCCTCCAAGGTCATATATTCTCCCTTGTGCTTCAATTCCCTTATTAATCCAACTACCACTAAAATCATACCATCCATAACATCCATTCTCCTCGTGACTAGCATCCCCAACTCCTTTATATTTTCTTCGTGGGAATGTCTGTCTACTTTGAGCTCGTTGTACTTCTTTTATACTATAGCCAATCTTTCTTCCCAACCCAAAGTTCATCCTTATTTGGTGGAAGGCATTCATTATCCTCCTATAGAGTCCTTTTCCTAAGGATTTGTTTAGGATCCTCACATATCTTCAGCACCAACCCTGCTTTCTGTAACTCTTCCTTTACTGACTTGAGAATATTGTTGTCTTCTACAATTCTTCTCGTAATTAATTTCTTTGTCCTCTATTTCTTAGCCTCAACATCTTTTTGTCTCTCTCTCTTGACTCAACAACCTTATTCTTAATTAAGAGGTGGACACACTCTTGTAGGAAGTGCAAAGATGAGGGGCATGTTTGATCTGTCTTCTCATCAATCTCTAGATGTGCCGCTATAATTTCACCCCCAAGTTCTACAACAAAATACATAATCTACTGCTTTCACTCTTTTTCCTTCTTGTGCGCCTCAGTTAATTGCTCAACTTGTTCCTTCTGATATTTTTTATCTTCAAGCAATGACTTGAGCACAGTCACTTTATCTAGGTTCATGCATGCCACTTCCACTACCATATTTTTCAAGGCATTACTTTCCTATTCATTGGTGAATAGTGTTGGCTTAACTGTCATATGCCCTTCTTCTTCATTTTCCTCTTGATGCATGATTCCTCCTTCACATCAAATTTAGGCTCATCCATATGTGTTTGCATGCTCTAAGAAAATTTCTTCCTTGTGCACATATTTGCAACATGGGAATCCATCAACTCCCATCCATACAACTTTTCAGGCTCAAGTGTGTTTTGAAATATAACACGTATGATCATTGAAGGGTCATTAACATACCTTGATTCAGGCATCTTATATTTGTCTTCTCCTTTATTCCTCCCAGAATGCCTTTCCTTAGGAACATGTATCCCTATATCATGAAGCAAGCCTCTACTTGACACGCCCTCATGCTCCCCAGTAGGTTCACGAGATGGTTCACCTATATTCTGATCTTTCTCCTCTTCTCCACCTATAGGGTCTTTTTCTTCATTGCAATCACCATGTGCCACTGTTTCATGTAAATTTTCTTCATCTCTAGGCTCCTCTTCTTCTACATCAACAACGGGTGTGTCCTATATAATGCACATAGTCTGATTAGATAGTTCCTTTTCAAATTGTTTCCTAGGAATGTACTTGTATCTTTTCTTTGTCTACTTCTGTGGGCTTGGTTTCACAGGAGACGTCCTTGATGATCTCCTTGTGGCTGAGAAGGTCCCGCACTAGCACCCTCTTTCTTAGTTTTTCTCAAGACTCTCCTGAAGCCTTGGTCTTCAACTTCACATTCCCCTTTCTCTTCTTCCTCAACACCAATATCATCTCATACTTATTATTCCTTTGGTGGGGTGCTCTTGCGCTACCTCTTTGTCCCTATAGTTGGCTACCTTTGCAAGCCATGATCTGACCCACCACTATCTTGCTTCAACTCCTCTTCATGTAGTTCTTCCTCATCTATATGAGGGGGTAAGGGTGTATCATCCTACAAAATCCTGACAATATGTTTTCCCTAGGGTAACTTTGGGAGCTTAAATTCATTTTCAATATATTTTCCACCAACCAATTTGGGCTTAAGGTAAATTAATACCTTAGCCGTGCCTAACTTTCCAACCACCATACTCATGGAGCTGATATTAACATCATCTGATATCAATTTTTCAATTTAAGAAGACTTACCCAGATACACATATGTCTTCCGAAGAGTATGATAGTCATAATTGACCTTGTCTGCATCAAATTTTAATTTGTGCACGTTAGAAAATATTTCATAGAAGCTTGAAAGTAGTGTGGTGAAGGCATATATGAGCTTACACTAAGGGCTCCACTTCCCATCCTTCATACCAAATCTACCAATGCAAAAATGCTAGAAAACTACAAATTGTGCCTACTTCTCCAAAACGGTAGGCAAGCCTGTTGGAATCCTCCATTCATGCCTAAAATCCTTGTGCATGCACCTATACTAAAGTTCCAGCCTTTGCTTGTAAGGGCCACTCATATTCCCCTCATGAGTATACTTTGTAAATCTATTTGCGAGTGAATTTTTCTCCTCAGGTAACTACCTTATCTTTTCCTTTGGCACGTCAGGCACCCCAATCTCCACAAACACAATAGATAACAAAATAGCGCCAAAAATTATCTTGTATCCTTTAAGTTTTTCTTCAATTATGGTATAAAAAATGAAAGCAGACAAGTTATACACAACTCCCTAAGAAATTTTCTTAGCGATATGGAGCCACATCTTATTTATCTGGCTCTAATGGTCCTGGTTATTCAACTTGGTAATGAGGTGTGCAATAATCTAGATCAGAGGTTCATCTTCCAACTTCTCAATATCCATCACACACCCTCCTTTTACATAACCCAACTCAATATAAGTTTCTTCCATGCCCTCATCATCATTAAGGTCACTGCCAATTTTAGTTTCTGAACTCCTCAATCCTGTCAATTTTCCATTCAAGGACGTGATGAGGTGCACCTACCTTCTTGGGAAATAAAATAATTCCTCGTGGACTTAGGACATTAGCCACTGGTATAGATTTTATGGTTTTCCAAAGTATGGAAACTCATATACTTGTAAAACTCCAAATTTCTTCAACATCTTCTGCCTCGCATTGTTATAGATGGGCTTATCATCCATTATTTGTAAATCTATCTTATTCACAAATGCTTATCCATTTCATCTCTGTTATTCTTGGTGTGGTTATTGTAATAGCTCACTTTGCTTCTTCTGATGTGTGACTCCCAATCTAACCCCATGGATATTTCATCTTTGAGAATCTTCTCTCAGGCACGTCCTCAACTTCCAATTCCACTTACTTCTGCTTCTTACCTCGAGTAGCTACTCCAAGTGCTCTTTTGGGTGCTAGTGTGACTTTCTCAGAAATTATTTACACTTGTTCAAACTCTGCAAATTTGAATGTATGTTTCCTAGTGTGCCCTAGCTGTAATTTTGTTCTTTCCAAACCCTATATTTGCAACACTACCTTCCTCATGCCTTCCACTTGCTCAAACACCCTTACAATGGAGATCTGTGATGGTAGTGTCCACTTCTCAACTGGTTCACAACTTTTAGATTATCCCCTACACACTTCACACTCAAATTGCTCTTCAAAATGCACTTCACAGATCGAAAAATCAAATTATGCAAGGTAGAATGAAATCGTAAAACACCCATTTTGATATATTTTTCAAATTTCTCTGCATTAATTGCTCATCACCTACCACCATACACAGTTATATATATGTTTTTCTAATTTTTCTACAATTTTTCTACAATTTTTCACTAATTTTTCTGTGCCCCAGTCGTAACCTTTTGGTGCGCTCAATACTTCTCAGACACAGACCTCCTTACATGCACCTCCTTACGCCAAAGTACCTCAACCAATGTTCCTCATACTAATTAGTTTCTCATGATTTTTCCTACCTCACCTTACACTATGCAAAGCTTACACATGGTATTCATCTTGAGAAATTTTCTTCATTCCTTATTATCACCACCCTTCTCATTATCTGTAGCATATTTTTCTCAAACAAATCACATTGGCATCTAGAAGTGCACTCCTTTAGTCCTTCACCCTTCAACACCAACAAATTTACTTCTCTACACATACTTGCAATCCACCCACATTAAAAGTATGTGTGGTCTTCTGCGCATGAAATCAAAATATAGTAATCATATTTCTACATGCAAGTGTGTTTATTACAACAAAACACAAAACTAAATTGACAAAGCATAAAAATGATGAAAGGAAACGCATGAAAGGGAAATATAATATAAATGGAAATACTGCCTTATTACAAACACCAAGAATCCTTATTTATAGTAGGGCTTAAACCTACTTCCATTGAAGTAATTGGGCAATAAAGTACTATCCAACACCTACAACTAATAAGAACCTAAGTCTAATATATTTGTTACTACAAAGGGTCCCAACCAATATACTTTTGATTTCCCTAGGTGGCACGTAAAATTTGAATGATACAAAAAAACCGTCTTTCCAACCTCAAATGTCTTGTGTCTTATGTGCCTATCATGCCATGCTTTATGTCTTTCCTTTTTAGTATTCTTACTCCAATGTGAAATTAAACACCTCTCATCTAACTGCATAAGTTAGTCTATGCACTCCTCAACAACTTTCTCATCTTCTAGTCCTGCGCGCGCAATACACAGGGATGGTAACATGAATTCAATAGATAATACAACCTCTATGCCAAACACCAGTTGAAAGGGTGTGGCCTTATTCAACCTTTTGTAGGTGGTCCTATATGCCCATAATACAATAGACACTTTGTCATCCCAGTCTTCCCTTCCAACATCACAATTTTTTGTTAATGTTTGTCCCATAATTTTGTTGAAAGCTTCAATAGTACCATTGGCTTGTGGGTGATAAGGAGTATTGTTATGATGTGCCACCATAAACTATGCCAACAAAATTCTTATCATCTCATATATAAAATCAGTGCCTCTATCACTTGTTAGACTCAAAAGAAATTCATACCTACTGATGATGTTCTCCCATAGGAATCTCACTACTGTAGCTACTGTGCAATCCTTAGTAGGTGCTGCTTCTTCCCACCTTATGAAATAGCATTTGCAAGGGATAATGTAGCATGTGCTAGTCCTACACATGGGTGGGGAAATAGGGACCTACAAAGTCAATAGCCCATTTCTCAAAGGGCTTAGTAACTACAATAGGCCTCAAAGATATTTCATGTCTATGCCCAGGTTTCCCAAGGTGTTAACAATGGTCACATGCCTTGAAATATTATTTAGTATCATTGTAAAGAGTCTCCCACAAAATTCTAGCCATCAAAATCTTGTGAGTAGTGACATCTCCTACATAATGACCTCCTACAATTCCACCATGAAATTATTCCATAATATCCTCACGCTTATACTCCAAAACACACCGATGTAAAACTTCATCACGACACAGCTTGTACAAATATCTACTGATCAACTGGTAAGTATTGTAAGTTTATTCTTTTATACTATATTCATTCCCTTAGGCTCATGACTTGTGCATAAAAATAATACAATATATTCCAATTCTGTGGGCACGTGGTTCAGTCTAAATTGTTGTGCATCCAACATAGTTTTATCTATGCTCTGCGTGTCCTCGCCATAATTTATCCTTGAAAAATGGTTTGGTCTTGAATTATTTTTTCCTATTTTGATAACCACTATAAACTGAAACTCCTGGAATAGTAGTAAACATCTGCATATGTGCCCTTGCAAAATAGGCTTGTTGACTAAATCCTTAAGTGCCATATTATCTGTGAAGAAGATAAAAGGTGTTGTGAGTAAGTATTGTCTAAACTTGTGCAATGCGTAAATCATAGAAAAAGCCTCATTCTTAGTAGTTGTATAATTCTATTATGCAGGTGTCACCTTATTGCTTGCAAAGAAAATGGGGTGGTCTACAATTCCTTATCTGGGCTGTGCTAATACGACACCAATTTCCATACCTAAAGTATCAACATGAACATGAAATGTTTTATCCCACAAAGAAAAGCATAGAATAGGTGCAATAGTCAACCTTTCCTTCACTATTTCAAATTCCTGCTATTGTGCGTCATACCAATAGAATTTTCCTTTAGCTTTTAATAATTCTTGTAAGGGAGCGGAAATCTTTGCATACCATTTAATATATTTTTTGTAGTAAACTATATGTCTAAGGAACCCACGCACTTTACTCTGATTTTTAAGTTCTTCCAAGCCTAAGATAACAACGACCTTGGCTGGGTCCACCAAAAACCCTTCCTTGTAGATAATATGCCCCATCAAAGTGCCAAAATGTGTTGCAAAGATGCACTTCTTAATATTAATGGATATGCTCAATTGCCTACACCTCTCAAACATAAGTCTTAGATTATCACAATGGTCACTGACTAATCCATAGATGGTCCAATCATCCGGATACACTTGTAAGAATTTATGAATGAATTCTTGAAAGGCCTACACCATGATGCGCGAGAACACTACATGTGCATTTTTTAGTCAAAAGGGCATAACTGTATTTGCAAAGCTACCCCAATAAATTGTGAAAGTAGTCTTCTCCTGATCTTACTTTGCTATGCACACCTGATGATAACTGGAAGACCCATCTGTAAAAGAGTATATCTCGTGCTCAAAAAATCCTTCAATAATTTCCTTTGTGAAAGGAGTGGAGAAAGGATCAATGACACATGAAGCATTTAATTCTCTATAGTCCACACATATCCTTATCCTCCCATCCCTTTTAATACTGATGAAAATGGGACTAAACCAATATAATTCTTTAATGGGCTCAATTATACCAGACTTGAGCATTTAAACAATTTCTTCTTTTAACTTGATGCGTAGATTAGGATTCATCTTGTATGGCCTCTTCTTAATCGGGTGCACACATTCTTTAAGTTTGATTCTTATCTCACATAAAGAAGGGTGTAATCCTTTTAATTCATGATAACCCCTCGGAAACAGGTCTTAGAAGTCACATAGGAGTTCAATAATCTTAGCCACTTCCTGCTCTAACCAATAATCGCCAATAATAGCCTCTTTAGGATCCACATATGTTCCAATGTTAACCTTATTTGTTTTTATAGGCTCATGACACGCGTGCACCTTCTCATTTGCTATGTCCATCAACTCATGTGTACCTTCAATGTGGTTAACATTCAGGGCATCATCCTCACCATCCTCATCATTTATAATGCATACCAGTTTACCATTTTCCTTGGCTTCCCAGGTCCAGACCATCTCATCTTCTTCAATTTTTTCAAGGTCAAGGTGTTCCTCTAAATCCAACTCTCGAAACATATCTAACAGGAGTTCCTCATCCTTCACACTATTTCCTAAAGCAAGGCACTTCATAATATTTAGGGATTCATTTATTTGAGGGGTAGTAGAAAATTAATCAAAAGTATGAATCATACGTGAGGTTATCTCCTGCCAATTATTTGTTACTCTTGTCTATTCTGCATGAACATACCATGTACATGCACAACCACCTAAAGTGGAGTAGAACTTATGTACCCAAAGTGATGGTGGAAAATCCTCTTTTCCATTAGTCTAAAGTCTGTCAAAATTCTGAACGTGGTGCGAGGCAGGGGACTTCCCATGAAATTCATCCTGTTCAATTACTCCTCACCAAGGGATCAACATACAGAGCAACCTTTACATCTGTCAAAGGTATAACGACACACTTTTATTTTTTCTCAAAGATAATGTAGCCCTTGTTGAAGTACATATATTCATTATTTAGATAACACCATGGGAACCCAAGTAATGCTTGGAAGCTATCTTATTCAGATAGCTCCAATACTTCAAAGTCCCCAGTAAACTTGGTACCCTGAATTATAATAGTCACATCCTTTAGTACTCTAAGAGGCATGACTCTAGTTCTATTTTCCATATACAACACATTCAAAGAAGGTTGTAATGGTGGGATTCCCATATGATCCTATGCATCTAGTGTAAGAACATTAACTTCCACACCTATATCTATTAGAATGTTACATAGAAGCCATCCATCTATGACCACATTCAGTGTAATATCCTTATCATACTCATGATTATGGGGAGGCATATTTGCATCAAGTATTTGTCTCTTACACTCATGTCCTGTGTGTGGTACTTTTTCTTTCAACCAATATTGTAATAAAGGAATTATGTTCTCCTGGTGTAACATTTGACATACCTCCTTCAAGTCATCTACTTTATTTTGTGGGAGTTAAACCTTCTTTGCTCGTTCCATCACACACACCTACTCCTAGAAACTCTAAATCTATCCTTGTGGATCCTTGATAATGTCCATAGTCTTATAGTAAAACTCTTTCAAATGTGCAACATCAATAGACTTGGCATTTATCACTTCTTGCTTTGTTATAATTGGCTTATTCCTTGGGGCTTCATGTGCACACGCAACCTCAATGTGTGTAGTCACTAACACGGGTTTTAATTTAGAATTAATTCAAAAATTTGGCATCTATTTATCTCCATTTGCATACTATATCTTAATCATAGCTACACCCTTGTCTTACTTGTGCTACTTGCTCATATGCTCATATAAATAAGGAAATTCTTCAAACTTGTGTTTTTTTCCACACCATGAACAAACCATATTCCGAGGGCATTCACATTGATAATGATAAGAATATTTACATGTATAACGAGTTCTTCTAGGAAATCCTCCTCTACCACTGATGTGGCCTCAACCTCTATATCCTTCACGAAAGCCTCTACTCATGTTATCCCCATTATTGCACCCTTCATTATATTGTTCTCCCTATTCCTTAGATCCACTGGCCATAGTAGTCTAGCACACACCAGTCTCAATGGCCTCATGGATATGATCAATCAATTTGCAGTCAATGGTGTCATAGGTATGAGTCTTGTAAATTTTACAATACATTGACACATTCTTCTGGATCACACATTGTAAGAGAGGACATCTACTCACATCATGGTCTGAATGAAAAATTTCACAATCCAATAACATGGCACACACTAAATTATGAGGGAAGCTATCCTTAATGTGTCCTTTAACCTCGTAATCTGTGCGCCATATTTCACTGTGCATATCATAAGCCGAATTAAAAGAGATATTCTCCAACTATTTGGCCATGGCTGCAATATGGGTCTCTAAAAACTGACTTACTCTAATATCCACACTCCAAACTTCCTCAGCATGTAGAGGTGCTTCCAAAGTGTCACACAAATATACAAATATCTTATGAGATAACACCCTTATAAATGGAGTTAACAATCCACCAAAAAACCACTGTGCATGTTGACTAGGATGTATGTCATAAGATAACTTTGAAAACAAAGTTTTAAATCACACATCATATTCCTGAATGCTTTTTGATAATCCCTGCTTAATGTCCTTAAACATGATGATAATTTTTTGTTCAAATTATGGAATATGGAACTCAGATAGAAACACAGAATGCAAAGCATTATAATCTAATGCATTCTGATGTGGGTCATACTTTATGTACCAACTATGCACGTGACCTTGAAGAATAGTAGCAAATTGACTTGCTTTTTTATCTAAGGCCGTGATTCCTTTAGCACGCCATAGAAACTCACACTTGTGTACATGCTTTGTAACATTTTTAATACTTATATATTAAGGCAAGTGAAGATACATTTCATAATATAATTTATGTGGGTGTGGACCTTGTCTAATAGATCTAGAACCAGAACTCCCATCAGTATTTCCTCCACCTCTAGAACCACCTAATCCACTTGATCCCAACCCTCCTCATCCTCTTGATCCACATCCTACAGTAGGAAACATTTCAGTGGATGTACTTCCTTGTGTCCCAACTATAGTACTAAACTGATATCCCATAGTCTGTGAAGTTATAATACTTCTAGACATGTTCCCAATTTACTGTGCACCCACACTCTATCTAGATGACGTGCCAGAAAATAGTCCTCCAATCAGACCTCCAAACAACAAGGATGATGTATTTTATACCATAGGTGTGTGTTGTTTGATGTAATTTTGTACTCAAGGGATAATCATATCTACCTAAAGATAATGAATTACCTACACTTGCCTTCTTATCAAGGATTAATTCTAGAACTAGAATACCAAGAACAAGGGATAGGTCACTAGGTGGGACCAGCTATGCACCTGTGTTCCTCATGATTTCTTCTGAAAAAATCTCATATGAAGATGAAGGGGATTCTCTATTGAAATTTCCCAATATTGGGGGAACTAAATGCTAAGGCTTCTCGTCGTCATCTTCCATGAGAGTGCCAAATACCCAGCGATCCATCTCTCCCCTCAATGCCATTGACTCTACAACTTCTCTTGCCATATCACTATCCTGCAATTCATTATATCTAAGAAATTATTCCTCTCTCTCCATTGCTATCACTAGGTCCGTAATCTTCACCACATCTGCTCCTACCCTTGCGTGCAGTGGCATGTTTAGCTATCCATAAGTAGGAACTCTAAAATGAGCACCACCATCAAGATATTAATAGATAAAGGAATAACATAGATGTATGATCCTCTGGGATTACACAAAAATCCAAACTCAACAAATTTCAGACAAGAATACATAGAAATAATGTACTCCAGGGTATAATTGCACACAACACAAACCCACCAATGATCTACAAAATGCATCCAAGGTTCATTTTCATCAAACAAAGTTTGGTATTCTTCCTACATCCAAACTCTTGGTCTGTAACTTGAATTCTTCTTTGATGCATATGCAGACAACCATTTGTAAATTCTATTGGAAAGCAGCTGAAAAATGTCTCATAGAGCTCATGATAGAGATTATCTTCCACCCACTTGCACACATTGAAATATGGTCTAGAATCATATCTTCACAAAAACTGATCTTGTTCATCAGTTATCCACTCTTTAATGGTTGTAAGATTCAATTGATATGCCATCAACATGTAGCATCTATGAAAATAGTTTGAAAATAGGTCTCGACATCAGAAGAAAAATGTAGTTTTTTTTAATACTCAGATTCCTAGGTGCGCTGACACTTCATTCAAATGGATCTGAATGCTCATCCAAAGTGTATGAAGCCTACATAGTCTCCCCTTTGTGATAGCTTGTCCATATATTAGCATGCATATTCATAGTAATCATAATTTAAGAATTCATTCTAGTATAGACATTAGATCCATGAGATCAATTTGGAAACACTCATAATAAAGACACATATAATAGATCAAACCAGTACTAATATCAAATTAACCATACGAGCACCAAGATCAAAAACAACAATTACCATAATCCATCCACAAATCTCCATTAATAACTAGAAATATTACATATTAGGAGTTGTATACATAATGATAATGTTATGGTGCCATGCACATTAGAACATCAGGCCAACATAACTCTACAATACATCCAGTTTCTAATACATGGTCATCAAAACTATGCAAATCAACTACATATATAGGATATGGGGACTCACCCTTCACCACCCATGCATCTCAAAATAGACTACATGCTAAAAATAGCCATGTGCCAATAGGTGCATGCTTTTATATGAAAGCTAATAATAAATTAATCTATAATTAAAATCTATATTAATCACATTAGTATCACAAACTATGCACAACATTTAATCTTCACTCTATTCCCAAAATAGCTCTTTCTTCACCATGAAGTCTTCATGTTCTTATCTTTTCTTGATCTACACTCCAACTTATTTTTTTATCCTGTGCCATGTAAAAACATATAAGTCCCGAATGCTTCCTTCTTGGGCATGCACCTCTTAACTGGTACATGCACACATTTATGCTCTTTGGACACGTTCCCTACAATACTTAGGTAATTTTTGTAGCCCAAAACCACCATGATGTGTGGATGCAGTCCATTTGGTGCCACGAGCTTCCGTTTGTAAAATATTACACTAGGTAGCCTTACACTTACTCAGATTGGAATATTTGACACTGGGTAGCTTCCGTTTGTAAAATAATAGGACAACAAGAAGACCTAATTGATATGGGGAGAACTAAGAAATGTATTTGTATAGGGTATCAATATGTAGATGTACATTTAGATGAGACCTTTCAAGGTGCCACGAAGAACGAGAAATCACTCGTCGAACTTATAGCCTTTTTTTTCTCTTAGGGATCTTAAGGGACTACACCCAACTGATGTTTTCAGTAAGCATATAGATCATTGGGAATGGAAATGAAGAGTCCCTAAGTGTTTACCAGGCCACCTTGATGTGTGAGCGTAGTTCTTTTAGTTCCATGAGATTACGTTTGAAAACTATTGCATTGGGTGACCATACACTGACTCAAACTAGGGTATTCGACATCATTGCAAATAATAGGACAACAAGAAGACCAAATTAGGATGGGAAAAAGTGAGATAGAAATTTGTAGAGGGTCCCAACTCAGAGGTGTAGGATCAAAAAATACCTTTCAAGGTGCCAGGGAGATTGGGAAATCACCCAACAAAATTATAATATTTTTTTCTCTTAGGGATCTTAAGGGACTAAACTTGACCAATATTATCAGGAATCACATGGATAATTGGGAATGAAAAAAATCCTACCCAAGTATTTACTAGGTCACCTCGACTTATTTGCATAGTCTGTTTGGTGCCACAAGCTTCTATTTGCAAAATATTACATTGGGAAACCACACACTTAATCAAACTGGAGTATTCGAAACCATTGTAAACAATAGGACAATGAGAAGACCAAATTGAGATGGGGAAATACAAGACATGAATTTGTAGAGGGTATCAACATGAAGGTATAAGATTCAACGAGACATTTCAAGTCGCCACAGAGACCAAGAAATCACCCGATGAACTTATAACCTTTTTTACTATCAATGCTCTTAAGGGACTACACCTGATCGATGTTTCCGCAAAGCACCAGGATCGGTGGGTACAAAAACAAAGCCTCAAAAATAATTTACTAGGAAATCCTAATGTGTGGGTGCAGTCTTTTTGGTGCCATGAGCTTCAGTTTGTAAAATATTGCATTCAACAATCACACATTAAATTAAACTAGAGTATTCGACATGATTTCAAACAATAGGACACCGATAATATTGAATTGAGCTGGGAAGAAATGAGATAGGAATTCGTATAAGGTATCAATGTGGAGGTGTAGGTTTAGACAAGACCTTTCAAGATTCCATGGAGACATAGAAATCACCCATTGAACTTATAACCTTTTTTGCTCTCAGGGCTCTTAAGAGACTACACATGACCAATATTGTCGGGAAGCACCGGGATAATTTGACACCAAAAATAAGCATTCCCAAGCATTTACTAGGCCACTCCGATGTGTGTGCACAACCCATTTAGTGCCACGAGCTTCTATTTGTAAAATATTACATTGATCAACCATACATTGAATCTAATTAGAGTATTTGGCACCATTGTAAACAATAGGATAACGAGAAGATGAAACTAAGCAGAGAAAAATTCATACATACATTCATAGAGGGTATTAGCATGGAGGTATATGTTTTGTAAGACCTTTTAAGGTGCCACAAAGACCGAGAAATCAAATGTCGAACTTATAACATTTTTGGCTCTTAGGGATCTTAAGGGACTACATCCGACTGACGTTTCCGGGAAGCACTGAGATTGTTGGGCATGGAAATGAAGCCTCCCCAAGCATTTAACATGCCACTCCAATGTATGTACATAGTATTTTTGGTGCCATGAGCTTCTGTTTGTAAAATATTGCATTGCATAGCCATACAATGACTCAAACTAGAGTATTTGGCACCATTGCAAACAATAGGAAAAAAATAAGAATGAATTGAGTTGGGGAAAACCGAGATAGGAATTAATAAAGGGTATCAATATGGAGGTTTAGGTTTAAATGATACCTTTCAATGCGCCATGGATACCGAGAAATCACCTAGAAAACTTATAACCCTTTTCTCTCTCAAGGATGTTAAGGGAGTATGCCTAGAAAACATTTTAGGGAAGCACCATGATCATTAAACATGGAGAAGAAGCCTCCCCAAGAATTTAATATGCTAACTGATGTGTGTACGTAGTCCATTTGGTGCCATGAGCTTCTGTTTTGAAAATACTACATATGAAAGCCATACAATGACTTAAATTGGAGTATTTGACACCATAACAAATAATAGGACAACACGAAGAATGAATTGAGCTGGGGAATACTGAGATAGGATTTTTTAGAGGGTATCTAAACTGAGGTGTATGTTTAGAAGACACCTTTCAAGGTGCCACAAAGACCGATAAATCACCCATCAAACTTATAGCCTTTTTTGCTCTCATGGCTCTTAAGAGACTAAGATCGACTGACGTTACCGGCAAGCACTATGATCGTTAGGCACAAAATAGAAGCCTCACCAAGTGTTTACTAGGACAACCCCAAAATGTGTGCATAGTCTTTTTAGTGTCACAAGATTTTGTTTTGGTCTTAGGGGTCTTAAGGGATTTCACTTTTTAGGTTTCTCTTTCTCCCTCTCACTTGCTCCCTCTTTCTTATTCTCTCTCTCTCTCTCTCACTTTCTCTATCTCAATCTATTTATATACCCCCATCTCTCTCTATTTATCATTCTATCTCTTTCTCTTTCTCATTCTCTCTTGTTAGTGTAGAAGGTCCCGAGGTCCTTAGAGACTATCTATGGTTCATTTCATAATGTTAAATTGAGTCCAAATATTCAAAAATTAAACTTTAGAGTAGGTATGTAGGGAGTATAGATGGTTTAAGGGTTGGTGCCAAGTTTATAGTCTATTGAAGAAGTTTTTCAGACTATTTATGCCCCTATATGCCATGAATATATACCAGATTATTGTAGAAAAGACTGTCTCAGGAGGAATCCTAATTTATAAGAACAATTTAGTCAAAATATATGCTTAAAGTTTGAATTTGAACCTGAAACTTATTGGGAAAGCGAAATAGGGAAAAGGGTATTCTAAAAGATATCGATTTATTCTTGAAACCCTCTAAAAGAGAAAACAAGTTTGAAAAATCCTCAAATAAGGGCTATAAGAAGCAAATTTTAGTGTAGAAGGAGGGGGTGGTAGAAAGTAGGTCTGGCCTTGGAGATGGAAATAAAATTTTTCCTACACCTGAAGTGGCCTAAAGGGTGTCTAAAACATATATTTCTTAGTCTTGGAGCCTTGTGGTTTATTCCCAACATGAAATCATGAATGGCATTGTTTTAATCTAAGCAAAACATGACAGTCTAGGAGTTTGAGTAAAAGCTAATGTTTACTTTGATTCTCATCACTTATAAAGTTGTCATGGTGTGAAAAGAACAAGGTAGAAGACTCTTGAAGTGAATTTTTTTTAGTTAAGGTGTAAAAGAATAAAATTACTTTGTCAAGTTACTTCTCAAGTACACGAGTAAATGGATGAAGAACTGCATCCATTCAAATAAATTGATCATGTAACCAAAAGAAATTTTACATCCTGCATTAAAGCCTCTAGTGTTCTCTCTTTCTCCTTACCAAGCTCACTCTATCTTTCTCTCACTCTATCTTTCTCTCTCTGTCTCTTATTTTCTCTCTCACTCTTGGTGATAAATTTATACATTTGGTAAATATGCTCTTTATTATTTTTGATTTAAAGAGATGAAATCACTTAAATAATGAATATGGATACTTTTTCATTATTATTATCAAACCACTCTAATGAAACCAAAACAAATATAAAAATTCAATAATATATCTTATAAATTGAATTAAAACTTTGAACCTCCTCTAGAAAAATTTCTCTAAACATATATTTTGCACCTCCATATTATGAGAGTTAAGATTTTGGCACACATATGAACATGAATATATACACATGAACATATTGATAATTTGAACGAATAATTACTTGATTAGATAAATCTTTATATGTTATATAAATATTGCTTTAACTAATTTATGACTTGATTTCCAAAGTTTCATGCATATTATGTATGCGAACTAGTAACACAAAAAGGTCATAAGACATCAAAAATGCTAGTATATAACACCAATAAATGAAAAAATATCCATAATGTCATATATTGTCAAGTACACATCATATTAGTATGGATATAATTATAATCTCTGAAATGTAAGACCATAAAAACATATCGAGTTCCAAATAGTATTAACATGCACAATAAATATAAATACATGAATAAGTCATATAATACCAGTTCAATGCCATATAGGCATACATACAATGTCAAACATGTATACATTACCATGCACATAGGAATACAAAATAAATACCATAAGACATATACATCCTATTCATAAAAATGTATCCCTCTCTTTACCCTGCTCAAAGAAGGCTCTCCCTTAGACGTATGATGACTTGGGATCCTCCATGACATGACTACGAGTCCTCTTACACTCAAAACTAAACTCTAGTTGAACTTGTAAATGAATAATTTTTTTTGTCAAAAATTTATGTATAAGTTTTCAACATGTATAAGACCATGCTAATGAAACTATTTACATGTACACACACTAATTGTAATCTCTCGGTCACGTTGAATCTGCATCTCACACTCAATAGAGTCAATGCGAACTACTAGATCAAAAAATGGACTGTCAAAATGATGCTCAAGGATTCTGTGCCCTTGAAGCAAAAATGGAAGGGGTCAAACCCTACATATACATAAAATTAAAAAATTAAACATCAAAATTAGCTTCTAGAATTACATTAACAATATTTTTTTTGAATGCAAATCTAAACATTTATGCCAACTAAATACATAATCATAATATTTTAACTAAGTTTATAAATACAAATATTTTTTTTATCGTGCCACACCTATGAATCATATGTACAAGAATGCTACTAATCACACGAAACTCCTACATATACAAAATGCATTCACATTAGCTATCTACATGATGCTAAAACGAGGGAAATTATTAAAATAATTGTTATAATATGAATTAAACTCTAGTTGAAGAAAATACATAATTTGTATACCTAAGTGAGCTACTGCGTAGATGAAATCATAGTGACAACAACTTTCTCTAATCCTTGTAGAGATGGTGGAGTGTCTTTTTTGGTCATCAAATTTATAAAAAAATATATCACGTCAAGTTAGTTGAGCATTTATATATAGACATATATTTGAGTGAAATTTATATATACTTACGTGAATTTACAAATTTAAAATTCTAAATTACCTCTGTGAATGTATACACTAGCATGGTGTTCACAACCTGTGGTTAGGATGATGACGTCCCTCTTGCGCGCTACAATATTAATCCATACATGTAAATAAATATGTGTAAATTAATAAATTTGACCAAGTTCAAATTCAATTATTTTGAAAATTTAACATACATACGTGTATTAAGTACTCAGATCTTTTTGTAAGATGTAATAAAAAATAAAAAATATGTATGAAGGTGTCTTCAATGCCTAAAATCCAAATGTACCACTAAAAAAGTGTTAGACATAGCCACATCATCATGTGTTCCACCATAAACTTCACCAACACACACTATCATTCTCATAGGGTCCAATGCATATGCTACCACAAGATGTGAAAAGATGTGGCCTCATGCTACTACTACTTAGAAGAATCCTCTATTTACCTCCACTAAAATCGGTATCTGAATCCTCCCTCGTATGTTGGACAAGGGTATTAGAGAGAACCTGAAGCATGTGCAATGTATCATATCTATTGTCTCCTTCAGTATTGTTATGTAAAAAAATTAGTACCCTAGGATTGGTATGATATAGATCCCTACTTTTTGGATAACATGTGATGATCTCACTAGTGTGGGAATTGCATAAATGAGATCAACCTCTAGAGAAGGTTGGTTACTCTACCTAATCCTAATGCTAAGCTATTCCTAAAGAAGAAAATATAGTTTTCTACTCCTATTCTAACAATCCAAAGGACCAGGGATAAAGAGAAATGCAAAAGAGGGGAAATCCTACACTAACAAAGGTGTTAACACTAAGAGAAGGGTAGAGAAACACTCTCAAACGAGGGAAAATGGAATAAAAAAGATGAAAGAGAGGGAAGACATAAGTTCCACAGTCTAACACAACCTTAGAACCAACATAGCCATGAAACAAAATAGATCTAAACCTGCAAGAAGAGTAGTAGATGTACAAAAACTTGTAATATGCAATGAAAGGCAAGAAAAAATTCTATTGAACATACCTAGGGAAGAAAATAGCCACAAAATGGATATTTTATTGCTTTAAATAGATGCACAATACATTAAAATGAGGGTGAGATCCAAGGTTCACCATGTAGAAGCTCAAATTTGAGGCTCACAGCTCATACACACATGTGTAACACTTGAAAGAGAATGCACACATTACAAAAATTTCCAACATTAGAAATGAGCCTTTTTTTACATTATATAGAAAATGGGAGAGAGAGAAAGAGAGGGGAGAATAGAGGGAAATTTGAATTCCCCTTTCTAACCACCAACAAGGTGCATTAAATTTTTGAAAATAGTGATGGGAACCAAACCAAATCCATCCCTCCATTATATTTTACTTACTGGAGAAGTAAAGGGCATCGTAATTCACTAAATTTGGTTGTTCATTTACCTAGAATTGTGCTTTTTAATGATGGAGTAGATGTCGAGACCTTTTCAAAAATTCATATTTTATGAAAATTGTAGCATCTAGGTGAAATTTATGCCTGTTAGTGCAAATCTACAACACCCCCTAAATGACCTTCAGATCTGTAGTCCAGAATTGGGTCATTTAGTGTGATTGCACAACATTAAGTTTTCTCCAAGGTGTTAGGTTTTGGAGCTGAATTGCTTTAAAGATTGCATATTTTACATGTTATTGGTTCTGACAGTAACTGGCATCGGTCAGGGCTAACCGGTGTCAGTTAGTCTAGGTCAGGAAAAGTAATCCACACTGGATCAGGGATAACCGACATTGGTAAGGGCTAACCAGCGTCAGTCAGTCCAAGTCAGGAAAAGTAACCTGCACTAGATCAGGGATAACCGACGTCGGTTACCTGTGCAAGAAAGTTTTAATTAACTCTCGGTAATTAAATCTATTTTTAGCATTAAAATAGATTTATTGGATGTAATTGCATGGCTAAGTGCCCTAAGTTTATAAATGACTATATAAGCATAAAATCTAGGGTTTAGAAATAGAATTAAGAGAAGGATTGAATTAGATCCTTAATTCTCCTAGATTTAGAGGATGAAGAAAAAGAAGAAGAAGAAGAGAAAAAAAGAATAGGTTACATGAAGACAAAGTCTCCATGGAAAGGAGATGGATAGAAGGAAATAGTAGGTACATCCGAGTGGGGAGAAGAGGGTAACATCTTCTACTGTATTTCCTTTGTATAGTTATTGCCTCATTGTAATGGCTTGCATAGTATGCAAAGCACATAGAGTTTCTTCTTGTAGATCCACATGTTGGTGAGATATTGTATCATAGATCTATGTAGATCTAGTCTTGTATTGTAGATACATGAGATCATGATGTATTATTGATTCATGTAGATCTAGTCTTATGTTGTTAGATCCATAAGTTCTTGTGAGATCTTGAATTATAGATCCATGTAGATCTAGATATTGTAGAGGAGGTTGTCTTCATGTTTGCACAGGTTATGTAGTGATGGAGAGACATACTTTCTTCTTGGTGCATAGTTATAGTTGCACATATGGTAGACCTATGTGAGAGGTCTTGATTACAGATCCACAGAGAATTTGGTAGTAGTAGTTCCTGGTTATGTGAGATCTACTGGTGGTTTTTGGAGGCACAGTTGTAGTGCACTCATGGAGATCCGTTTAGAGATCTAGAGGAGAGGAGATACTCTTGGAGAGATACATTATACTCTTGTATTGAAGAGTTGGTTTGTACTCTTGTTGTATTATATATATGAGATCTCTATCTTTGGTGGATGTATCCCACACTGGGTGAACCATGGTACATGTTGTGTTATGTATGTATACTTTGTTTTTATTTGGATTATTCTAGTTTATACTTCCACTACTGTAGATTCTAGGGAATTGTTAAGATCCTGTGTGCATGATTGGTTTGTTATTTAATCATAGCACTATTCCATTGTCCCAAATTCCCAACAACTGGTATAAGAGCTTGGTTAGCCTGGTTAGCAAGGTCAGCTTGGTTATTTTAGAGCAAGGTTTTGCTTTAATATATTGTTAGTGTTTTACTGATAGGTGTATGAGAGAAGGGTTTTTTTTCTTGATGTGAAGATCACAGGAAGAGATTTAATCTCAAGTGGGATCTGGAAGAGTAAGGTTACTAGAAATTATAGTGACCGGCATCAGTTAAGTGGTAACCGGCGTTGCAGGGTGACCGTGGTCGGTTATAGGGTAACCGTGGTCGGTTACAGGGTGACCATGGTCGGTTACTAGGCATCCTAGTTATAAACAGAAAATCATAGATATGGATAATTGAGAAGATGCATGGAATGTATCTTGTTTGCTGAGGTGTCCCTAGTTGTTGGAGGCACAAGCATGTTGTTCAAATTATAGATCCGGTTATTGAGGTATGGTTTTATCTTGGGATTGTAGTGCTTATATAATTTAGGTTGCACATGCATGTTTGGATTACAGATCTAGATATGAGAATGAGAGAAAAGGGGCAGTTATGCATCCTTCGGTGCAATTATATGCATGGGATTCATTAGAGAAGATGAATACAATAGCACAGAACAAAGACAGGGTTTCCATCATAGAAACATGTTCTTCAGTTGAAGATGTGGTTGAGTATCTTGGTGTTGGTAAGGTGATGTATTTCATCTTGGTGTAGTTTTATTACATGTATTATTGCTATTAAGTTTTTTGTGCAAGGTTGGATGCTTCTTGAAATGACTGGCTCAACACAACTATCGGCTTTGGGTAGAGTAGGCACCTGGTTTGGTGACCTATGCCAATTTGGGGCATTGTGTTAGTTCCAGCAGCACCGATGTTGATCAGGGAACCAACATCGGTCACAGAGGGTAGTTAGTATCGGTCAACGAATAATGGTCGATCTCTGTGACAACAAGTTTGCATAGGGTTTCTTACAGTAGAAGAGGGCATGGCTGGTTCAGTGTCCTGGTTTGGAGGATTGAGTTTCTTACACATAGTGTATATGGTAGAAATGGTGTAGATCAGTTTAATGTTTAGATCAGAAAGAGGATGGAGTTGGCTTGGTTAGTCCAGTGAAACTTTGAGTTAGGTATCTCTATATGATTCACATTTTTATTTTTTATTTTTGGAGCAACTGATATTATGTTTGGATAGTGTGCATAGATTTACACCATGTTTTTGGTGTTGTTTGACTTTTATTTCCCATTTGTGTGGAATCTTGAGGACAAGGATATCTAGTCTAAGGATGAGATCCTCAATGAAAAGTCATGGTTAGACATAGTTGCAAGTAACAAAAGATGTTGAGTACACATGATGAAATGAAGTTGATTCACCTACTTCACAAGAAGTCCAAACTTTTGTGATGTAGAAGTATTCTTTGATAAGAAGGGAATCATTTTATATTTTCTTTCATCTGGTTTTATTTCTCACTGACATATTAGCTTTTGAGCTTGGTGTTAGAGGTAGTGCAGGGGATTTCGTGTTCAGTGGGAGCAAGCCATGGTTGTTGGAATTGTAGGATTGGATACATGATGCACATGCAGAGTGAGAGGAGGTTGTTACTATTCAGAGTGGTAGAGGCACTAGTTGGTTTTGGAGGGTAGTCACAGATTTGTAGGTATATTGTGTTTATAGCTTTGTGATGTCACTTCTGGTTTATTTTATGGTGCCTGGATATTCCTTAGGGATGACAATTGATAGTAGATTCAGCCAATTTTAGATGATAGAGAAATTTTCAAAGTTTGAAGGGTGAAAAGGAGAAAATATGACTGTTATAGAGACCAGTGTTGGTTAGTGTTAACCGTGGTCAGTCATCTGGTAACCATGGTGGGTCATACAGTGACCGGGGTTGGTTAGGGGAAACCGTGGTCAGTTTGGTCATAGGTTTGACAACAATGTTTATTTACCATTTTTAGATGGTGCCCTTGTTTTGCTTTCATCTTGGTTGATTGTGTAGATTATGGTGATGAAATGTTTGCTGGTATTTACACTTGGTATTAGTTACATGGTTTAGCATGGTTGTTTTTTATTGACATTGATGAGCACATGATTCATATATGGCTTTGGAGTTAGTCGGTGAGAGACTTGGCACTTCTGGAGAGCTTGATGATATGGATGGATGTATAGGTGAGTTTATACATGTGGATAGATTCAGTTTTTTGAGTCTATGATGATGCAAATGTTTGATTTGCACATGGATGCCTATGAGAACAGTTTAGATGCCTTGAGCATGAGTAGGGGATGTTTGTATTTTCCTCTTGATTACTATGTTACTCCTTGATAGGTATGTTATCTATAGTTGAATGTCTTGGACATGCTAGTTGTTTATGCAAGGTTGGATTTGCAGATTGTAGTGTTTGGATTTCTTTGAGTTATGCAGGTGTTTGTGGATTGATCACCCACTGTTGCATGTAGAACTCATTCAGGGCTGTTTTTACCCAAGATCCTATTTTGCTTTTACATATTCTAGTTTGACTTGTCTTTGGACAGTTGCATTGGTGGTTGCATGGAGACATGGATAGATGGATGGAGAACATGGTTGGTTTTATAGGTATGGCTATGGTTGCAGTTGAAGCTCAGTACTTCAGTTTGAGTGGGATATATTGCAGGTGTTTTAGTCATGATGGATTGGCTGCATGAGAGGCTTGGTGTTATGATTTAGTGGGAGTTGGATGTATGGATAGCTAGGTTATCACGAATCAGTCGTAGCTTTGTGTAGGTCTTTGGTAAGTCATTTTTTTATCTTCTTAATTTGAGAAGATGGTTTGATCTTCTTGGTTTTATTTTTGAGAGAATTGTTGAAGGAAAGAATAGATGGTCTTCACGGTGTTAGAGGGTGGTGATGTATAGGTACAAAGGTTTAGCAATTTATCTCCAAGTGGGAGATTGTTAGGTTGTGGAGCTGAATTGATTCAAAGATTACATGTTTTACATGTTACTGGTTTTGAAAAAAACTGGCGTCGGTCAGTCTAGGTCAGGAAAAGTAATCCACGTCGGATTAGGGCTAACCGGCGTTGGTCAGTCCAGGTAAGGAAATGTAACCCACGTCGGATCAGGGTTAACTAATGTCGGTTACTCGTGTGAGAAAATGTTGATTAAATCTCGGGAATTAAATCTATTTTCAGCATTAAAATACATTTATTGGATGTAATTGCATGGCTAAGTGCCCTAAGTTTATAAACGACTATATAATCATAAAAGCTAGGGTTTAGAAATAGAATTAAAAGAAGGATTGAATTAGATCCTTAATTCTCCTAGATTGAGAGGATGAAGAAAAAGAAGAAGAAGAAGAGAAAAAAGAACAGGTTACATGAAGATAGAGTCTCCATGGAAAGGAGATGGATAGAAGGAAATAGTAGGTACATCCGAATGGTGAGAAGAGGGTAACATCCTCTACTGTATTTAATTTGTATAGTTATTGTCTCATTGTAATGGCTTGCATAGTATACAAAGCACATATAGTTTCTTCTTGTAGATCCACATGTTGGTGAGATCTTGTATTATAGATCTATGTAGATCTAGTCTTGTATTGTAGATACATGAGATCATGATGTATTAGTGATTCATGTAGATCTAATCTTATGTTGTTAGATCCACGAGTTCTTGTGAGATATTGAATTATAGATCCATGTAGATCTAGATATTTTAGAGGAGGTTTTCTTCATGTTTGCATAGGTTATGTAGTGATGGAGAGACATACTTACTTCTTGGTGCATAGTTATAGTTGCACATATGGTAGACCCATGTGAGAGGTCTTGATTACAGATCCATAGAGAACTTGGTAGCAGTTCAGAGATGCAGTAGTTCCTGGTTATGTGAGATCTGCTGGTGGTGTTTGGAGGCACAGTTGTAGTGCACTCATGGAGATCCGTTTAGAGATCTAGAGGAGAGGAGATACGTTTGGAGAGATACGTTATACCCTTGTATTGAAGAGTTGGTTTGTACTCTTGTTGTATTATATATATGAGATCTCTATCTTTGGTGGATGTATCCTACACTGGGTGAGCCACGGTACATGCTATGTTATGTATGCATACTTTGTTTTGATTTGGATTAATCTAGTTTATACTTCCACTACTGTAGATTCTGGGGAATTATTAAGATCATGTGTGCATGATTGGTTTGTTATTTAATCATAGCACTATTCTGTAGTCTTGAATTCCCAACAACTAGTATCAGAGCTTGGTTAGCTTGGTTAGTGAGGTTAGCTTTGTTATTTCAGAGAAAGGTTTTGCTTCAGTATATTTTTAGTGTTTTACTGACAGGTGTATGAGAGTAGGGTTTGTTTTTCTTGATTTGAAGATCACAAGAAGAGATTTAATCTCAAGTGGGATCTGGAAGAGTAAGGTTGCTGGAAATTACAGTGACCAGTGTCGGTTAAGTGGTAACCGGCAATGACAGGGTGACCATGGTTGGTTATAGGGTAATCGTGGTCGGTTACAGGGTGACTATGGTCGGTTACTGGGTAACCTAGTTATAAAAAAATCACAGATCTGGAGAATTGAGAAGATGCATAGAATGTATCTTGATATCGGAGGTGTCCCTTATTGTTGGAGGCAAAAGCATGTTGGTCAGATTGCAGATCCGGTTATTGAGGTATGGTTTTATGTTTGTATTGCAGTGCTTATATAATCTAGGTTGCACATGCATGTTTGGATTGTAGATCTAGATCTGAGAATGAGAGAAAAGGGGAAGTTATGCATGCTTCGGTGCAGTTAGATGCATGGGATTCATTAGAGAAGTGAAATAAAATATCACAAAATGAAGACAGGGTTTCCATCATAGAAACATGTTCTTCAGTTGAAGATGCGATTGAGTATCTTGGTGCTGGTAAGGTGACGTATTTAATCTTGGTGCAATTTTATTGAATGTATTATTGCTATTAAGTTTTTTATGCAAGGTTGGGTGCTTATTGAAATGATGTGCTCAACACAACTATCGGATTTGGTCAGAGTAGGCACCTGGTTTGGTGACATATGCCAATTTGGGGCGTTGTGTTAGTTACATCAGCACTGATGTTGATCAGGGAACCAACATTAGTAACAGGGGGTAGTCGATATCGGTTAGTGAATCGTGGTTGATCTCTGTGACAATGAGTTTGCACAGGGTTTCTTACAGTATAAGAGGGCATGGCTGGTTCATCATCTTGGTTTGGAGGATTGAGTTTCTTGCACATAGAGTATATGGCAGATATGGTGTAGATCACTTCAATGTTTAGATCAGAAAGAGGACGAAGTTGGCTTGGTTAGTCCAGTGAGAATTTGATTCAGGTATCTCTATATGATTCACATTTTTATATCTTTTGTTTGGAGTAACTGATATTATGTTTGGATAGTGTGCACAGATTTACACCATGTTTTTGGTGTTATTTGAATTTTATTTCCCAGTTGTGTGGAATCTTGAGGACAAGGATATCTAGTCTAAGGATGAGATCCTCAATGAAAAGTCATGGTTAGACACAATTTCAGGAAATGAAAGATGTTAAGTACAAAGGTTGAAATGAAGTTGATTCACCTACTTCACAAGAAGTCCAAATTTCTGTGATGTAGGAATATTATTTGATAAGAAGGGAATCATTTTATATTTTCTTTCATCTAGTTTCATTTCTCACTGACATATTAGCTTTTGAGCTTGGTGTTAGAGGCAAGTGTAAGGAATTATTCATGTTCAAAGTGTTGAGCAAGTCATGGTTTTTGGAATTGCAAGATTGGGATACATGATGCACATCCCCAGAGTGAGAGGAGATTGCTACTATTCAATAGTGGTAAGATGGCACTAGTAGGTTTTGGAGGGCAAGTCACGGATTTGTAGGGTATATTGAGTTTACTACCTTTGTGATGTATACTTCTAGTTTATTTTATGGTGACCTGGATATTCTACTTAGGGATGATAACTTGATAGTAGATTCAGTATGGTTTTAGATGATAGAGAACTTTTCAAAGTTTTGAAGGGGTGAAAAAGATACATATATGACTGAAAATTGGCTGTCGGTTAAAATTATGGTCGGCCATGCTAGTAACCGTGGTGGGTCATACAGTGACCAGGGTTGGTTAGAAAACTATGGTCAGTTTGGTCACATGTTTGACAACAATGTTTATTTACCTTTTTTAGATGGTGCCCTTGTTTTTATTTCATCTTGGTTGATTGTGCAGAGTATGTTTATGAAATGTTTTGATTAGTATTTACACTATTTATTAGTAGCATGATTTAGCATGGTTGTTTATTATTGACATTGATGAGCATAGGATTCATATATGGCTTTAGAGTTAATCTTATGAGGAGACTTGGCACTTCTAGAGAGCCTTGATGATATGGATGGATGTGTAGGTGATCTTATACATGTGGATAGATTCAATTTTGTGAGTCTATGATGATGTAGATGTTTGATTTACACATGGATTCCTGTGAGCACAGTTTAGATGCCTTGATCACAAGTAGGGGATGTTTTTATTTTCCTATTGATTACTATGTTACTCCTTGATAGGTATGTTATCTACAACTGAATTTCTTGGACATGCTAGTTATTTATGCAGTGTTAGATTTGGAGATTACAGTGTTTGGATTTCTTTGAGTTATGCAGGTGTTTATGGATTGATCACCCATTATTGCATGTAGAACTCATTCAGGGCTAGTTTTTACCTGGGATCTTGTTTTTGAACTTTCACATATTCCAGTTTGACTTGTCTTTAGATAGTTGCATTGGTGGTTCCATGGAGACATGGATAGATGGATGACAGAACATGGTTAGTTTTATAGGTACTGGATAGGGTTGTAGTTGAAACTCAATAATTCAGTTTGAGTGGGAGCTCTTGTAGGTGTGTTAATCATGATGGCTTGGCCCCATGACGAGGCTTGGTGTTATGATTCAGTGGGAGCTTGATGTATGGATAGATCGGTTATCACGAATCAGTTGTAGCTTCTTGGTGGTATTTGGTAAGTCATGTTTTTATCTTCTTAATTTGAGAAGATGGTTTGATCTTCCTAGTTTTATTTTTGAGAGAATTGTTGAAGGAAAGAATAGATGGTATTCATGGTGTTAGAGGGCCGTGATGTACAAGTACAGGTATAGGTATAAAGGTTCAGCAATTTATCTCCAAGTGGGAGATTGTTAGGCTGTGGAGCTAAATTGCTTCAAAGATTGCATGTTTTACATGTTACTGGTTCTGACAGTAACCGGCGTCAGTTAGTCCAGGTCAAGAAAAGTAATCCGTGCCAGATCGGAGCTAACCGACGTCATTCAAGGCTAACCAGGTGTCGGTTAGTCCATGTCAGGAAAAGTAACCCACGCTGGATCAAGGTTAACCAGTGTCGGTTACCTGTGTGAGAAAGTTTTAATTAACTCTCGGGAATGAAATCTATTTTTAGCATTAAAATAAATTTATTGGATGTAATTGCATGGCTAAGTGCCCTAAGTTTATAAATGACTATATAAGTATAAAAGATAGGGTTTAGAAATAGAATGAAGAGAAGGATTGAATTAGATCCTTAATTCTACTAGATTGAGAGGATGAAGAAAAAGAAGAAGAAGAAGAAGAAGAGAAAAAGGGGACAAGTTTGTACTCTTGTTGTATTAAATATATGAGATATCTATCTTTCGTGGAAGTAGCCCACACTGGGTGAACCATGATACATGCTGTGTTATGTATGTATATTTTTTTTTTGATTTGGATTATTCTAGTTTATAATTCCACTACTGTAGATTCTAGGGAATTGTTAAGATCCTGTGTGCATTATTGGTTTGTTATTTAATCATAACACTATTCCAAAATCCCGAATTCCCAACACAAGGTGTGGGACCTTGCAAGGTGAGAAAAATCTCCAGAGAAAGTTGGTTCTTACCCCTCTATTTAGGTGTATGCATGATTTTTTTGCAGAGGTTCTGATTCAAAATTCCTACTCTAAAACTACCAAGGAGACATGGTTGAGAGAAGCATGGAAAAGGAAAAAAAACTAAGCTAAAACGGTGATACACTAAAGGAGTGATGAAATTTTGTCTTA
Organism: Taxus chinensis; assembly: GCA_019776745.2. Taxonomy (NCBI): domain Eukaryota; kingdom Viridiplantae; phylum Streptophyta; class Pinopsida; order Cupressales; family Taxaceae; genus Taxus; species Taxus chinensis. Next base: position 388,220,703 of record CM034156.1, read on the forward strand.
AAAATAAACACAGATCATAGAGATGTAACACCAAAGCATGCATAGATTGCCAGAATATAATTAAAGATTAGAAGACAATGATAAACGCATGAAAGGATCAGAGGATCATTCAAAAAACATGCATTACCATTCCCAAGTTTAATACAATGCATTACAATGGTAGAGAGGTAAAAAACATGCCACAATCTCCGTGGAAGCTCTGAAACTTCTTGAATTCATGTGCCAAGGGGAAGAGGGGAGTCTGCAAAAACAAAAATGTCCAACCCTTTACAAATGAGCCAAAACTAGCTTTTTATGATGAAGCAAAATGAAGGAAAGGTAAAAATGTGGGAAAATTGATTTGAGATCTCCAACCACCGAAAAGATCCATTAAAACAACAAGGGTACCCTCAAAAATCCATTTTTCGATGCATTTGGCCATGGTGGAGAAGAAACGATTACCATACCTCATCAATTTTGGTGGTTGGGGGTTGGTTCTACATTTTTTCCCATGCCAGGGACATTTCTTCAATTTTATCCCACAAATATCCACCAAAAATAAAAATTGAATAGTCCATCATGTGGAGAATTTCAACAGCTTTCCAATGATATAAAAACATGCAAAAATCTAAGCTCTGGATCAAAAGATATGGCCCTCTGAAGATTTAGGGCAAAATAGGTGAAATTAGGGCAAAATTAGGGTTCGCGGGCTGAAATTTGAAAATTTTCCCTCCTTTTTTGAATTGGGAAAAATTCCCAAAAAATCTTTGCCAGCCCGACCTCCGCTGCCACATGGCACCCCCTGGTTGATCTGCACGGGTTCAAATGATCATTCTGCCCCTTTGTGAGATTGGAAAATTTTCCAAAAATACTCTGCACCTCCGCCACTCCGGGACACGTGGCACCATCTGGTTACTTGGTAGGGATGTACTCCATTTTTTACATTTGTACCATTAACCACTTTGGAAAAAATTCCAAAGTCCTTCCACCACCCCGAATTCCGCCGCTGACAGAACACGTGGCGCCATCTCATTGCTCGGCAGAGATGTTCTTGTATTTTTCCCTTTGACGCACTTTGACCAAACGCCAAAAAAACTTGAAGTCCTTCCACCCCTGCCGCTCTGACCTGACATGTGGCACCATCTCATTTCCTTGTGGGATTTTGGGCCAAAATTCCTTTGCCCCTTTGACCCCAAAAGGCTAAGTGCCAAATTTTTTCCCATGGGCCCGCCTTGGGAAAATTTCCCCTCCAAACTCCATCGAGCCATAACTTGCAAAATACAAGGAGTTAGGAGGACTTCTTTACCTTTCTGGAAAGGGGAGAAAATTCTCTATCTGATGAAGCAATACCTAGAAAATTTTGAGTGCCTAAAATGTGTAAAAAATTGACTGAGGCACAAGGAATGAAAGAATGAAGACAAGTTAACCAAAATAAGCAGGGGCTTATTTTGGATAACAATTTTGGCGACTCAGAGGGGTCATCTACCTACTAGATGAAGTGACCAGCTGCCTAAAGCAATCCATTCAGAAATGGAGTCATCAACTTAACTGCTTGTTACTCTCAATTCATTAGAAAATCTCTAAGATGAAGATTGTGAGAGTAGAAAATTACTTTGGCCTGGAACATGACCTGTAAAAGATGCATCCTTGGGGAAACAAAAACTTGTGCCAAAGCACTTAGGGAAATGTAAATCTAAGCTACAACAAAACAATGTGCATAAGCACTTGGAGGAAAGAAATAAGAATCTAAGCTAATATGTACAAGGTGAGAAGTTTCCCTTCTAGTAGCAATGCTTTAGATGGATTCCATTAACTGGAATCTGCAGTTCCTCACCATCCAATGTAGACAATTGGAAGACATTGTTGTTTTTGCATTTTGTGACCATGTAGGGGCCACTCCAAATGGCATCAAATTTTGAATGCCTTCCTGGCTTTGCTTGGTCTGCATCCCATTTCAACACTAAATCTCCAACTTGGAAAGTTCTAGCCTTAGCTTTCCTATCAAAGCTTCTCTTGATCAAAGCTTGGTCCTTCTCCATTGTTTGGGCTGCATGCTCTCTGATTTCTTAGAGTTCCATCAATTCTACATATCTAACCTCCATGGGCTCATACTCCAACAATTCCAATTGCTTCATGAGTTCCAATGTTGGCAACTCAAGTGACATAGGCAAGATTGCCTCTCTCCCATAAACAAGTCTGAATGGAGAGTTACCTGTGGATCTCTTGGGAGTTATCCTATCAGCCCATAGAGCTGATTTGAGCTTAGTGTGCCAAGTCCTCTGATTTTCATCAAGAGTCCTCTTGATGATCCTTAATAGATTCTTGTTTGTGGACTCAGCTTGGCCATTACCTTGAGGGTAATAATTTGATGAAGTGCTCAAATAGATCCCATTTCTAACAGCCCATTCAGTTACCTTTGATCCTATGAATGCCAATGCATTATCTGATATTATAGTGGCAGGTATACCAAATCTGGTTGCTATCCCCTCATAGAAGTCTAGAATGCTAGATTCATTTGCCTCTTTGAGTGCCACCGCCTCAGTCCATTTGGTGAAGTAGTCTGTTGCTGTTAGAATCCATTTGTGCCCTTGGCTTGAGTTTGGATTAATGACTCCAATGAAGTCCAAACCCCATTGCATGAATGGCTGGTCAACTGAGATTGGGTGCAATGGAAGTGCTGCTAACCTCTCTTTTCCTGTGAAGAATGCACAATTCTTACACCTCTTGATCCATGCATAACAATCACTAAACATTTTGGGCCAATAATAACCAGCCTTCATGATCTTGAGAGCTGTCACTCTTGGAGAAAAATGACCCCCAGCTGATCCACCATGGAACTCTTCTAACATTTTCTCAATTTGATTTGTCCCAATGCATCTCAGCAACACTCCATTGATATCCTTTTTGAACAAGACACCATCAACAAGTGCATACAGAATAGCCTGCAATCTGAAGTGTCTTCTTTTGGATTTGTTCATCTCTGGAGGGCATAGGCCTATTTGTAAGAAGTGCATTATGTCTTGGGTCCAGCAAGGAGTGAGCATACCACCATTTTCTTCTTGAATATCTCTTTGTTCTTGGTTGTCTTGCAACACCAAAACAACATTCTTCTCTTTGCTTGCTTCAATTGGTTGACTCAAGGCCAATTGCTCACACAATCCCTTTCCTCGGACCAGCTTGGTGACTTTGATCTCAATGTCATACTCCATGACATGAGTAATCCACCCTGCACATTTTTCATTTAGATCTTTGTTGAGGAGGAAGTCTTTAACTCCCACATGAGAAACCAGAAGTTGAACCTTGTTGTTTGAAACTAGATGCTTAAATTTCTTCAAGCTCCTAATCACTACAAGAACATGCTTCTCAATGAAGGAATACCTTACTTCATAGTCCTCCAAGCTTTGGCTAAAGAAGGCAATTGGCTGCTCTACATTTTCTTCATTCTGCTGTACTAAAATTGTAGAAATTGTATCATCACCACCAAATGCATAAAGGATGAAGTCTTTGGAGAAATATGGGTTAATGAGAGTTGGAGCCTATGAGATAGCTTCTTTGATTTCCTCAAAACTTTCCTTACCTTCAGCTGTCCATTTGAATGCCACACTTTTCTTCAACATCATAGTTATTGGCTTGACAAGGGCTGCAAAGTTTGGAACAAACCTTCGAACAAAATTGATTCTTCCCAAGAAACTTTGAAGAGCCTTCTTATGCCTTGGCAATGGCAGTGCTCTTATTTCTTCAACCCTCTCTGGATCAATTGCTAACCCTTCTTTGGAAACAATGTGGCCTAGGAGCTTGCCTTCATGAGCTAGAAAAATGCATTTTTTGGGATTCAAGGATACCCCAAATCTTCTACATCTTTGGAACACTTGTCTCAAATGAAAGAGATGATCTGCTGCACTTTTAGAAAATACAGTAATATCATCTAGGTATATCAGCACTATTTTGTTGATCAATCCCTTGAACACCATATCCATTACCCTTTGGAAAGTAGCTCTGGCATTAGACAACCCAAATGGCATTTTTCTATATGCATAGGTTCCCCATTTGGTGGTGAAGGTTGTTTTGAACTGATCCTCTTCCTTTACCATGATTTGATTATACCCTAAATAACCATCTAGCAATGAAAACCTCTCAGAGCCAGCAACAACTTGTAAAATCTGCTCCATAGAAGGAAGTGGGTAGTGATCCTTGAGGGATGCTCTGTTCAAATCTCTAAAGTCTACACACAACTTGATTTCTCCACTCTTCTTTCTAACTGGAACCAAGTTTGCAACCCAGCTTGAATGCTTGATGGGGAATATGATACTTGCCTCTATTAACTTATTCAATTCCTTCTTCATGAGAGGCTCAATGTGTGGATTGACCGGTCTCTATTTTTTACCTGATGGGCTTAGCACTTGGATCTAGTTCAATTGTGTGTTGAGCTAGCTTGGGATTGAAACCTCTCAAGTCTTCATAGCTCTAAGAAAATACATCTGGGAACTCTTGGAAAAGTTTCATGAATTCATACCTTTCTTGCTCAGTTGCCACTTTACCAATTTGAAGTGACTTGCCTTCTCCAACTGAGATGGGCTCTGAATCCTCTCCCTTGACTTGGATGTTTGCTTTCTCCTTCCTAAATTGATCATTAGGATTGAAAATAGACTCTAAAGTCACAAGTCCCTTTGGTAGTTTGTTGGTTCTCAGCTATACCACTTGATCACCGTACTGTTGTTCTAACTTTTCTTGATTTTTGGCTAAGAACTCAGCTTCCTCTTACAAGAAATTGATGATTTGTTGGTCACTCTCAAACACCTACCAACTTGCATTATTGTCTAGAACTGATGGCCTCACAATCACATGGATGTTTGGCTGCATTTTATCTCTTTTGATACTCTCCACAACATCAAAGGTTGCTCCAACTGTTGCAAGCCTATCAACAGCTTGGTTCTCTTTCCTAGGAATGGAGTTGATGCCAAAGCCCTCAAAATCCTCAATGAGGTCCCACACCCTATTCTTATAACTCTTGAGTAGGTCATTCTTGGCAAGCACGCTGTCCTTTAACTTGATTAACAATCAGCTCACTATCACCAAAGACTTGTAAGTTTTTGATGCCTCTCTTCCTTGACCAATGCAATCCATGTATCAAAGCCTCATATTCAATAGTGTTGTTAGAACATGCAAACTGAAATCTAAAAACTGAATAATACTTAATGCCTTGAGGTGAAACAAGCATATCACCTCCTCTTGCACCCTGTCTACTTCTTGATCCATTAAAGAACAACTGTCATACCTCATTGTCATCTTTATGGTCTGGCTTGGTGATGCTAGGAAGAGGCTGATTTTCTTCATGCATGTAATAGACTCCTAGTTTCAGATTCCTCTATTTCCTTGTAGGGATCAAAAGCATGTACCTTGCTTGCCCATTCATCAAGAGTCAAATCTGGAATGCTTCCAACTTTGGTGTCAGCTTCATGTGTGCTTGGATAATCCTCTTGATCAAACGCTGAACAATTGGCATTGATTGGGCTTGGAGTATGAGGCTCAATGTGAAAGTTTGCAATAGGTTCAGACCTGATTGTGGCCTTGGCTCCATACCTTGTCCTAAACAACATGTGTGACCAATCAAAAAATAGGTAGCCTCCAATTCTAGCTATGAAATCCCTTGACAAACATATGGCAAAGAGTGGTGGCAAATCTATCACCGACACATCTTGTAAAACAGTGACATTGGGGCATGCATGCAAAGTAAGGCTCAAATATTTAATTACCCCAACTATTGTTACTTCTTGTCCCATATAATTGCACCACCCCTTGGATATGACTTCATATTGAAGGCCCAGCTAATCAGCTATTTGCTTGGGCATCATAGAACTACTTGCCCCAGAATCAATCATATAATTATGTACTAGTTTATCTCCAATGATCAATGAGACATATAATGGAGGGGGCTTCAAAATTTTACCTTGCCATTATATCTTTTTCCCTTTAGGCTAAGTAACATTTGTGAGTACCTTCTCTTGCATATGAGCTAGCTGATTTGAGGTTGACCAATTCTTCATGGCAGCTTGTAATAGATCCCTTTGTCCTGGGATGGATAGTGACTCCCACATAGATATGTTCACATTGGTCTTCTTCATTTGTTCAATGATGTTAAATGGGGATGAACCATCTCTTTCCTGCCCTTTAGTCTGCACATTCTTTTCTTGTACATGGGCTACAACAACTAGGCATTTGAGCTGGTCTAGAAGGTGGCTTGGGATGTCCTTACACATTTGGAACTATATTTTTTCTTGCCAACACCTTGTGGAGTGATGGAAGGTTGTGAATCACTTGATCTAATGACTTCCATTCACCAATATTCCTCTTCTTTTGACCATGTGTTAGCTGCTACACTCTGAGAAGGTGTTTGATTCATACCACAAAAATCTTCAGCCTACCAATTCACAAGTGTAGTCTCATTTGGAGTTGTATCTTGTTGAGATGTCCCTTGTTGTTGGTTTGTTTCTTGACTCACCTCACTCTCTACACCAGTTGTTGTCACCATCAAAGCTTGGTTCAAAGCACCATTGAAGCACATAGACTAGTTGTGAGGTTCATTGCATGGGAAACACCAATCATACTCTTGAGCTATATTATTTTACACTGGCACTAAGGCTTTAGAGGTGGATGCAACATTGGGGTTATAGGGCTGAAATGGTCAATTGGTAGGAATCCTTACTTAATTTTGATTTGTATCTGGGTTGGGTGGCCTATTAGGCTGATATGACTATCTATTAGGTTGAATTTGAGGCTGATAAGAAGGCCTAAAAATTTGAGCTTTCTGTCTCTTGAGCATAACCAGCTCATTGCCCCAATTTCGCAATTGTTTCATAACTTCTTGAACTCATTTGAGGCACTAGAGGATGAAGTAGAAGTTTCATTTGAACTCTAATTTCTAGGAGTGGGAATAGGAGCTAAAGTAGGTGCTTGACTAGTACTTGGGCTTTCCAACTCTGGATATAAGGGCATAAGAGGCCTAGGTGCAAGTTTACCAGCTTGGATCAAACAATTCTCATCCCTAATGGTGATGTTGTAAGCTGCAGGTATAGTTTGCACCTCCCATGGATTGGATCAACATAGAAATGTCAGAATTTAAAGCCTTGAGAAAGTATAAGAAAACACCTTGAGCTATTGGCCTCACTACCAATGGGATTCTATCCCATGTTCTTTGAAATCTGAAATTGAAGTCTGTTAGCTACTCATTGGGAGCTCTCTTGATAGTTGTCAGTTGCTCCAATAGAGACAAGTTGTCCCCTTTCTCTCTAAATTGGTTATGGAGGGCTGTGTACAACTGGTTCCAATTTTGGATAGAGCCTACATCAAGGCTCCTAAACCATTGCAAGGCTTTCCCTTTGAATGAAGATGCCAACAATTTGACAACAATCTCCATCTCAACAATCTCATGGATTGCACAAACATTAGCAATGTCCTTGACATGATCACCAGGATTGGTATAATTTTCTCCAGTAAAGTATGGGATGTTCTTCAATGCTACAATTGGAACTGGGTTTTGTGCATTGAGAGCAAGTGGGATGCTACCAGTAAAGTTGAGATATGGATTGGGTTGTGCCATGCTGATTGGCCCGAGAACCCTTGTTGATTGGATGAAAGGTCTACTAGGTGGAGGAGTTGATAGATTTCTATTTGGTGGAGATGGAGACCTTTGAATCCTTCTTCCTCTTTCTCCTCTTTCTAGGGATAATTGTAGATAGTTAAATAATCCCTCCTCTCTGGTCCTTGACCTTGTTTGGATCCTTCTCATGAATCTTCAAGCTTGGACTACTGAAACTAGTTGATTCTATCTTTTGGAGTCACCAGATGTGCAAATCAGGGCTCTTTCAAGCAAGAAACTTACAAAAATTACACATCAAATTTGTTGTAATGAAGATGAAGACCTCTAAGGTCCCACCGGGCATGCCAAAAATGTTAGTGCAAATCTACAACACCCCCTAAATGACCTTCAGATCTGTAGTTTAGAATTGGGTCATTTAGTGTGATTGCACAACATTGAGTTTTCTTCAAGGTGTGGGACCTTGCAAGGTGAGAAAAATCTCCAGAGAAAGCTAGTTCTTACCCCTCTGTTTAGGTGTATGCATGATTTTTTTGTAGAGGTTCTGATTCAAAATTCCTACTCTAAAATTACCAAGGAGATAGGGTTGAGAGAAGCATGGAAAAGGGAAACAAAACTAAGCTAAAATGGTGATACACCAAAGGAGTGATGAACTTTTGTCTTGCAAATAAACACAGATCATAGAGATGTAACACCAAAGCATGCACAAATTTCTAGAATATAATGAAAGATTAGAAGACAATGATAAACACATGAGAGGATTGGAGGATCATTCACAAAACATGCATTACCATTCCCAAGTTTAATACAATGCATTACAATGGCAGAGAGGAAATTTTTTTGCCAAAATCTCCATGGAAGGTTTGAAACTCCTCAAATTCATGTGCCAAGGGGAAGAGGGGAGTTTGCAAGAACAAAAATGTCCAACCCTTTACAAATGAGCCAAAAATGGCTTTTAATAGTGAACCACAACGAAGGAAAGGCAAAAAATGTGGGAAAATTTATTTGAGATCTCCAACCACCAACAAGATCCATTAAAACAACAAGGGCACCCTCAAAAATCCATTTTTCAATGCATTTGGCCATGCTGGAGAAGAAACAAGTGCCATACCTCATCAATTTTGGTGGTTGGGGGTCAGTTCTACATTTTTTCCTGTGCTAGGGAAATTTCTTCAATTTTCTCCCACAAATCTCCACCAAAAATAAAAATTGAATAGTCCATTGTGTGGATAATTTCAACAGATTTTCAATGATATAAAAAACACAAAAATCTGAGCTCTGGATCAAAATATATGGCCCTCTTAAGATTTAGGGCAAAATAGGTGAAATTAGGGCAAACTTAGGGTTCGCGGACTGAAATTTGAAAATTTTCCCTCCTTTTTAGAATTAGGAAAAATTCCCAAAAAAATCTCCACCGGCCCGACCTCCGCTACCATGCGGCACCCTCTGGTTGATCTGCGGGTTCAAACGATCATTCTGCCCCTTTTGCAAAATTGGAAAATTTTCCAAAAATACTCCGCGCCTCCACCACTCTGGGACACGTGGCACCATCTAGTTGCTTGGCGGGGATGCACTCCACTTTTTACCTTTGCACTGTTAACCACTTTGGAAAAAATTCCAAAGTCCTTCCGCCACCCCAACTCCCACCGCTGACAGGACATGTGGCACCTTCTCATTGCTTGACAGGGATGCACTTGTCTTTTTCCCTTTGATGCACTTTGACTAAACGCCAAAAAACTCGAAGTCCTTTTTCCCCCGTCACTCAAACCTAACACGTGGCACCATCTCATTTCCTTGCAGGATTTTGGGCCAAAATTTTCCCTTTGCCCCTTTGACCCAAAAGGCTAAGTGCCAATTTTTTTCCCGTGGGCCCGCCTTGGGAAAATTTCCCCTCCAAACTCCACCGAGCCATAACTTGCAAAATACAAGGAGTTAGGAGGACTTCTTTACCTTTCTGGAAAGGGGAGAAAATTCTCTATCTGATGAAGCAATACCCAAAAAATTTTGAGTGCCTGAAATGTGTAAAAATTTGACTGAGGCACAAGGAAGGAAAGAATGAAGACAAGTTAGCCAAAATAAGCAAGGGGCTTATTTTGGATAACAATGCCCATTTTTTAAGTCTAGGAAGTCGCAGAGTAACACAACTTCCAAATTTTTTGCCATAGTTCATAATTAAAATCACTTTTCCCTTTTTAGTGAGGATATTTTAGGATTTCAGGGTATTGGTGGTACTTGGGAACTGGGGAAACTTGTTCTTTTTTTCTCTGCATTCTCCGTAATACACTGGGTTTATTTGATTTGCAGTTGGAGCAGATAATTAGGTCATGGGTGGAACTTGGGAACTGTTCTACCTGAGACATTAGTGTCCACATCCCCTATCTCCTCCACACAATACTTCATTCATCCTCTGATGCCTGATTCCTTTGTGGTAAGGGTATTTTTACTCCATGGGGAACTCATGTCCTTGTGGAAATTGTACTGTCCCAACCTTTGTTCTCCATATTTCTTCTCGCTCCACACAATCCTAAAACCTTTACATTACGGATTTTCTGGGTAAGCAGGGAACAAATCACCCATGAGAACTTGTTACTCGGGTTCCAAAAATATCTGATTCACCTGTACTACATTAAAATTTAGCACTGTGGCCCTAGAACAAATGTGGGGAACCTTATTTCCTAGGGAAATAGTTCCATCCCCAGCTTTAGTTCTTGAAAACCACTGCTAATCCGCAATACACCAGAAAAACCCCATTTTCTCAAATTTCTCCAATTTTTTTGAAATTTTTGGAATTTGAGCCTTGAGTAAAGGAGAGAAATGCATCCAAATACTTGTAAGTTCCTAGAACATGGAGAATACATGAAATCCCAAATTATTCATTGAAGTCTCAAGAATTTTCCCCAAGTCCAAATTTATCCAAGTTATCCAATTTTTCCATGGGGAAAAATTGGATAATAGTTTTGGTGACTCCACAAGGTAATATGTCTACTAGATTGAAAGATTAGTGGCCTTGAATCATACATTGGGCATGGATTTAACCTGATAATATGAAACTTATCTAAAACTTGAAGAACACACCCCTAAATCTGCTTGAAGCACTACGTGAACCTAGAATTGATCTAAAGCTTGAATTGACCATTGTCATTATAATAATTTTATGAATTAAGTTTTATGAGAGTGAAAAATTATTTTCACTTAAGCTTTCACCATGTTTCCCTATTTCTATGAAGAAACTGAAAACATTAGTCCCAATCTCAGATGCATATCATTTGATCCTGAACTTTGATCTATTGGCTCTAAATGGATGAACTCTAAGTGCTGCCCCAAAATTTGATTTTAGTTGTTCCACATTTTTTCCTTTGAATTATGAAACTAACCGTTGATAATTTGAAAATATTCTTCTCATACCTCCTCCACAACCTCCATGAACTGTGTAAAGTTCTTAGGGAAATTGAAACTAATCTACCAATAAGACAATGTGTTGAAAGCACTTAGAGGAATTTAAAAACTAATCTGCTATGTACAAGGGAGGGTCTTTCATTCAATAACAATGCTTGAGGTTGATCTCATTGATGAGGATCTATAATTATTCTCTATCCAATCTTAATAATTGGAAATCATTGTTTGACTTGCTACTTGAAATCATGTAGGGACCACTCCATATTGCATAAAATTTTGAGTGCCTACCTAGTTTGGATCTGTATGCATCCCATTTCATGACTAAGTCTTTTTCCTATAAGATCCTAGTTTTCCTTCCTATCAAAACTCATCTTGATTTGAGCTTGATCCTTTTCAATTACTTGAACCTTAGCTCCTCTAGCTCCATGAGCTCTGCATACCTGAAATCCATGGATTCAAACTCAAACAATTCCATCTATTTGATAAGATCCAATGCTAGAAATTCAAGAGATATTGGAAAACTTTCTTCTTTTCCATAACCCAGTTTGTAAGGGGAGCTACCAGTTGATTTCTTGGGAGTAATTCCATCAACCCACAAGGCTGATTTGAGTTTTATATCCCATGTTATCTAATGTTCATCCAAAGTCATCCTCATGATTCTCAAAAGGTTTTTGTTTTTGAACTCAGCCCTCCCATTACCCTAGGGGTAGTAGTTTGAAGATGTGATCAATTATATTCCATTCTTTATATCCAAACCATATATATTTCTTATGAGGAAATCTAGAGAATTATCAAAGATGATTGTGGATATAACACAAAATATTTCCAGAATACCTTCATAAAAATGTAGAATGTTGTCGTCATTTTCTTTTTAACACCCTTGACTGTTGTTATTTTCCTCCTTTGCATTTAAGTGTTGATATGTGATTTTCCTTATATGGATATGTTCTTCTGATTATTGGAAATCATGCTTGATATGGATGTATTTTCTTCTCTTAAGATCCTTTGATTGAACTGGTATGACTTCTCTGAATCCATTTTTCAATTCTAGTAGGTGATTTGCAATTTGGTTTAAGAGTTGTAAATTTATCTATTTATCTAATTCATCCTTGGATCAATGGAATGTTCTAAATTTGCTCTGTTGAATGAATGGTAAATTTTATATTCCATGAGTTAAGGCACACACTGGACTTAACTTTGTTGTTGTAATTTATTTTATTTATGTGTGAATTCACTTCCATTCACTAGGTTGTTTGGCTTGGGTCTTTGAAGATCGACCAAGACAGGTCATTGCTGATAAAATAGGCATGCAGCCTGTACACGACATAAGGGATACCCAGGACCCTATTGAGGATTGACTTATGGAATCCTAAGCTAGGTGAAATTATTTCCTACCTAAGCTATGTTACTTGATACAATTCTGTTTCTAACCTAAAAATTGATACTAAAGAGTTAAAAGGGTTGCTAGGTATTAAAACTAGAACCTAACACTATAAGGTTATTTGGTGATCTAACCTAGTTTCTAAAAGCTATTGTATTTTTGATTACTTACCTATGTGGAGTTATCTAACCTAATTGCTAAGGACCTATTTTGGGGGTTAGTGGTTAGTGTTATATCCTAAGGTATAAACTTTAATTCTACCTAAGATCTAACCTAAGCCAGTAATCTATCCTAAATTAATGGCATGAAGGGGAACCTAAGGAGTCAAAAGTATAGGACGATGGTTCTTAAGGCATTAATGTTGTTGATAAGGATGAAAGGACATGTGGGACTACCAGCTTTGGTAGGGGTTAGTTGGTTTGGTGGAGGCTTAGGTGGCAGTATCACTAGAAATGGAAACACATGTTATTTTTGATTTGGAACTCACCAGACTTGGCAGGAGGTGGCAAGGAAGATTGGGTGGGAGATATGGAATTAATGTAATTAATGAACTTTGTTTCACGAGCCTGAACCACTTTGGTAGGCATGCCAGAAGATTTTTGTTTGGTTGTTTCATTTTGCATGCTCTCTGATTTTATTTCTACATGCACTTTGGTTTTTTGAACTAGTAGTTTAAACTACACTGCATGGCTATTTTGGAGGTTTCAAATCTATTTTTGTTTTGTGGAGAGTATATGAGGCATTGTGGAAGAGGTATTTGGTTGTTTGATCTTTCGTGGAGAAGAAGGGAATAAGTGAGCTCAACTAGAAGTCTTCTTCGATTTTATAGCAACATTATCAGGCATGATAGGCCCTAACTGTTAAAATCTCTTGCTTTCCTCTAAGTGTTTTCATTAAAACAACTTTGCTTTGATGAGTTCTATGCATTCATGCTTTATCTAGTAAATTGATTGATGGGTTTTTTATAACTTGTATTCTGGGTTTTGAATCTAGGTTATACATGATTTTGTTGGAAGCTTATTTTGCATTACCATTTTCACAATGGATACGTGAACAAAATTGGTAACTTTGTTTAGCTTCTTCAGTGGTTAGAAATAGTTGTTGGGTTCAAATTATTTTTCGGCCTAAAATTGTTACTGAGACCTGTCTATTTTTTTTTAGTTTAGTGTTGCAAACTTGTTTGTTTTATATACTCGAGCTGGTAAGTAACTCTAGTTCTTACGGAAACTCACAAACTGGTTTGAGCTATTGATTGGATAATTAACTGGGAATTAACTTGTATATGGCTTGTTGTTTTCGTATCACCTTGTGGAAACTTTGACTATTACAAGTTTGCATGCACAGGAAAAACCGTATATGGTTTAGTTTTGTATTGCATCCTACGAAAACTTGATTTTTTTTGGAACTTGTGTTTGTTATCTTGGATAGATTGTATTGTTGTTCGAAGCTGCTTAGGCAGGGTGCTTGTGAACTATTTTCCTTATGACTATATAAATATCATTGTAGGTTCGTTATTAACCTAGCTTTCATGTTTTGTATTCGTTTGCTATGAACTTTGTTAAGTAATCCTACATTCAGTATGGAACAGGGTTTGATTTGGATAAATAACTAGGAAGGGAAGCTCTTTTCTTATTCTGAACTATTTTATAAGAAGTCTCCTCTTACTCGATCTAGCTGTACAATACTGGTGTATTTAGGGAATTGTGATTGAGAAATTGTGATACATCCATGTACAATTGTTTTATTACTTGGCGTTTGTAATTTATAAGGTAACCTGAATGAAGTGTTGGCTCAGATATTATAATATTTTGATTATTTTATAAACCATAGAGGGAACATTTTGTTACCCGAACTTGGTTAGAAGCATTTGTATGATTTGACCCTTTTAGGGAGAATGTGTTGTACTTTGTGTTCAAATCTGTAATTTGAGTCCTGGACTAAACACATTATTAATTAGATGTTGATCTTGTCATTTAAATGGAGTTTATCACTGGATGGAGTGGTTCTAAATTCAAAATCCTTTTTGAACAAACTATATGCATAAAAGAAAATGGGAAGCATGGCTTAGTAAGTTGTTAGACAAACTCTTAGAGATTTTGATTGGAATCAGCTTGTTGGTTGTCCTTTTAATTGGAATCTCATTTTGTAGTTCTTGCAGTAATACATTGGAATTCTGTCGAGATAGTCTTGCCTTATCGATTGGAAAACTTTGAGTGTAGTATCTACTCTGATTTCTTTTCTCTTGATGGGTCCAATGAATGAATGCTAAGTTTGGAAGGTTAACTATGATTCAAACTTGACTACGACTGTGTTTGAACTTCACTGTTTTCTCTTAGAGTTTAAAAAGGGAAAGTTAATGGTAAGGTTTGATGGAACTTCACTGTTGATAGTATAGGGTTCTAAGAAAGAACAATGTTAACATGTTTTCTTCTTATCTTGAGGCTTTTCTGGTCCAATGAAAGAATGTTAGGCCTTTAAAGAAATACTTTGTGAATCTTTACTGGCCGTGGATCGTATATGAGTTTCATTGATACATTGTTCCTAATGGTAAGTAGAATTCATGCATTATAATGGGAAGGTATAGAAAGGAAGAAAGTTTTTAGTATTCTCTTTCTTTGAAATGGTCATTGATCTCTTTCCTTGGAACTCTTGAATGAACTTAAACTATTTGTAGGAGAGGAAGTAAAACTATTTTATTAAGTTGTAAAGAAATGATTATAAATTGGGATCATTTTCTGTTAGGTCTCTTTTTCTAGTGCAGTTGGGTTAAGTTCGTTTGTTGGAACCTCCTGATTTTTATTCTTATTGGAAAAGGAAATTCAGTGTTTATTAGTCTTGTATACTTTTCATTTGATTGAAATGAAGTAGATAAGATTGAAGTTAGGTTGGCAAAAAAAATTGTAGCTTGTTGTTGACTGTTAATCCATCACTTCTTCTTGGATTTCTTTCAATGGGTCTATTTTGATGAATACCTTAAATTGTTAAATTTTAAAGTAGAGTTACTTTAAAGGAACAGTCTAATTCATGATATTCACCTGTTTCAGCCTTGCTGATGATTATGTACTTTGGCAAATGGATTTCTTTCTCTTCTTCTTTACTTGAAAGTTAGATGAAACATCCAAGAGGGAATATGCTGTAAACACTTCTGTATCTTATAGTAAAGATATGAGTTCTATTATATTTGGTAGATTGGAAATGATGATATGTTATGTTTTGTTGTTTGGTAAAGATAATTGATGGGATAAATTATAATTTAATTTATAGGACAGATATTATAGATTATATTATGTTCTTCTTTTTGTTAAATCTGTTTGGTATTGCCCTTCTTTTTATTGATATTACTTATGCTTAGGGAGTATGAATTACTTGTTGTTCATTAAAGAAGGGTTGTTTTTATTGGAACAATTAGTGGAATGCACTTCATTTTAAGGATTAGTGCTTATCATGCTCAGTTCATTGAACTAACCCGTGCTAGCAATTTTTGCAGATGGACTTCGTAAGTGATAAAAGAAGGAAAAAACTTATATGATGCATTGGCTGATCTAAGTTGATTCTTGTGAAGAATTATGATCTTTTCTTAAGTTGTATTGAAAAAGAAAAGGTTATTCTTTTTTGAATGAAGGCTGCTATCATGCAGTATGTCTGAAATGCATAAGTTGTAAATGTATAAGTTTTGAAAAGGAAATGTAGAATGAGAATTTACTTGCATGGATTATGTAAATTATCTTGTAATTTTGCAAAAGAAATGGAATCCTATTCAGTTGATGTTCTTCATGTTAATTATATGTTTCAATGAGTGTTCTTGGATAAGTAGGAAAAAGGGAATTTGAGTATTTTCCCTAAACGTGAAGCAACTAAATAAGTTGCAGATAATCAATGTTCTTATCTAAACAATTCATATTATTAAGGTAACATGTGATAACTTATAATGAAAACTATGAAATTGTAAGGGACATAAAGGGTGTGTTAAACCCTAGAACTTAAGAGGAAAACTCTTCCTCTCTTATTAAAAAAGTAAGCAAAAAGGGAGATATGAATACAATCATTAGACTTCATTTAATAAAGTCTACTAAGTTACAACCTCGGTGGTTGTTACACTTCCTTGAATAGTTAAATCACATTGAATGAAACTTAAGAGGTTTCTGTCCTTAATTCTTGGTGGTTGTTTATTCAACCAATGTTAGCAAACATTGAAAGCAATCTTAATTTAAGGAAGTTCTGCAAGGGTTAATGAAACCTGATTTGGAAAAGAAATTAGGGAGAGTTGGATTAGAGTCTGGGTAGGGTTGTTAAAATCTGCCTTTAAGCATCCAAATTAATTTAACTTTAATAATATCCTAGGGGTATATATATCTCAACGAGGCTATTCTGTAGGATGCTGGCACACACCAACTATAGGGCTGTACCTTTGAGAAGATTAGGATTTTCTCGAGGATACAGTGCTGTAGTTGACATGTGGAAACACCCTTCTACATTGATCATCTAGGTCTACACACTTTTGGACTTGAACTTAGTTTCTCTTCAGGACTAGGTAGTAGCATAGTTGTGATATGAAGTACCCCTCTAGGACTCAGGGTATCTTGGCACACGGGGTTGACTTAGGTTGACCCAGTATGCCAATCTATCCTAAGTCTTGGTGATCTCCTTCCTATCATCACCTACGATGTTAACCAGAACTTGGGATAAACCTTGGGCAAGAGGAATAACGGAAGTAAATAAAGGACATTCTAGATAACAATAAAGTAGGGGTGAAGGATGTATTCTGGATTGATGAGTATTCCATCAAGGAATAGGTAATATGAACAATATGTTGGAAATCTTTGGCCAAAGTATCACAAGCTGCTGGTTGTGTTGTCCTATGTCACCTAGTCTAAGGATCGTTATCCAGATGAATATTGGTAACAACTATTTAGTTAGGTTCCTTAGACAGATCACTCAATACCCAGAACAGGGTAAGGGAACCAAGTATATGTAGTATACAGAAAATTATTCAATACTTAGTGTTAAACATGAATAGATCAGTAGTTTACTGAGTCATGAAATGAATAGATCAGTAGTTTACCGAGTCATTACAGTTGCATATGGTTATCTGTTATAAGAATGGTTGTTTTTGGAATGTGTGTTCTAAATTACGTATTTATAACAAAGAACATTACTCAATTTTTTTCCCTTGTTTCTTAAGTCTTAAAATGGGAATGTTACATTCTTCCTTCAATGTGACTGACTATGTCCATTTGGTGAAGTAGTTTGTGGCTGATAGGATCCACTTGTGGTCCAAGCTTTAATTTGGATTAATTACCCCAATGAATTCAAATCCCCATTACATGAATGGCCCATTTACTGAGATGGGGTGAAGTGGAAGTGTTTCTAGTATTTATTTGCATGTGAAGAAGGCACACTTCTTGCATTTTTTGATCGATGAATAGTAAAATTTTTAGATATTAGGCCAATAATACAAAACTCTCAAGATTTTGAGAGCTATGAATCTTGGAGAAAAATGACCTCTCACTTATATATCACAAATCATGAAATAGTTTTTCCATTTGATCTGTTTTGATGCACCTCAGGAGAACACCATTCATATCCTTCTTGAATAAAACACCATCAATAAACACATATGGAATGGATTGAAGCTTGAAATACCTCCTCTTAGTTTTACTCAATCCTTGAGGGAATTGGTATATTTGGAGAAAATGTATTACATCTTATGTCCAACAAGGGTTGGGTAAGGAATTGGCTGGTTATTGTTGATCATCTTAAAACACAAAGATGACTTCTTCATATGTATGATGACTTAAAACTAGCTTCTCATAGACTCCCTTTCCTCTAACCATCTTAGTCACCTTGATATAAATGTTGTATTCCATCACCTTGGTTGTCCAACCAACTCTCTTCTTGTTAAAGAGAAAATTTTTCACACTAGCTTGTAAAAATAATAGATGTATCTTATTATTAGACACTAGATGTCTAAAATAATTCAATCTTCTTATGATGGCAAGGACATGATTCTCAAAAAATGAATATCTTACCTCATAATCTTCAATACTCTAGTTGAAAAACACAACAGGTTCCTCCAATCCTTCTCCATTTATTTTCACAAGTATGCATGATATTGTTTCTGCACCTCCAAAGGCATACAAAGTAAATTGATTTGAGAAATATAAATTTATGAGGGTTGGGGCCTATGCAATAGCCTTATTTATGGATTCAGATCTTTCTTTTCCTTTAGTAGTCCACTTGAAATCCATTCTCTTCTTCATTTTTAATGTTAATGGTTTGACAAGGTATGAAAAATAAGGGACAAATCTTCTAACAAAGTTGATTCTCCCCAAAAAACTTTGGAGAACTTTTTTATGACTAGGCAATGGAAATGAAATAATAACACTAAATATTTCTTGATCATTGGTTAGTACCTCCTTAGGGATAATGTGGCCAAGAAAAAGATACATTTCTTAGGATTAAGAGAAACTCCAAAGTCCCTAAACCTTTTAGAGACCTACCTGAGATAAATAAGATGATCAACTGCATCCTTGGAGAACAATGTGATATAATAAAGATACATAAGAACAATTTTATTAATTAGCCCTTAGAATTCCATGTCCATGGACCTTTGGAATGTTTCTCCAACATTTGATAGACCAAATGAAATTTTCCTATAAGCACATGTTTCAACATTTTGTGGTGAAGGATGTCTTGAATTGATCTTCCTCCTTTACCATGATTTGATTATATCTTGAGTATCCATCTAGAAGAGAAAATATTCCAGAACTTGCTACAATCTTTAAAATATTATCCATTGAAGTCAGTGGGTAGTGATCCTTCAAAGAAGACTTTTTCAAGTCTCTAAAGTCAACACATAACTTGATCTCTCCATTCCTTTTCCATACTGGAACTAGATTAGCCACCCATGATGAGTGCTTAATGGGAAAGATAATAATTTCATTAACTAACATGTGCAGTTATTTCTTCATTAAGGTATCAATATGAGGATTCAAAGGTCTTTGTTTCTATTTGATAGGATTAGAAGTTGGATTCTGTTGGTGTTTGATTTGATCGTGCCCTGGTTTTCCCTCGAAATTTATCAATATGCGGGATTTTTCATATTTTCTATTTCCCTGAATGGATGTGTGAAAGGTTTTCTTCATTTGTATGCTGTTGAATATCCTTCTTCATAGCCATGGATCACATTTAGGCCTTGTATCACTTCCAAATTCTTTTTCCTTAAAGAAAAATTCAATTCTGGGCGCAAATGGTGATTTCCCTGCATTTTACAGTTTGATGGGCATGTTTTCCCCATCAAATTATATCTTAGCATCTTCAGCTACGTGGTATCTTTTGATTGGATGAGGCATGTCAGGTCTATTTAATAACTTGTAATTTTTTTTAATGTTTGCAAAAAAATTAATTTGGCCCCGCGGCCCTGTTGAGTTTTGATTGGCCGGTCAAATTTATAAAGGCGGAGAGAATTTCTCTTTTTTGCCCCGAAGGTGTATACGTGTTCATTTTTAATTTGTTTCAGCTTGGCGGGTATTTTTGGCAAAATTTTCCACTTTGGCCACATTTGTAAAAAATACCAAATTGGCCCCGCGACCCTGATAGTCTCTGATTGGCTATTCAACAAATATGAAGTTGCAGAGAAAAAGTCTTACTTTGACCCCGAAGAAGGACACGTGGTAGTTTTTCATGTTACAAGCAGTGAAATGGGTCGGCAGAACATTTTGAAGTTTTTTACCTCTTTGTACAAGGGAGAAAAGTTATGAAATAACCCACAAATTTGCTGGGGCCCACATTAAAAGTTACAAGCAGGAAGGCAGGTCGGCGGACGAAAATTGGAAATTTTGCCTTTTTGTTGAAAAGGGTAAAATTACACAAATGAGCCAGACTCCATCAAAGGTCCAGATTAAGCCATGTGTTGAGCTTGTATTTAAAAGGCGGAGGGGTAGGGAAAAATGTGAAAATTGTGCATTTTCTCCAAAATTCATAAAATGTAAAAGGCAACCCTAAGACCGCTTTGAATCAGATTTTTTCCATGTGGATGACTCTAATCTAAAGTTGAGAAAGGGCAGAATCAACGGTTGCTGTGCATTGCATCTAATTTTGCCACCATTTTTGCTCCAAGACTCCTGGAGATGTGAATACACATTGTTTTTCATCATTTTTTGATGAAATTCCTTGTCATTTTTTTTTACAAAGTGCAATTGAATGGATTTAGAGCTTAATTTATGAGTCCAAGGAATCTAAAGGTTGATATTTTGAAGTTGGAATTATTCGGGCACTTGTAAAAATGTGAATTACCAGAGAAGCTAGATGCAGAGCATAGTTGCATAGGAAAGAATGGGAAAAGGATGAAATGATGGAGGTTACATGCACGAAGGATGAAAACATTCTCCCAGTTAAAAAAATGATGGAGATATTTGTAATGATTCACCTTTTTGAACAACTGGCAACTTTTTGTTGCAAACCTATTAAACGTCATTTTCTAGAAATCATGATCAAACATGTAACAAACAAAGGTTCCTCGAATATTATTTTCTTGGGGGGAAAGCTTGGATGTAAATTGATTGTTATAAAAAGCATGCTTTAGTCATGCAAATGGTCAGGGGTTAAATTCTTACGAGAAAATTTGAGAAAGTCCATATTCTTGAGAGACCATCTGAGAAACCTGTTAATCTCTTATGTTTTAGATTTGATCATGTCAAGTTGGTTCTAAGTGTACAACCATTGACAAGCTCTAAGATTGCTCAAGAAACCTCCCCCTGCTGATGAATCTAATCAACTTCGAATTAATCTGTGTTAATCTTGGGAAAAATTGTGTCTGCTTTTATTTCAAAATGTTTTCAAATGGTTTTGATGTTTCCTGTTGCAATCTTCTGTTAAAATCTCCCCGAATCACACAGGAGCTCACCCCTGTGATAGTTTAGAGGCATTTGCAATTTCATTACGAGAAGAGCCTTCATCCTGTGATGAGATAAAAAATTTAAAATCACTTTAGTGTCATTTTTTTGATAAAGATTGTCTGTAAGCCTTCAAGTGTATCCTAGGTGTGAGAAACCAGGGCTCTTTAATGTTTAATCGAGTCTTTAGCTTGAGACTTCATGTTGAATTTTTAAATATCGTGTGAAACCGTGCAAATATGGGCCTCCATTGATGCACACCTTCTAGTTGAAGGAATATTTTATCTATTCTGAAGCATTCTGTCATTTAGTTTTCCAATTGTTTTGAAGGTTCTCAAATATCTAGAAAAATCAAGTTTATCCTGCTTAATATCCCACCAAAAATTATTCAAAAACAATGAATCCTACCTGAACTACCCCTATTTTCCCTATATGTCCACAAATGAATAAATTCTACTGCCAACATATGTAGAAGCAATTAGGATTCCATAATGTCTTTAGTAACCTTAACCTTGTTTAGAAAATATAACCATTCTTTAGAAGTGACAACTCATGAGAGTTAAATTGTGGTGCATTGATCATATTTTCTCAAGGTTTCCTTTCAAATTTATGCAAAGAAGGATATCTTCATTCTCCTTCACCAAAAGAGGTTAAAAAATGGGTCCTCTCACCCTAGTTGAAAGGCACAACCTAAAGTAGTGAGGATAGATCAAATCCTTTTGAAGGTGCTATCCATTTCTCCAACGCTTGAGTGAAAAAGATCCAACTAAATCTCCTCCTTGGATACAAAATGATTCATAATATGATTTGTTTGTCTGTAAGTGTCTTGTTAAATGTGTGATGTTGCTTGGCTTCCAAGGGAGAATCAATTTGGATACCAACAGATCCAAATCAATGGTGTGCTAAGCTAAACTAGGATTAAAAACTATAAGGTCTTCCTATCTCCATGAAAATACATCAACAAATTCATGAAAAAGTTCTAAAAAATCATACCTCTCTTTTTCATTGCTTACCTTTCTAATGCTAAGGAATTTTCCCTCACCAACTAAGATGGGATCTGAATCCTCCCCATTGAATGTTATGTTTGATTTTTATTTTCTGAATTGGTCATTGGAGTTGAAAATAGATTCCAAAGTGACTAGGACCTTAGGAAATTTTTTTGTTTTGAGTTGAACCAATTGGTATTCATATTACTTCTCCAATTTGTCTTGGTTCCTTAAATAAAAATAAAATTATTCTTGAATAAAATTAACAATCTCCTGGTCATTTTCAAATAATTTGTAACTTGCAATATTGTCTGGTATAATGGGCCTGACTATCACCCTAATATATGGTTGAATTTTGTATCTATTGACATTCTCAATAACATTAAACTTTTCCTGAACTGCAACAATCTTATCAGCTGATTCATTTTACTTTCTTGGAATGGCCTATATGTTAAAGGCTTCAAAATATTTCAAACTATCCCACACTTTGTGCCTATAGGATTTGCGTAGATCATTCTTGGCTGCATTTGATCCTTTAACCTGATTCATAATCACCTCACTGTCCCCAAATATATGTAATTTTCTGATATTTTTCTTCCTTGCCCATTGCAAGCCATGGATAAGAGACTTATACTCTGTTGTGTTATTAGAGAAACTGAACTAAAATCTGAAAGAAGAGTAATACTTCATAACTTTAGGGGACACGAGCACTACACCTCATCATGCACCTTATCTGCATATTGATCCATCAAATATCATGTGCCAGATGCCGTCATCATCTTCATCATTTGGCTTGGTAACACTAAGTAAGGGTGCATTCTCTTCATGTAGAAAATAGATCCCAAGACCAACTTATTCAATATTATTATATGGATCATAATTATAATGTTTATGTGCCCAATCATCAAGTGATAAGTTAGGAATGCCCTCAATCCGAGTGTCTATCTCTTAAGTATTTGAGAAATCCTTTTTGTAGATAGAAAATTATGCACTTTAGAGATTATTTATTCTCGATCTCATATTACTATTTAGAAGGTTCTTGAGTGAAGAAAGTACAAATTAACCCCTGTCTTTTGGCTATCTTGTTTTTTTATTTCATCATTTTCAAACTCTTGCACCCATATGCAAAGTCAACTTCTGTCATTCTATGTTATTTTAGCCTCTACTGGGCACCCAGATTAGTACTGGGATGCCCGTGGGCATCTTGGTCCCACCAGGGGCGCCCTGGTCCCTTTTACACTTTCCCACCACTTTTTTGGCTCTTGCTATCCATTTGAGATATTTATCTTTCTTGTGGTTAGCATTTTAAGGGTTAATTATGAAATTAGACCAAGAGAACCCTATAAATATAAAGTTATGAGACCATAATGAAGGACCTAACATCATTCACTACTATCACTCATCTAGAGTTACATCCATCTATTACATTGGAGATCACTTGAATCCACATAGCTCCATCATCATGACAAAAGGATATGATATCTGCATCACACACTTCACATAGGGAGGATTCTATTCTATTTCATGCACATATGACATTACATTTTTTACATTTAGCTATTGCTTTCTTCTTCACAAAGTGAGAATAACATAGAAGCACCTAGGGCACATTATGCACACACTCACCATGAATATATTTGGGTA
This sequence comes from Taxus chinensis, assembly GCA_019776745.2. Lineage (NCBI taxonomy): Eukaryota > Viridiplantae > Streptophyta > Pinopsida > Cupressales > Taxaceae > Taxus > Taxus chinensis. The sequence continues at coordinate 388,244,577 of CM034156.1, forward strand.
TGAAATGTAGTGCATCACTTAGTTATTAAGCCCACTATTGTGACAACTAAGGTTAGTCCACCCATTCATTTACATCTTTATTTTTTTCAAGGTTTTGATACTTCTTTTGGTCTTTTACAGGTATTGTCATCATCTTGGATTATTGGCAACATCCAGTGCAGACAAAAAACTTGATGGGACTTACAATGAGGGTTTCAGACCATTTACCAAACCTGTGAAGATCAGTTTTAAAGATTTTATGAAGACTAGGAAACCCAGATTACATACTAGAGTGTTCGCAGGTGCCCCAATCCCTCTCTAGGTGCTCCAGACTAGATACATCCTTCAAATCCATCCTTTTAGGAGCTCTTGTATAGTCATTCCCGCTTTCAAATTTTCCATTTAGCTCCATGACATAGTCTTGCAAGCATCTGTTATTCACTCGAGTTCTTTCCTCTTCTCTCTTACGTATTAGGGTTAGCATTTCCTTTTGCATAGTCACTTAGATCATTTACATACTTTTTTTACTGAATTTATTTACTACTGTTCCTAGTTTAGATTAACTACCATTATTACACATTTTAGTTAATCATTTTATTGAGCCCATACTCAATATTTACACTTAGGATCCTCATTTTTCATCTATCACGCACCAAGTTTCTTTATCTGATTTACTTAAGAGATATCCCCATTGCCAATCTGCTTTACAAAAATCTCTAGACACCAGCTATCTTGATGACAATACACCACCACATGAAATAAGTCTTTTATTCGATCGATTACTTGATGACCCTAGTCCTAGTGTTCCTCAATCTAACCCCTATTGTACTCAATTCAAGCTCTACATACATTATTTCAAGATAAATTTGAAGCCATGGAATCCATAATCACATCTATTATATCTAAAATTCAACAACTTAAGGATGCTTCTAAATCACATATTTGTGCTCCTCCATATTATAGGCAATGTATGTCTAATACATGTCATATGATTAAACCTCAATATACAAAATTGCTCAATCCTCTCATTTTTAACACAATACTATGCCACATGACATTTTACCTCACATTCTTAATCATCAGTTGATCACTCTACCACATATGCAACATTATTCTCCTTATCAATTAACAAAATATCAAGGTCATCCATACTGTAATTATCATCGAATTAAGGGACATAATGACAATGATTGTCATACTTTGCATCGCATAATCTGAAGTCTTAAGCATTAAGGTATTATTTCATTTAATTCACACCATACTATTACAAAGGTTATACCCACATGGTCGCCTAAGGATACTCCTTCTTAGGTTAGTCATGATCCACCTAAGCAATCACCTATGGTATCCCCAAGCCAATAAAGTCAACCACCTATCAAAATTAGTTCACAAAACCTTCCTACTAAGTTGTCTACTGCATTACCAAGTCAACCTAAGCAATCTCCCTTGAGACTCAATGCAACTTGGCCTCCTCTCAAATCTAAGCTCCAACCAATTAATTTCATCCCAACAACTAATCCTCCTACTAGTGATCATGATATATTTTAAATTTCACCACCATCACATTGTGCTCCTATTGACTTTATCCAATATTGTTCCTCCGCATGTAGACTTGGTCTTTGGTAGGTGAATCTTATTACTCTACCCTCCTAATGACACACTCATATTCTTATGGTTATTATATGAATGTTTAGGGGAATTTTATAATAATGAACCTTGTTTCATCTTACATTACCATACCTATCCATTACACACCCACCCATACATACACACATCTACAATAATCTATCATTGGTTACACATACAATCTCTCATAATTAAATCAATCTTATGAAATCTATAGTACTTCAGTAGATTCCTACATCATTTATCATCTAGTGCACACATTATCATACACTTAGGGGGCATAACATATAATATACCCCCCTCACTCATAATAACATTCACACATTTATCATATTTGCATTTTTATATAGGCATATTCATCACTACTTTTAACATTGTCATTACCCGATGAAACAATCTTGTGCTTCAGTTCACACTTGAATGTTGAGGGCTCACTAAACATGGACCCAAAACATTGCACCTATTCATAGACTACATGTCATACACCATACATTCTCCACTTAGTCTACAACATTTTGACATTTGTGCATTTATAAAACACACATCATACTAGTCACCATTATATCTACACCATTGTCTATGCGTCATTACATCCTACAATACTTATCTTACATACTGCATTATTCATTTATCTAGATGCCATACATATCCCACCACACATTTTTCACACATATTCTACATACTATACTAATCTTCATCCTATATGAGTCTAGCATTGCATAATACCACACATTACACTATTAGTTCATCTACATACAAGCCATTTTACACATTCTACACCTCTTGCATTTACACTCTACATATCACGTACTCACATGTTCTATTCACCTTGAATTTTACACATTCTACACATCTTGTATTTACATTCTATACATAGCATATTTACACATTCTCCTCATTACCTGGTCGTATATCATCATTACATTGTATTCTATGTATTGCTCTCACTACCCAATTACACACTTTAGTTCCTTGGTCCATACTTGACTACCGAGGGTTTACAAATAAAATGGACCTTACACTCATCACACATTTACTATTTGACCTTTCATCATGAAAAATTTATGGCTTTGTGACATACGCTTGAGGATAAATTGTCACATATTCTATCATTTTGTAGTGGTATACACCTTAGGTTACATCACCACTTCCTCCTTTTATCTTATAGTGATATACGTCTAGGGTTAAATTATCACTCATCTATTCATCTTATAGTGATATATGCTTAGGAGAAATTATCACTTATAGATTCATCTGGTCATGATATATGCTTCAGCTATAGGGTTCATGCACACCTCATTGCTAGGTCACATCTCATCACTACACCTACATATTCCTCATAGTGCATTAGACACAACACACACTATTCGACCATTTTCCAATGATGTACTATCATTTACGGTTCATTCTTGACTACTGAGGGAAAAAAATGAACCTCACTATATACACTTTCATTCACTCAAGGGGCATGTGGCTCCTATCACTCCATTCTGCATTTCATTCCATCCATTTACAACATATTACATATCATGGTTCCTTCTACTCTTTCTTGCATTTGCTTGTTCATGGTCTCTTTATTACACATGCTAGATATATATCTTGTTTTTTATTTATCTATACCATACAAACATGCATATTTACACCTTTTTCTAGTTGTGATCACAGATATAGGTCTTTTGCACACAACATGGATGCTCGGCTTCTAACCTTCCTACATTGATCACTGGGGGCATCCATATTCATCTCTTCTAGGTGCTATTGTTTCATTTTTTACTTAGCACTTTTCATTACTTACTTATACATGTTTTTTGACATACTAGTTATCTTTCTGACATGCTAACAAGTGTTTCATGTGAAACACTTGTTATGCAAGGATTTTTACTTCCATACTTGTTTGTTACATTATTTTTTATTGCTTGTTTTTGTATGTGAGCCTTGCCCTATGTTTGGTGTGCACACTTGTTTGTTGTATGCAGTCATTATGGCCTTGCATGTCTTGTGACATCGTGAGTGGTGTCCCATGTTTGCAACCCAATTTGGTGGTCTACATTTTCTCCTTGCACTGTTCTACCATTTTCCAATGATGTACTATCATTTACGGTTCATTCTTGACTACTGAGGGAAAAAAATGAACCTCACTATATACACTTTCATTCACTCAAGGGGCATGTGGCTCCTATCACTCCATTCTGCATTCCGTTCCATCCATCCACAAAATACTGCATATTATGGTTACTTTTACTCCTACTTACTTTTGTTTGTTCATTGTCACTTTATTACACATGCTAGTTAAATTACTTGTATGCCATTTATATATATCATACACACATGTGTGTTCACACATTTGTCTAGTTATGATCACAGATATAAGTCCCTTACATATAACATGGATGATCGTCTTCTACCCTTCCTACATTGGTAGCTGGGGGCATCCACATTCGTCTCTGAAAAATGTTATTGTTTCATTTCACACTTAACACTTTACATTTCTTGGTTATACAAGCTTTTTGAAATACTAGTATATTTCTAACATGTTAACAGGTACAACATTTGTTATGCAGGGATATTGGTTTCCATACTTGTTTGTTACATTATCTTCTATTGTTTGTTATTATATGCGGGCCTTGCCGAATGTTTGGTGTGCACACTTATTTCTTGTTTGCGGAAATGATGGCCTTACATGTCTTGTGACATTGTGAGTGATGTCCAATGTTGCAGCCTATTTTGTGAGACTTATTTGTCTTCTTGCACTATTCTACCATTTTCCAATGATGTCCTATCATTTACGGTTCATTCTTGACTACTGAGGGAAAAAAATGAACCTCACTATATACACTTTCATTCACTCAAGGGGCATGTGGCTCCTATCACTCCATTCTACATTCCATTCCATCCATCCACAAAATACTGCATATTATGGTTACTTTTACTCCTACTTACTTTTGTTTGTTCATTGTCACTTTATTACACATGCTAGTTAAATTACTTGTATGCCATTTATATATATCATACACACATGTGTGTTCACACATTTGTCTAGTTATGATCACAGATATAAGTCCCTTACACATAACATGGATGATCGTCTTCTACCCTTCCTACATTGGTAGCTGGGGGCATCCACATTCGTCTCTGACAAATGTTATTGTTTCATTTCACACTTAACACTTTACATTTCTTGGTTATACAAGCTTTTTGAAATACTAGTATATTTCTAACATGTTAACAGGTACAACATTTGTTATGCAGGGATATTGGTTTCCATACTTGTTTGTTACATTATCTTCTATTGTTTGTTATTATATGCGGGCCTTGCCGAATGTTTGGTGTGCACACTTATTTCTTGTTTGCGGAAATGATGGCCTTACATGTCTTGTGACATTGTGAGTGATGTCCAATGTTGCAGCCTATTTTGTGAGACTTATTTGTCTTCTTGCATGATTACTACATTTCTTGGTAGCTTTTACACTTTTTGCATAACTTACACTTTGTTTTCTATATGCATGCATGTTTACACTTGTTTTTGGCTAGCCTTCTTGTTTGTGCGTGCCTTGGTTTTTACCAAGCAATTTCCATGGTTATAGCATACATGTGGTTGGTCCTCTTTTGGGGATGAATTTCTCCTATCCGTGACGTCACATGAGCCCCCAAATATGGGGGCATCATTTGGGGTTTTTAACATACTAACACAAAGATTATACACTGGTCTAGTTTAGTTATATACTATGAGTGTGTTTAGAAAAATATACGAACGCCATACATAGTGGATTTTATAGGACCTAAATTCCTAAAAATTCTGGGAAGTAGTTACAAGATTGGAGGTTACAATGGGTGTGCCTCCCTACACTACTTCAGCCAATGGTGTCAAATCACCCAAAATACCAGGACGATACAAAGATCTCTTCACAAAAATTCAGGGAAGCAGTTAGAGCTTGGAGGGTGATGAAACCTAGAATTCAGTGATACAAATCCAATAAAACCCTAGACGTGCTGGCACATCACTCAGCCTAAACTAAACGTTCACCCAAAGCATGCAAAGGTACCAGGTCCCTCTTTAAGGTTGCTGTTGCAAGATGTTATCATGATGAAGACTTAAGAGATACATATAGTTCCATTACTAACACAACATTCCATAGAGCATATCGGATCTATAACTAAGGGAGAAAATAATTAAGTACTAACCATGATGAGATAAAAAACATACTAGATTCAGATACACAAAAAACTAACACTTAGATCAAGCCAATATCCTCCATTATATTCAAAGAAATAAATATACAGAAGCTTCATTACAATAACAGTAGTATGTGCATAGCATATTCAACAACATATCTTTGTATATCTCTCCTCTCCTTTTCTATTACATAGTTTACTACATATATATAAGGGTGGGAACTTTCCATTCACTGCTTATCCATTCCCAAAATAGGTTGCATGCTATTATTAGCCACGCACATTTAAAAAACTGACCACACATGAAAGTGCGCTAACAATAGAATACTGATAGTTAACTGACAGTAGTAGATTTATTTCCAGCCCGTGTCCATACAAAGTGTTTCATATCCGATCCTACAAGAATAGCCAATGCATTGTGTACATGTCTCTGCCTTGTTTGAGTGCTCTACATGCCATCTCTAAAAATTTACCTTCATGAGAGAGAAACAGATAAGTCCTGAAAGGTTAAACTTCTGTTCCGTGCGCATGTTCTCCTTTTCTATTTGTGCCTTTAAATATGAACTATTTTCTTGCATGGAATTATTGTGTGCTTTTTTTCAAGTGTTCTCTGATCAACAAAGGTCATAGAGCATTTCCTCTCTACACTTATCTAGCCTATGGCATGGAATTTCCTCATATAAACTATTATATAGATTCTATTCCACCCACAAATGTGCGTTGAACTCAGATCCAGTGCTGAATCACTATGCATATTCTTCTTCTAGATCACATATTCATTCTTCAACACTTTCTAAGGTCAACCAATATGTCGTCATCGTGAACCATCTTGGCAACAACTAAAAAAGAGGGTCCCGACAATGGAACCAATGATGCAACCTAGAATTCAGTGATACAAATCAAATAAAACCCTAGATGCACTATCACATCACTTAGCATAAACTAAGCACTCACCCAAAACACACAAAGGTACCAGGTCCCTCTTTAAGGTTTTTGTTGCAAGATGTTAGCATGATGAAGACTTAAGAGATACATATAGTTCCATTACTAACACAACATTCCATAGAGCATACCAGATCTATACCTAAGGGAGAATAGAATTAAGTACTAACCATGATGAGATCAAAAACACACTAGATTTAGATACACACAAAACCAACACTTAGATTAAGCCAATATCCTCCATTATATTCAATGTAATAAATATACAAAAGCTTCATTATAATAACAATAGTATGCGCGTAGAAGATTTAACAACATATCTTTGTATATCTCTCCTCTCCTTTTCTATTACATAGTTTACTACATATATATAAGGGTGGGGACTTGCCCTTCATCACTTATCCATTCCCAAAATAGGTCACTTGCTATTATTAGCCATGCGCCTTTACAAAACTAGCCACACATGCAAGTGCACTAACAATAGACTACTGATAGTTAACTGACAGTTTCTAGCTTGTGTCTATGCAAAGTGATTCGTATCTAATCCTATAAGAATAACCAATGCATGGTGTGCATGTATCTACCTCATTTGAGTGCTCTACATGCCACCTCTAAAAATAGACCTTCATGAGTGAGAAATGGCTAAGTTCCGAAAATCTAAACTTCTGTTCTGCGCGCGTGTTTCCCCTTTCTGTTCGTGCCTTTGAATATGACCTATTTTCCCGTGTGGAATTCTTGTGTGCTTTTTGTCAAGTGTTCTCTAATTAACATTACCCCACACTAATTTCATTTTCTCCCTGACAATGGTCATCTCCAAAAATGAAGTAAAGAATTGAAGAATGGAAAGAAGTAAAGAATAGAAGAATGGAAAGAATGAAAGAATGTTTTTACTTTGCAGTCTCTTTTTCTGCAACCTGAAAAACTAATTCAGGATATTACTATTTTATTTTGGCCTCCAAGGTTTGCCACTCAGTGAGTACTTCCTCTTCTCTTTCTGGAATTTCCACAGAAATAGACTCTAGTTCATCTTTCGCAATCTCTCCTTTATCATTTTGCAAGACCAACACAATGCTGAACATTTCAGTTACCCTCCCTTCTAGTAAATCCATATTCTGCGTAATGAGCTTCCCAAGCTCCTCCATTTGACTCATGTGTGGTTATTAGGCTGCTTCCAGGGCCTCACACTTCTATTTAACCATTGATAATCTTTCTGAGTGGCCCAATGTTTCATCCTTCATCACTTTTTGGAACTCATTGTTATCCTCCAGGGATTTTATGTTAATAAGCACCTCTGGAGCTGTGTAGATGTTCAAGGCTTAGTTTTATTTCTTCAGTTGTTCTTATAGCACTTACAACAGTCCTTCATATGAGGCAATATTCCACATCACTGAAGCCTTCTCTAATTTTTCCTCTTGTGCTGGATCCTTTGGCACTGACATGCATAAAGGTTCATCTTCAAGAAATAGCTCCACCAAAGCACCTACATAGTGTATTGATGAAGGAAATGTCTTTGGTGCCTTTGGCTCCAAGTGTGGCCTATCTCTTATGATATTATCACCAATTTCCTCTCTGATGCTAATACATACATCATTCTTTTTCTGTGCTAATTATCTTTCCTACGTTAGGCACACTATTTCTCCATCCTTTGTTTTAATCTCTTCCCTGAGCACCCTAATTGTGGCAGCCATATTCCATCTCTCCACCTCTATTGAGACTTTCACTAATGCACTGATTACTTGTTCATTTGACATGATAGTAGGCTTTACCATCATGTGTCTATCCCGAGCCATCTTCTTCAACCTCCTTAATGCTCATGACTCCTCACATACATAAAAATATGGCTCATCCATGTGTGTGTGCATGGACCATGATAACTACTTCCTTGTGCACATTGTAACCATATCTTCATCCATTAATTCCTAGACATATAAGTCCTTTTGTGATAGTGTGCTCTAGAAACAGGCATAGAAAATTTTACCCACGTCCTTTGCATAACCCATGACTAGTGGAATGTGCTCTCCACTTGTTCTTATAGACCTTGGATACTTAAGAACTTGAGCCTTCAGATTTGGGACTTGTGCCTCCATGTCCTGAGTAGTCTCTATAACTGTCTCATCTATTCCCTTTTCCTCCTCTTCTCCTTGCTTCATTTATTCATCTTTTTGTTCTTCTACATTCTCTGGAGGCATAGGAGAATTAGGCATGTTTTCCTCTAACTCTTCCACCTCCTCATTCAACTTCAGTTTCCTTCTCCTTTTTGAAATTGTCTCCTTTTATGGAGAGAGTCTGGATGATGTACACCAAATCCTTTTTGGTCTCCAATATTACAGCCTTGTTTGTTAGATCATCTCAAAAATATTCTCCTGTGATCTTTAATCCCGTTACCATGGAGATGAGCACAGTTGAAACTCTGGCTCTGCGTCCTGCGAAGTAGAAGAAATATTCGTGCACTATGCTCATGAGCCACTAGTACAAGGGCTCATATTTCCCAAAGTAAGGGAGTTCATATAGCTGGTAAACTCCATTCTTCTTCAAGATCTTCTTACCATCATTTTCATACACCGCCATGTCTTCTGCCATGCATTTATTTGTCTTTGTGTTCAACAAGGCATCAAGTTCCTTCTTATTCTCTGTGGTATGGTGATTTTACTCACTCACCTTTCTCTTTCTTATGTGAGAATCCCACTCCTAGCCTACGATAACCCCCTCTGGATATTACATTTCAGAAATATTACTTTCGGTAGACATCTCCTCTTCTTCTTCGACCACCTTCTTCTTTCCCTTCACTCCTTCTACAACTTCTTTCTTGGGTGCCATTTGTACCTTGCAATCCTTTGTAGATACTCTCCTCTTGAATTCTACAATATGTGAATCAATATCCTAGCTCGAATCAGTGTGTCCTAGGTGAAATCACATGCACTAACTCCTCTGTATCACCTTTTTCTCTCAAACCCTTCACCACCGGGGATGCAAGCTCTTTCTGCGCATAGATCTCTTTGTCACGACTGGTTACACACCTCTTGCACCTCAATTCGATCAATTAACTTTTCACACTTAGCTCTTTTTCAAATACTCTTAATCGCAACAGTAAAAATGGATTCACGTCATATCCTTATATATATTTTCAAAATTTTTATGCATTCATTGCTCCTTCAACTACCAAATATCCTCTCATTAATGGACCAATTCCATCCTTTCCACATTTTACATCTTCGTGCCCCAGTTATAACCTTATAGTGTGCCTTCCTACCCTCTAGTCATAGACTTCTCTTTAGCATGCCTCCTTACACCCGAGTACCTCATCATTGCACCTTCTACTGGTAGTTTTTATGGCCTCTGCTTACCTTGTGTTATACTGTCCCTTCATTCATCTCCATCTTTGGTCACTTTTTAGAAGCAATCCTTTGACTTGATGATCACCCGTAACAGCTTGTTCCTTTCACCTTTCAATTCCCACGATTTTGTACTTGAATATAAACAATCCAACCCACACTAAAAGTATGTGCAATCCTATACACATAAACATGCTTCATATAGTAATTAGCTTCATGCGTGGAGCACACTTATTACACAACACGCCGACTAAATTGAAAAATCATAGCAACAAATAAGGAAACACATTAAGGAAACACATAAGTGAAAACCTAATATAAATGACAATACTACCTTATTACAAACACCAAGAAGACTTATTTATAATAGGGCTTCAACCTACTCCCATTGAAATATCTGGGTAGCCACGTTCCATCAAGTGCTTCTAACTGGAAAGTTCCTGTTTCAAGGATATAAGTGATAACATACGGCCCAACCAATCTACCTTAAGTTTTCCTGGATGGCATAAAAAATTAGAGTCATATAGAAGTACCATTTTTCCAATATCAAACTTCTTGTCCCTTATGTTTCTATCATGCCATGCCTTCTACCTAGCCTTTTCTTGATTCTAACTCCAATGTGCTATGGATCTTCGTTCATCTAGTTGAATTAGCTTTGCAATCTGTTATTCTAAAGATTTCTCATCAGCTAGACCTCAAGCGTGCACAATATGCAAAGAAGGTAACATAAATTCCATAGGAATAATGACTTCTATGCCAAACACTAACTAAAATGGTGTTGCTTTGTTTAACCTTTTATATGTTGTTAGATATGCCCAAAGTACTGCCAATAAATTATCATCCCAATCCTTTCTTCCAACATCACAGATTTTTGTCAATGTGTGGCCCAAAATTTTGTTGAAAGCTTCAATAGTTCCATTTTCCTAAGGATGATAGGCGGTAGTATTATGGTGTGCAATAATGAACTCAACTAATAAAATTCTGATTGTCTCATTAAGAAAATGTGTGCCCCTATCACTGGTCAAACTCAAAGGACATCCATACCTTGTAATAATATGTTCCCATAAAAACTAAGTTGCTGTAGATACTGTATAGTCCTTTGTAGGTGCTACTTCTGCCCATCTTTTCAGATAGTTTGTGCAAGTTATAATGTAGCGTGATCTAGTTTTACGTGTAGCTAGTGAAATAGGACCCACAAAATCTATAGCCCATTTCTCAAATGGTTCTATGCTAGTAATAGGTCTTAGAGGCATTTCATCTCCCTGACCTGGTCTTCCAAGATGTTGAAAATGGTCACATGCCTTACAAAATTCCTTACAATCTTTATAGAGGGTCTCCCACCATAATCCAACAAGTAGAATCTTGCACACTATGACATCCCCTGCATAGTGGCCACCTAGAATTCCATCACGAGATTCTTCCATAATGCTTGTGCACTCATGTTCTAATACACAATAGTGAAATACCTCATCGCGACCCACTTTATACAAGTCACCACTGATTAACATATAAGATGTGACATGTATAGCAAGTTATTTCTCCTCCAAGGATTTCATTCCTTCTAGTGGCATCCCTGTGTGTAGAAAGACAAAACTGTCCTCTAGTTCTGATGGTGTGCATTGTAACTTTTATAACTGTGCATTTGGCATGGTATCCTCAATTTCCTGTGCTTCTTCTCCTAACTATATTCTTGATAGATGGTCTGGTCCAGAATTACTTTTTCCTAGTTTTACCACAACTGTGAAATCAAATTCTTGAAATAAGAGCACCCATTGACATATGTGCCCTTGTAAAACATGATTATTTACCAAATACTTCAATGTCATGTGATCTGTATAAAATATGAATGATGTAGCTAGTAGGTACTGACAGAATTTATGCAATGCATAAATCATTGAAAAATATTGACACTCTGTACTAAACTATCTACACCATTCAAACATTAAGAATAGATTTTCATAGTGATCCTTAACTAATCCATACACCGTCCAATCGTCTAAATATACCTGTAAGAAGTTGTGAATAAATTCTTTGAATGCTATAAAAACTATCTGCGAAAATACAACAAACAAATTTTTCAAACCGAAGGGAATTATAGTATAGGTGAAGCTACCCCATTCATTAGTAAATGTAGTCTTCTCTTAATCCTCCTAGGAAATCCTAACCCAATGATACCCAGAGAACCCATATGTAAATGAATAGATTTCGCACCCTACAACTCCTAGTATTTCCTTAGTAAATAACTTAGGGAATGGATTAGTTACACATGAAACATTCATCTCCTTGTAATCCATGCATATTCTAATCCATCCATCCTTTTTGATACTGATCACCATTGGACTAACCAATTCTGACTCATCAAGGGGCTTGATAATTCTATATTTCAACATGTTATCAATCTCTTCTTTAACCTTTTCATGAAAATTGGGGTTCATTCTCTAAGGTCTCTTTCTAACTGGGCACACACCCTCTTTAAGCTTTATCTTAATCTCCCCTAATGATTCATGCATGCCTTTAAGTTCATGGTACCCCCTAGGAGATAGGTCCTGGTAGTCCCTTAGTAACTCTATGATTTTGGCTACTTCAGAGTTTGACCAATAGTCTCCAATTATGGCTTCCTTAGGCTCAGTATCTATTCCAATATTCACCTGCTTTGTCTTTATAGGTTCATGATAGGAACGTGTGGTCTTATATACATTATCCAATACCTCACGCATTCCTGCTGAATGGTTTACATCTAGATTATCTACTTCTTCATCATCCACTAAGTAGACCATTTTTCCTTTCTCTCTCTTAAGGCAAACACGTTGAAGTAATGTTACATCAGCCTCTATTTTTTTTATAAAGATGTGCTCTTGAGTCTTCTTTACCTAATAAATCCTGAAGAAGTTCTTTAGCCTCGACACTATCCCCCATAGTTAAGCACTAGATAAATTTTAATGCTTCTTCCACCGGAGGCTTTGTAGAGAAGAAGTCAAATGTCTGAGCCATTCCTTTAATAAAATTATACTAATTTATAGTTTCTCTATGGAGTTATAAATATACATACCAAGCACATGCATAGCCTTATAAATTGGAATAGAACCAGTGCACCCATAGCGAAGGTGGTAAAGCTTCCTACCCTTTTGTCTAGAGTCTCTCACACTTCTAAACGTGATGCTGAAGAGGTTGATTACCATGATAAGTAAAAATTTGTGTAGGTTCATTGCTCCTAAATAACCTAGTAGTAAGAGAAATCCCAAATCCATTCCATTCAACCAGATTATCCCTGTGGACCACCCACCAACATCCTGTTATCCCACATAGTGTATATGTGAGAATATTTCTTCTCTCTAGTGGGTCTATCCATTTTTCTTCCATGGCACATAGGAATACCTTAGGATCCCCCTCCCATGTGTAATAAGGTACCAAATTATTACCTATCCTCTTGACATAACGTGGTTTTGTTCCTCGAGGAAATATTATCTTTACTTCACGCCCTACCAACTCATAAGTGCTATGAGCCCAATTATGACATGCAACACTCATAGTATTGCTAATGGATTGTGCATCCTCCCACTAAATTAGTCCTTTGGTTAGTTCAATCATCTCTAGATCTCAGATGGTGTGTACATAAATCCTATTCAGATCTTCTTCACTTAAGGGCTCAACATAGGGTGCGGACTTTCCATCCGTTAAAGGGATAATAACCCTTTCCTCTTTATTTTCAAAATTGATATAGCCCTTGTTGAATCAAAGATCAACATTATTTGCATAACACCAAGGACAACCCAATAGATCTAGGAAGCTATTTGATTCTGCCAGTGCTAAAACTTAACAATATCCAATGAAATTAGATCCTTGTATGGTAATGGATGCATCTTTCAAAAATCCTATGGGAGTGGCCTTAGTCTAATTAGCCATGAATAATACATTAGAGGATTACTGCAATGGGGGTCTTCTCATTTGTACCCATGCATCCAAGCTAAGAACATTGACCTACGTGCTTGTATTAATCAGTATATTACTCAACAACCACCCATCCACAAAAAAATTTAGATTGATTTCCTTATCATAACCTAGGCTACGAGGAGGGAGATTTTCATGTAGGATCTAACATCCATTCTCAGTACTTACGCACAAAGTGTTCCATTTTAACCAATTCCCTAATAGTGGAATGATGTCCTCATGGTGTGACATTTTACACACTTATCTTAAGTCATCTATATCACTTTGGACCATCTCTGATGCTTTCTTCTACTCGTTTAAGTACTGTATCTCACCCTAAAGATTCCTTAGAACTTCCATTGTTTCCTAATAAACCTCCTTCTGATAGGAAGGATCTGGGTACCGTGCATAAAGAACCTCATCCTTAGTGATGGTAGGTTTATGCTATAATGCCTCCCTAACACGTGCTACCTCAGCGTGGGTCATGATATTCACTTGTAGTGCCTCAGATTTACTTCCATCTTGGGTATCCATTGATTGTCCACCACGCGCTATATCCTAACCATCCCTGTTCCTTTGTTCTCTTGCTTATGTTGCTTACTCAGATGCTCATATAAGTTTGGGAACTCTTCATAGCTATAGTTCTTTCTGTAGAAACAACATGTAACATTCTAGGGGCATTCGCGCCTATAGTGATAAGGAGATCCACATGTATAACAAGTTCCATGAGGGAACTCAATTCTTCCACCACCACAGCCTCGTCCTTCGAATCCATTATGGTATCCTCGACCTCTGCCATGAATTCCTTAAAAATTCCCCTCATTTTGATCATAGCACACCTAATTGTGCTCCTGGTCCTGATGCTCATTCTTTCCCTTAGAGTTATCTGAAACTCCTATTTGTCATAAAATAATATCTATAACGTCATGGATATGTCCAATCATCCGATAGTCCTCCATGTCATGAGTCGTGGACCTACATATTTTACAATAACTTGAAATGTTTTTCCTTATCACACATTATAATAATGGGTAGTGGCTAGCATCATGGTTTAAGTGGCATATTTCACAATCCATCAACAATGAGTGTACTATTTTGTGAGGGAAACTATCCTTTGTGTGACCTTCTACTTCATAATCTGTGCACCAAATCCCTGTGCGCATCTCATGAGTTAAATTTTCTGATAGTTTCTCCAATTGTTTCACCATTGTTGCTATTTATGCTTCTAAAAATGGGCTCACCCTGGTATCTATGCTTCCAACTGCCTCAGTGTGTAAAGTTGCTTCAAGTTCTTCGTAGATATCAGTGTATGTCTTATGTGATAATGCCCTCCTAAAAGAGGTAATCAAGCCTCCAATGAACTATTGTGCATGTTGGCTTGCGTGTATGTCATAAGAAATATTTGATAACAATGTTTTAAACCATGCATCATACTCCCTAAAAATTTAAATAGTTCCTTGCTTAATATCCTTGAGCACACTTATACTCTTCTACTCAAACTTAGGGATATGAAATTCTGTAAGGAATGCATCCTTTAAATCCATATAATCTACGCAAGTCTGATCAGGGTTAAACTTTCTGTACCAGCTATGTGTGCACCCTTGTAACATAGTAGCAAATTGGCTTGCCCTATGCTTAGAAGCTGTGATTCCTTTTACGCGCCATAATATTTCACACATGTGCACATGTTAGAAAACATCTTCTATGCCCCTATACTCTAAGAGACAAAGATACATTTCCATGTAAATATTCTAGGGTTGGTGTGTACCTTTCCCACCTGATCCAGATCCTCATGTGTTTCCCCTACCTCAAGAACCACTAGATCCACCTGAACCAGAGCTACATATACCTCATGATCCCAAACCAGTAAATAGAATAGGTCTTGTAGATGCACTCCCTTGTGCTTCGATAGTAGTACGATACTGAACCCATATGGTCTGTGAAGTAGTTCCAGTTCCAGAAGTGAATCCCACATTATTCACACTTATGTTATGTGAGGATGATGTGCCTAAAAACACACCTCCAAATAATAACAAAGCCATCTGCCTTGCCATTGATGTGCTTGTTCTCTTACTTCCAAAAATTTCTTGCTGATTACTTGTCGTAGTAGATATTGGAAAACTAAGAGTAAGGGCTAGGTTACCAGGTGGATTCATATGCACACATGCGGCCCAGGTAGTCTCTACTGGTGTGCTTCTATGTGAGACAGAGGGGGGATCCCTGTCATTATTTCCAAGATGGGGGAGTTCCTGATGCTCTAGCTCCACCTCTTCTACGTGAGCATCAAATCCTTCACAAACCATATCTCTCCTCAATGCAATACTTTTTGCAATGGTATGTTGCTTCTCTATCTCCATCTCACGTGCCTCATTATACTTAAGTTGCCTTTCCTCTCTTTCCCTTTCTATTGCTAGGTCTGCCATCTTTCACAAATCCTGATCCTACCCCGATACGTGGTGGGGTTTAGTTAGCCATTGGTTTACCCTCTAGATTAAAAGTTACCATCAGGATCTTGATTGCCAAAGGAATGCCTTGTAGGTAAGCTCCCCTTGAATATCGCAAAACTAGAATTCAACCACTTCTGCACACGAATAAGTGGAAATTGAGTATTCCAAGATATAAATATTCAAGACACCATGAAATCATGTATCCACAGCTTGATTCCAAATAAAATCAACATCATAAAGGGCTTGAAATTATTCTTGTGTCTAGACAAGTGTGCGATACCTCCAATTCCACTTAGATACATAAGTAATCAGTCATTCATACAATTCTACTAGAAAGATATCAAAAAATATCTCATATAAACTATTATACAGATTGTATTCCACCCACATGCATGCGTTAATTTAAGATCTAGTACTGAATCACCATGCGTATTATTATTCCATATCATGTATCCATTCTTCAACACTTTCTAAGGTAAACTAGTATGTCTTCATCGTGAACCATGTTGAAAACAAATGAAAAAGAGGGTCCCAACAACGAAACCAATGATGCAGCCTAGAATTCAATGATACAAATCCAATAAAACCCTAGACACGTTGGCACATCACTCAGTCTAAATTGAGTGCTCACCCGAAGCACACAAAGGTACTAGGTCCCTCTTTAAGGTTGCTATTGCAAGATGTTAGCATGATGAAGACTTAAGAGATACATATAGTTCCATTACTAACACAACATTCCACAGAGCATACCAGATCTATACCTAAGGGAGAACAAAATTAAGTAATAACCATGATGAGATCAAAAACATAATAGATTCAGATACACACAAAATGAACACTTATATTTAGCCAATATCCTCCCTTATATTCAATGCAATAAATATACAGAAGCTTCATTACAATAACAATAGTATGCGTGTAGCATATTTAACAACATATCTCTATATGTCTCTCATCTCCTTTTCTATTACATAGTTTACTACATATATATATATATATATATATATATATATATATATATATATATATATATATATATATATATATATATAAATATAAAGTATGGGGACTTTTCCTTCACCGTTCATCCATTCCAAAAATAGCTCGCATGCTATTATTAGCCACACGCCTTTAAGAAACTAGCCACACATGCAAGTACGCTAACAATAGACTACTGATAGTTAACTGATAGTAGTAGATTTATTTCCAGCCTATGTCCATACAAATTGATTTGTATCTGATCCTCTAAGAATATTCAATGCATGGAACACACGTATCTGCCTCATTTGAGTGTTCTGCACGCCATCTCTAAAAATAGACCTTGAGCGAGAAACGGCTAAGTCTGAAAAAGATGAACTTTTGTTCCACACGTTTATTCTCCCGTTTTGTTTGCGCCTTTGAATATGACCTATTTTCCCACGTAGACTTCTTGTGTGATTTCTGTCAAGCATTCTCTAATCAATAGAGGGCATAGAGAATTTCCTCCCTACACTTATTTGGCCTATGACATGAGATCACCAAAAAAAATCGTAGTACAATATATCCTTCTATAATTTCTTTCTTGACATAGATCAAGTGCACATTTTCCATTTACATTTTAATATTTTACATTTACATGCTTACATATACATGCATCTTTTGCATTTTGTTTTTACACACACACATACATATTTGACTACTTGATTATTTTCTCTTTGCAGGTCCAGTTGTATGAGAAACTAGTAAAATGGGGGTAGCAACAACAATGGAAAAAACATTATGTAACAACACACTATATCACACACATAAGATTTTATGGAGGTACACTACACTATGTATAAACTACATAGACACATTCCACCTAGGTTCATTTTCATCATTTTTTCTTTGCACATTTTTCATCTTTAGTTTCCATGGTCCTCCATATTTTTGTCATTCCACGCTTTGTGTTCAACGCATTTCTACTACACTCTTTATGGACATAAGGCACACATATCTATCTACTTTATGTTACTGAGATTTCTGTGACCAACATAAAGTGGGGGAAAATGTAGACACAAAATTATGCACTTTAGACATTATTTAGTACCGATCTGATACTACTATTTAGAAGGTTCTTGAGTGAAATTACTAATTAACCCCTGTCTTTTGGTCATCTTGTTTTATTTTATTTCATCATTTCTGACCTCTTGCACCCATATTCCCAGTCAAATTCTATCATCCCATGTTATTTTAGCCTCGATTGGGGTGCCCAGATTAGTACTGGGGAACTCGTGGGTGCCCTGGTCCCACCAAGGGTACCTGGTCCCTTTTGAACTTTCCCACCACTTTTTGGGCTCTATCTAGCCATTTGAGATCTTTATATTTCTTGTGGTCGGCATTTTTTGGGTTTATTTATGAAATTAGACCAATAGAACCCTATAAATATAAATTTATGAGACCAGAATGATGGATCTAGCTTCATTCACTACTATCACTCATTTAGAGTTGCATCCATCTATTGCATTGGAGATCACTTGCATCCACATAGCTCCATCATCAAGGCACAAGGATAGGAAATATACATCACACACTTTATAGGGGGAGGATTATATTATATTCCATGCACACATACTATTACATTATTTACATTTAGCTATTTCTCAATACTTCACAAAGTGTGACTGGCACAAGAGCACCTAGGGCACATTATGTACACACTCACTAAAATTAAATTTGGGTCTGAAATTTAGTGTAATGCTTAGTAATCCCACTGTTGTGGCAACTAAGGTTAGTCTAACCCATTCATTTGTATCTTTTTTTAGAGTTTTGATACTTCTTTTAGTCTTTTGCAGGTCTTGTCATCATCTTGGACTATTCGTGACATTTAGTGTAGGAAAATGAAATTGATGTGATAGACAACGATGGCTTTGGACCATCTACCAAACATATGAAGATCCGTTTTAGAGCTTTTACATAGATCCAGGTGCCCAGATTGTAGACCAGAGCACCTACAGGAACCCCATTCCCTCTCTAGGTGCTCTAGTCCATAGATCCTCCAAATCCATTATTTTGAGAGATCCTGCACATTCATTCTTGCTTTTGGATTTGCCAGTCAGCTCTGCGAGACAATCCTGCAAGCATTTGTTATTCAGATGAGTTATTTACTCTTCTCTCTTACATATTAGGGTTATAATTTCCTTTTTCATAGTCACTTAGATAATTTACATAATTTATTTACTATTATTTACTACTATTCCTAGCTTAGATGAACTCTCATTCTTCCACATTTTAGTTAATCACTCTTCATCAAATATTGTACAATTTGCATTGAAAGGACTAAGCGTATAAGGTTACACATGGTATACAACAACAGGTTCATATTTAATAGTATCCTTGGTGTCATACCTGGTCCTAAAGAGCATATGAGACCAATCTATTGATAATTATCCTCCAATTTTGGTAGTGAAGTCTCTAGATAAACATAAAGCAAAAAGTGGGGATAGATCAATTATGGAAATGTATTATGAGACTGAAAAATTTGGACATGCATGCAATGTGACTCTTAAACCTCTCATAACTCCAATAGTTCCTACTACTATCCCATCCAATTGCACTACAAATTTTGAAAGAGGATCATATTTGAGGCCTAACTAGTCTATAATCTGCTTTGGATTTACTGAGCTTCTTACTCAAGATTCAATCATGCAATTGTGCACTAAGTTATTTCATATGATCAAAGATACATAAAAAGGTAGTGGATTCATATTTATTCTTTTTTGACCCCATTTTGTTGTATTGCATTGGTAAGAACCTTTTCTTGCTCCTTAGATGAATTACTTGGAATATACAAGTTAGCCATGGTTGCTTGTAGTAAATCCCTTTGGCCCAAGATAACCAATGAATCCCACATGGATATTCTCACATTGGGTTTCTTCATCTTCTCAAGGATATTGAATGGATCTGAAATATCATTTTACTACACCTTACTTACAACAATATTTTCTTGCACTTGTGTTGATGTGGAAGGTCCTCTAGGCTGATTTTAAACATTCAGAGCCATGCTAGCATTACCACCTCCTTAGAGTGTGAAAGAAGGTTGAGAAGGACCAATATTCGCTAACTATTCTCCTTCTATAGCCCTCTTTTTAGACCCATTATTGAAAACCACACTCTAAGGAAGAGTGTAATTCATTCCACAAAATGATTCTACTTGCTAATTCACAAGCGAAGTATCACTTTGAGGCACCTCCTGTGTGACCATCTGCTGCTGATTTTCCTTTGCAAGTGTATCTTGAGAAACAAATGTACTTTACACCATAAATTCTTGGTTTAGAATGCCATTGGGGAATGTTTCTTTGTTATGTGGAGGATTACAAGGGAAAAATCACTCATAATCTTGCACAAGTTTGTTTTGAATAGGAACCAAAGCTTTGGATGAGCTGGCTGTATTGGGATTAGATGGTTGAAATGGCTTGGCAGAAGGAAATTGGTTTTGATTTTGATTTGTAGCCTAGACTGGAGGATTTTTTGGTTGGTAAGGGGACTTATTAGGTTGGTATGGAAGTTTATATGGTCTAACACTTTGGGCTTGCTACCTCGTAATAGATACCAACTCATTCCCAAAATTTTGTAATTATTTCATTACCTCTTGCAATTCAGCTGAGGTACTTGAAGAAGTGGATGTTTTGCTAGATATTTTATTTCTTGGGGTTGGGATATGGGCTAACTTAGATGTTTTATGGGAATTTTGGTTTTCAATCTCAGGGTAAATAGGCATTAGAGGTCTAGGAGTTAGCTTCGTAGCCTGAATGAAATGAATTTCAGCCCTAATGGCTATTGCCTAAGCACAAGGAAATGTTGTACCCCCCATAGATTGAATCATGATAACAATATAAAAATTTAATGCTATAAAAAAGTAAATAAAAACACCTTATGGAGTTGGTCTTACAAGGGATGGAATGTTCTCCCACATCTTATGAAATTTGAAATTAAAATCTGCCATGAGCTCATTGGGAGATCTCTTTATGGATGTCAACTGTTCAAGCAAGGAGAGGTTATCTGAATTTTCTTCAAACTAATTATAAAGGGATGTCCCTAGCTCATTCCAATTAGTGATTGATCCTATTGTTAAAATCCTGAACGATTGAAGATATTTTACCTTTAATGAAGAAGCTAACAACTTCATAACTACATCTTATTAAAAAATTTGATACATGCCATAAACATTGGTTATACCTTGAATATGGTCTACTAGAGTGGTATGATTTTCCCCGGTAAAGAAAGGGATATTTTTTAGTGTTGTTACTAAAATGGAATTATGGGCATTGAGAGCAAGATGAATGCCAGTAAAGCTAACAAATGGTAGATTTACTGATTGTTCTATTCTAATAGGTCTCAAAACTCTAGTAGATAACAAGAAGGGACTAGTCATAGGTGGTGTGGATAGAATCTTGTTTGGTGGTGAAGGTGACTTCTGAACTATACTTCCTAGCGATAATGATAAGTACTCAAAAAATCCTTTTGCTGTTCCAGACCTTGTTTGAATTCTTCTCATAAAACTTAGGAACCAATATATCTGAAACCAATGAATAGAATTCTTGGAGTCACAAAATGTGTTGATACAAAGCCTCCAAAGGATGAAATCTACTAAGATACACAATAAAACTTGGAAAAAGGGAAAAATTAACTTCTGGTCCCACCGGGCTTGCCAAAATTATTATTTAAAAAAGTAGCACCCTAGGATTGGTCTAATAAAGATCGCTATTTTTTGGCTAACATGGGATGACCTCACAAGTGTGGGACTTACATAAATGATATCAACCTCCAAAGAAGGATAGTTCCTCTACCTAATCCTAATGCTAAGATATTCCTAACAAAGAAAATGTAGTTATCTACTCCTATTCTAACAATCCAAGGGACCAGGGATAGAGATAAATGCAAAAAAGGGGAAATCCTACACTAACAAAAGCGATAACACCAAGAAAGGGTGCAGAGAGACTCTCAAATGAGGGAAAATGAGAGAAAAATGATGAAAGAGATGGCAGACATAAGTGTCACAGTCTAGCACAACCGTGAAACCACCATATCAATGAAACCCAATAGATCTGAACTTGTAAGAAGAGTATAAAATGCACAAAAACCTGCAATATGCAATGAAAGATAAGAAAAATGCAATAGAACACATCTAGGGCAGAAAATAGCCACAAAATAGGTATTTTATTGCTTTAAAAAGATGCATAATACATTACAATGAAGGTGAGAGGAAAGTTTCACCATGAAGAAACAAAAATATGATGCTTGCATCTCATCCAAATATGTGTAACACTTGAAATAGAATGCCCACACATTACAAAAATGTCCAAAATTACAAATGAACCTCTTTTTACATTATATAGAAAATGGGAGAGTGAAAGAGAGAGGAAAATAGAGGAAAATTCGAATTCTCCTTTCCAACCACTAACAAGGTGCATTAAATTTCTGAAAATAATGATGGGTACCCTACCAAATCCATCCCTCAATGATATTTTAATTGTTGGAGAAGAAAAGGGAACTGTATTTCATTAATTCTAGTTGTTTAGTTACTTATAACTATATTTTTTAATGTTGGAAACATTTCCTTATTAATTTTATGTGGAATGAATGTGAGTCACAACAGTGGGTGGATGAATGGACTTGTAAACCTCTAATTCCACTCGACACATATCAAATTTCATGAGCATTACAACTTATAGTTTCTTCAGATCATATGACAACATCACCTGACTTTGACCAAGCCTCTGATTAGTGCAACAAGGTACATACATGTCATGTTATAAATTTATAAATTATTAAATGATAATATCTTAATATATTTTAAATTTGAATTGAGTTTTAATTTACGATGCAGGGCATGATTTTTTAGTTATTGCGACATAATTTAATGAAAAGTAAACAAATTACTTCTTGATTCATTGTGTAGAGGGAAAACATAAATTGACTTCCACAGTCATTGATGGTGAAAACCTTAAGTATCCCACTGGGTCAGTGGTATTTACTAGAACTTGGATTCGAGGATATCCTATCCAAAAATCAAATACTTGGTTGTTTGAAAACTATGAAACACATAGAAAGATACTTCACTATTCACATTTGGTTCTTGCAACAAATATTCAATTGATCAAATATCAAGGTAGGCCATCAAACAAGAATCTGTGGAAGGTTCATGAATCAGATCATGAAGTAATTCTTGCTACTGTCAAGAGTAGATTTGATCTTTGTGGTTCATTGGATTGAACTTCCAAAGGTACGTTCACATAAGATTATATATACATCTACATGAATTTAAATTGAATATTTACTTTAATGATTTTGTTTATATTTTGTAGGTTTTAAAATTCTATTTAATTTCTTACTAACATGATTACATATGTTAATGGTGCTAAAAATGCTTCCACCTTCACATGGTTAGCACTGTTAGTAGAAAATTCCTTTTTCTCAAAGAAAAGAGAAGCTAAGGGAAATTAAATATTGGAAACGAATAACAAGAAAAATTCTCATTTCACCACCTATATTGTATAAAAATATCTTCTTACAATCCTCATTTCACCACCTATATTGTATGAAAAATATCTTCTTAACATGTTTCCTAGTATTATTCTAGATGCTCAAAATCATGTCTCAAAATTTTATAGGGTTATTAACATAAAAAATACCTTTGAATAGTGTATGACCATGTAATTTAACCCTTTAGTATGTTTTGCATTGAAGGATTTTGGTTAAACTCAGTTCTTCTTTCACACCCATCTCTTGCTTCTACTAGCCCTACTTACACACAATTATTATTATTGGATAAGCACTGGGATCATTGGACACCAAAAAAAAGCATCACCCAACATTTAATAGGAAACCCTAATGTGTTGGCACAATCCATTCAGTGCCATGAGATTCCGTTTGAATTTTTTTACATTGGGCATCATTACAATGACTCAAACTAGAGTATTCAACACCATTGCAAAAAATAGGACATCGAGAATACCAAACTGGGAAGGGGAAAAATAAGAGAGGCATATGTAGAGGGTCCTAACCCAGAGGTGTAGGATCAGAGGAGACCTTTCAAGGTGCCATGTAGATCGAGAAATCACCCATTGGACTTATAGCCTTTTTTTATCTTAGCACTCTTAATAGACTACACCCAATCGATGTTTCTGAGAAGCACTGACATCATTGGGTGGTGAAATGAAGCCTCACTTAGAATTTACAAGGACACCCTGACACATGGGTATAATCCATTTGGTGTTATGAGCTTCCGTTTACAAAATATTTCATTGGGCAGCATTAAAATGACTCAGACTGGAGTATTCAGAACCATTACAAACAATATGAAAATGAGAAGACCAATTTGGGATGGGAAAAGTGAGGCATATATTCATAGAGGGTTATAACTCAGAGGTGTAGGATCAGAAGAGACCTTTCAAGGTACTAAAAATATAGAGAAATCTCATGTTGAACTTATAGCCTTTTTTGTTCTCAGAGCTCTTAAGGGACTACGCCTTGTCGACATTTCTAGGAAGAACTGACATCGTTGGGAACCAAAAAAATCCTCACCCAACTTTTACCAGGCCACCATGATGTGTGGGCATAGTCTATTTAGTGTCACAAGCTTCTGTTTACAAAATATTACATTAGGAAACCTTACACTGACTCAGAATGGAGCATTCGACACCGTTACAAACAATAGGAAAATGAGAAGACCAAATTGAGATGGGGAAAACCAAGACATACATTTGTATAGGGTATCAAAATAGAGGTGTAGGTTCAGATGAGACCTTTCAAAGTGCTATGGATACCGAGAAATCATCCGTTGAACTTATAACCTTTTTTTCTCTAGGGACTGTTAAGAGACTTTTCTTGACCAATGTTGTTGGGAAGCATAAGGATCATTGGGTATAGAAATAAAGCCTCCCTAAGTGTTTAATAGGCCACCCTGATGTTTGTGCATAGTTTTTTTGGTGCCATGAGCTTCCGTTTGAAAAATATTGCATTAGGTAACCATACGCTGACTCACACTGGAGTATTTGACATCGTTACAAATAATAGGACAATGAGAATATTGAATTGGGATGGGGAAAACTGAGATAGAAATTTGTAGAGGGTACCAATGTAAAGGTGTAAGATCAAATGATACATTTCAAGGTTCCACAAAGACTGAGAAATCACATGGTGAACTTATAGCCTTTTTTGCTCTCATGGCTCTTAAAGGACTTGTTATCCAAAACATTCACCCCTGAGGAAGCATTTGAGGATCATTAGGCATGAAAAAAATTCTTCTGGCAAGTATTTATTGATTCAAGGCCCAAAAACATGTTTTGGGTTTGTTTGGATTCTCTGAACTTACCCATCCAGGAAAAAACCCAAGCATTGGGAAAATTACAAAAACTCCAAATGGAGCTCATTCGAGTGATTACAAACAATAGGAAAAGAGAAGAACAAATCCCATGGGGTCTAAGACAGGAATTGGTACATAGGTATCGCGTAGGAGAAAATATGATTTTTCCACAAGTCAGTTTATTTCAAGGTGTCAGAAGATGTGTACAGGAAATCACGGGACAAAACTTATACATTTTTTAATCTCAAAGGCTCTTAAAAACTACAAAAGGAACCATACATTTGAGAAGCAGAATATGAAGGCATGGAAACAACCCTCACGGTCTAGTCATTTACAAAGAAAATGAAATGTGTGGAAGCATGAATAGGGGTGTCATGTGCTTCATATTTTTGCATCAGGATCAGGGCCATACACTGATTTTTCAATGGAGTATTCAACATCTTGATCTGCAAATAATAGGACAATGAGAAGTCTGAATTGAGTTGGGGAAAAATGAGATAGGACTTTTATAAGCTCCAATTTTCAAAAAATTGGACTTTATCAATTATGATAAGGCTCAAGGTTATCATATTTAAATAAAATCAACATATTCGGCTCCAGTCAGTTTTTGCTCTTCCCTTAAATGACTAAAAATGCCTGGTAGACCTAAAATAGCTGCTCGCACTTAGAAGCACCATAAATTTTGCATTTCCAATGAAATTAGGCTATCCATTGGAATCATGGCTCCATAGTCCGTTTGATGCACAACAATCCATAAATTTTGGATTTACATTAAAGGATAAATAGACATTCTAACAGAAAATTGGCCAAGTTCATAATACCATTTTATTAATAAAGTTGGACGAATACTCAAATTGAAGCATGGGAAAACTGACATATTCACTTTTAAGTCATGGGGCAGTATGAGGTGTATGTTCATAGCAATACCTTTCAAGGTGCCATGAAGAACAAGAAATCATCATTTCGAACTTATCCATTTTTTTTCTCTTAGGGATCTTAAGGGAATTGGATTTTACTTTCCCATTCTCTGGGAAGCACCAAGAAATTGTTAGTGAATTGAAATGAAGCCTCATTAAATTTACATAGGCCACCCTTTTGTGTGTACATAGTTTTTCTAGTCAAATCTTCCATTTTGTGAAGCCAATGTGCTACAGGCCCTTGTAGTGGACTCAAACTTGATGGTATCTAGGCTCTTATCTTACAAATAGATTAACACTGTAAGACCGAATGATCATGAAGCAATAAAATACAATTTGTATGGATGCAATCTTCCCCTGATAGTGTTTGTTTGCACTTTTCTTTCCCTTTCGATAACCTCACATTACAAGAATATTGTGTCTATTTTATTCTCTTACAAGGACTCATTATTATTGTGCATGTATGAAATATTGTTGTGACTACATTTTTTGCTAGATTGTGGAGAATTGTTATCACCCCTTCTAGTGTGCATTTTTCTTCTATATCTCACACATTGGAAGAATACTCTCACACCCCTCCTTTTCTGGTGTATCACCAAAATTTGTAGTGTAGGATTTCATTTTGGTGCCATTCTCTCTCCTTGGTCCCTTGGAAGGTTAGATACAGGACTCAGTTAGAGTTTTAACCTGCATTAGAGTAGATTGTGGCAGGTGAGTTTAGGGAGTAAGAACCAAATTTCTCTGGAGGTCTATCTCAAGTAGCAAGTCCCACAACTTTGAGATAGATACCCATGTTATCCAATCACACCGTGAGCTCAAGTATATGCACTTGTGTAAACATAAGGGTGTTGTGATTCGGTGACTTTCTTAACAGGACTATACATGAATAACATTATCGGGAAGCACTGAGATCATTAGGCACCAAAACAAATCCTCCCCAAGCATTTACAAGACCACCCAGACATGTTTATGCCAATTCTTTTGGTGTCATGAGATTTTGTTTTGGTCTCATGGGTCTTAAGGGATTTACATTTGTAGGTACTCTCTCTCTCTCTCTGCTCAATCTCTCTCTCTATATATATATATATATATCATTCTCTGTTTTTACTATAGGAGGTTCTGAGGTCCTTAAAACCTCGCTAGGGTTCATTTCATAATGTTAAATTGATTCCAAGTATTCAAAAATTCAAATGTAGAGTAGGTATTAGGGATTCTAGATATTTTAAGGGTTGGTGTCAAGTTTCTATTATATTGAAGAATTTTTAAAACTATTTATTCCCCTATATGCCCAAAATCTATACTAGTTTGTTATAGACAATATTGTTTTAGGAAGAGACCTAATTTGTAAGAACAATTTAGTCAAAACAAATGCTTAAAGTTTGAGTTTGAACCTGAAACTTATTAAGCAAGTGAAATAGGGAAAAGGGTATCTTAAAAGCTCTTGAGTTAGTCTTGAAACCCTGTGAATGAGAAAATAAGTTTGAAAAACCCTCAAATAAGGGCTACAAGGAGAAAAGTTTATTGTAAAAGGAGGGGGTGGTAGAAAGTAGGTCCAAACTTTGAGATGGGAAATAAAAAATTTCCTACACCTTAAGAGGCCTAAAGGGTGACTACAAAAATATATCACTTAGTATTAGAACCTTTGTGTTTCTTCCCAACATGAACTCATGAATGAAATTGTTTCAATCTAAGTAAAACAAGATAGTCTAGGAGTTTTTGTAAAAGATAATGTTTACCTTGATTCTCATTAGTTGGAAATTTTTCATGGTGTGAAAAGAACAAGGTAAAAGACTCTTGAAGAAAAAAACTTAGTTAAGGTGCAAAAGAATCAAATTTTGCAGGTTTTAGAGCCATCTAGTCTTGAGAAAGTGATTTCTTTTTTAGGGTATAAGAACATTTTTGGATCAATTATTTGTACTAACTTGTTGAATTGACAAGGAACTTGTTTGTTCTCTGCATCAAGTTACTTCTCAAATACATGAGTAAATGGATGAATAAATCTATGTATCCATCTTCCTTATAGAAAATTCAACACTTTCATTCAAATAAATTGATCATACAACCAAAAGAGATTGTACATCTTGCATTGAATTCTCTCGTGCTGTCTTTTTCTCATTACCCATATCACTCTATCTTTCTCTCACTCTTTCTTTCTATCTCATTTTTTTCTCTATCTCCCCTCCTCTCTTACTTTCTCTCTCACTCATGGTGATAAATTTGTATTTTTTGTAAATATACTCTTTATCATTTTTTATTGAAAGAGATGAAATCACTTAAATAATGAATATTGATACTTCGTCATTATTATTATGAAACCACTCTAATGAAACCAAAAAACATATAAAAATTCAATAATTAATCTTATTTGAATTAAAACTTTGAACCTTATCTAGAAAAGGTTCTCTAAACATATATTTTTCACCTCCATATTATGAAAGCTAAGCTTTTGGCATGCATATGAAAAAATATATATATACACGTGTACACATTGATAAATTAAATGAATAAGTATTTGATTAGATAACTCTTTGTGTTATGTAAATATTATTTTAACCAATTTATGACTTGATTTCCAAAGTTTCATGCATATTATGTATGCATACTACTAACACAGAAAAGGTCATAGGACATAAAAATGCTAGTATACAACACCAATAAATGTAAAAATATTCATAGTGTCATATATTGTCATGTGCACATCATATTAGTTTGGATATAATTATAATCTCATAAATTTAAGACCATAAAAACATATTGAGTTCCAAATAGTATTAACATGCACAATAAATACAAATATGTTAATAGGTCATATAATACCAAGTCAATTCCATATAGACGTACTTCTAATGGTTAACATGCATACATTGTCATGCACATAAGCATACAAAATAAATTTCATAAGACATATATATCCTATTTATCAAAATGTATCCCTCTCTTTGTCTTTCTTGAAGAAGGATCTCCCTTAGACATAGATGGAGATCTATGAGATGACTTGGGATCCTCCACAGTTTGACTAAAAGTCCTCTTATGCTAAAAAATCGATTTTAGTTGAACCTATAAATGCATACAATTTTTTTTCAAAAATTCATGTATAAATTTCAACATGTATAAGACCATGCTAATGAAACTTTTTACATGTACATGCACTTAGCCCAATCTCTCAATCATGCTAAATCTGCATCTCACACTGAGACAAAGTCAATGGGAGATATTGGATCATGAATTGGGGTGTCAAAATGATGAGCTTGAGGAGTATGTGCCCTCAAAGAAAAAATGGAAGGGGTTGAACCCTACATACATATAAAATTACAAAATAAAACATAAAAATTATCTTGTAGAACTATATTAACAATAAAATTTTTGAATGCAGATCTAAACATTTACACCAAGTAAGTACATAATGACAATATTTTAACTAAGTTTATCAATACAAATAATTTTTTACCACACCACTCCTATGAATCATATGTACAGGGTTACTACTAGTTGCAAGAAACTCCTACATATACACAATGCATTCATGTTGGCTATCTACATGATGCTACAATGAGGGAAAGTATTAAAAAAAAGTAAACATAATATGAATCACACTCTAGTTCATGAAAATACATAATTTTTATACCTCGCTGAGTTGCTACATAGATAAAATCGAAAAGACAACACCTTTTTCTACTCCTCGCAAAGATGGTGGAGTGTCTTGTGTGGTCATCAACTTTATAAAAAATTATTACGTCAAGGTTATTGAGCATATATATATATATGCAAGAACATACATATACATATATTTATAGTGATAATATATATATATATTTACATACGTGAATTTACAAATTTAACATTCTAAATTACCTTTGTGAATGTATACATTGGCATGGTGCTCACAACCTATGGTTAGGATGATGACATCCCTTTCACGAATTGTAATATTAATGCATACGTGTACATATATATGTGTAAATTAATAAATTTTACCAAGCTCAAATATAATTATTTTGAAATTTTATCATATATATATACATCAAGTACTCATATCTTTTTGTAACATGTAATAAAAAATAAAAAACACATGTGAAGGTGTTCATCGATGTTCTGCAACCCAAATGTATCACTCAAAACATGTCAAACATAGCCACATCATCATTTGTACCACCAGAAACTTTACCAACACCAGTCTACATGAAACTATCATTCTCATTGGGCCCAATACATATGTTACCACAAGATGTATAAAGATGTGGCCTCATGCTACTACTACCTAGAAGAATCCTCTGTTTACCTCCACCAACATTAGTATAAAAAACCTTCCTCGTATTTTGGACAAGGGTATCAAAGAGAACTTGAAGCACACACAATGTATCGATCTCTATTGTCTCCTTCACTATTGTTATGTCAAAAAACTAGCACCCTAAGATTGGTCTGATATAGATCCTTATTTTTTTGGCTAACAAGTAATGATGTTGAAAGTGTGGGACTTGCATAAATGAGATAAACCTCAAGAGAATGATAGTTCCTCTACCTAATCCTAATGATAAGCTATTCCTAATGAAGAAAATGTAGTTATCTATTCTTGTTTTAAAAATCTAAAGGACTAGGGATATAGAGAAATGAAAAAGAGGGGAAATCCTACACTAATAGAGGTGATAGAACCAAGAGAAGGGTGGAGAGACATTCTCAAATGAGGGAAAATGGGAGAAAAATAATGAAAGAGTGGGAAGACATAAGTGCCTTAGTCTAACACAACCTTGAAGCCACCATATCTGTGAAACACAACAAATATGAACCTATAAGAAGAGTAACAGATGCACAAAAACCTATAATATGTAATGAAAGGAAAGAAAAAATGCTATAGAACACAACTAGGTTAGAAAATATCCACAAAACTGTTATTTTATTGCTTTAAAAATATGCACAATACATTACAATGAAGGTGAGAGGAAAAATTCACCATGCCGAATCTCAAATATGAGGCTTACATCTCATACAAAAATGTGAAGAACTTGAAAGAGAATGCACACACATTACAAAATATCCAACATTACAAATGAGCCTCTTTTTACATTATATAGAAAATGAGAGAGAGAGAAAGAGAGGGGAGAATAGAGGGAAATTCGAATTCCCCTTTCCAACCACCAATAAAATGCATTAAGTTTTTGAAAACAATGATGGGAACCATGCCAAATCCATGCCTCCATGATATTTTACTTGTTGGAGAAGAAAAGGGCACTATAGTTCATTAATTATGGTTATTCAGCTACATAGAATTGTATTTTTAATGCTGGAGAGAATGTCGAGATCTTTATGAAAATTTCAATTTCATAAAAATTAGAGCATTTGGGTGAACGTTTTACCCATTTTAAGTCCAGGGGGTCGAGGAGTAGCATAGGTTCCAAATGTTCTACTACAGTATGCAGTTAAAATCACTTTTCCCTTTGAAGTGTGGATATTTCAAGATTTTGGGGTATTGGTGGCACTGGGTAGCTGGGGAAACTTGGTCTTATTTTCTCTGAATTCCCTGTAATATACTAGGTTTGTTTGATTTACAGATGGAGTGGATAATCGGGTCTTGGGTGGAGCTTGGGAACTGTTCCACCCAAGACATTAGTGCCCACATCCCCTATCACCTCTACACAATACTCATCCTCTGGTGCCTATTTCCTTTTTGCTGCAGGTATTTTTTCTCCATGGGAAACTCACGTCCCTGCAAAACTTGTATCATCCCGACCTCATTTCTATGTGTTGCTCCCCACTCCACAAAATACTAAAAACATTGTATTATGGATTTTTTGGTGATGCGGGGAACAAGTCACCCGTGAGAACTTGTTCCTCGAGTTCTAAAAATATCTGATTCACCCACACTACATTGAAATTTAGTATTATGGCCCCAAAAAAAATGTGGGGAACTAGTTCAATCCGTAGCCTTAGTTCTCGAAAACCACTACCAATCCATAATATACAAGAAAAACCCCATTTTCTCAAATTTCTCCAAAAATTTATAACTGTTTGGATGTTTGAGCTTAGAGGAAAGGAGGGAAATATATCCAAATAATTCTAAGTGCCCAGGACATGGGAAATACCTAAAATCCTAGATTCTTCATTGAAGTATCAAGAAATTGCCCCAAGTCTAAATTTTTCCAAGTTAGAAAATTTTTCTAGGGGGAAAAATTGGATAAAAAATACTACAAGGAAATTCTCAGGATGAGGGGGATTTTGTATTAGAACTCTAGCATGCTAAATACGAGCATGATGTGCACCTGGTCTATCTTGTGTATATCCTTTTCCTTAGGCCTAAAATTCATAGTAGTCAAAATAGTTGGGGATCTCGTTGAGGATAAAATAACAATAGAGTTTCCTCAAAAATTATAATGGAACCTCATTTTTATTGCAAGGCGATATATCAAAAACCCTCCACCATTGGTCCTAAAAATTCCTTTTTATTGAATTATTGTTGCACCAGTTGATTAGAAAGTGTTTACATGAAAACACAACTGGAAAATTGGTTCTAAGGTCCATGAATAATACAAAAATGATGATAAAAATAGGTTCCTACATTTTTATTCATTCAACTAGGTTAGGAAATTCAATTCATCAACCTACTTCAACTATGTAAATTAAAGATCACTACTAATGCCTAAAATGGCTCAATTCTTGTTTTAACTGACACATCCATCATAGATGGATTAACTATTCTCAATCCCCTATTCCATGCATCTCAATCCATGTAAAATACACCATTATAATGATTACTCATCAAGAAAAATAACTAACTTACTCATATTCTCAAAAACTACCTTTTAACACTCTTCATTATCTTCTTGGTATCAAGAAGAAAATTTTGGGTTCTTGGCCTCCACTAATCTCTTACCTAGCATGTACCCTATTTATAATTCAACAATAATTCTATATCACTCATCAAATTTGATACAATAAAATCAAACACCCATTTATTCTTTGTTCTCATAACTGCCTTTCTATGCTCTTAAGATGAACTCCATTGATATGTTCATGGTTAGAATAAACCAAGGCTACCCAAAACATATTAAAAAAATTTATAGGACCCTTTACCCCTAATAATTTTTTGTTAAAATTTTGGGATCTAACTCACAAGCCTCTTCTTTGAAACCCACTTCTCTCTTGGCTCTTAACTTTCCTACCATCCCTGTGCATATACAATGTTATGCATAGGTTCACATGCCTAGGGTTTCAAAACTCAAATCCAACCATTTTGGGAACCCATCAACGTATTATAACTTTATATAAAATTTCAAGCTTGAACTACACCTTTAACTCCTACTCTCTTTGTAAAATGGCTTCTTAAATTAGCCCTTCACTGTATAATTTGACCTTCCCTAAAACTATTGCAAAAATCTCAAGATTGAACACTTGTTTTCAAAAATTTCTGTCAAAATCATTGACTATACTATACTACAAGTATTTCTAATCAATATTAAGTCAAAATTCAAAGTTTAATGCCTTCAATGTTAATGCCCTAGCTGTGACACTAGATAAGCCCGAGAGGCTCAAAAAGCTCATAAAATGTGGGGTTCTTATTTTCAAAAACTCAAACTTGATCCTTATAAATGTTCTAGAATATTCTCAAGGTATGTGCTACCAGGTTTTTTCTTTATTGAGGATATATTCATCCATAACTAAATACCAGGGTTGAATGCATATGAATCGGGGTATAGATGAATCTCTCTCTTCCTAGTTTGTAGGTTTAGATTCTTATTTGAAGAAAAGTCTCACTATTTAATTGAGACAATCACTAAACAAACTCATCCTTCTTGATATCAAGTAATTTATTCATTTAATACAATGACAAATAAACTTTAGCATTGATCAAACTGACAAAGGACAATCATAGTCATGTTTCACCCTACATTTAAAACATGCAGGGTAAAGAATAATATCAACCACCTTCAATCCTTAGGAGTAATCAAATTATTCATCTCCTAATACGTGAATACGTTCTGGAAATTTATCTACCTAATATCTCAACTAACACCATAATAAACTTTAGGCCATTCAAACCACTAACATGTATAATCACAGTCTTTATATGCAAGTCAAAAAGTATTTTACATATTAAACTACATTTCCCTCCTTGAGTGAGTGTCAAACAATTATTCACGTGCAAACATGATGGAAAATATAAAATCTCAACCATAATTCAAATCATTCATAACCAAGGCCCAAGTTTCATCATAAAAACATGGTTAATAGATATTCAAATTATATTTATCTTACAAAATTTCATCTCCCTTCCTCTAATCCATGAGGGATTATTGCTCCCCCCTTCCTTACCTTCCATAAACAGGCTTATGCACCCACTTCCTATCTAACTGAATTTTCCTTTTGAATTATATCATTCCCTCTCATAACTCCAGTCCTAACTACCACCAAGACTCACATATGACTCTTCATATGCCTTTTTCAATACATTATGTAATTTTTAACATTATTACACATTTCATAAACTTGGAATCCACCTAGGACTCATTCCTAAACCTAATATATTTTCTCACACTTTAACCACCCCCTTTTTTTGACCTTTACAAGCCTTATTGGCTCATTACATACTTTAATATTTGAATTTACATTTAGGAGGGAAAACACTATTTTGAAATTTCCAAGTCTTGACCACCTAAGTTTCACTTTCCCATGCTTTAAAATATTCAAGTTGAACTCATAGCTATGTAAGTCTGCCTTTTTATGACCCCTTGATGATACTCCTACATCATAATCCCAGGGTGGATAAAATTATCCATATAATTTTCTTAAGTCTTCATATTCTTGCATATTATTGGTCTTGTTTCCTTGCTCCCATTTTCTTTGCTTGATTCATATCCACATGGGTCCCAAAATCTATTTTTTGTCCTTCCAATTGCATTGATTTTACTTCTTTATCTTTTGATCTCCATCTTTTTCTTCATCATTCTCAATATTCCATTCACTGTACCTACACACATAAACAACTTAACAACAAATGCATAGTCCTCTCCATGATTTGTACATTTATCCATCTATGTGTAGTCTATATCCATCATGTTATCATTAGTTTTATTTTCAGAGTCTTCATTTGCTTGTCCTTTTACTTGCTTGATCTCATTCTCCACTACACTATGTTTCTCCTCCTCTTTCCTTGAACAAAATTTTATATCTCTTTCATATAATTATTCTCCATATATGGCATGCTCTAAGGCTGCTATCTCTGACTGTAATTGCTCTAGACTTTCATAGAAAAACACATTTTCTTGTATCAACCCTTCTTCACCTCTCACTTGTGGTTCTTGGTTTATTGTCTTCTTTCTCTCATCATCATTCTTCTCAAACTCTTTCTCCATACCTACAATCACACACTTGTACATAATATTATATCCACAAAATAGAGGCTTAACTACCCCTATAAGTTCTTCTTTCCATGCCATCACTTCATCTTATTGCTTTCTGAACTCTTCTTCTTCTAATACTACATGCAAACTATCTTGATCATGTTCACCCATATCTAGAGAAGCCAAAAATGTATTTGTAACCTCTTCATCATCATTCTTGTCCTCTATTACCACCAATTCCTTAGTTACCTATCTTACTTGATTATCCATCTTTTTTTGCATCTGCATTTTCCTTCTTTCCTCTTGCCTTATCATTTCCCTCAACTGCATTCTTTGTCTCATTTACACAAACAACCTTGATTGGCCATTTTTATCTCTTTCTCATTACAAATTCAATCCCCATCTCTTGACTTTTCTCTCTTTACTCCATGAGTACCAACAACTTCTCTATATATTTCTTAAGCCCTGTGATCACTCACTGGATTCAAAACTCTCTTTTTCTCTATAAATTATTCATTCTTTCCTCTTTTATTTTCCTTTCATTCTCTTCTTGTTCCCTCTCCCTATGAATAAAAAACTTAACCAACTCTCTTATCAACTCTTCTCTATCCATCTCTTTATTTCATATTTTAACTCACTTTCTCTCTCTCTCTCTCTCTCTCAAAGAAAGTTCTCTTCTTGATTTTCTCTCTACATCTCACCTAGGATTATAACCTATTCTATGGGTGTCTTCTCACTCTCTTCTCAACATCTTTAAAATTCACTTCTTCTCTTAACTTGTCACTTCATTCAAACACTCACAACTTCACTTGTTAGCCAAAATCAAGAATAAACATTAAACTTTCAATAATAAATATCAATAAAAGCCTCAGATCTGACACAAAAAATGATGCAAAGAGTTTCACACATTTGTATTCATTCAACTAGGTTAGGAAATTCAATTCATGACCCTACTTTAACTCTACAAATTGAGGATTACTATCTTATTTTAATCGACACATTAATCATAAATGGATTAAACATTCTCAATCCCCTATTCAATACATCTTAGTCCATGTCAAATACACCATTATGATGATTCATCATCAAGAAAAATAACTAACTTATTCATATTATCCAAAATTGCCCTTTAACACTCTTTAGTATCTTCTTAGTCTCAACAAAAAACTTTTGGATTCTTGGCCTCCATTGACCTCTTACCTAACAAGTACCCTATTTATCATTCAACAATAATGTTATATCACTCATCAAACTTGATACAAGAAAATCAAATACCCATTTCTTATTTCTTCTCACAATTGCCTTTCTATGCTCTTAAGACCAACTCCATTGGTATGTTCATTGTTAGAATAAACCAAGGATACCCAAAGCAAGATGAATTTTTTTTCTAAAACCCTTTACCCATAATAAGGTGTGGTTCAAATGTTAGGATTTAACTCATAAGCCTCTTCTTTGAAATCCACTTTCTTCTCTCTTGGCTCTCAACTTTCCTACCAGCCCTATGCATATACATTGTCATGCATAGATTCACATGCCTATGATTTCAAAAATCAAAATCAACCATTTTGGACATGTATTCTAATAGTGTATCAAATTTCAAGCTTGAACTCCACATTTAACTCCTACACTATTTGTAAAATGGCTTCTTGAATTAGACCTTCACTGTACAATCTAACCTTTCTTGAAACTGCCACAAAATATTAAGATTGAACCCTTGTTTTCATAAATGTCTTTCAAAATCATTGAATATAATCTACAACAGGGATTTATATTCAATATTAAGTCAAAATTAAAATTTTAAGGCTTTCAATGATAATTCCCTAGCTGTGACACTGGAGAAGCCTTAGAGGCTAAAAATATCATAAAATGTAGGGTTGTTATTTTCAAAAAATTAGAATTTATCCTTATGAATGTTATATACTCTTCTAAAGGTCTGTGCTACTAGGTTTGTTATTTATTGAGGATATCTTCATCCATAACTAAATACCAGGGTTGTATGCATATGAATCAGGGTATAAATGAATCCATCTCTTCCCAATTTGTAGGGTTAGATCCTTA
Source organism: Taxus chinensis (assembly GCA_019776745.2). Classification (NCBI taxonomy): domain Eukaryota; kingdom Viridiplantae; phylum Streptophyta; class Pinopsida; order Cupressales; family Taxaceae; genus Taxus; species Taxus chinensis. Next base: position 388,282,635 of record CM034156.1, read on the forward strand.
TTTGAAGAAAGGTCTCATTATTTTCTCAAGCCACTAACTAAAAAACTCATACTTCTTGATATCAAGTACTAACCAATACCCAGGATGGATACCAACATGCGCCTACCATTGAATCCCCTAAGCGGTGTGGGAAAGCAAGTAGTCCCCTTTGGGGATGAAACCTCATATTAGAGTACCAGATAAATTCCCTTTATTAATTGTAAAAATGACAAATAAACCTTAACATTGATCAAACTAATAAAGGACATTCATAACCCTATTTCACCCTAAGTTTAAAACATGTAGAGTAAAGAATCAAATCAACCACCTTCAATCCTTAGGAGCGATCAAAATCTTCATCTCTGAATACATGAATACCTTAGGGAAATTTATCAACCGATCTGTCAACAAACACCACAGTAAACTTTAGATCATTTAAGCCACTAATATACATAGTCACAACCTTTATATGCATGTCACAAATTATTTTACATCTTAAAATAAATTTACCTCCCTGAGTGAGTGTCAAATAATTCTTCATGTTCAAACAAGATGGAAAATATCAAATCTCAACCATAATCAAAATCATTCATAACCAAGGCCTAAGTTTCATCAAGAAAACAAGGTTAATAGATATTCAAATTATATTTATATTACAAAATTTCATCTCCCTTCCTCTGATCCATGAGGGATTCTTTTCCCCCTTCCTTACCTTACGCAGAAGGTTTCATGCACTTAATTCCTCTCTAACTAAATTTTCCATTTGAATTATATAATTCCCTCTCATAACTCTAGCCCTATCTGCCACCAAGATTCATATATGATTCTTCATATGCATTTTTCAATTCATTATGGAATTTTTAGCATTATTAGAATTTTCATAAACTTGGACTCCACCTAGGACTCATTCCTAAACCTATTACACTTTCTCACACTTTAAACATCCCCTTTTTTGACCTTGAAATGCCTTATTGGATCATTACATGCTTTAAGATTTGAATTTACATTTAGGACGGAAAACACTATTTTAAAATTTCCAAGTCTTGACCACCTAAACATCACTTCCCTATGACTCTAAAATATTTAAGTTGACCTCATAACTATGTAAGTATGCATTTGTATGACTATTTGATGATGCTCCTTCATCAAATGAGGTCTTTTATAAATTTTTAAAACAATTGTATATGATAATTTATTAGCATAATATTCCCGACAAGAATCTCTATAGGATGTTCACCAATAAATTTAACTTGTTTCCAAGTCAACCCAAACCAATAATTCCTCCAATGAGTTTGCAAACGAGGCATGGTGGGGGTTTTTGGAATGGGGATACCTCATTAATTTAATAAATTTCTCAATTTCAAGATTATTCTCCACTATATGGGAAGCTAAATCCTCCTAGCTACGTGGAGGATCTATAATAATTATAGGAGGGATATGAGGTCCATGAGAGTTTACAAGGTTTTTTTTTGTGGTTATGGAGGAATTATAAGAATAAAAAATATGCATTTTATTAAAATCTATAATATAAATATCAAACAATTACCAAATTTTATTGCAATTGAGAGAAAATAATTTTCCCTATCTCTTCTTCATTACGACATCATTAAATCCACCTCGATGCAACCTTCTACTTGATTTATAAATTTTTTTGGGAGAAAAAGGTTTGAAGATGAAACGAGAGTGTAGGGTTTGTAGTGGAATTCACATTTTGGGTAAATAAAAAATGGAGATTGTGTTTGTTTTTTTAATTTAAAGTTTGAGAAAATGGGTATGTGTTATGTTTTGGTAATTAAAAAACAAAAATTTACCCCATCCTAATTCCATTTTTCATTTCTCACACATTTTGTTTGCTTTTTGGTCCCCCAGATCCATGCACTTACCCATTACCAACCTATATAGTCCCTTTAATGATGTTTCTAGGATGTTATTATGTTTTCTTAAGTGATTTTTTCCTATGATGGCAAACCTAGAGGGTTTAACATCATAAGTCAAGTATATAAAACAAGTTTTAAATCTCATTTGAGCTAGTGGTGTGAGAAAGGAAAAGTACGAGAAGAGGGGTTTTTATAGAGACAAAGGAGGTCTTTATGACTATAAAGAGAGGGAAGAAAGTTTTTGGAGATAATCTAGAGTGTGTGCAGGTTTTGAAGAGATAAGTCATTAGGCCTAATTAGCTTAGTGAAGAATCCCATGAGTGAGTTGACCTAGAGAGAAAATTTGGAGGAAGGAAAGTGAGCTTTATAGTGTCATCTTCAGTTGTTAGTGCAACATTTCAGAGGTGACAAACATATCATATGGCTTTGGGTTGGTGTTGAGTCATCTAGGGGGTTGGTGCCTCCTTGTAGGGTTGGAGCTCTACTAAAACTAGGAGTTGGTGCTTCTTGTAGGGTTGGTGCTCCTTGTTGAGTTGGTTCTAAACTAAATTTGATTAATTGATCTAATAAAGCTATATTTCAATGGTTTTTATTCCCCTTGAGGTTTTCACACTTACATCTTGTGTTCTTGTGTTTATGTACTCTCATTTTCTCTTCCATGGTTATGTTCTTCTAGATGTATGATTAATGGATGAAATTTCTTAAGTGAATGAAAAGTTTCATTGCTCACTGATTCACCGCCCTCTTAGTGATTGTGCTTTTAACAATTGGTATTAGAGAAGATCCTCTGAAGAAATCTTAAAAAGTTTGAGGTGATCCTCTGAAGCACCAAAATAACAAGTAAGCAAAGTGGTTCCTTTACTAACAAATATCCTATGTTTGATGGGATACATTATGATTTTTGGAGTATCAAGGTGATAAATCAAATTATGTCTTTGGGATGTTATATATGATAGTCATTTCTAGATGGATACACCATTCCTCAAATCCCTCCAACTGATGCAACAAGTAAGAAGGATAATATTGATAACTCTAAAGCTATGAATGCTATTTTGTGTGGATTGACAGAGTCATATTTTTTGAAATTGATATAATGTGCTATAGAAGAGGCCATGTGGGATAAGCTACAAGTGATCTATGAGGGTGACTCCAAGGTGAAGTTGGAAAATCTCCAGACCTATAGGAATCAGTTTGAAATTTTGAAGATGAAAGAAGAAGAAACTATTGATACATATCTTAGTAGAGTATATCATGTTGATATCTCTCACGCCTAAATCTGATCCTAAAGTCTCAGCTATAGAAGAAGCCAAGGATCTAATTACTTTTCTGATGGATGAAATTTATGGTATCTTGACTGCTTATGAGATGAGGATGGGCGTGGATAAATCTACGAAGAAGGAAACATCTTTCAAAGTTGAAAATAAGTCAAAAGGTAAGAAGAACTTATATGTTGATGTTTCTGATATTGATGATGATGAATTGATTTCTATGTTTGCTAGGAAGTTGAAGACATGTTCAGGTAGGTATAAGGGAAATTTTCCTTTCAAGTGATTCAACTATGGTAAGATAGAAATTTTTTCAAACAAGTGTCCTAAAAAACATAAGAATGAAGATAATGAAGAACATGATGATAAGAGGTCCCAAAATTCTGATAAGAGTAAGAAGAAGTTAAAAAAGTTTGAGGACATGAAAAATTACAAGAGAATATTTTACTCTAAGGATGATTACGTCCCATCAGAGGTAAGTAGTGAAGTTTCTGATTCTAAGTTTGATCATGATGATGTTGGAAATGTAGTTATATTCATGGAAAAAGGATCTAAGATCCCTAAAATATAGGATTACATATATAGAGGATCATGTATGCATTGAGAAGAAGAAGAGGCTGATCTTTAAACTGATGATGTATATTCAAGAAGAATTGAAGCACATAATAAATAAGAATAAGAAACTAAAGGCACAAGTCAAGGAATATGAATAAAATACCCATCTTCTTAAGGAGAAACATTGGACTGATACCAACAAGTATGATTAGATTCTCAAGAAGTTAGAAATTCAAGTAGATAATATATCAACAAGCCTAAAATTGAAACAAGTTGTGTGCATCAGGTATGAGAGAGATTGAGTCACTAAGGGAAGAATTGACTGAAGCAATTGAAAATGTAAGATCATTTTAGAGGTTTGAGAAGATCTCCAAGGATCTAAATGATCTCTTAGATAGTCAAAAGTTTTCAGGTGATAGGAATGGTCTAGGGTTCAAGGAAGATCTAAAGGGTAAATAGGTGATTCAAAAGGATCATACTCAGATTAATGAGGTTTCTGGCCCAATTTACAAAGAAGATTAGATGTAGAATAAATTCAAGAGCTATTAGATGACAAGGTTTTTTAGAAAACCCAATGCATTAAGGTATGCTAAGTCCTTTAATGGTTATTTTTATGGTTGTAATGGTTTTGGACATAGGGAAAAATAGTGTATAAGTTCATCCAAGTATGAGGACTCATGGAATCATGGAAGGAGTTTTAGTTCATACCAGTCAAGAGGTAAACATGAAGTTGTGTGTTATAACTATAATCATGTTGGTCACTTTACAAAGTTTTGCTTTCATGGTTCTTCAAGGTAAAGAAAGAGGTTTTAGGATCCTAGAGTATAAGATAGAAAGTGAGATAAGGCATGGGAACCAAGAGTAAATTAAGATAATCTAACTAAGTCAATTGTTGGAGCAATTCAAGGATGTAAACAAGTTGGTGATATAAAAAATGATGAAAATGTGTGCCATAGGTACCAAATAGGTCTTGGAATATCCTAAAGTTGCTAATCTAGATCCCCATGATTTTGGATGTATCTACTAGGCTTCTTAGAGACATTTATCACTTAGAAGAAGCATGAAGTTAAGGGGACCTTAAGTGGATGCAATGAAGGTGGAGTTGAGTAAAAAGGTTAAAGTCATGAAGTCATAAAGCCATGAGGTATGTTGCAAAGTATTCAATTTTATCATAGGGTTGTTTTTCCTTGAAGGATGCATCAAAGTTGTGCATGTTGATTTATGGTCTGTGACATATATATTGGAGCTTAAGAATGTGTTTCAAATACCTTATTTAGGTTTGTGTCAGTCTAGTACAATTAAACATATATGTATATAGCATCTCAAGACCTCATTCAAGTTTTTAATGCTTATGATAGACTATTTGAGTAGCGTGGAAACCTAATTAGTCTAGTGGAAATAAATAAATTGAGTTAAAAATTATGCTTTATGATTGATAATTCATGAAGCTGTGTTACAAACATCATTTAGACAAATAAAATGCATCAAGAGGGATTGTTGAAGACATTGAAGGTAGGGAGACAAGTTTGAAGAATATATTCCATGTTGATGACCTAGTAATGATGCAAGATATGTTTATGTTTATTAAGTGGTTCATTAGTTTCAAGAAGGTATAAAGGCTGGTAGGAAGAGATAGCGTATTTGCGATGTTTTTCCTAAGAGATAGAAAAGTAGAGTGTTCTTAGTTTGAAAGCAGTGTCGTAAGACCTTCAATTGCAAGAAATTAGTTTGTAAGACCAATAAATTATTTTAAGGAAATGAATATGAACCTAAATGTATCTTTGAGGGTATAAATTTGGATAAAAGGTTAGAGTTCTTAGGAATATAGGTGTGCACATTTTTATTAAGACCAAAGAAATGGTATTCAACATGAAAAGATGAGCATTGGTTCATGGTATATAGTTGATGAGGAACATAAATATGTTGAGGAGAGCTCTGTATAGTTGTATGATGACTTGATCAGACCATTTCAATGCATGAATTTTGGTGGTAAATTGATTATGGGTCTCAAGAAGACATGAAGACTTTCTATTAGACTCTTCAAGTGTTAATTATGCATAGAGGATTGTCTTGTATGGAAACACATGAAGGGAAACATTTCATCATGAAGAAGACAAAGACCAGTCACCTGATTAACTAAAATTAAGAATAGGTGGTATAATAGTAGTTAATCTAATCTAGAATGACATGTAAATATAGTAAATAAATGTAGTAAATGACTATGTAAAATAACCCAAACAACTATGAAGATGAAAATGTTGAACCCTAGAGTGCAAGGAGAGTTATAATGAACCCATTTGATTAAAGGATCTCCCTGGACTGTGTCAAAAAAGTGACTATAGAAATAAGAAGTAGGAAAAAATGTGCAAAAGTCCTAAAAAGGACAAATCAAAGATATCTAGGTGGAATGGAGTGCTTGGAGAGGGAATAGGGTACATGCGGGTTCTCTAGTCTATAGAATGGGTACCCTAGTCTATGTAAAAGGTTTGAAATTGAGTTTCACAGGTTCAGTAGGTGATCTGAAACCCTCATTCGTGTGTCACTTCATATTTTCTGGCACTATTTGCCATGTGTCGTTGACTAATCCAAGATGATAGAAATACTTGTAAGAAAACACAAGAAGTATCAAAACCTTAAGAATAATAATAATGCAAATGATGGGTTGGAATAACCTTAGCTTCCACAATAATGGGCTTACATAGTTGAGTGTTGCACTACATTTTGAACCCAAATGTAGTTCTATGTGTGTGTGTGTGTTTGTGTGCATCATGTGTCCTAGGTAATCTTGTGCCATAGTCATACTTTATGAAGTAGCGAACAATAACTAGATGTAAAAATTTAGTAGAATGGTAGTATGAAATAAAATAAAATCCACCCCCCCTATGTTTTTGTGATGCAGATAAATTAGCCTTGTCCTTGTGATGGAACTAATTGGATGCAAATGATAACTTCAAATGCCTTTGATAAATGCAACTCTAGGTGGATGATATTAGTGACTAGTCCTTAGTTCCTTCATTATGGTCTCATAAATTTAAATTTATATGATTATCTTGATCTAATTTCGTAATTAACCACTGAAAGTGGCTGACCACCAAAAAAGATAAGAAGATGAAACATGGACTAGAAAGTTCCCAAAAGGTGGCGGGAAAGTTAAAAAAGGGTCAGGGCACCCCTGGTGGGACCAAGTGCACCCATGGACGCACTCCAGTACTATCCTGGGTGCCCCAGTCAAGGCTAAAATAATGCAAAATTATAGAAGATGATTGGGTATGTGGGTGCAAGAGGTCAGGAAGGATGAAAGAAAATAATATTAAGATGACCAAAATATGAGGGTTAATTAGTACTTTCTTCACTGAAGATCCTTCTAAATAGTAGCATGAGACTAGGACTAAAGAATGTCTAATATGCATTATTTTGTGACTACATTTACCCCCATTTTATGTTAGTGATTAGAAATCTCAGTAACATAAACTAGATAGAGATGCATATCTGATGTCCATTGTAGTAGAAAATGCACTGAAGGACTAGAGAAAGTGTGGAATGACACAAAGATGATGGAGCGTGGAAACTAAAGATGAAAAAGCACAAATAAAGTTATGAGAGCTAACCTAGGGTGGAAATGCATGTGTAGATGCTGATGTGTGTGATGTACCTGCATGATTAGTATGGTGTGTGCTACCACAAAATGTTGTTGTTGACACCATTTTTGTTATTTTTGTTACCCCCATTTGACTACTTGTTTCTCATACGGATGCCTACAATGAGAAAATAATCAAGGAGTCAAACATATATGTATGTATGTGTAAAAATGAATGTATATGAAGATAAAAACCATGTGAATGTAAAATACACAAATGAAAAAGTATAAATGGAACATGTGCACTTGATCCATGTCGAGAAAGAGAGTGTAGAAGTATATCCTATAATACAAGTTTTTTGGTTGATCTCATGCCACCTTGGCTGAAGAAGTGTAGGGAGAAAGCTGCATTATTCTCCTTCCTGTAACTACTTCCTTGAATGTGTGTGAAGAGATCTTAGTACGTCATGGTTTTTTGGGAGATCTGACACCACTGGATGAAGAAGTATAGGGAGGAATGTTATATCCTCTAACCTTTAATTGCTTCCTAGAATGCTAAGGACTATAATGTCCTGTAAAATCCATTGTGTACGAGGTTTGTAGAATGGTATGAACCCACTCATTATATGTAACCAAAAATTCCAATGATGGAAAGTGCAATGAACTATACTAGTGTTGTTGTGTAGAATGTAAAAAACCCAAATGATGCCCCCCTCTTTGGGGTTTCATGCAACGTCACTGATAGGAGAATGCAGCCCCAAAAGAGGACCAACCACATGAATGTTGAAACTCTTCCTTGTAGGGGGAACAAAATACACTTGTTAGAAACCAAGGCATGCATAAACAAGAAGGCTAGACAAAAAAAGTGTTAGTATAAACAAACATGAATGTATGAGACAATATGTAAGCTACGTAAACAATGTAAAATATAAAGCAAAATGGTAGTGTAAACATGCAAGAAGAAAAAGTAAGCTACATAAAATGGGCTAAAAACATGGGAAATAACTCACGATGTTGAAAAACACACAAGTAAAAGACAGATAAGTGTGCATAAAAAACGAAGGGAAAGGCCTGTATACAATAAAAGACAATAGACAAACAATATAACAAACAAGTTTGGAAGAAAATATCCCTGCATAAAAAATGCTGCACATGAAGCACCCATTAGCATGTTAGAAAGATAACGAATATGTCAAAACCATGTATATATAAATTACTAAGTAAAAAAATGAAATAATAAAACCTATGAGAGATGAATTTGGATGACCTCATAGAATAATGTAGGAAGGGTAGAAGGTGAGCATTTGTGCTGTGTGTAAGAGACCGGTATCTGTGATCATAACTAGAAAATAAAGACATGAATGCATATGTGTGGATGATATAAATAAGTGAAATACAAGTAATCTAATTAGCATGTGTAATAAAGTGGCCATGAAAATGAAAAAGTAAGCAAGAGTAAAAGCGATCACAATATGTAGTATCTTGTGGATGGATGGAATGGAATGAAATATGAATGGTAGGATCCTTGTGCCCCCTAAGTGAATGGAAATGTATATAATGAGGTTCATTTGGTTTTCCCCCTCAACAATCAACAATGAACTATAAACGAGAGTGCATCTCCGGGAAATGGTCAAATAGTGTGTTGTTGTGTCTAGCACACTGTGATGAGTGTTTATGCATAGTGATGATGGTATGCAACATATATAAGAGATATGCATGAACCTTATATCCTAAGTGTATATCATGACAAAATGAATGTATGAGTGATGATTTATCCCGAAAGTGTGTTTCACTACAAGATGAATAGTAGGGAGTGGTAATGTAGCCTAAAGCGTATACCATGACAAGATGAGTAGAGTAAGTGATGAATTAGCCTATAAAGTGTGTCACAATCCTAGAAATATCACATGATGAAATGTGGAATGATAAACGTGTGATGAATGTAAGGTACATTTAATTTGTAAACCCTCGGCAATCGAGTATGGGCTGATGAACTAAAGTGTGTCATAGGGTAGTGAGTGCAGTGTGTAGAAGATAATGTAGTATATGTAATAAAGATGATAAATGACCATGTAATGTGTATGTAGTATATATTATGGAATGTAGTATGGATAGTGTGCCTACGAGTGTATATTATGTAGGATGTAATTCTAGATGAACATGATGAAGAATAGTATGATGTATGATGTATAGACATGTAAATATTAGAATAATTGTAGAATGTGTAAAACGTGATGTGTGGTTTCTATAATACAGTGTGTGGGGTTCATGTGTAGTAAGACCTCAATAGTCAAGTGTGAACCAAAGCACAAGAGTGTGTCATTGGGAAATGGTGATACTAGTATAAGTCTGGTGAGTGAACAATGTGATGAGGATGCAAGATGTACATGATAGAAGTATTCTATGTTGTGATGGATGATGCTACTATGTTGGGGGGTGGAATAATATGCCCTCAAGTGTGGAATATGAAGGATCAATCATGTAATGTCATCTATTAGATCATTAGCTTCAGGGTCAAATTCATATGGATAAGAATTAGTGACTTGATAAGAAATAGTGTCTGGTTGATCATGTAATGAAAAATTGAGGTGTAAATTATACATACCCATGACATATTCCTCATCACTGAATGGAGGAACTGGACAAATGTGCATATACCAATGAGTGAGATTTTGTGAATAGCCAAGAAAATAATTATTTCAGATAAATACACGACCAAAGGGAATGGGGAAAGATATGTTTGTATGATCAAGATCAAGAGTTCCCTCGATGTAATCAAGCCATGATTTCTCTAATGTGAGTGGAGAAGAGTGAGGAGTACTTGATAGATAGACCGTAAGATGAAAGATGTGAAATTCGTAAGTATCAATAATGTGAACAAATCCATAATAAAGATTAGGAGTGTGTGGTGTAGGATAGAGATCCTCAAATGTGAAACCCAAGCGAGCCAAACCATCATGTGTACATATGGTGTCTTTGAATGTAGGATCAAATTGAATATGCTCCCAATATGAGACATTCATGAAGAATGTGCAAGAAAATGGTGGACGTGATAAAGTAGGTGGTACATGTGAAGGTGTAGGTGATAGAGTGATGTTTGTAGACTAGACAAACCCCTGATAAGGAATTATGGTAGTAGTACTAGCAGGTGGCACATAATAAATTACATCTATCACAAAAATGGCACCGTCAAGTGGTGGTAAGTGAGGTGGTTTTTCGATAGGTTGGGGATCATCTGTAATATCTGTGCATGGAATAGGAAGACTAGTATTAGGATCCCGATCGCAATATTGGAATGAATAACAGTCACAAAAATGGTGTACTCAATGCTTTCATATAATAATTTTACACAATTATGTACAATAGAGATGAAATATTTCATGACATGAAGCCATGTCCTACCAAGTAGACAGTTGTAGGAGACTTGGAAATCAACAATGAAAAAGACAATGTGGACAGTCTTGGGACCAACAGTGATGGGAAATGTAATGTGACCGAGGCATGGATGGACAAAAACATCATAAGAATGCAATGAAATAATAGATGGGATAATGTCACGAGTGGAGAGACCTAAAATTTCAATGAATGACATAGGACACACATTAAGGTAAGATCCATTATCAATAAAAGTGTGCTTAACAACTATATTATGAATATGACATATGATATGCAGAGGTGGGTCATTATCAAAAGTGTGAACATCAGCGGGAACGTTAGAATTGAATACTATGTGTGAAGATAATGCTTGATAAACCAATTCTGGATGCATGTCAACACAAATGCGAGTAGTAACAAGAAAATGCTAGAATCTCTGTAGTGAATCAGGATTTGTAAGAAAAGAATCATTGATTGAGACACTCATGATGACCAAACCTTAGGATGATAAGAAATGAATGAAGAACCTAGAAGAGTGAATGACTGGTCCGGGTTCACCAAATTGATAAACTAAAATTAGGAATAGGTGGGATAATAGTAGTTAATCTAATATAGAACGACATGTAAATACAGTAAATAAATGTAGTAAATGACTATGTAAAATAACCCAAGAAAATGTGAAGATGAAAATGCTAAACCATAGAGTGCAAGGAGAGTTAGAATGAAATAAGATAATTAAAGGAGCTTGCTGAACTATGTCACATAAGTGACTGGAGAAAAAGGAAGCATGAACGACTATGTAGATGTCCTCAAAATGACAGATTAGAGATATCTAAGTAGACTGGAGTTCCTAAAGAGGGACTGGGGTTCCTGAGGGCACTATGGCTTGCAGAATGGGTGCCTTGGTCTGTGCAAAAGGTCTAGAGATGAGTTTCACAGGTTTGGTAAGTGGCCCAAAACCCTCACTGTGTGTTGGATCATATTTTCTGCACTTCTCCAGGTGTCACCGATAATCCAAGATGAAAGAAAGACCTGCATGAAACCACAAGAAGTATCAAAACCCTAAAAAAGAAGAATACAAATGAATGGGATGGATTGATCTCAACTATAACAAAAATGGGCTTAATAACTGAGAGTTTCACTACATTTCAGACCCAAATGTAGTTTTGGTGTGTGTGTGTGTGTGCATTATGGGCCCTAGGTGCTCTTATGCTAGTCACACTTTGTGAAGTAACAAACAATAAATAGATGTAAAAATGTAGTAGAATGGTGGATGGAATAGAATAAAATCCCCCACTATGCTTGTGTGATGTAGATTAAGCAGTCTTGTCCTTGTAATGGAGCTAAGTGACTATAAATGATCTTAAAATTCCTTTGATAGATGCAACCCTAGGTGGATGCTAGTAGTGACTAGTGCTTGGTCCTTCATTATGGTCTCATAACTTTATATTTATAGGGTTATGTTGATCTAATTTTGTAATTAACCTCGAAATGACTGACCACCAAAAAGATAAGAAGTTGAAATGGCTAGAAAATGCCCAAAAAGTGGTGAAAAAATTCAAAAAGGATTGGGGTGCCCCTGCTGGGACCAAGGTGCCCATGGGTGCCCTAGTACTAGCCTGGGCACCCCAGTCAAGGCTAAAACAATGTAAAATGACAAAATCTTATTGGGAATGCGGGTGCAAGAGGTCGGGAATGACAAAAGAAAATAAAGTAAGACGGATAAAAGATGGGGTTAATTATTACTTTCTTCACTCAAGAACCTTTTACATAGTAGTATGAGATCATGACTAAATAATGTCTAATGTGCATTATTTTGTGACTATATCACCAATATACATTCAAGAAGGTGTTAAGATTCAAATAATGTGTTTGAAGTTTAGCAGATAGAGTGACAATGTGAATGATCTTAAGGGGAACTTGTTAGCATTGTAAAGAATCAAGGTATGGAAGGTTGTTTTAATGATTATAAGACTAAGTTTATACATTTATGCTCAAGATTGAGTGTATAATCTGAGGGGGATCTGGGTGGGTCTGTTCTATTACATCACAACATGACAATGATTTTAAGGACTCGGGGAGAGTTGGCAGCAAGGTTGACATGTGAAAGGTGAGCAAGAAGATGTTGTTTCTTGTATTAAGAGCATTTGAACACGTTGATTTGAGCATTATTGAAGAAATTTGGAATTATTGATATAAGGATCAAGTTTGTGTTCTATTTGTCTTTGAAGTATCAAAAAGTTAAGAGGAGCTAGGAAGTTTGTTGTATTGCTAAGGAGGCACAAAGAGTCTTGAAAAAAAAGGAATACAATTGCAGTTGAAGATGATTCATTGATTTTAGGCATAAGGTGAGTTGAGTTTGTCACGATTTATGTTTTCTATGGTCTTGAGTTCTCTTGAAAAGGTGTGCATGAGTCAGGGGTAAATGTGCAGGGAACCATTAGAGTTGTATGAGGTATCAAGAAGATAGGAGGAGATGATTAAGATATTGAAGCTCCAAAAGAAAGTGTATTGTTATAGTAGGTTTGTAGTATTATTTCTGGTTGAAGACACTATTTTAAAGGTATGCAAGTTTCTAATTCATTTTAATAGTCATGAAGAGTTAATAAAGAAGGTATGTCATTTATTTTGAAGTCATGTATTTATGGGGAGCTATAATTGATCTTATGCTCTTATGAGTCAAATCAGAGAAGAAGAAGGTCAAATGGATCTTATCTTGTTTGGTTGATGTTTCTAGCCAAGTGGTGAGCATTATTTAATGTCAGATCAAGTTGTTACAGGTATCTATCTTTTTCATTTATGTCAAAAGGGGGATAATGAGTTGATGGAATGTGAGTACCTTAGGGGGAGTTTGATCTTTGTGTGTTTTTCCATCAATGGGATTACCATCAATGAAAAAGGGGGATATTGTTTTTATTGTGTTGTCATTGATTTAAAAAGAATGATGTTTAAGTAGTTGTCATTTTTGTCTGAGTGTCATTGTTGTCAAATGAAGAAAGAGATATGAAGGTTGATTGGTAGTGTCAGATGAATTTCTTGGTCTTAGTGATGTTTCATGGTGTCTTGAGTAGTGTAATGGATTATAGTTACTTGCAGAGGTGTTGTAGCGCTATGGTGATGATATGATTATGTCATGAAGTGTGTTGAAGGTCCTTACAGGTGTTAAAGTGTGCTAAAGTAATGTAGAGGTCCGTTTTAGTGAAGTAAACATGTTCACGTGGCCTAATTAGGAGGCCTAGTTAGAAAAATGGGGTATGTCATGATGAACTGAGGCATGTATCAGCTGGTTATGCATTGTTATAGAAAGGAGAGAAATAGTATGAGGTGTTGAGACACTCAAAAGTGTATTATAGTGCTGGTTTATGTGTTAAACTTTGGTTTTACGTCTCTTCCTAGACATAGTTCTTAAGAAAGCATGCCCTAATGCAGTGGGGTCATAATTTCTGACTACATTTGAGAAATATGAGTATTAAAGATGTGTCAAAATTTTGATTTAGATGTTTTGTCCAAATTTTAGGTTTAAATATTGAATATTATGCAAGATATGTTATTTATACTCCTACCGAGTTTTTGGAAGTGAGAAACCAAGGTCAATTTAGACTTTCTTATGCTTTTTGGCATATGTAAAATTTGTATGGTGGTATAAAATATTCATGGTATTTAGGAAATGGTACTAAGTTGATGTTCCAAGCATTAGTGTAGAGGCTAAGGGGCATATATTTATGAACAATTGTTAAGAAGGTAAACAAGTCTGAAACCCTTGTAAAACCCTAGTTCAAAAGTGATGGAGAATATATTCTTCATATTGGTCCAGAATGGATTGATTTGTATATTATGATGATTTTATATTATAGATTACTCTCTCAGGTTTATCTAGGTGTAATTTAGGTGTCATGGATGTGTGTGGACCCCACTCAAATTTGCATGTTTCTAAAGAAGTTTAGCTTTATCTCAAGTTTTACATTGTACCTGTTGAATAATTTAGTTTTAGAGGAAATATGGAAGATATTATACATTACCATGGTGGTTTTAGATCATGGTTGTGCTCTTAGGATGTATGTTATGGATTGTTTTGTAAGACTGGTTTTAAAGCAATTTTGGGCAGTTTTAGGTGACCTGGTTACATAATCATTTTGGAGGTGTCTCAGTATATTTTTTGGTATTGTGATCATTTTTTGATGAACCTGAAGTCATGATATTTCAATTAGTATATCAAACTTGCATATTTTAGGAATTTTTATGAGGTTTTGGCTTAAATCTCTTAAAACTACTTTTTCTAGGTATTAGACTTAGTAAAGAAGGTCGCTCCTTTTGGTGGTGTCATTGCACGTGATGATGGTGTATGTGATTCAATCTTTTTGGAGGTTTTTAGTGGACTAAGAAAAAAATCCTAAGTGGTTTACAAGTTTTGGTGAAGGTATCATTTTCTTAAGGACATCCATCTTTGACGAGTAGACTATTTGAGTGCTTCAGGGATTCTTGTGTCCTAATGAGGGATTTGAATGAGAAGATGGATTTCCAACCTATATGGTCCCTTTTATAATGTTTATATGATGTTATAATTATGCATCTTGCACATTGAGCTTTGTAGGGCATGATTTCTACACATGTACAAGAACTACATGGAGTCATGAAATGTAGGTACATACAGCTCGGTTGTAAAGATCATTTCAGCTCGTGGTATGACCACCGGGGTCAGTCTTACTCCCCATTTACATATTTTATTTTTAAGATTTGATGTGTTTTGGAGATGTTTTACAGTGATATGCATTTTTTTTAGAGTCATAGGTGAATTTGGCCTAATCAACCAATGGACATACAAGCAGACTGAATGAGTTGACAGGTAGAGTGATACTTGTGTGAGGACAGTAAAAACCAGATTTATAGAGTCATCCTCTGTGTGGTCACAGTTGCCTAATAGAGATTCCCAGGTGCCTAAGCACCCTAGTCCTATGTCCAAATTCCTTATTCCAAGCTCATCTACGGCAGTTCTATGCCTCCTTTTAGGGTTGTTTGATCTACTAAAACTAGGGGTTGGTCCTCCTGTTTATAGTTTTCCAGTGCCTCAGTATACCTTCGGGATGGTAATTCTTGCTTAAATGGTACTCAAATTTCTTCTACTCCCTACTCTAATTTAGCTATTTCTTTAGTCTTATTTCTTTTCTCCTCTTGTAGGGTCTAGCAACTTAGATCTTGTGTTATATGTGCTATCATCTAAATCTCTTCAACATTGTTAGGTTCTTACAAATTTCATGCTTAGTTTTTAACGGGTTGGTTAACTGGATAAACACTTGCACACACACCAAAGAGAACTACATGATGCTTGATTCCTGCAATGATGGCAACTAGTACATCACTTATAATGGTTCAAAAAATGTGCATTTTGATCACCAAGGGTATTCCAGCATCATCCACACACAAAATTGGTTACTCCTTTTGGTTTTCTCATGCTTTTATGAAGGGATATGTAGATCTGTTAGGGTTTTCACTTGTATTGCAGTTTGATTCAACTTATATCTATCATAGAGTTAGTGCATTAGCAAGATCTAGACATTACAATGGAGATAAATTTAAACCAAGCACCTAAATCACACAAAAAAATGTCATGTATATAATTTCAAAATGTCCAAGATCCATACATTTTTAGGTCATGACGTATTCATCTCGGGTCTAGACCTATATTTTTCAAAAGTCATTATAGAGTGCACTACTACCTTTAGGAAGATTGTCCAGTATCTATGAACTTTCACTAAAGGTATATGGGGTGGAATCTTGTAATCAGAATCAAATACTTCACATATCATAATACCATACTAGTATTATCTCTAGCTTACCATGTGATAACTAATGCGGCATCTCTCCTCTTTGATGTCAAATTTATGAAACATCACTTGACTCATTGTAGTCAATCGAGGGTCAAGTTTGAATAAATCTATTCTAATTGTGTATAATCCTGATGTTAGAAGCTAATTAGGATCAAAATCAGTCTACCTATTACAAACCCCTAAATATCCTTTTTTTGTATGGATAAAATTCTAAAATATAACTGACAATGTAATAATAAATATGAATATTGCGTCAACCAACCTATTTATTTATTATTTTACACTCTTAGAGAAATCAGGCTTCATTCTAGTATGGAATTTACTTCACTGGGATTTTATCACCATCTATTAACTCAATAAAATTCTCTATCCAACTTGATATATTTCTTTATAATCAAACATGAATAAGTGCCATATAGCTTCAAAAGAGTTGGAGGTATGCAACTATCTCTTTTTCTACCACTTAACATCACTAATTACTTATTTGTTTAAGGTGTTCTTCCACGCCTTCCTTAGTGAGTTGTTTTGAGTGCATCAGTTAGTGTGATTGGAAGGATATCCACTTAAATGGAAATATCTACCTCAATATGGTTCATCAGTGTGGGAGTTGTCTTCCTCACTAGTGCTATCAATAATATGAGGATCATACAATCATCATTTTCACTTGATAATGAATCAATAGGTCACTGCTATATTATTTGAAGGGTGATAAATTTTTAAACCCAACATGCCCATTAGAGACTCGTTCATTACATTAACTACACCTCCACTCATCTACTAAAACATCATGTTTTCCTCTGCTTCCAAAATAGGGACCTTGACCTATTTTTTGTTAAGCATTGATTCCACTATGTAGTTACACCTTTTCTCAAAAGATCAAAGCTACAGATAGTTGGCCATAGTGTCCATATTTGGAGGGTACTTGGATAAATCTTCCAGGATGTGAGTACGGTCTTTATCAGGATGTGAAATCATACACAATCTTACACACACTCAATTTTTTCTCTTATGTTTCTTAGTAGTCCCTCCTTTCATTTTCATAGGATCCTCATCATATGTGGTTATCCTTTTTCTTTCTTTCCTCATTTTGAGCCTTATTTATTACTTGATCCTCCCCTCTTTGTAACTTTAGATGGGATTACTCTACCGCATCTTCACCAAAGTCCTGGCTATTAGACTGCAGCCTTTACTTCCTACTCTCATTTCTAAACAACAAAGTGGCTTTATCAAAGGTAGAATCATTCAAGATGGGGTAATTCTGGTTCATGAAGCCATTCACTCCATGGAAAAAAGTAAAACTGAAGGCATGGTGATCAAAATGGATATTAATAAAGCTTTTGATAGAGTTTCTTGGAGCTTTCTTGAGTTGGTTTTACAAAAGTTTGGATTTCAAGAAAAATTCAGGAAATTAATCAAAGCTTGCATCTCCACAGCAAGATTTTCTGTAGTTGTCAACGGAACTCCAGCTAGCTTTTTTATAAGTAATAGAGGTCTTCGGAAAGGAGACCCCATATCTCCTCTTCTTTTTATCATTATGGCTGATAGTCTGAGCAGATCTATCTCGCAAGCCATTTATGAGAGTTGGCTCAAAGGTTTTAAACCCACCTCTTTGGAAATCAACATTTCTCATCAGCAGTTCATGGATGACACCATCTTACTTCTTATGGCTTCCATCCTGGAAGCCCAAGGTATCAAGACTATTCTCAGGTTCTATGAATTAGTCTCTGGGTAGAGTATAAACTTCAATAAGAGATCCCTTTTCTTTTTTAATACTCCGATCAAGAGACAGACTAAAATTGCTAAGATTTTAGATTGTTAAATCCAAAATCTTCCAGCCACTTATCTTGGGCTTCCTTTGGGAGTCTCAAAAGTTTCTGGACAAGTATGAAACTCTCTCATTGATCGGTTCTCCAAGAAATTGGCAGGATGGAAAGGGGCTATTCTCTCTTCAGCTGGAAAATGTCTACTCATCAAAAGCACTCTTCAGAATCTCCCGGTTTATCTCATGTCTCTTTATGCCATCCCTACAGCTGTTCTTACTAGCATTGCTAGAATCCAGAAGCACTTTATGTGGCAAGGAACTGAAAATAGATTCAGGTATCATTTAGTTGACTGGAATGAGGTTTGCACCCCTAAAAATTCAGGGGGTCTTGGCATTATGAATCTCAAATATTTCAACTCAGCCATGCTTGCCAAAATGGGCTGGAGATTTCTTAAGCAAGAACAACCCTGGGCTAAGCTGCTCAAGACCAAAAATTTAAGTAACTGCCATCACCATCTCTTCCTCTATGAGGACGCCCTTCCTGCAGGTTCCACCTTCTGGAATAATCTTGTTAATACAAGATACGTTCTCAATAAAGGTATTTTTTGGAATCTTGGCACTGGAGACTGAATAAACTTTTGGAAAGATTCTTGGAGCAATCATGATCTAGAAAGGGACTTCAGACAAATTAATGAACCCCTCATTAATTTTTATGGCACTACTGTTAACAATTATATGGAAGAAAGTAATGGAGTTAAAAAATGGAAGATCCTGCATTTACCTGACTATAGTATGCTGGATATTTTATCTTCTCTCCAAGATAAGCTGGATTTGATTCCTATTGATCAAAATGGCACTACCGATGAGATAGTTTGGAAAGATTCTTTTGATGGAGATTACACTGTCAAAACTGGTTACACTTCCTTCGTTACCTCTCTTTCTAGCAATAGTAACTGGACCAGAATTTGGATGAAAGAACTCACTCCTAGAGTCAATCATTTTCTGTGGTTAGTTATAGAAGGTAAAATCCTCACCAAGGATAACCTTATCAAACGAGGATTCATTATGCCTAATGGTTGCTGCCTCTATCAATAGGATGCTGAAAATATCAATCACCTCTTGCTTCATTGTGATTTTGCAAGAAATTTCTGGAGCCAGATCACAGAACATTTAAATCTTAACTAGGTTTTTCTTGATGATATTTTGGAGGCCTGGACCCAATGGAACTCCCCCTTCAAGAATAATTTAATTAGCAGATTTGGCTCTTGATTTTCGCTCATGGGATTTGGAACATCTGGAAAGCTAGAAACGGGGTTATTTTAAGAGATAAGAAAACTTCTATAGATATTATTTTCAAAGGTTTCATCAAAGATGTTAAAGATAATGCTGTCACCATCAAACCTGCTAAGAGCATTTCCTTCAATAAATAAGAAATTTCCATTTTGGAGAAATGGAAGATTATTCCTGAAAACCTCTTGAAGAGAGGAACCAAAATTGACAGATCTTTAATTAAGTGGATCCCACCCCCCTGGGTGGTACGAACTTAACTTTGATGGAGCTTCAAAAGGTAACCCTGGAGCTGCAGGTGGAGGCAGCATTATCAGAGATCACAATGGTAACATGGTGGTGGCTTATGTTGAGCAAATGGGTTACCAAACTAATCACTATGCTGAAGCTCTCTTAACTCTCTGAGGTATTAGGATTGCTAAGAATTTGTATATTGAAAAAATTCTGATTGAAGGAGACTCTCTTAATATTATTAACAATCTCAATAATAAACACCCCCCAGCTGGACCGTCAAAAGTTCCATTCATGAATCCATAAGTATCTGTGGCACCTTCAACATATGCAACTTCATGCATACTTATAGAGAAGGTAATAGAACCACCGATGTATTGGTGAACAAGGGAGTTGCAAACACTCATACAAATCTCATCATTTGGAATTTTCATGATGCCATATCAGATAAGCTTGGAAAGATCTTGGAGCATGATAGAAATCCTAGCTGTACTGGTTAGTTGGATTTATTGCATGCATTATGTGCTGGCAAACAGGTACACCGCTGCAAACCAGTCACTTCGCCCTATGCAAAATCAAAGGAACATCTACCCTTCACATGATTTCTGGGTCTTTAATAAGCCTGGTCTAGAGATGTTAGTTTACAGTTTGATCACTGTTGTTAAGCAACTATTGTTGTTAGTTTGCTGTTTTTTTGCTGTTTAGTTTCTGTTTTGTCGCTGCAGCTTGGCTGCTTTCTACTCTGTTTCATTTTTGTGTTTTGGAGTTTGGCTACATTTGATCTCCTCTCTGTATCCAGATTTTGATCCTTTCTCTGTTCTTCTCTTGCCCTTTCTGGTTGTTGAGATTTTTTGTACAAGGGTATAGTCCCTTTCAAAAAACTAATTTACCAATAATTAAAAAAACTTTAGATGGGATTACTCAATTAAAAGTTTCTCTATTTCATTGAGTTTTTCTAATAAGATGAAATCATTTTATTCTATTTTAGTCTTGGATTCGGTTCTATTCTCTTGCCTTGTGTCCTATAAAGACTTGAGTTATTCATCTACATTCAAAGGGTCATTTCATTACAAATACACACCATTTGAATCAAGAGGTCGGGAACCAATGCATAAAGGGTCAAAATATCTGGTTATGTGATAAGTAGCCAAAAGGGTTTTCTCTCAAAAGGTGAGTCGATCACAAGGGATTTGGTTGTAGGATAATTAAAGATGTATGGATCTCATTCTTTCGAAGGGGGTAAAATAATGGAAAAGTGTGAGAAAGATTTTAAGAAATTTGTTTGTCACTTCATATCATATATCATAATTAAGGGGCAGTTGGAAAGGAGTTTTAAATTTATCTCTTACCTCCTCCTCCCCCTATATATTGTAATCTAAGTTTGAAGGAAAAAAGGAGAGATTTTTTTTTAGTTAGATACTAGGAGAGTTAATCTTTTCTTCTCTGTCACAAGTCTCTCTTTCGTAAAAAGATAGAGGTCTTGGAACTCTAGCCTTTTGCTTGGGTTTTGTAATAGAAATCTTTCCTCATTTATGAATCTAATACTATGCACAACCATTGGAGTAATATATATGGCTTATGGTGCTTTATTTTCATCATCCACATATCCTTATTATCTCTGATCACCTTTATTTTCATGTAGAAACTGTGCATCTCTCAGTGCTGTTACTATCTTTGAAGCTGTGATTAAGTAGTTTGAGGTAGTGTTCTGTGTGACCCTTTCTGACCTATGGTGTATTTCATCCACCCTTTTTTCAGTTATTCACCTTTTCCCTTCTCAAGAAGTTGAGGTCTTGATTGATCTCTTAGCAGGCTTGTTTGGCACTTTGCCTTAGCTTGTTTTATGTTTTGTTTAATTCTTCTCACCCCTATCTCCCCTTGCACAAAAGATCCAAATTATTTAAAATATTGAGGTGTCCTTAGGGAACATGTCCTAATAACCTAAGGATTCCCATGACTCTGATGACTATATCTACCAAGGATGGTTGTCAATAGTTTTCCTAGCATGCTTGATGGGACAACTCAGAGTGATATTTTATTGTGGCATCAACTCAGCTGATTCTCGATAGAAATCAATCTTCAATGAAGATAGTTGTGGAGCACATTCAAGAACTCCACAGAGTCCAAAAAAATCATTACAAAGACTCGCATACCTCCATGTAATCCATTTTCTTTCATATGTCTTTCCACACCTCCCATTTCTCTTCATCCTATGAAGTCATGTAATCATGACTTAATTACCACCAAGGGATCATTCCCTTGTCCATATCCAAGCCACCCATTGCACCCTTTCCCTTTCTTCAACCAGCTATACTACTCACACCAAAAAGCATTGTCTTTAAATCCAAAAGAAGAGGAGCATATGGTGAGAAGTGATACAAGCTCAGTAAGTTCGTGTCACCATCTGAGCGGAAAAGAAGCTGCAGAGGTTGCATCTATTTTTCCTCCCCAAAAATAAGCTCCCCTAGAAAAATTCTTATCAACGAGCTTCATTATGCAAAATGAATCCACATATGATGGAGAATTTGTAGACTTAATAACCATCATATCAAAGCATAAAGCTTTGAAAGAGGAGGAAAAAAATAAGATCGAGTGCTTATTAGATTTGGGGGGATGGATCAATGAAGAAAGGAGTGTGGAAATAAAAATATTCACCACTTCATCAACTCCATAACAAAGGCATCCTTCCACTCATAACAACTCCCCTTGGACTAATCCTAGGTCCAGAAGAAAGTATCATTGAGATATTTTTTCTTTCAATCGAAGATCCTGGATTCATAAGCAAAGATGATAAAAATGGAGAATGAGAAGATAGGGATGACACCCGTCAGAGAAGCCTACAAGGGAGACTTGTTCCAAAAGATATGATCTAGAACCATGGGAAGGAACAGAGAATTAGACTGACTCCCATCAGAGAATGGTCCTCCTCAAGACCAAGGAAAAATTTCATACCTGTCATGCTCACTTTAGGGCATGAGGATGATTTTCAAGACCCCGAGGGTCAGCTACAACACCTCCAACCAAAAGATGAACAAAAGGAGGTATTCATACTGTTCACTGATACCATGGGTGGAAGAGTGAAGGGTAAATTTTTAGTCTTACTACATGCCATATCAATATCCAAATTGATTGCATGAATGTGTTTTATAAGAAAAGGAAGCTATTTTTCCTTGCTTGTTTTAGGTTTCATTTAGCATGTATCAAGCTAGTTAGATTAGAAGTAGGAGTAGATTTTCTTTCAATAGAATAAGTGCTTATGCAAACTTTGCATGACTCATTTGAGGCATGTATGTTTTGTATTTTGTAAAGTCCTACACTTAATTAATTTATTAAGGAAGCACTAGATATTATGAAGACTCCAACTCAATGAAGAATCCATAGTTAGTTGAGGCAATTGCAAGCTCCACTTTGAGAAAATGCAAAGCAACTAAAATCAGCTAAAGGATTCTATTGGCCATATTTTCAATTTTCTACTCTCAGAAAAAATAAAATTTATTGAGTTTCATTATGAGAGTAGGAAGGCTTAAGAGTCAAATGAAAACTATGAATTCTCCATAGAAAACTGAAAGGGCCGTAGACTTAGATTCACAATGGCTTCAAAACACAGTACCAGATCAATTTTATAGTGGGAGATCATGGGTTATTTTCATTTAGAAGGATAATGGTCCCAGTGAGTTGCTAGAATGTTATTTTAAATTTCTGTAGTTAGGAAGTTTTTTGCATTTTCAAAGCCCATTCGAAGCCAAATATTCACCAACTAGAAAGGACTTAACCAAATAATGAAGAGAGACGAGAATCTCATGGGCACTACCAAGTGTCAAGCAGACACTATTTCAGAATTCAAAGGAGGGGAAAAAGTCTCAAACTCCTGTAGGACTGACATGTGGAGTCAATAAAGAAGTAGAATATCAAGCTCGTGGATGGTGCCACGTGTTCGCCCTACATTTTCCCAGGGGCCATAAAGAAAATTAGAGTCATAAGGATGCGTGGGCCTTCCATGTGGATCTTACAACAAATGTACTCCATTTTCAAAGTGGGTCATAAAAATATGACAAGACGTACGCCACATATAAGTGGTTTTGGGTCTTATCTGTAAGATTTAATGCTCAAGACTTTTTCAAAAGATCAAATGTGAAGGGTCATCTGAATTTTCATTTTAGTAACAAGTTAATGCTTAGCCTCGTGTGAAGAGCGCCAACCTGTAAATACTTGAGTTATTCATCTACATTCAAAGGGTCATTTCATTACAAATACGTACTGTTTGAATCAAGAGGCCGGGAACCAATACACAAAGGGTCAAAATATCTGGTTATGTGATAAGTAGCTGAAAGGATTTTTTCTCAAAAGGTGAGTCTATCTCAAGGGAGTTGGTTACAGGATAATTAAAGACGCATTAAAGAGACATGGATCTCATTCTTTTGAAGGGGGAAAAATAATGGAAAAGTGTGAGAAAGATTTGAATAAATCTATTTCTATCACTTCATATCATTTATCATAATTAAGGGGCAGTTGGCAAGGATTTTTAAAGTTCTCTCTTACCTCCTCCTCCCCCTATATATTGTAATCAAAGCTTGAAGGAAAAAAATGAGAGAAAATATTTTTAGTTAGATACTAGGAGAGTTAATCTTTTCTTCTCCATTGCAAGTATCTCTTTTGTAAAAAGACATAGGTCTTGGAACTCTAGCCTTCTGCCTAGGTATTATAATAGCAATCTTGCCTCTTTTCTAAATGTAATACTATACACAAGCATTGGAGTAATATATATGGCTTATGGTGCTTTCTTTTCATCATCTACATATCCTTATTATCTCTGATTGCCTTTATTTTCATGTAGAAAATGTGCATATGTCAATGCTGTTACTATCTTTGAAGTTGTGCTTAAGTAGTTTGAGGTAGTGTTCTGTGTGACCCTTTTTGATTTGTGGTGCATTTCATCCACCCTTTTTTCTAGTAATTCACCATTTCCCTTCTCAGGAAGTTGTGGTATTGATTGATCTCTTAGTACGCTTGTTTAGTGCATTGCCTTAGCTTGTTTTATATTTTGTTTAATTCTTCTCACCCCTATCTCTCCCTACAGAGAAGAGTCAACTTCTTTAAAATCTAGAGGTCTCTTTAGAGCACACATCCCACTAACCTAAGGATTCCCATAACTCTGATGGATCTATCCACCAAGGATGGTCATCAACACTACCCTTTTCTCATCATTATTGAAGCTCACAAATCTCTACTTCAACCACGTCCCTTTTTTTGCATACTTAACCATCGTAATAATATCAAATTCAACCATAAATGGGAATCCTATTTACGTGATTATGCTATTGGTTTTTATTTTATTTTCCATATGTACAACACATTCTTGGATTATAATAGTATGGTATTTCCCACTTGAACCCATGCATCCTCAGTAAAAATTCTAATCTCTATGTACGTATAACAAAGGTTTTTTCATCTCAATAATTATATCTCTCTATTGATTAACAACTCTTGGTAATATGCAAGGATTTGTGCTACATAAGTACCCAAGATATGTGTTGCACAAGTACCCTTTACATTGAGTATTTATTTTCTTATTGTTATATTTTCCCCCATACTTTACTAAATCTAGGTCTTCAACAAAGGTATTTCCCCTTTTGTATTATAAAAGACAAAACTTCAACCAATTTTCCAACATCAATTGGCCTATGTCCCTTTTGTTGGGATCTTTCCTTGAACTTCCTTGAGATTTTATAGATCAAAATACCCCTTCAAAGTTCTGAATCACCTCCCTTGCCTCAATTATGATCTCTTTATATTTCTTCACATTATGGCACACATTCACCTTCTCTTGTAGATTATAAAAAACATCCACCTTACCTTTATTTATGAAAGAAATTCCAAATGTCCTTGCGTATAATCCACCTATTTTAGAAATTACGATGTCAAGTTTACTTCCATTATATTGCTTTCCTATGTGGGTGCCTTTGTTGGCCACGATTCAATGAAACCATCTAAATCCCTTATATGCCTCTTCTAGAGATAAAATTTCTTGGGAAGATCCATGCACTCTTATATCTTGGGTGGTTCTTCATAATCAACATAAGTAGGGAAATTAGAATATATTTAATAAATATTTATTGGATAAAATTTGAAATGACCACCCCATGCACATATACCACCTTGTCCTTGACCTCTACGACCATGTGATCCTCCCTTACCAAACCTTTGTTCTTAGTTCAATGCAATTATTACTTATCCGTGTGCTTTAGCTTCATGTTATTCTTCAATGACTAAAAAATTCTTAGTATCTTGTGTGTTGAATCACACACACTACACCAATAGAGAAATTCAAATTGATTATCCATTTCACAACATTGGGAAATTATTTATCATTGTAGATACTCATTTTAGTAATTTATGTCTTGGAACAACACAAATTATACAATGCCTTTACACTAGTCCACACTTGTCCAAATTTTTCATTCATGCTATCTCTAGATATATCCCACTCATTCTTGCTTACACAAATAGATCATTTATTCACATAATAATCATATTAGTCCATAAAATTAGGCTAAACCCTTACACAACATAATCCCAGTTTTCAAAGAATTCACACATGCATCTTGTACCAAAGAGCCAAAAAATGGCCATAACATCAGTATATTATGACACTCCCCATATGCTTTGATCCCTTTCCCTCCAAATAAAATTTTGTTAATTCAAATTCCTTTGTGACACTTCTAGTCTACCTTATCTGAGATTTATAGATCCAAAACACATATATAAGCTAATTATTAATCAATTATCAGGGAGGAGATCATGCACATTTGACACCCCAAAATTCTAATGAGCATACACTAAGATAAATTTTTAGAAAATCAATTCCAAGAATCCCTTGAAGTTCATATACTCTACATATTCATTCTAGTGCATTCATCCAATCATATATGAAAATACAATGAACATATCATCATTTCAAGTTAAGCTAGGGAAATGGTGCAAGTATAACCTCATTGTTATAAGATCATGGTTATCTATTTAATTGCGTTCATTCTCTAGATCACATGATTGGTGATAAAAACATGAGGTTTGAGCCCTCTTCAGAGTAATGGAGACATCAACGATGCATGGGAGTTCCCATAACCCACCTAATGTTTAATTTATAGGAATTCTTGGATATTTAGGGTTTTGAAGGGTCAATTAGTTGCACAACGAGCATTAAACAATTTCATAGGTCCATGTTATAGGAAGGATAAGATCAGAAGATAATAAATAGACAAAGAAATAATATAGAGTAGAGAATTTGAAGGTACAAGAGCATATATAAACATCCATAACGGGGGTACACTTTAGACCGTGTTATCTGCTTTTGTCTGTACAATAGTTTATGACATAGTTTTAATAATGAGACTTTGTTAGGTCATTTCCATCCTATTTCAGTCATCATATAATCCCAAATCATCACATAAAGTAGAATATTAACTAAGTCATATTATTTCTTTCATTATAAGTTCTCTATTTATTGTTGCTTATCACTATTTATCATTTCTTAATGGTTATTCATAATATTTCTGTAATTCACTTTGGAATCTAATTGATTAGGATAATATACCATCAGTTAATACCCCTATAAGATATTAACCAACATTTCCTTCTCTTTCTCCCACTTCATCTCCTGCTACTATTCTTATATCTCCGCCTCTATCTTCCTCCATTTCATCTTCTACTCATATTTCCAATCTTCTAGAGAATGTCATTCAACACTTTCCCATTCAGGCTAATGACTTTGATGATGACGATGGTTCAATTGATCTTATAATTGATGATTTACTTACCTTATATGTTAAGCCTATTTATGAATATGATTCCATGTTCTATTCTCTCTATACTACTACTATACGTGGAGAATATCAACTCCACCCACCACTCCACATGTTACTACAAATACAATGGTTCGATTTCAATTTTTTTTTCCATGTCCTTGATACTAGTCCCACTTTTAGCTCTATCACCATTCCCACACACCAAGAAAACCCATTATATCTTCTACCCATTCTCTTAGATCATGACCTTCTTACTCGCCCCACTACACACCACCTTTCCACCAAGAAATTTTCTCGCTATCCAAACACTCCATTTTACGATTACCATTACATCTCTAGACATTTGACTAACGAATGTGAAAAGCTATTACAACAAAACCACACCCTCAAGGTTAATGGAATCATCACCATATCTCAAGAGTCTAAGTCCCTACATTCCCTATATAATTCTCTAACTAAACACCCACCACACATGCAATATTTTCATGATGCATTCACCTGAACACTCTACATTCATGGGAAATATTAGAAACATGTGCCTTTCGGTCCTAAAAACATTGATACTATGTGTACATATGATTATTTAAAACAATTGGAACTTAATACCTAAAAAATCACCCCCTTTTCATGACCATATTATGATTACCAAGGCTACATCATGCTACTCATTACTTTCGGTGTAAAATTCCTAGCCACAAAGGTGTGGGTCGCACTCAAAAACTAACCTTTTCTACTTACACTTGTCCGGTCTTGGCAAGCATAATGCTACTCTCATCTACCATATACACATATACACAATCACCATTCATAATGATTCATTCCCTGATTACATGCCTAACATGATAAACTAGAATCAACACATGGCCAAACATGAACCTTACATCAATGAGGAATATATCATGGCCATGTACCACTTGTGTATGGAAATATTTTTTTATGGTCACCACAAACCTCTCTCCTATTATGAAAATGACCCTAGCCCTATAGGATTTTATCTAGACTCCGATGATAATCTTGATTAGTCTCTATACTACTCACGCTAGGGACATACAAAATTTCCCTCTCATCTCTCAATGACACACTTTGTTTATAGGTTCAAATTTACTGTTGAGGGAATGGTCACACACCCAAACCTCACTTTACACACACACACACACACACACAATATATATATATATATATATATATATATATATATTCTCCTCCCCGTGGGAATTTTTGGATCACCCTTTCTTCTGTTCAGAGAATAGGTTTCAATCTATACCCTCAGGGGGCCTAAACTCTAAAAACATTAAAATATGTTAAAAATTCAAAAATTAAAGTTGTATTTATCTTTTTTGGTTGTTTATATTGCACATTTAAACTTTTCATATTAAAATTTACTTACATATTGGCTTGATACACAGTATGCTATATCATTTTTCTATACACGTGTGTTCTTTTGGTATATTGAGTTCAGTGTAGGATACACATAGATTGTTACATGATGCAAGATGCTCAAAACTACTCTTTACCAGTTGTTCTACTCCAACGAGGGGCATCCAATTTACACTTTATTACACACATGTGCTATAATTCCAATATTTACTATTTTAATTTCTCTTACCTCAATTAATCAATACATACATCATGTGATACTCTTTATTACTCTAATGTGCTAATGTGTGCTTCATGTGTAGTATTTTTTTTGCAAGTCACTTCCAAACTAATATCATTTTCATCTCTGGAATTTTTATTATTTTACATGTTTGATATATGATTTCACTTGTTTGTGGGCAATGCCATATGTCACTTTTATTTTGGCCTTGAGTGATTTGACTATCTTGTAACATCATAATTTTTGTTTGAAATATGGGGCATATTTTTTTCCATGATTGTTCTACTTGCGTGTCTTTGCATGCTTTTTCTTACATCTACTGTGATGTTTTCTATTTATTTTCAATAACACTTTGCTAGATTTTATATTATAATATTATGTATGCACCATGGTATACACCATTAGCACTCTCATCCCCCTGGAGGAATCATACAACACATGTGCATATCAACTACAAGTCCTCCTGTTTAGGCCGCATTCACATTGTTATATCTCACGCACCCCAAACAAGGGAACAAACATGAAATAATATAAAAGATACAAAATTAGACATTGCAGAGGTCAAGAAAATGGATAAAAAAATACTTGGGTTAGGAAAAACACATGGACCAAACCATACAATAGGGACCATAATGTATTGACGTTATGGTCCATTCCATACACTTCTGTTCTAGGGGAAGATTCAATATTTTCTTTGTTGGTATAATTTATTAGTAACAAATATATATTTTTACTCAATTTCAATCACAAAATTCATGGTACAGGTGTTGTAGTAGTTTTCTCATTCATTTCAATTAATGATGTTAGTTACTAAATAAATCTAAACAACTAAAAACATGGAGGGTTTAAGGTACCTCGAATGTGATGTGATGGATATATGCACAAAGTAGATGAAGGATCCCTAATGCTACAAGATGATGACCTACACAAAAAAGACATAAAAAAGAAAATGGATTAGATAGTTTATGTGGGGGATGCCCAACAAAGCTGGCTCCAAGAAGAGTTAAATTCCTTAGTGGATGTCAACCCTCATGTTTTGATAAAATATGATAAAAGTAATAATAATAAACATGATAATATGTAGAATATGAGGCACACAAAAATTGGAAATGCAAAAATGTAAGGCACATACAAATTTGATTTAAATAAATGTAAATTAAATCATAAATGATTAGGTTGATAATGACCCAGACTGCACAGAGGCAAGTTGATGATGACCCGAGTGGATGAAGATGAACAATAAGAGAATTATGTAGATATGCAGAGACTAGTAGATACTCTAAATAACATATAAAAGAATATCTGAGGAAGCGAGATCAAGGGATGACATAAAATAAATATTTGGATATATTGGTTGGGAAACTAGACTCAGGTCGACGGCAACCTGGACAGAGCGACAATGACTGGAATGTAGATAGAATAGATTTAGTGTAATAGAGTAGAAAGATGGAAAGTATGGAGTCTGGGAGGAATGATAGAGCTGAAATACATACAGAAAATGAACATGAAGTGGGATGGATGAGATCATAGAGTTGGGTCGTCGATGACATGGGTAGAGAGATGCCAACTAGATCAGGGTAGAACAAAGTGATGGGTCGTTATATTACCAATAATTTAACCAACTCATAAATTGGTGTCATTATAACCAAGACGAGTCTAAAGATGTATGCAAAAGGAGAAAGAAAATTCTTTTTCAAAAGTAATTCTTCCTAAGAAAACAAACTAAAATTAATTATGCATAAAAAGGAAACATGCAGTAAAAAAATTAAAGAAAATAAATATGAAGTAAATAAACTATGCTAATAAATAACATAAAAATCCTCCTCCTTGAGGAAGAGTGTATTTTGGCCATTCTCTTTTCTTTGGGTTTTGAGCAACTACATGTAACTTTTTAGAATTGCACTTGTATTGATTCACAACTGATTTAGAAAAGGGGCTAAAACTAATACAAAGACTGATTATGATATAAAAAATATTCCCCCCTTGTACAAGTACATGGAATATGTATTTATAGGAATCTATCCTAGTTTACTTAGTCCACACATCAAGAACTAAATACATATTATTTGGTGGATTTATTTAAAGAAATAAATCCTATACAAACTTAACTACAACAGTCCACTTATTGTGGAGAATATTTATACAACTCATCTCTTTAATCTAGGAACAAAATTTTGGCGAGTACTTATTCAACATTCCTAATACTATTCCACTACTTTCTCATCCTTAAAACACAGAGATAAAATGAAGGAGTGATAATTCCATGAATTTGAATTCTTCTTAGAACTCCACATGGATACATGACTTTGGATTGGCACATGTTTGGATTTGTATTCTTGGTTGATGACGTGGAAGAAAAGAGTGGGATGAATAGTCTTGTAAATTATTCCATTCTCCCCTAATCACAGTCTTGTATACATCGGTTAGAAGTTTCATCACATGCATTAAAATTAATAAGAAACAATTATGCAAATAACAACAAGACCAATTAGAATTTAATGAACACAAAGTATCAGTAAATCCCTTAGTAAAAAATGGCTAGAAAATCCTTCTTCTTGTAGTGATACTTATGCACAAATTGTGCATAGTATGAGAATGGAAGAATTTTCTATCTCTTTGCTCTTTTCATAAGGATCTATCTCTCATGAATTCACAAAAATAGCTAAGAAGACCCTTAAATGAAGAGTGCATTACAATTTTTAGAAGAAGAGTGACTCCTCGTCTTCCTGGTGATTCTTCATATACCCTCAATGGCTCTTCGTATGTCTCGACATGAATTAAAACTATTTGCCTTCTTAGGAAAACATTAAGTCCCTTTTTATAACATAAACATGACTTATTACATTAGGAACATTAAGACATGGAAAAGTGCAGAGAGAGACAGAGAGACAGAGAGAGAGAGTCATGCCAATGAAGATTCTTCTCCTGTTGACTCCTAGAAAGCTCTTCCAGATTGACCCTAATACCTTTGAACCCTTTGCAGTGAATGATTTTATCATGGTGTGGATGGGTTGTTGTGATAAAGTTCATTAGCTGCAGGAAACAAACCACCTCCAAGTGACCCATAAACACTGCAAACTAAGTTTTTAGAAACAATGTTGAATGGAACCTTTACGACCAAATATGTTGCTCATGAAGATCCCCTCTGAAGACGCTGAAGCTTTGGGAAAAATCCCGCCTTGATTCCCTACAACACTACCAAACTGCTCAGATGATTTGCACATGATCCTGATGAAACATACATACAAATTGAAGCATGAAAAGAGTGTTAAAAGACACTATTGAGATCCATGTATGTGACTTCATTGTCACCTACTCTCACATATTTTGATGATAGAGACTGCACTATTTTCACCACTGTAAATCTGAACTTCATTTTTCCCTGACACTTACTATGTTTAGAAAAGGAAATTATTTTCTCTCTTTGGTCCCCAATTTCAGCTACCAAATTGAATGTTCAACTCCTTGTACACTCCATTTGTCAAAGTCTGTATTTTAGAAAAACCTGCTATTTTTAGTAAGTATCCATGGGATAACTTACTATTTGTGGTAAGTGCACAAGTTGGATTATCCAGACCTCAAATGATCATAGTAGCTTAAATTATTTCTTCTTACTATGCTTTTTTTGCCTTCTGGACCAAAATTCTATTTGGAGCAAGGGTTGATGGAACCACTTACTATTTTTAGTAAGTGTCAATTGTGTGCTGAGATGACCTTTTTGATGACTTTCTCTAGTAAAAATTCCTCTGCATGCATTTCCTCCTTTGCAGCTTCTTTGGATGGTGACTTACCCAAAATAATAGTCTCCCATGTATAAGGATTGCTATTTTTAGTAACCTTCTGGTGGTCTACTTGAATTTTTTTATATGGGTCTTTTCCCAATATCAATCCCCTGAAATTTCAGGCTTACCTGATCACTAGTTTGGGAGATTTTAAAATTTTAAATTTTCACCTAGCAACAGTTACATACATGACAACCATTAATGGACCTTGAAAATTGAAGGTATGGTTTTCTTCTCCAATTGTGATGAAAATGATATTTTTGATATGGGTTTTTGTTCCTCGTTCCAATAGTGAATTTTCTCTTCAAATCAATTGTCAATTTGGCAAGAAATTTGATTTGTATCTTTGTTGTGCCAAGAAGAAGAGTTTTGTGCTACAAAAAAAACTTACTGCTGATGGGAGATATGTTATGGGGGTTTTTTATGGCCTCTGAAAATGGTAAATATTACAAAAAATCTTGTCTCGATTCGCGTATTGGTTTGCAAGATATGTCAGTTTCTTCGATTCACAGCTACAAGGTTTTTAAATGGTGTTATTCATTTACTTCTTCCGTTCTTTGATCTTAAGATTTGTTATTCATATGAAATTACTATGTTTTCATGTTGTGAAGGATTTAATAAATCTGGTTCAAAGTGCAGCAATGGTGGATTGAGCATTCTCTAAAACTTTCTTCCGACAGTGAGTTTCACGGGCAACAATGGAGAAACAACAAGAAGTAGTAAAGGATTTAGAAATTTTTCAAATTTTGAAGCTGGGGTTGGGTGAATTTTTGTGTCCCTAATGTCCCTTTAGATAAAGGGATGAAGGGGTCAAAAAATTTCACATCGCTCTTCCTCGCGACACTTGTTAATCATCCAACGGTTGAGTATTTGGGTTAAAATCCTTGAGAAAAGCACATGGGGGCGGAAAATTGGGCGCATGGAGACCAGGAGGCATACCTGGGGATAGGAAAATTTTACTATCCCCTATGTCCCTTTAGATAAAGGGATGAAAGGGCCATTAGTTTTCACATCGCACCTGGATTTGACACTTGGTGGGCATATGACGGTTGTGCATTTGGCTCCAACTAACTCCTGGGGGTTGAAAATTACACTATAGAAGGTTGCATTGATGACTTGAGGGCCACAAGGGGATGGGAGCATTTTCATGTCCCTCATGTACCTTTACCAAAGGGATAAAAGGGTCATCAATTTTCACATCATGCCAGGTTGTGACACTTGGTCACGATCTGAACGACTGAGGGGATAGGCTCCAACAAGCACCTGGGGGCCGAATTGGTGATCTAGAGGGTTCCATGTGTGACCAGAGGGACAAATAGGGATGGGTGACATTTTCGTGTATCCAATATGTCCCTTTTATTAAGGGATGAAAGGGACATCAAAATGTGCCAGGCTCCTAGAGTTGACACGTGTCCTCTTCAAAATTTGACTAACTACTGGAAGCTCACCTTGAGGACAACTTGAAAATGATGATAACTTGATTTCTCAATGGAATATTTTGGAAAATTTTTATATGAATTTTAATGAAAAAGGAATTCTAAATCCAATGGTGGGGGGTATAAGCTCTTAATTATTCCATTTGAGCCTTGAAAAATTGGATTTTTGTTTTAGTTCCATGACCGAGCATGAGAAAAACTAGATATAAACCTATTGTGCCAAAGTGTTGTGAAAAACATGATTTCCCTATCTTGTAGAGATCCAAATTCACTTTCTAAATATGTTTTTTTTAGCTCCTAAATCCTTCCAGAGCTCTCAAAATATCTTCTTTAAGCTCAATTTTTTTTTGGTCTTGTGCACTGCTTAGGCTTGAGAACCCTATTTCTGGTGAATTTTCCCAAACTCCTCCAAATCTTTCTTGAATCTTCAAAAATTAACTCCTTGATGTTTTTATACCTTTGATTCATATCCATGTTGGAATTTTATCATTTTTCTATTCTAGGGGTTTTCACTAGTCCTGGGAAGGCCAGTGGTAGCCCTTCCCACAACTTCCCAACAATAGCATTATAAAAGAACTCCTAAAATCACCTAGGGGGATTGACTTGACTTTCCTAATTCACCTAGGGGATTGAGTTAACATCCACTATGAGGTCATTCAGAATGACTGGGTAAGGCTAGTGTTGAGGATGGGTAGTACCTAGGGTGTGCTTGGAAAGGTAAAACTTTAAAATTTTGGACACAGTATGGTATAATTGTCATGGCCTTGAAAATTGTAAATTTTCCTGTTACACATTTATATGAAAACATCTAGCTCTAGCTTGGGGACATGTTATGGACTGAGCGCATACAAAGACATGACATGAGGCATCCCATAATATCTCAAAGTTGAGACAATATATTGACCAATGCCTTATCCATTGGGCCCTGCGGAGTCATGTATAACTTACAAGAGAGAGACACACACCAAGAAGTAAAGGATACAAACACACACAAATAAGGAAAAAGACATAACAGTATACCACACACATGAAAAGGTAAATACACACACAATGGAAAGGGAAACACACCTAACAATCACCTATGGTATAAGATGGGGGATAACCCTATTTCATTGAAGCACTTCTCTTTTCATGGGTTACCCTCAAAGAGGTAACACAAAATGTTAATGTCTTGCGAATCTGTTGACTGGTTTAAGGAAGTAGCCTCCTTTCCTCAAATGCCTATGAAATCCAGGTGATTTCATGATTATCTATGTACTTTGTAGGAATGATTCCATGTGAGATTTTTGTTTCTCAGGCCTTCTCCTAGAAATTACCTTGCCCTTACATTCTTTGAGATAAATTTCCCGAGTAGTTGACCACCTTTGTGTTTTATCCATAACTTATCTTTCATTAAGCATTTCATCATGCATTCCAAGGCTGATCTTTGTTCAATTTTTGTAATATTCTTATCTATTTTCATTACCATATTCATTCTCTATCATTTTGCAAAAAACTTCCAAAGTGATATGATCACAGTTGATTTTGAACACATTCCCAATTAATCTTTACTTATGAGGACACTGAATCTCCACATGTGAGTTGGATCATATATTTCCCATACCACCTTCCACCATGATGAAAGTGATTGTTCTCAAAATTGAAGATGTTCAAAGGAGTACCGATAATGTTTCTTCTTTTGCATTCATGAACTTCCTCTTACATTATGGAAGAAGAAGACATGTTTTTACTTTCATGTTCGTCATTGAGGAAGTCATCCGGCCCATTTAAATACTCTATCTCCACATAAAATATAGGTGTATCGAAACGAGGAGCACTCATTAAATCCCACTTGTCTTTTCTCTTAGTGGCTTGAGTCAAGAGTTCGAGGCTAAGCTAAGGATCTTCAATTTCTTCTACAACTTTCAAAATATCTTCTTCATGGATGGGTCTTTGAAAATACCTCATGCATCATTGTTTTCAAATCAACTTCTATATTGTGACTCAAAGGAGAGGTAAAAATTCTGATCCATACCTTTCCATGATTTATTCAAAGAAACTCTATTTTCTTCTTCTATGCTTTTTAATTCCCCAAAGGATATCTCCTTGTATACAGATTCATGGGAAACAATTCTGAGTTATGAATCCTTCCGACAAGAAGAATAGGTCCATGCTTTGTGGAAATGGCACACCATTGATCTCAAAATCCATATCACCCTTGTGATAATCATCCTTATCCTTGGTTTTGAGAATGAAATTGGTTCCCTCCATATGTTCATCCATGATTGAATTGAGAAGAGAATTTGATTCTTTAACTTATCTCTGCTTCTTTCACATATCTCCATCTTATCCTTAATTGAAAAATCACAAGTTTGAAGAGATATTAATCATAAACATCACCAAACTAAATCATTTTGTACTTCTTCATTATCAGTGGAGTATTCAGAAGAGCATCAAATAATCAATATGGAACATCAGGATCTTCATTTCTTGAATATGTTCCTCCTTTGATGAGTTATCTTTCATGGAACAAATATTTGATGAATGATTATTCCATAACTTTCCTCTTCTTCTCATGGTAAGGAAGGGAAAAATTTCATCTCTCTTCAGATGTGAGGAAATAGTTTCCTATCTCACCACGCTTGGAGACAAAATGTTCAGCCCTTGGATCATCTGATTTTTGTACTATGTATTTCATCTTACGCACTAGAAGAAAACTCTTCATCTCCCTTTACATAGGTATGGTTATAGAAGACCATTCCATTTTGATTTCACCACCTAAATCTCTTAGTAGAAGCTTCTTAACAGGAGCATGCCGAACAATTTTCCAGGAATGTCAGCTACCAAATAGTCATTGAGTAGTCACTTTCTTATCTAGGAAATTCGGCCAAAGCCACTTGATGCATCCTTTATCCTTCCCACCAATGAAACTTCTTTGGATTCCATGGAATAAAAAGATCCATTTACACACATGAAGGTAAGTTCTTAGGAATTTGCAACTTTCACGGGCATCAAATTTTCAGAGGCTTAGAATCTATGATGCAATTATTAAATTGGTAGCCATTGATGAGAAGTGAAAGGTAAAAAGGTTCAACTTTGTTTGTTTTGGAGGCACTAAGGGCTAATCATGTTTTGTGAAGGTAGGCATGGATGGGTACGGGGGAGTAGGCATTTATAATTTGAGTTTAATACTTTGGCACTACTACCACGGACTACATTGACCAACTTATAAAATTGAGCAGGGTGTGTCTGTAAATATTCAAGCTCTGTGATATGGAATTTGGTCTTGCTTGCATGTTACACATAGTCAAATGGGGTCATGATGGATGAATTTGAGGTTTTGGAGGTGATGGAAGATTTACATGGCAAAGGTGTAGTTACCTTGAGAGTTTTATTTTCTTTAACATACATGGTAACTGGCTTAGAAGTTGAGATGGGGGAGCAGAATTTTGGTGCTACTTTAGATGATTTCAACAGGAGTATCATTTGAAGGAGAATTATTCTTATGATATTTAAGAATCAGGGGAGGACTAGAAGACTTACTTGATGTGGAAGTAGTTGGATTCTTGCTAACAAGTGGGTCTATCAATTTTCGATTATGGCTATGACTCCATTGGTGGGTGGTAGCGGCAGACCCTCTACTGATGATGTTATTTTATGGAATTTCAACGGGAGGATATCCCCCTTTCTTCTTTACTACAGTTTCTGAAGATGATGTTGCTTTCTTTGATTAAGCCCATGTGAAAACCACACATGAGAATCTCATATAGTCTTCATCATCATCATATTTATCTCCTTCAACATACTCAAGAATTTGCCATTTTGAGTATTCATTCCATTAACTTCTTCGACCTCAAGGTAGTCTCCATCATTATCACCTTCATTCTTCTTTTGGTTCATCAGCATCACATGTACCATTGTCCAGTGGTGCTTTGAGAGAAATCCTATTGATAGGCGGGGTGCCTCTCAAAGAAAGCTATCGAGGATTGTCTCCCTTGGGGGCAATCCACATGGAGATTTGAGATAGGTGTTTCTTCATTGAGACCCAGTAATTTTCCATTTTCTAAAACATTGGGTCCCTCTTTAACCGATGTCAAAATTTGACCTTTTTGTTTTCCATTAGGGCCTTTCACTTTTGCAGAGAATATCAATTCATTCTATCACTCTCAGTTGTAAATTTTTATACTTCCTTCAAATCCTTGGGTTGGGCTCTCCTGAGGAAAAAACCAAATTTCGGTGGTAGAGCACTAATGAAGAACCTTTTCAGATTGTTTTCAAGAGGCACAACATCTTATGGGATCCTCCTAACTATTTGGTTATATTTGGAAATAAAATCTCTCATCGAATCAGGAAAAATCTTTCTACATCTGGTACCAGCTTGAGCAAAAGATCTTGTGAAAACTTCTGTGGTCTTGAACGTATGCTCGATTTTTCTATACTTGATGAATCTTCTTAGCATGTGATAGATCCTGGATGGCAGCATGTAAAACCAATTCGACAACTGATCTCATCTAAAGATCTCTACATAGTTTCAAATTTTCTTCTTTCTTCATGTTCTGTTCCTAAATACACCACAAGCGGTGATGAATGTTGCTACGTGCTCTTCGGGGAGTTGTGAATCATATCCTCTGAAATTTGGGAAGTTATTCCTTGATCCTTTTGGTAATTCATGGAGAGGTTGTTGAAGTGAAAGTGGGATAGTGTTTCTACCCCATGACACATTTGGTATGCACTATTCGTGATCATGATCCACCATTTTATTCCTGGTTCTAGATTCCATGAAAAACCTTACCACAAAGTCTATGGCTTCAGTTACTGACTCTAAGAATCCTGCATGATGTGGTGAAGTATGGCAATGTGTTCTGATTAGAGATGTTGTGTGGTGTCACCTTTAGATCTTGCTTCTACAAATTCTTCTTCCCCGGGAACTCAATGCTCAACGATGGTTGAAAAATGGGATAATTTGAAGGGGGAGTATCAATAAGAGTTTTGATGGGATTTCCAGGTGAATTGCTTGAAGAGCCGAATGGGGATGAGGTTTGAGAAAAATAGAAGGGGTTATCTCTAATTTTTTCTTTATGATTTTAAAAATCCTTGAAAGTGGGGTCAAAAAATCCTCTTTATCTATTAAACCTCATGTATCTCCTTTAGGCCAGTTTTTGGAAGCTCTTGCAATGGGAATATGAAAGGACATTGTGGAATGTGAAACAGTCACATGCAGGAATCAGTAGTGCACTTTTCGGTGATGGGCTTTCATCAAATCCTTTTCATGATTTTTTTTGGATATTTTATTGACCTTGTGGTCATATTTTGGCTGCAAATGTTGCTAAATCTGCCCCATGGTACATGCCAAAAACTGTTGGCAAGAAAACAATTTTGGAGGAAAACTTTGTGGGTTTCTTGCCAACACTCTAGGAATCTAATTCCCTCTACTTAAAAACTGCAACTTCCGTATATGCATGCGTGAATAAGGTAATTTTTATATGGGTTGGCCTTATGGTCGGGGATCCAACAGGGGCACTCCACTGACCCTACAGAAAAACTATCAATGGATTACTAGGGAGGAATTTTCTAGGAGAGAGAGAATGGGAGTGAGAATGTTAGATAAGAGAATTAATGTTGCAAGTAGAAAATCAGAGTCTTGCATACATCAATTAGAAGTTTCATCACATGCATTAAAATTAGGAAGAAATAATTTTGCAAATAGCAACAAGACCAATTAGAATTTAATGAGTACAAAGTATCAATAAATCCCTTACTCAAAAAAGGCTAGAAACTCCTTTTTCTTGTATTGATGCTCAAACAAAAATTGTAGATAGTATGAGAATATAAGACATTTGAGAATAGGGGAAAATGGAAGATTTTGCTATCTCTTTTCTCTTTTCACAAGGATCTCTCTCTCATGAATTCACAAAAAAGCTAAGAACTATTTCAGAAGAACCCCTTTAAATGAGGAGTTTGCATTACAATTTATAGAAGAAGAAGCAAATCTTCATCTTCCCGGTGACTCTTTCATATACCCCCCCAATGATCTCTTTGTTTGTTCGATATGACTTGAAACTCTTCACGTTCTTAGGAAAATATTAAGTCCCCTTTTATAACTTAAAGGTGACTTATTACATTAGTTTCTAAACATTAAGACATATCGAAAAAGTGCAAACCCCCCAACATAGAAATTAGAACATTGAGGAGAGAGAAATTGAGGGGGTAAGAGAAGAGAGAGAGAGAGAGAGATAATGAGAGAATCATGTTGATGAAGAGTATGCTCCTGTTGAATCCTGGAAAGATTATTCAGATTGACCGTGATATCTTTGAACCCTTTGAGGTGAATGATTTTCTTATGCTACGGATAGGGTTGTTGCGGGAAATTTCGAATTCCTTGTACCCTGAGAAACTCCTTCCAAATTACCCATAAGCACCACAAATTAAGTGTTTAGAAACGTTTTTGAATGCAACCTTTATGACCACATGCGTGTGATTACTTATGAAGATCCCCTCTGAAAGAGTGCTGAAGACACTTTGGAACAAACCCTACCTTGACTTCCTGCAACATTACTACACTGCTTGGATGATTTGGACATGATCATGATGAAACACACATATAAATTGAAGCATGAAATGAGTGTTGAAAGACACTATTGAGATCCATGTAAGTGAGCTCACTGTCACCTACTCCCTCATATTCCGATGATAGAGACTTGTATTATTTTTCCCCTTTCAAATCTTGAACTTCACTTTTCGTTGACAACTTACTATTTTTAGAAAAGTGTAACTATTTACCTCTAAGTGTTGATAATTTTTCCTAACTATGCATCTACCAACTTGTCAATGTTCAACTCCTAGTATGTTCCCTTTGTGAAATCAACCCTTTGGAACAACTTGCTATTTTTAGTTAGTACCCATAGGACAAACTTACTATTTTTGGTAAGTGCACAAGTTAGCTTTTCCAAACCTCAAATGGTCATGGTAGCTTGAATTCCTTCTTCGTACTATGTTCCTCTTACCTTCTGGACCAACTGAGCTATTTATAGCAGGGGTTGATGGAACCCACTTACTATTTTTAGTAAGTGTCAATTATAGGGACGAGATGACCTTTCTGATGACTTCACTCTTGCAAAACTTCCTCTGTGTCCACTGCCACTCCTTCACAGCTTCCTCAGATGGTGGCTTACCCGAAATAGTAGTCTCCTCATATAAAAAGGGACTACTAATTTTAGTAAGTGTATATTTTTTGGTGGTTGTATCACAATGGATCAAAGTTTTCTGATATGGGTTTTTGCCCTAATATCACTCCCTATGAAATTTCAAACTTACTCGATCACTAGCTTTGAGAGATTTTAAAATTTTAAATTTTGCACCTTGGCAGCTATGGACACAACGGTAGCCTTTAATGGAGCTTGAAAATTACAAGTTTATTTTTCATCCTCGGATCATGAAATGGAAATTACGTTTTTGATGTGGGTTTTTCTTTCACGTTCCACTGGTGAATTTTTATCTTCAAAACCAATTGTCGGTTGATCAGGAAATTTAATTTTTGTTTTC
The DNA here is from genome assembly GCA_019776745.2 of Taxus chinensis. Taxonomy (NCBI): domain Eukaryota; kingdom Viridiplantae; phylum Streptophyta; class Pinopsida; order Cupressales; family Taxaceae; genus Taxus; species Taxus chinensis. The sequence goes on from CM034156.1 coordinate 388,324,506, forward strand.
ATTGTGCAAGAATGAGGATTTTCTTCCCTATGAACCATATATAAGTTGTGAATGAGAGATATGTTACCAACTTTTTTATGGCCTCTAAAAATGGTGAAAAATATCAAAAAACCTTTGTCTCGATCCATGCACTAGTTCGCAAGATATGTTGATTTCTTTGTCTGGCGGCAATGAGGGTTTTCGAATGGAAATCTTTGTTTTACCTCTATTCTGCAACTTTGCGATATGATTTTCCTCTGAAATCTTTGTGATTGAATGAGGGAAGGACTTGGTAAAGATAGTGGAATGCATCAATGGTGGTTTGGACATTCTCTACAACTTTCTTCCGACAATGAGTTTAACGGGCAACAATGGAGAAACAACAAGAAGCAACAAAGGAGTTAGAGTTTTTTCAAAATTTGAAGCTGGGGGTGGGTGCATTTTTGTGTATCTAATTTCGCTTTAGAAATGGATGAAATGGAAATAAAATTTGCACATCGCGCCTCCTCCCGACACTTGTCAATCATCCAACGATTGAGCATTAGGGCTAAAGAGCTTGAGAAAAGCACTTGGGGGCTGAAAGTCAGACGTATGGAGAACCAGGAGGCACACCTGGGGACTGGGTGCATTTTTAGTTATACCCATATGTTCCTTTATCTAAAGGAATGAAAGGGTTATTATTTTTTACATCGTGTCTAGAGTCTGACACTTGGCGAGCATCTAACGGTTATGCTTTTGTGCTCCAACTAGCTCCTAGTGGCTGAATATTGCACTGTAGAAGGTCACATTGAGTACCTAAGGGCCACAAGAGGCTGGTCAAATTTTCATGTCCCTCATGTCCCTTTTACAAATGGGAAAAATGGAAATCATTTTACACATCGTGCCAGGTTATGACACTTGTCACGATCTGAACGACTGAGGGGATAGGCTTCGGCAAGCACCTAGGGGCTGAACTGGGGATCTAGAGGGTTCCATGTGTGACCAGAGGGAAAAATAGGGATGGGAAAATTTTAATGTCCCTTATGTCCCTTTTTTCAAGGGATGAAAGGAGCATCAAAATGTGCCAGTCTCCTGGAGCTGACACGTGTCCTCTTTGAAAATTGATTGACTGCTAGAAGTTTACCTTGAGGACAACTTGAAACGACGATAACTTGAGCTCCTGATGGAATAATTTCACAAACATTTATATGAATTTGACTAAAAATGTCCTTCTAAATCCAATGGTGGGGTTTTCATCTCTTGATTCCTCCATTTAAGCCCTGAAAAGTTTTGATTTGTGCTTCTAGTTCCCCATGACTGAGCATAGAGAAAAACTAGATATAAACATATTGCGCCAAAGTGTTGAGAAAAATATGATTCCATCATATTGTATATAGCTAAATTCACTTTCCAGATAATGTCTTTTTTATCTCTTAAATCCTTCTAGAGCTCTCAAAATCACTTCCTGAAGTTCAGTAGCTTTTTTGGCCTTGTGCACTGCTTAGGCCTAAGAACCATGTTTTTGATGCATTTGCCCCAACTCCTCCAAATATTTCCTGAATCTTAAAAAATAAATTCCTTGATGTTATTAGACCTTGATTTGATCTCCATGTTGAATTTTCCTCCTTTGTTCCGCTTCCACGGGGTTGTACTAGTCCTGGGAAGACTAGTGGTAGCCATTCCCACAACTTCCCCAAAATTTAACATTCTTCAAGAACTCCTAAAGTCACATAGGAGGATTAACTTGACATTTCCTAATACACCTAGGGGACTGAATATACCATCCACTTAGGGGGTCATTGGACTGACTGGGTAAGGTCAGTGCTGAGGATGGGTAGACCTGGGATGTCTTGGAAAGGTAAAACTTGAAAATTTTGACACAGACGTATCGTTGTCATGCTAAAAAATTGTAAATTTTCCTTTTGCAAATTTGTATAACAACACTACCTTAAATATGCTATTTGTTATTAAAACTACATCTAAATTCACTTGAAATATTTATTTTAAGAGAGAGAATGAGATTTCTATTTGGTGATATAATGAGACATAGTTTGGTCTCATCATGAGGTTGAGAGTAAATGGGCTGAAAACGTAACTTGTGAGTACAAGGGATGAACATGACGAATAAAACAAAGTCTATGGAGATGATCTATTCCTGAAAAATGTTAGATGTAAAAAAGAAAACAATGATATGATAATATTTGAATAAGAATCATGAAAATGATGATAATATTATGAAAGATGTATAAGAGTGATGCAAGCAAGTTGAAATAATATCCAAGAGGTTTGTAACCATTACAAAAATTCTCAGGCATGAGAAATAATTGGCAAGGCACAAGAAAGATTAGATATATGCATGCACGTGTCTTCTTTTAGAAAGGAATAACTTAGTTTTATGGGGTCGATGACGAATGTAGGGAAACTTTCCCCATCGGGGTGGATTTTGTATTTTAGTCAGGATTTTGGGTTTTTAAGAATGGAAAAATCACTTTAAATCTTATAGGGAGGAAGAAGTTGTTTAGGTATGTGTCATGGGTGGGTAGGAGATAAAGATGGGCATGATAAAAGCTATAAAAAACATAGGGATGTAGATTCAAAATAAAAGTTCTAAAAGGAAATTTGATTAGGGATAACAGATAATAGATATTGATTAATTAATTAATTAATTAATGTTTATTAATAAAGATTAATAAGGATTAAAGGTGATGAGATAATAAGTGGGAATTTAATTAAATGAAGGTAGATGAATTAAATTAAGAGGGGTCTAGCTAGGACCATGGTGAGATACATGCACATGGGTAGACAAGGGTAGAGATACCGAATTTATGTGTCTACATTTTCCCCTTTTGTTGAGTGGTTTGTGCTAGCAAGCCATGAGAAAAAAATGAGAAGAGACAAAGAGTGGGATGTGGATTGATGGAAGGTTGATGATGAGTTCCCCCTCAAAAGGGGGATCGATGACGCTAAAAGAAATCGGTGATACATTTGAAAAATGTAGATGATGAAGGGTGGGTGGGTGAATAAATATTTGTAAAAGGATAACATAAGGAAATATTCCCCAAGAAAAAAGGATCCCAATAACAATAAAAACTATGGCGGTGACTCTGATATCATGTGAGTAGGGGAAACATGGCGGTCTCAATGGAGATGGTAAAAAATTTATACAGGATAGTGAATGGGTGAAAATCACTGTGAAATGGAGAGAATACGATGGGAAACCTCTCGAATGGATGTAAGATAGGATGAACAATAGGTCATAGGAAAAAATCAAACATGCACAACTAAATGTGAAAATTATGCAAAATCCTTCGTACACAAGGAATCAAACAAAAAAATATGCATCCACAAGGGACGAGGATGAAAATAATGGTTCCCTAGAAAAGGGAACAAAAATGGTTGGAAGGAAAATTGAAAGATGGTGGTGAAATAAAATGCCTCGAGGGGGAATAAGTATGGCCACAAAGGTGGACTTTGTGCGTAGATTGGATAGAATTGTAAAATAAAAATTCCTAAAGGGGGAAATAAATATGGCCACAAGGTGGTCTTAAGACATGATGAAAATATGAAATGGTTCCCTAAAAGAGCATGAAGATGGCCAAAAAGGTGAGATAGGAAAATGTGTGATATAATTCTCAAAGAAGGCCACAAAAGTGGAGCTAGGATGAGATATATTAGATGAGATTTGATGAGATAAAGATGGAGTAATAAATGAGATGAGATAATAGATAATAATCAAAATAGATGCAACCTAAGGGGGATAAAAAATGCTACATCATATCAAGTAACACCCGGGAAAAATATGCCTCCAACTGCATTAGAGGTAAACAAGAAGGGGAGCCAGGTAACACAAGGCACATGCCACCAAAACATGATGTTAACACATAACCAATGACAATTAGTTATATCAAATATCATAAAGATATAATGGATGGAAGGAACTCATAGACCTATTGTCAACACAAAAAAGGGGTTTTAAATGTAACTTGTACATGGGAAGGGGGTTCTCTATTAGTGGTGTTCCCTAAATATATGTCCCAACTCTGGGAAGGGGAAAGAGAAAACTGATCAATGTAGAAAGCTTTCTTAGTATGCTAATAAAATAGAAGGTTGATCAATGCGGGAAGCCTTCAATGCCAAAATAAAAAAGAGTAGCCATCCTTCGAGGTCATGGTCTACTTTAAATACATATATGATATAAAGAATGATATACATGATAGCCATCCTTCGAGAGATTGGTCTATTTATTTGATTTTATTTCTTTTTATTTTTTGATATGAAAAATTGTCCTTCAAGGGATCAGTCTATTTTTGATAGCTTTTATTTTGATAAAAACATCCATGAATTTTTATTTTAACAAGGGGAAGAGCTAGGAATGGCTATGTAGACAACTTAGGAGGGGAAAATCAATGTACAAGATACACCCGTGAGCCCATTTACATGGTTTCAATAGGTAAACAAGATGGTTATGGATGTAATGATTGCAGGGTCCTCACCAAGAAGGGATAAACTATCAATAAGGAAAATTCTATGGGAAGAGCTGTGGTGCCCATATTTAAGGTCATATCTAGGAAAGTGAGGGTAGACCACATAATTCTAAATCATTAAAGAGACAAATGGAATAGGCTAAGGATAAAGGGATGATCTAATGATATGAATAAGATATCACTAGTAGACATGCTAACAATAGAATGGTCATAGGTGCAACACATTAAGAGGTTCCACTTATAGTTTACCATCAAGGGAGGCCATACGATAGACTCCTAACCCATACTTATGTGTGATAATGTATGGTCCAATCCAATTGGGGAAAAAATTCCACATTAGCTCCTTCCTAGAGTAGGACAAGGTCATAAAATTTAAGGTCGCGTTAAGATAGGATGCCAGATTATGAAGGATAGAATATGATGAGATAAATGAGTGAAAATAAGAACTATGTGCTACCCTTAAGGAAGTGAATAACATGCATCCCTAATGAGATGAAAAGATGGTCCCCTAAAAGAGTGAAAAATATGACCACAATGATGGGTTTTGGATGAGAATGAATTTCCCCCAAGAGAGGGACAAATATGGCTACAAAGGTGGAATTTAAATAAAAAATATGGAAATATGGTGCCCCAAAAGAGGCACGAGTATAGCCAAAAAGGTGGAATTAGAATGGTAAGGATGGTTTCTTAAAAGGAGGAAAAAATATGGCCACAAAGGTGGGTTTTGATGAGAAGAAAAGGTGAATGGTCCCCTAAAGGAGGGACAAATATAGACATAATGGTAAACTTTGGATGAAAATATGGTGTCCCGAGAGAGGCACTAGTATGGCCACAAAGGCAGGCTTTGAAAAATGAGATGGATTGAATAAAATTGGATGAGATTAAAATGAAATATCAAAAGTGGAGTCCCCCAGCGTCAAGGGAGGTTGTTTGATGGATATGGGAATGGATTGATGTGGATGAAAGAATTAATAACAAGGGGAGAATGATCCCCTAGCAAAAAATATTACGTTGATCAACTAATATGTAGATGAGAAAGTGGATGGGATCATCTTAGAAGGGATGTTGATGAATTTGGATGGGGTAGATGGTTGGGGATTAGACAGATGATTGTTAAGACATAATATATTGATGAAAAAGGGAGGAACTTCCTTGAGAGGAATGTCATGCATAGGAGATATGCTAAGGGATAATATGGATGAAGGAGTCTTAGGAAACCCAATGGATGTGACATGAATTGGATTCGTCATGGATAGAGAAGGATGTTCCCCCTAAATGAGAAATCACCTTTCTTAATAAGGTTATAACTGATGGTCTGAAAGGCCTTACAATGCTAAATTTTTTGGCCTGAGACACGATGATAAGTGCATATGAGGTTGGGGTTGAATCATGATGGTTTCTTACTATGAGGATCAAAATATTTAATAGAAGGAAGCATGGTGGAAGATATTAAAATTAAATATCAAAGGGTATCTGCGTAGGAACTGATCAAAGTGTTGGTAGGAAGATAAATCTTGTGGGTTTTAATAGGATGTTTGGGCTTGGAAGTGGATGTAGATTGGATGGGTAATTAGATACCTTAGAAGATGAATCAAATCGGGTAAGAGGATTAGATTTTTTAGATTGGGATTCATTATTATGATATGTCTTAGATGAAGGGGCTGGCCCTAAAATAGATGAGGGTGTGTCTTAGCTAGATTTTGTGATGTTGTATTGCAAAGGAGGGGTAAGATCTAACTTCTTATGAGGATGCATGAGAGACCTTTGGGAATTTTTACCACGAGTCTTAGATTTTGGTCAAGAAGGTTTACCCTTGGTGGGAATAACAATAATCTCAACTAGCGGATCTGGAAGTTGTGGTGTAGGGGTGGATATTAATGGAGAAAGAGGTGTTTGTATGATGCGATTGATGAGGTCTATGTGAGATATAGGTTGTGTGGATTTTGGATTGGCTGGTGTAAAAACACTTGATTTTGTAGAGGGAAAATGAATCCCATTTGTGTTTGTCTTAGGTGGGGGTCCTTGTGTCATGAAATCTTCAAGGAGTATCATCAATATATTTACAAATTGAGAAGATGTGATTGGTTTGGTAGTGGTTATAGATGTGGATATGGTTGATGTTGAAGGTTTAAGTGTAGGATATTGGGATGAGATAGGTGATGTGGCCATAGGCAAAGATGTAGGTATATGTGATGAAGATGTCAATGTAGACATAAGTGGTTTTTCTAATGTGGTAGATATAGGGGTAGTTGAGATTGACAAGGAGGTGGGTATAATTGAATCATTTATAGATGTTAGTGACATAGTGGTGGGTGTGCTTTATGCATATATGGGTATATCCAAATTCGGTGTGGTTGTGGTGAAGGAAGGGATAGATGTAGATGTAGAAAAAGTGGTAGAAGTTAACGGGATAGGTGTGATGATCATGGACGTGGTTGATGTGGATATAGGGGTAGGTATTAAAGGAGTCATAGGCACGATGTCTGAGAGAGGGGAAAATGATTAGGTAGATGAGAAAATTAAGGATGGAGATGTTCAATGAACAATATATATTGAATAAGGATTGAAATTGTATAGTGGGGAAGGTGGAATTTAACGATTAGTGGTATATTAGGAAAGGGTTGTTTGAAGATAGCAAGGGGTGGAGATCATATTGGTTAGGGGGATGTATGATGTTGGAAAGTAGGAATGTAATAAGACAATTGGGATTGGATGGGAAGGTTTGGTTGTTGAGGAATAAGAGGCATGGGAATGGCAATAGATTGTGAAGGTTGAATAGGCATGGTAGATGAAGCAGGGATGCTGTCAATATAAGGTGATGTGGGTGAAACAGGATTCACTGGTTGATATGATTGAGAGATGGATATATGGAAAAAGTAGTTATAGATGGGGCTAGAAAGAGGCTGAGGAGTAACAAAGGGTGTTGATGAAATACCAGTCATGGTAGATGTTGGAGGAGTGGTAGTAGTTGATATGATAGGTATGGGGTTGTAGCTATGGTTGATGTAAGTATAAGAGAACTGTCAGATGGTTTTGGTTGTATAACATGAGGAGTGGATGGATAAGGATGTAAAGAATCTTGGTGTGTTAAATTCTAAGAGGATGTTTGGGATTAGATAGAAATATTTGTTTGTTAATGCATATGAGAAGTGTGAATGTTGGTGGATTGGGATAATTGGATAGGAATTCTATTGGTAATACTAGATGAAGTAGGGATAGTGTTGATATGAGATGATGTAGGGGGAATGGGATCCTCCGGATGAGTGGATTGATAGGATTGAGAGATTTTAAGGCGTCTACGACGTAGGAAGTCATAGATAGGGATAGAGGTAGGCCCAAAGGTCTCTAAATGAGTATGAGGTGGAGGTGTGACTGGTCGAGGGGAAATGTGTTGATGGGAGATAGGAGAATTGATTTCAAAAGGGGGACCAATTTTAATGATATGGTCATTACAAGGTTGAGAGATCCAATGTGGAATCTCAATATTATTAGATGAAGTAGGATATCATTGGATACATCATAGTGTTGCATTGTCTGATCTTGAAAAGAAGTAGTACCAGATGTAAAATAAAAATATATTTGTTTATGAAATGTGTTAACAAACAAGTCAAGAAACAAATTTTTCATGATCTAGATTTAAGAAAGTGTAAAAAATAAAAAGGGGATGGATAACAAGGTACCTAGGAAAAGGCAATCTATGTTTGGTTTTAGGTTGTTATGGTTAGGGAAGAGCTTCCTGTTGGGTGTGATAGAATGTGAGATGTAACAAGTTAAACCCTTACTTAAGCTATGTTATCAATAATAATGCAAAAGGGTTATTTTAAAGCCAAATCCAAATGTGATCTTTCGATGAGGACACCCACAAGAAAAGGGAAATATGATGCAAAAAGGAGAAAATAGGGAAAAATGAAGAATACGTAGATCACACTTTTCCTTTTTATCTGAACTTTAAATAAAGAGCAATCCAAGTAGCCGAACCCAACATGAGCAAGCAAAAAAGAATCCTTGTTCTGCAATGTTAGTAGAAGAAAGAAGAATAAAAATAGCAAGAAACGCAAAAGGATCACCTAAGAGGGTGGTCCCACTAGGCATGCCAAGAATGTTGTAGTATTTTTATTGTTGATTTCAATTAATGATGTTATCTGATAAAAAAAGATAAAAAATTAGAACATGGAGGGTTTAAGGTACCTCGAATGTGATATGATGGATATGGAAAAAAAGTAGATGAAGGACCCCCTCTACTACAAGTTGATGACCTACACAATAGAGACATTAAGAGGAAAATGGATTATATAGTTTATGCAATGGATGCTTGACAAATATGGCTCCAAGAAGCATTAAATTCCTTGGTGGATGTTAACCCCCATGTTTTGATAAAATAGGATAAAAAAATAATAAACAAGATAATATGTAAAATCTAAGGCATACTAAAACCGCAAATGCAAAAATGTGAGGCATAGAAAAATATTATCTAAATAAATTCAAATTAAATCATACCTGACTAGGTCGAAGATGACCTAGACTGCAGAGAAGAAGGTTAACAGTGACTTGAGTGGATGGAGCTGAACAATAAGAAAATTATGAAGATCTATAGAGACTTGTAGATACCGTGAACAACCTGTAGAAGAATATCCAAGGCATGGTATAAAAAATATATTTGGCAAAATTGGTTAGGAAAGTAGACTCAGGTCGACGCCGACTTGGAAAAAGTGATTAGGATGCAGAAAAAATATATTTAGTGTAAAAAGCAATAGGATGGAAAGTATGGAGTCTGAGGGGGAATGAAAGATCTATAATATAGATAGAAGATGAACAGGAAGTAGGATGGATGAGATCACATAATCAGGTCGATGAAAACCTGGGTAGAGTGAAGATGACTAGATCAGGGTAGAATGAGGCTGAGAGTAGATGGACTAAAAAAGAAACTTGGAAGTACAAGGGATGAACATGATGGATAATTTTGTTTTTGTAGATATGATATGGTTTTGTAAGATGTTAGATGCAAATAAGACAATGATAATATGATAATAATTGAATAAGAATCACAAAATGATGATAATCTTATGAATGATGTATACGAGTGATGTAAGCAAGTTGAAAGAAGATCCAAGAGGTCTATAACAGTTACAAGAATGCTCAGGCACAAGAAATAATTCACAAATCGCAAGAAATTTCAGATATCTACATGCATCTGTCTCCTTTTGGAAAGGAATAACTTAGTTTTATAGGGCTGCCGACGACTGGGCTGGGTCACCATTGATTACGGGGAAAATTTTCCTATCGGGGTGGATTTTGTGTTTTAGTCGGGATTTTGGGTTTTTAAGAATGGGAAAAGTTATTTAAATCTTGTAGGTGGGAAGAATTTTTTTAGGGATGTGTCATTGGTAGTTAGGAGATAAAAATGGGCACGATAAAAAATAGAAAAAGCGTAGGGATGTAGATTCAGAATAAAAGCATCCTAAAAGTAAAGTCCATTAGGGATAGTGGATAGTGGATATTGATTAATTAACTAATTAATGTTTATTAATAAATATTAATAAGGATTAAAGGTGATGGAATAATAAGTGGGCATTTAATTAAATGAAGGGAGATGAATTAAATTAAGGGGGGTCTATCTAGGACCATGGTGAGATACACGTACACGGGTAGACAAGGGTAGAGATATTGAATTTAGGTGTCTACAATAGGTCATATTATGGTGAAACCAATGGTACATGCAATATAACACTACCCCAATACATTATGTCATCATTTGTAAATAAATTGGGTTCATGTTCATCTATAATGGTACTTATATGTGGGTTTTGGGAAGAATCGAGGTGAGTGCTATCCTTGTAGGATTTAATTCCCATTTCTCATGTTTTTGTGAGGGATTCAAAGAAAATATAATGTTTCCAAAATAATTATCTTCACCATGTGGGGTGCATTCGTAATTATTTATATTCTCCTAAGAAAATTCCACTTGGATATTGATCACCCCAAGTACTTCCAACCAACTATGGTATAAAGTTTATCACATCTCCACATAAATGGTAGAAAAAGTACTCTCTCCTACTCTCTTGAAAAACAATTAGGTGTACTCTTTCCTTTGTTTTAATTTTTTTATTTACATATTGTTATTTTGACATCAAGCTCAAAAGTTTCAAGTTAAAGTTTTATTTCATATAATAAGGACATTGAATACACTTTTCTTTATAGGTACTCATTTTGGAAAAATAAACACAATTACAAAAAAGGAAAATTCCTAGCACAAACACAAGAAGCTTGGAGCAAAGACAAAGTATGTCTACACACTCAAGTGACCTTTCCTTTAAGCACACAATTTTCAATTTCATACTTAAAGGGGAGGGGAAAACATAGACACTCATTTTAGTAATTCATGTCTTACACAAACAAAAATTATACAACACCTTTATAGTAGTCCATACTTGTCCAACTTGGTCAATCATGTTATCTCTAGCTATATCCCCTTCGTTATTGCTTACACACATAAGTCATTTATTCACACAATGGTCATATTAGTCCATAAAACCAGGGTAAAACCTCACACAATATAATCCCAATTTTTCAAAGAATTTATACATGCATCTTAGACCAAATCACCTAGAAAGGTCCATAACATCTATATGTTATGGCCCTTCCCATATGCTCTAGTCCCTTTCCATCCAATGAAACTTTTATTAATTCAAATTCCTTTGGGACATTTCTAGTCAGTTTTATCCAATCTTTCTAGATACATAATACATATATAAGCTAGTTATTCATCCATTATCAGGGAGGAGATCATACACAATTGACACCCAAAGATCATAATGAACATACACTAAGAGAAATCATAATAAAAAAAATTCCAATACTCCCTTGAGATCCATATACTATGCATATTCATTCTAGGGCATTCACCCATTCAGATATGTAAATATAAGGAACACAACATCATTTTAAGTCAAGCTAGGGAAAAGGTGAAAGTAAAATCTCATTGTCACAAGATCATGTTTATCTATTTGGTTGCATACATTCTAGAAGTCACATGATAGGTGAGAATTATGTGAGGTTTTAACCCTCTTTAGAGTATTGGTAACATTGGTGGTACATGAGGGTGCCCAAAACCCACCTTATGTTTATTTTACAATGATTGCATAGTTTTGGAGGTCTAGGTTCCAGGCATGAGTATATTAGAATACAAAACATAGGCCCAAATAATATCAGGAGCAAAGGATTTGGAGGGACAAGAGTGTACATAAAGGGCCATAATGGGGTAAACTTTGGCCCGTGCCACCCACTTTGGTCTGCATGGTAGTTCAAGACATAATTCCAATAACAAGACTTTACTAGGTTGTTTTTAGTCTGTTTTAGTCATTAGACCATCCCTGATCATCACACAGAGCATAATATTAGCTAATTCATCTTCTCTCTCATTACAAGTTCTTTATCTATTGTTGCTTATCATTTTTTAATCATTTCTTAGTGGTTATATATGCTATTATTGAAATTAGATTTGAAAAATAATTGATTAGGATAATCTATTATTGGTTACTGCCCTTATAATATATTAACTAATTTAGGTTAAATCAGTCACATGACACACATGAAAAATATCACAATACGAGAGTACAAATTTCATGTTCTTCCAATTACACGTATTCCTTTGAATGTAATTTAATTATACATTTTTTCTACCATGACCTCTGCGTACTCTTCATGTATCGGCCATCATTATTAACTTGGTAAATTACATGAACATAATGGATATTTCTTTCTCTAAGCATGATCTTACTACCATATCAAAACTTCCAGCTGCCTATATTTGTAGAGATTTATCTAGTACATCTTATAGATTTTTGAAAATTCCACATCATAAGATGTCTTATAAATGGAGCCAACAATCCTCCTATAAACCAATTCGAATGCTACAGTGGGTGGATTTAATAAGAAATATTCAAAATAAGGGTCTTAAACTACACATCATATAATACATAATTTTTTAAATTCTCCTTTAAATATCCATAAGAAAAAATAATATACCAATTAAGATCCAAAATATGGAACTCTTTATTAAATGTGGCCTTAAAATTATCAAATTCTACAACTGCTTGGTTAAGGTCAAACTTCTTATACTAAGTATGCAATAAACCCATCAAATTTGTTGCAAAAAAGTTGAACTTCCTTTATGATGAAAGTGTATGTTCACAAAGATGGTCAATATGATTTTTGATGCAAACACAAATAGGATTCCCAATGAGGGGATGTATTAACCTCCCCACAACTAAGATTACACAATGGATATTTACTCTTAATAATAAATTACCACAACTATATATTTTATTTAACAATACAAACTTACACATAATTGACTAGTCTTAATGATATAGTTAGAAAACCTCAACAAATTTCCACAGGATTATATTACCTCAACACTATAGTGTTGACCATAATGGGTCTATAATTGATTATTGTCTACTTGGAATAAACTCTAGACTTGAGCTCTAACTTATATTTCCTAAATTTCACCACTTATGTAAGGAAGATGGATTTGTTTATATAGGCATGCAAGCCTCCAAAAGAACCATAGAACTTATTTACACACTACTCATTAAGAATCCAAAATTAGAGAACTACTAGAATGGTAACTTCCAACAGACCCTTACAAATTATGTCATATTGTTTGGGAATTTCCGTGAGCTCACAATCACTATTTTGATGTTATGTAACATTGGTAGAATTCGTGGCATTGATATTATAGACCCTCGTGACATTGATAGACCTTTTTGCAATGAATATGACCCTTGCAACATGGATTAAACCCTTGACGATTTGTGTAAGACACACCAATATAGTCTAACTATTTTGGTTCATACAATATTTCCCATGAACCTAAATACTCTTGTATCATACACCCTAGGTAGAAAAATATGTGAGCATAGTGATCACATATATGAGATGAAATTTGGAACCACCTTTTTAATATTTTGATGTGGCCTTGGCATGCTTGTGTGTAAACATGTATTTCCCATATTCTAATTTTTAGAGTCAGTTGGGTAAGAAAATAGTATCCTCCTCCAAAAGTATCTCTGATCTTCCACACCCCAGCCCTTATATGGTTCAAGATGAAATCCTCTATCTATACATGGTGTCTCTTTCCTTATCCACATATTCTACCCTTGCATAATATATCTGCATACCATTTATAGAAAAAACTATACTTTTTTGCATCCCTCCACTTATGCTACATTTTCCCATAGTGTTATACCATTTTACCTTTAATTTCCATCTTCTCAATTTACCCATGTTCTTTCCATTCTTTCACATGATCTATCCTATGTCTTTCACATAACATTATGTTGTGTCATCAAACATGCTCCATCTTCACCACCATTTTGTATAATCATATGAATTTTTTGTGATCGTTTGTCTTCACCATCTATTAATTTTAGAATGTAAATATGTCCATCTTTGTGTACTCACATTTTATTTTCTCTTCCATGATATAACATTTCCTAATAAAATTGCCAAGGTATTCCTAAACAATAGATGAAACTCATTGATCAATAGAATATCATACAAAAAATAGTTTGTAAAACTACCAATCTTCATCTCCACTTTGTATTTCTCCTACACAATGCCAATTTTTCCTTCCATTTACCGAGTCACTATGTAGGGTATGGATTCATCTTGCAATCAAATTCAAAATTTTTCACCATCCTCGTAAACACCAAATATATATACTTTCCCTATCAACTTATACCATGTAACATTTCACTTTGTTCTTGCACCTTTCCCAAAAAATATGTCACCTCTCTTAGTGAAAATAATTCCTATCTCCAAAAAATTTAAATACTCTCTTCATTGTGAAAAATTATTCTCCTTCTTCTAGTTCAATTGTGTGGTGTATTGATGCTACAACTTTTTATTCCACTTGAGCGATGTGTACACTTGCATCCTTCCTCCTCCTATCCTATTTAGGTGTATACAGACATTCAAAAGATTAATGTCTTAACTCTACACACCAAAAACATGTACCACCTAATATTCTGCCACTACCTCTCCCTATTGTGAAAGTGGTCCTTCCTATCTTTTGTTGTTCTTGTGCACAAATTTTTCTTTCTTCACTTCCTTGGTCATGTGTTACTAGTTCTTTTCCACCATCGAGCTCACCTTTGTCACTTTGCACAAGATTTATTTATCCCAAATTATCCTCTTCCTTCAAGGAATATTGATATAACTCTTCTATTTTTACATATTTATTAAGTTGATCTAATTGTGTGTTACCCATCATAGTCCATTGATGTATCATGTTTCCTTCTTCTGCTACATATTGCTATGAACAAATCATATTTTTATCCTATAAAACTACCTTTTTATATGATTTCACAATTAGCTCCTTTTTTCACAAGTTCTACATCTTATTTAGTAAGTCCAAATAATAATCACCATATAATAATTTTACTTTCAACTTTGAAACCATGTATTCCCAACAAGTGATCTTGTATTTACCATTTCTATTACACTCGCATTGAACTTCCTTCTACTATAAGGCTACAATTTTTTTTAACTTCGTTTACACTATCTTTCCTTGTGCTCTTTTACAACCTCATTGAATTCAAAATGTTGTTCCATATTTGTGAGTCAATTATTAATCTCTCCCACCTTCAATGTATCTAAAAAACAAGGAACATTCACCCACACTCTTCTTCCAATTTTTAACATTGCTCTCAACAATTTCTCCTCTTTTTCATCCATGTGACCTTGTGATGGAACAAATTCTCTCACTCTATCCTCAGGTTTTTTCTCTGTCACTATTCTTCCACATCACTCAAATCATCCCTTGAGGCGAATCCTCTTCTATGGTATTATTCTATTGTAGTCAATCTAATCTACATTTTCCATAACATCTCCACAATTTCATCACATATTCTGACCATTTTGTTAGCTAATACACCTACATTCCTTATAATTTTAGGTGGCATATTGTCTTATGGAACTTAAATTTTCTATTGCAGTTTATTACAAACCTATGGTAACCTCATAATCTCTCCCCCCTATCCTTTTTCAATTTCACAAATATGGGAATCCTTCCTTTCATCACTTCCTTGGGTTATTCCTTGTTATAATACCAAATGCTAAAGACATGGATAGGGGTTCTAAAAGAGATTCCTTAACCAATCTACAATCAAGATTACATAATAGGTTTTTAGTCTCAACAAAAAAATGCCATAAAAATATATATTTAATTCAATAATATGAACTTACGAAGAATTTAATAATTTCCAAAAATAATAAGATAAATTCAACAAATGCCCACATACAAGAAATCAATAATGCAATGTTTCCCATAATGGGTCTAGAATTTTACACAAGTCTCTTCTTTGAATTAAATCCCAATGTGAGCTCCACCCATTCATACCATTTTTCTATATTTTTTTAAGATACATGGATTTTTATATAGGATTGTAATCCTCCCAAAGCACCATCAAACATAGCTACACAATAGTCATTAAGGCCTCTAAATTATGATACTACTACACATGTAATGTCTAACAAATCCATACAGAGTAGTAGGCTTGATTTTGAATTTTTGTTACAATCTTCATTTGCGACACTATGAAACATTGGTAGACCATATAACATTGGTAGACCATTGTGATATTGGTAGACCATTATGATATTGGTAGACCTTTTCAACATTGGTAGACCATTAAACCAATGATAAACCATCAGAACATTGACTGACCTTGGTGACATTGATAGATCTTTAAATTATCAGCAGGCCTTCATGACATCAATAAAACATTATGGAAATTATATAAATTTTCAACATTGGTAGGACTTTGTGGCACTGTAGAATTTATTGAACTTTGTGGCATGAATTGGAACCTTGTGAAATGGATTAGATCCTTACCACATCATGTAAAACACAATAATATAAAGTGTTTTTTACTGGTACATTATTTCTTATGGAATCATGATCTTACATCAGTTATTATATATTTCTTCTTATTATTATAGATTCAGATAGAAGTAAAACACCATTCTAGGGCCAAATAAAAAAGCCAAGGATAGTTCTTAGGCACATAATACTCATGGATATATAAGATAGTAATCCATGTGTGTATCGAAGAAATGACATTATAAATCTTATGTCTAAGATAAGGGGGTTGGGAAGATTGTAAGAGTAATGATAATACACAAGATATAAGTCTATCCTAAGGATTTAAATTCCATTTGAATGTTAAACATAGATGTACATGATAATGCAATGGAAAAATAGATGCTACTCTACCCAAGTCTAATAAGTGATATGCCAAGCATAATATATTGTCTCAACATGTAAGAAAGTGAAGAGTTAAGGATACTTAACTTTGTGAAGACACTTCTAGTGCATTAACCCCTATAATGTTAGAAAAACCATGTGAGAGAGATGTTGTGGGCGTATCATAAGAGTAATAGGTATACGACCCAAGTAGACCAAATTTGGAGACTCCAAAAACATAGTAGAAATTGTTAATATAACTCCTATTGTTATTTAAATAACCTAATGACCCTTGTAGACCTCCAAGTATAAGCTCTAATAAACCCCAAAATTACTAAACCTTTAAGGGAATACTTTTGAGAAAAATTAGACAAAACTATCCACTGATGATATAGATAAATGAAGAAAATGATGCCTATATGTAGGGGAACAAAATATGAAGTCACCATATCTCTTAGATGACCCTTGGAGAAAGTGTTTTATTAGATGAAAATGACCATAGTCAATGACGTTAACCAAAAATAGTTTGGAAAAAAAGGCAAGGGGAGAAAAGAGAATGGAGGTAGATTTTTTTGTAGAAGGTATGAAGGTGATCTGAAGGGGATGTGAATGAAATAACACTGAGGATATTAAGTGTTATAACAAGATAGTTATGATGTGTTGTCATATAATTGAAAATTGTGATTTTAATGAGTCAAAGTGGAATTTTTTAGCTTTGAAATTCACACTTTTTCTCTCAACAAATCACATCTTTTGAGACTTAGCCATTTTTTTTGATTTTTTGGGGTTTGTCAGAAAAATCAGTTCTTCATGGAATAAGAGGAACAATTCATTCCCCAAGTTCTCCATTTGGGTGGATTAGTTAATTTTTTAAAGTTGGGTGTTATCCATCCTGTTCGGTTCCATAGGGAGCCACATGAAAAATTCATACGTTCCTTCTTTTCCTTACCTCCCAATATAAAATGATATGTATTCATTTGGGAATTCAATCAGTGAAATCATATCTCCATGAAACTATTAGAATTGCTCCATAGTTCTAACCATTCATCACTTAAATAATTTAAGTGGGAAAAATTAACCTCATTAATAAAACTGGTCTAGAATGGAATTATGGGAATAGCTCCATAGTTCCTTCTAATCACAAATTAGCCATTATGGGGAATTTATAACCTAATAAATGGTTCCATAGGCCTAGTAAGTCACCGAATAAGTTTGGCTATAAGTATTTGACCTTACCCAATCCTTGTAATTTGTTTTAACCTACCCACCAAGTTTTTTATTTTCCCCTACATTTTTCTATGTTGCATGTTATCCAAATATCTCTCCTAACAATTTGGATAACTTGCATACACATTCTGGCTCTAATTTATTCATTACAGTATTACACACGCTTAAGGTCACTTGGAAAATTCCCTTTGGTCACATTTTCCCTACCCGCCCCTTTCCTTTCTCTCCTTCCACTCCTCCCTTGCACCCAGCTTCCCCACATTCACCTTCTTCCTAATTATTTTCTTCCCTTCCCGCACACCTCGCACTTGATTCAATTGGCTAATTCCATGGCCCTCTCACATACTGCACCCATTACTTTGTATTAGTTGTGTGTTCATCGTACATTCTCTACTCACTAGTTGCCTCGTTTCCCCATACGAATCGTGTGCTCCCTCTATGCCTTCCTCTATTTACTCTATGTGCCCTTCCCTCACGCCCTTCTGTACCAAGTCATATTTTGACATGCTTCAGTGTGCTGCACATAACTAGTCAATGTACACCAACAAGGCACCAAATCCTTGCAACAAATCAAAAAGTTACACATGGCATAAATGAAGAGAATTCACACAATTGGCCATCATTTCAGCCAATCTGCACATGCCACATGTTTTGTATGCACTGATGACTCTAACATCTTCTGACATCCATATCTTTTACTACAGAGCTCAGATTGGCACACACCTAGAATTTTCAGAAATCTGCTGACATCAGCTACAGTGCTAGAAGTTTAAATTTAAATTTTTACTGATCTAGTAGGTGGAAATTGGAAAACATCTTTCTGAACATCAATAAGCAGATCTAATTTTTCCAACCACCTGATTTGATATGATCCACCCTCCTTTCTTCTTTAAAACACCAAAAATGCATGGGGAAGTGTATTTCACATATCTTCGGGTGAATTTGTAGGCATTAAATGCTTTTTATCAGTGGTTGTGTTTCAAATTCATATTTTCCCTCTTTCTCCCCTTCTTCCTCCATGGATTCATCTATAAATGTAAGAGTAAGGCTTGTTTGTTATGTTGGACACTCTGGATCCTTATGCGTTTTGCTAAGGACTCCACATTTTTTGTATTTTGAGTTGCATACCTTTATATTTAGCTCTTGCATGTGGATATCGGCTTCCATCATCATTATAATAGCTCTTTGCATTTCTGGAAGTAATAGAAACATTGGTTTATGACTATTCTCCATCCTAATGTGTTTTCATTATTTCTTCTTGCCTTTTCTTTTACATTTTGTGTTGGTTGTGCTATTTTAGGTCCCTTACAGTTCCATATTTAGTTGTGTTCCATGAGAATGGTCTAGTGAATACATGCTTTGCTATACTACTCATGCCTAGCCTCTTTTCATGCATTCCCTATCATTCTCACTCAAAACAGATAGTGTTCATCCATCTTTTCTAGTGCTATCACCTTTTAGTGTATTTTACTTTCATGTTCTCCTTCTATCCCTGGTCCCTTGGCATCATTAGCTTAGTTTTCCCTTCCAACACTAGGAGTAGTAGTAGCAGTAGAAATAGATAGAGGAACTTTCCTTCTTTGGAGATTTGTCCCAAGTGCACAAGGTCCCACAACTTGGGGATGGTTCCATTTTCATCTCAAAAACCTCAGCCCTTCTGAGATTCGAGACGCGAGTGCACATTTGAGCAACCAAAAGTTTTTGGCACTCCCAGTGGGACCAACATTGAAAGCTCAAATTTCATATCTCTAAGTTCTGGTTTGTGGACTTAGTCTTTAAGCCTTTTGAGGTTCATTTCAACACATCTAGTGACTCCCAATATTTTCAAGATCTTTTTTTCAGCAATCCTGAGTTCCTTTCATGAGAAGAGTACACAGAAGAAGAAGTGTAGTAGCTAAAGATTCTTTTCAGTACCTCTAGTTATCCCTGAGAAGAGTGTATTCTAGAAATCCCACGCACACATCTCTATCTCCAGCACGTCGCACCCACTCAACTCCTCCTCAAAATAGATAACCTACATGCCCTGCAATGGTGCATCAGCCACCTCCTCCACTTAGGAACTTTGTAAACTTTTTTGGAGGGAGTCCCTTGCTATTGGTTATACAACATGATAGCCAAATGACGTTCTCAAGAGTATTCCATACTTTACTGGTGAGAATCAAGTCACCTCTTAGGAGCATATCCAGGATATAAAAAACATGTTTTCATGCTATTTGATCACACATGACGATGTAGCAGTTGGGATGCTTCTAGCCTCTTTCAAACGTAAAGCACTTTAATGGTACCGAGGCTTGATACTTGGATCAATTACCACCTAGGATGAGATGGGAATAAATCTTTGCAATTACTTTGAAGATAAGTCATATCACCTATCTCTGGTGGAGAAAATGAAAACAACAAGGAGGGCGCTCAATGAGCAGATGACTGATTTCAACATCAAATTTCAAAATACTTGGGACATAATCTCTCTCATGGTAAGAGCAACAGCCTAGCATTCTTTCCTATATTACTTGAAGGTGCTCAACAATGACATTTCAGTTATGATCTAATCCATGGGAGGTAGGACTTTACCAGCTTCTTATAGTATTGCAGTAAGGGTAGAAAATAGTCTTATTTAGGCCGAAAAGATGGCTCCTAGACCCCTTATGCCCTTGTTCCCATAAATTTCACAAGCACCCCAGCCTTCTATTACTCCTATTCCTATACCTAAGAAAAGTGCGCAGCCAGTTTCCTCAACATCCTACTCTCCATCGCGGAAAAAGGAAGATGAAGAATTGAAGGCCTTGATTATAAAATTATCAAAAAATCTCATATCATTAGAAAAGCAATAGGTGCAATCCTATAGAGGTAATTCCAATCAAGCACATGGCTAGAGAAATCACCCTTAGCGGAATCAATATGGAAATCAAAGATACGTGCCCAACCAGTAAAATGATAGATGACATCCTAATGCACATCTCCCCTTGCAAGTTGTTCCTCTCATGCCTTCTCTTCTCACACCCAATGAGATTTAGGCACTTATTCTAGTTCAGAATAATTTGGCACAGGAGTCAGAATGGTGTTTCCCTTGCAACATTCCTCATCGTCAATATCATTGTGTTAATTCCATGTGCACCCAAGCCTTCATGATCCAAAATGATTTAGCCTGTGATCCTTCAACAAGCACCCTTGAAGAAGATAATCCAGAAAGACCAGGAGCTCCTCCAGAGACAAATTTGATGTTATTTAGCAAGAAGGACTTCTATGTAATCAACCAAGTTGTAGAAGATACAAATAGACTGTGGGCCCAAGTTGCAGACAACACAAGATATAAGAAGATAATGTTAGAAACATGAGTGTAGGTCACAATCCCAACAACAAAATTAGATCCCTAAAAGAAGAAAGAATAAGACAAGGCATTTTACAGAAAAGGTTCTCAAATCCCTATGTAGGATGCCCCGTGTAAATATCCTTCTAAAGCAGTACACGTACCTCCTTTGGTAGGCCAAGTGTCTACTCCAGGTAAAGATCATGGTTCCACACTTAAACATCCAAAAAGGCATGGCATTCCCCAAATGCACAAGATGGGGGGCCTTCCATTTATCATTATGGACCAGATGAAGAGAACAAACATAAATGTCACAATGTGGGATGTCCTGACCATTCCATCTTAGTGGGATCTGTAGAATGAAGCTCTGGCATAACTCTCACACATTGATCCAGCTATGCAGAAGCCACGTGCTTCTATCAACATCTTCCAAGATGGAGAGAAACAAGTAAGTAAAGTTGTTAAACCCCCATCCTTCTATATGTCCTTGA
This sequence comes from Taxus chinensis, assembly GCA_019776745.2. Taxonomy (NCBI): domain Eukaryota; kingdom Viridiplantae; phylum Streptophyta; class Pinopsida; order Cupressales; family Taxaceae; genus Taxus; species Taxus chinensis. The sequence continues at coordinate 388,346,223 of CM034156.1, forward strand.
TCATAGGAAAACACCTAGTGCATAATTACATGATTGACTCAGGCGCTAGTACTTTTGTTATGCCTATGAAAATAGCTGATGTCTTAGGTCTGAAATATATCCCTTTGTCTAAAGGAGTCCTAAAAATTGATGGATCAATTGTCACTACCTTAGGAGTCATCAAGGATCTTGAGTTAACCCTCCATGCATTTCTAAGCCTAATAATTACTCAAGACATGTCAATCATTGATCTGCCTCCTTTATTTTCCCTATGTCTATCAAGAGAATTTACTGCTAAAGTGGGTGCTTGTCTTCTGAATGCTTACTTGAAAGTCCATTGGTTGGGCCCTTACATCATCTCGTACATCCTTGACTCATGCACCTACCAGTTGCAAGCATTGGATGGGATGAGGTTACCTGGCCATTTCAATAGAAATAGGTTGAATAACTGCAATAAATAAGTCTTCCTTGTGTTTGTAAATAAGGTAGTATTGCCAATAGCTTAGGATTTCCCTTTATGCATTTCCTTACTTTGTGTTTCCCTTTCTCGTTGTTTGTTCCTTTATTTTGTTCTATTTTACACCTTATGCATCAGTAACCACTTATTATTTTCAAAAAGGTTGTGTATGTGCAAAGGACTGTGCATCTGATTTTAGTGTGGGATGGAGTTATGTGAAGGAAGTAGTGTGAAGTGAAGAATTAGTTGGTAGTGGAAATTGTGTTAAATGGCCCAGTTGAAAGATAAAAATTGTGTAATGAGCAGAGCACATGGAAATGGTGGATAAGAATTTTGGTGTCAAGATAGCTTAACCACATTCAAAGTATGATAAGCACATGAACAACAAAAGGTAGGCAAGGAAAAAAACCAGGTCAATAGAAGAAGTTCCTTCAGTGCCATAGATGCACGCATAACAGTCTTCGGTCGGTAAGGAATTTCTTACGTGCCATAAGGTTGTAGAAGGTTTTTGTGCAGGATTCGGTGCATGGGTAAGGGCATTTAAGGTCACATTTAAGGGAAAAATCTACATTTAATGCTAATTACATTGGTTGGTGGTGTAGCATTTACTGCTACAAAGGCGGAAAAGGCTATAGTATGAAGTCGGAAGCTTATTAAACTGGGCTTGGTACTTATTTCATTCTAGAAGAAGATGTTATGTTTCCACGCGCGCTCAAGAAAGATAAAGTTCAACCTAGTCTATGGAATTTATACTTTGATGGATCAAGAAGTAGAAAAAGTGCAGGAGCAGGAGTGGTTATCATTTCCCCTAAGGATGAGAAATTATTCTTCGCACACAGACTACAATTTGCATGCTCTAACAATGTGGTAGAATATGAAGTGTTGGTGCATGGCTTGCTCCTTGCTGAGAAGAAGAAAATTAAGGCATTGCAGATCTTTGGGGAAATAGAATTGATCATCCAGAAAGTTACCAACAAGTTCCAGACAAATAATAAGCTTCTTAAAGCTTATAAATACAAATTTTGTGACCTCTTTGAGAGCTTTGATGCTCTTAATTTGTAGGTGGTGCTGCGAAGAATGAAAAATGAAGATGACCAGATGGTTGCACTAGGTTCATATTTCTCTCCTGCAAAGGACTTTATTAAAGGAAACACTCAGCACATGAAGATGGTGATCAAACCATCCATTCCAGATAACAACACCAGCTAGAAAGTGTTTGACAGTGAAGCGCATATCACCCAGTTTATCCATACTTAAGTTGAATTTTCATCAAGCATGCAAGATGACTTGCATGATAGCTATGATGACCAAGTAATACAGCTAAAGACAAACAAGTTACCTAAAGGGCTGGTCACCTTAGAGAAAATTTTCATCCCTGATGATGATTTCAAGGGCAAATAAAGATACATGCATGCCATGCAAGAGGAATTCTCCTCAGTCACTGTTACACGCGGGGAAAGAGTTGCTTCTCAGCAAGACTTGTGCACATGAAAAGAAACAAGCCTTCAAATCTCTCTGTCAAAAATATAGTGATATCTTCTCATGGGAGTATGAATACCTCAAATTTTTTGATCCAAGTCTTGCCCAACACTCCATTGACCTTGATCCTAGTATCAATCCCGGCAGGTAGAAGCAATGGCTAGTCAATCAAAAGATAGAGCCCCTCATGAGGAAAGAGTTATCCAAACTCATTGAGGAAAAAATTACTTTTCCTATCAAATACTCTACTTGGGTCGCAAATATGGTTCCAGTATGTAAGAAGAATGGTGAAATCAAACTTTGTGTTGATTTCATAGATTTGAATAAAGCATCTCTAAAGGATTATTATCCTTTTCCTTCAATGGAAAAAATTCTGTAGACTGTGGCTGGCACACAGAGATTCTCCATGCTATATGGATACTCATGTTTCAACCAAATCTTGGTCAAGGAAGAGGATTAATTCAAAACAGCATTTTGAACCAAGTGGGGAACAGATGCATATCAGAAGATGCCCTTTGATCTATCAAATGTGGGCACCACATTTCAGCATGCTATGGATGTTACCTTCAAAGGATACATTAATGATTTCATCTTGGTTTACCTTGATGATATAACTATCTTCTCAAAGTAAAGCATAGATCACATGATGCACCTAGAGAAGGCCTTCAAGAGATGTAGAGAATTTGGTGTGTCTCCTAACCCCAAGAAGTACAATTTTGCGGTGGTGCAGGGAAAGCTCTTAGGCCATGTGGTTTCAAAGGATGGCATCACAATTGATCCTGAGCATGTTTCATCCATCCTAGCTCTTTCCCTTCCAGTGCATAAAAAGGCACTACAGTCCTTCCTTGGCAAGATAAATTTTCTTAGGCATTTTATCCCTAACTTTGCAAGACTGGTTTGGCCCATCACATTGATGCTCAAGAAGGACATATCCTTCAGATGGATAGAATAAGGAAGAGAAATCTTCAACAAGATTGAGCAAGAGATTGTTTGAGCACCAACACTTATCAATCTATATTATTTAAAGGATTTCATCCTTTATGCTTATGGTACTAATGCAAGTGTGGCTATTTTCCTAACACAAGAAAATGAACAAGGGTTGGAACAACCAGTAGCCTTCTTTAGCAAAATGTTGAAGGATTATGAACTAAAGTACAGTCACACAGAGAAGCAGGTCTTCGCCATCATGTGTGTGCTCAAGAAATTCAAGAGTATGCTCACCACCAATCATATCAATGTGTTAGTCTCCAACTCTTCAGTCAGAGAATTCATCATGGGAGTAGAAATTAGTGAGAAAAGAGCACAATAGGTGACCAAAATCATGGAATACAATGTGACTATCAAGGCCACAAAGCTGGTAAGAGGTAGTGCGCTCTATAGGTAGATTGTTGAGGATGTGCAAAGTGAACCTGAGGCTTCATTATTTATGGATGAAGGTATTCCACGTATAGAACTTGAGATAGAATATAAACCCTAATGCACATGACTAGATGAAGGACATGATCACATTCCTTTCCGAGGGTGCGTACCCTCCTCGTTTAAAAAAATCACAGAGAAGACATCTAAGGTTATAATCTATCCCTTATGTGTTGATTTATGGACTTCTCTTCAAAATAAATGTTCATGGCATGTTGTTAAGATGTATCAATAGCACGTAGACTAATAAAGTGTTAGCAAAATTTTGTGATGGAGTTCTCTAGTGGACACTTCTCTACCAAAAATACAACAATCAAGATCATAATGGCAGGTATATTCTAGACCTACCCTATTTACAGAAGCACATAGGTGGGTCATAAAATGTAAGGAATGCACTTTCTTTCTAGAAAAGAAAAAATTGGCAACGCTTCCCCTCCAGCTAATCCAATCGGATCAATCCTTTTATGCAATGGGGTATCAACTTCATAGGCATGATCAATCCACCTTTAAGCACTAGAGATAAATGGGTGTTGACAGCTACAGATTATTTCACCAGATGGATAGAAGCTGACGCATGCTTAAGGAATCAACCGAGGCAGTCATCCTTAAATTTCTCGAATGATATAGTCACAAGGTTTGGCATTCCTCAAACCATTATCTCTAATGATGCAAAGGCATTCCTTGGTACTAAAATCACTGATTGGGATCTAAGTCTGTACATTTACCTGAAGACTTCTTCCAACTATCACCCTTAGGGAAATGGTCTGGTAGAATCAACAAACAAGAACCTAATCAGAATCATGAAGCGCACAATGAGCATCAGCCAAAGATAGTGGCATACAAAGGTCTCACACATGCTCTTGTCAAGATAGAATCATAGTCCAAAAAGGTAATAGGGACTTCACCTTACAAGCTTGTCTATGGCAAGGAAGCTACCCTTCCTTTAACACTAGATCTGAATTGGTTAGCACTTTCCCAGTGGCTATGGAATTTGAAGTTGTGCAGGACCAAGAGAGAAATTATAATGGCAAAGCTGGTTAATCTTGAAGAAATCAGGAACTCTACCATGATTAATCTAGAACAACATCACTAAGTAACAAATAAATGGTTTGACAGAAAGGCTAAGCCTCAACCTTTCAAAGTTGGGGACTTGATTCTAAAATGGGATGCTGACAGAGCTAAACCAGGGTGCCATTCAAAGTTTGATGCACTTTGGAGTGGACCATACATCATAAGTTCCTGCAAAGAGGCTAACTCTTTTGAGTTAAGTCATCTTGATGGAGATGTTGGTATCCAGATTTAATCTCCTTCACAACTTGAACAACATCAAGAACTTACACAAGAAACTCAAGGATAGATAGATGACTTGTATGTCATTTATATCTGAGGATGCACCTATTTGCTTGTTTACATTAAAGAACTGAGGGAGTGGATAGCACCTTCATAAGGGTTTTGATCTAACCCTCACTATTTTAGGCTATGCCTATCAACCAAGGCAAGAGAACCTATATTGCAGCCCTTGTATGGTAAAGGAGGTAGAGATATCCTTGTGTCTTGCATTATGACATGAAAGAGGCCTTGTGAAAACATGATCAAGTATCCATTATCCAAACTCAAAGGAGTTGTCAATACTAAATGATGGAAATGTTCTCAAAACAAGGCTAGGGCTACTAAAGACATGATAAAACCCTGATATACTTTGTGCATTTTTGTACAAGGATTGAGTTATTTTATGGACACACAATGTAGATGCAGGGGTATTGTAGGTAGGATGAGTTAGTTTAAGATGAAATTTTGATGAAAAATGTTGGGACAGGAGTAGCTAGAAATCATCAGCTTCTTTGGGAAACTTTGTAAATGAATAACAACACCTAAACAACAGAGATGTTTAAATAAATTTAAAGTGCTCTTTCAACCAGGATGTGTGCACACATGGATGCCCAAATCTACACTATTCCATACAAACTTTGATAACCTGCCACAAAGGCTTAAAGCAAAATATCAATGAAGTATTTAGAAACCCTTATTAGATCATGACCTAAGTTAAGATGAATTTAAATCTGTTTATCCTCACTCAAATGAATGCTCTTCTGAATGGAAGATTGCAGATGCCTTCAAACCATCTACAAGAAATAAGACCATGTATGACCAATAAAGATCCTAAACACAAGATAGCAACAAGAGCATGAAACACAAATTGAAAACATGCTGAAATACAAGTGTATGCAAGCTTTGCCAAGAGATAAAACCAGTTAATCCAAGAATTTGATCAGATGTATCAACAAGGGAATGTTATTTAGACAATCTCAAATCTTTTTGATGGCTTTATAGCTAAAACCAACTCAACATGATGAACATTTGGTGCAAACAAGAATAAAAAATGGCTCTTAGGCAGTATCTCCAAAAGGAAATGGACTTCTTCCAGTTTTCCACGTGTAAATTCTTCTCTCCTTCTCCAAAATTCTCAACAAACCTTTCAAAATGCCTCTGAATTACATCATATACCCTCTGCCAACTTGGATCCTTACATCCCAATCAAATAATATGCCAAAGGGATCAAATTTGTTACAAAACCATATCCATTTGATGAAAAATGAAATAAAACTGTAAGACAACTCGCAAAATGCCAGAGATGCACAAATATTTTAAAATATTGCATGAGCTCAGATCCTTATCCACCCAGGGTCACGTTTTTGTCATTCCACCATGCCAACATGCATTTGCAATCATTTCCCACCTTTTTCCCTCACCATTTTAACTCTACAACTTTAATTTTCACTTTTCACATTTTTTACATAGGATAAGAAAATATTTCATGAAAAACACAATAGGGCACCAGATTAGCTCAAATGAATGATGCCATTATGTTTAGAAGTCTGAGGCGACACAATTTCATATAAAATTTCATCTGATTTGGTGTAGAAATGACGATTCCAAGTTCTTTGGAGCTTCCATGGTGCCCAAAAATGAAAATGCACAACTTTCGTCGATTAAAACCAACTTTAAATCTCTACCCTCTACGTGTCAGATTCAAATCCCCTTAAAAAACAATGAAATTACCTTTTTTCCTTTGAATAAGGTGGGACACGTGTTCAAATATGATTGGGGCGGGCACCCAATCCTAAAAATGCATTTTAAACCCTTTTTGACTTTGGGAAAATTTTTAATATTTTCCCCGTGAGCCCCCTAGATGCGCCACATGTCCTCCTGTGGTTCCCCACCGAGGTCACGGGCCAATTTGATGAATTTTTCCACTTTTTTGAGAAAAGAAACATTTTATAAAAACTCTCCGCACCCCCGAACTCCCGGTTGCTCCCTCCGCCACTGGATGCGGAGCCGACTCATCAAATTTTCCTTCATTCCTCCATGAGCACAAAAACCTTAGCTGGCCTGAGATCTCCCTCTTTCATTTTCTAATAATGCAATGTGTCTCCCCCTGATTGGCTATGGGGAGACACCTTCGAACTTTCCATGGGTCAATTTTTCACCTTAATATTTTTTGCATAAGTTTGGAGAATTATTTCCATTTTCTCCCCGCGCTTCACATCTCCACAGAATCTGGGACACGTGTCTTCTTTTCATTTATCGTGGGTTCATAACACAAAATTTTCCTTTTTACCCTTTGAAGTTAAAAAAATTCAAATTTTTCGAAGCCTCTGCCCCTCCATTTCATCCCCCTACATACGTGTCACACTGTGATTCACGCAGAGATCTGGCTCAAATTTTTACTTTGAAATTTTGCCTCCAAAGGCCAAAAAAAATCCAAAAACATGCACAACCCCACCTCTCCTTAGCTCCCCTAGACACGTGTCCACTTCTCATTAGGCATGGGCCCCTGGGTAAATAATTTCCTTTTGCACTTTGAAACCAAAACCTAATTCCTCTAAGTTCCAGCTTTTTCGGTCGACCTTCCTGTGCCACGCATTACCTTCTCATTAGATGCGGACTCACGGGCTATATTTTTTTCCTGACACCTTGAGCCAAAAACAACAAAATTTTCAAAGTCCGCTACCATCCGCCTAACCTTCCTGTGCCATGTGTCCACCTCTCATTGGGTGCAGGTTTGCGGGCAAAATTTAACATTTGGGATTTTTTTTTTTAAAATTGAAGCAAAATTTTAAGTGACCCCCACCACCCGCTAGTCCATCTGACCAATCAAAACATGCCACATAGGCATACAAGTTGCAAAAATAAGTTTGATGGGTTGAACACAACCGTACGACTGTCGATACGCCAAAAATGTAGAATATGCCCTAGAAATTGAAAATTTTAACAAGAAGGGCAGATATTTTTTGGTTATGAATCCAATGAAACATGATTTAACAATGATTTAGGTCTGGGGATTAGGATTTTATCAACATATAACTTGGATTCGATTTACTTTGAATTTTTCATGACTTGGCAATGAGAAAAATGACACAGCTCGTATAAAATGCAAAATTTGGGGCACACAAAGGGGGAAGCATGGATTTTGTTTCAATATGGGGCAGAAAAACAACATTGAGGGTGGTTGAAAGCATTCAACTGAATAAAACAAGTTGCAGATCACCAACTCGAGCCAAAAGATGTTTTTGAGAAAAAGAGATGTGGAGAATTAGGGCAAAGTGTGCAAACCCAGTAATTGCACTAACATTGGCTCCTTCTTGGGGATGGGCACTCCTTGTGAGTGACACAAGATCAAAACATAGACCAAGTGCCAAAAATTCATTGGGAAAGGAGTCAAAAACACATTTGCAGCCCAAAAACCATAATTTTCACCAAAAATAGGTGGAGAAAACCAAAATGAAAATGGTTACCAAGGACAAAAGGGAAAACCACGAGCCAACAACAGCAAGAACAAGGAAAAGAAAAGAAAAACAAGGACTATACAAAATGTACAACTTGTGCATACCTCACATGGGGGTTTAATCCAAGAAATGTTTTAAATGTCTACCATTAACAGGTAGCTCCAACAAATTTCCATCCAAATCCTTGAGAAAAAAATGTATTTTCTCCAATCCTGATATCAATGGCATAAGGGCCCATCCATAGAGCATAAAACATGCCATGCTTTTCCTTGTCTTCATGCGTACTATCCCACAGCAAAACCAGATCTCCAACAATGAAAGCTATAGGGGTAAATTTCTTATCAAACAACTTCTTCAATTTCTCCCTAAATCTGACATGCCTTTGATGAGAAGCTCTCCTTTCTTCATCCAACTCAATGATCTGATTGATTCTTGATTCATATGGGCCATGTTCTTGGTCTTCCAACTACTGGACAAACTGAAAAGTGGATAATTACAGGTGTAATGGTAGAAAATCCTGAGTTCCATACACCAATTCAAATGGAATTTTACCAGTTGCTCTTTTTGGAGTTATTCTATCATCCCACACTGCAAATTTCAACTGTTCTCCCCACATCTTCTTGTTGATTTCCAAGGTTCTTCTAATGATCTTGAGCAAGTTCTTGTTACTTGATTCAACTTGTCCATTACCTTGTGGATTGTAGTTTGAAGAAAAAGTCAGGTTTATCCCATATTCATTGCACATTGCCATCAAAGGCTTGGCTCTAAAACACATGGCATTATCAGATACAATCTTAACTAGAACCCCAAATCTGCATATGATATGATTCAATAAGAAATCCATTACCACTTGGTGTGTTTCCTTTCTAGATGGAATTGCCTCAACCCATTTTGTAAAATAATCAGTTGCTACAAGGATCCATTTATGACCAGAACTAGAAGGATCTGAGAACTCACCAATGAAATCCATTCCCCATTGTTTAAAAGGAGCTTCAATTGATACAGGCTGCAAAGGATGAGATCCTGAAGCTTTCAATATTCCTGAGAAGCGTTGGCAACTATCATATTTTATAACCAGCTGGGTTGCATCTTTAAAAAGAGTAGGCCACCAATAACTAGCTCTTAAAATCTTATGTGCTGTCACTCTACCAGAAAAATGTCCTCCACAAACTCCCCCATGGAAATCAGCAATCAACTCAGGAGCTTCATCTTCAGTTATGCATTTCAAGAGGACACCTTCAGAGTTCTTCCAAGCCAGCCCAAGGTCTGTTATGATATATTTTTGAGAAGCTAGCTTGAGGGCTCTTTTCTAATTTTTATTCAAGTGACTTAGACAACATAGATGCTTGAGGTAGAAGATCACATCCTTGTACCAATCAGAATTCATCAGTTTTTCAAGTAGACCTGCCCTTTCTTCCTCTAGCTGATTCAATTCTACATTTTGCAAATTACTCTCATCCATGAGCTTGCCAAGACCCAAACCTCTTACCAACTTTGTTGTTTGGATATCCATGTCATATTCATGAAGTTTGTTAACCCACCTACATCTCTTGCTTGAGATTTCCATGTCAGATAAGATGTCTTTGAACATTGTATGAGGAACATAGGCAACAACCTTTGAACTCAAAATGTAGGGCCTAAAAATATTTGTTTCCTTCACCAATGCAAATGCCTGTTTTTCCATGATTGTATACTTCAACTCAACTACCTGTAAAGCCTTGCTAAAGAAAGAAATAGGCCTCTCATCTCCCTTTTCATCTTTTTGTAACAAAACTAAAGAAATAGTAAATTTAGATGCAAAAGAGAAGATTTGGAAAGGCATCTTATAGTTTGGAGCTGCCAAAATAGGTGCATGTTTAAGTGCATCCTTTATTCCTTCAAAAGCTTGAATGGCAACCTCCTCCCATTTGATAACTTCATCCTTTCTTAGCATGCTTGTGATTGGGAGAGTTAGCTCAGCAAAATTAGAAACAAACCTTCTAATAAAATTGATTTGGCCAAAGAAATATTAGATACCTTTCTTGGTTCTTGGAATAGGCACCTTGCTGATTGCTTCCACTCTCTTAGGGTCTATCATAACACCTTCTTTGGACACAATATGCCCCAAAATCTTGTCCTTTTGCATGCCAAAATGAAACTTATTTGGATTAAGTGAAATCCCATACTCTCTACATTGATCAACATCTTCTCTAGGTGTTGCAAATGGTCTGCTCGCTGCCTTGAAAAAATAGTCACATCATCTTGGTAAACTACAATAAATTCATTGATATAACCAGCAAAGGCAACATCCATTTCCCTTTGAAAAGTAGCACCAACATTCATCAATCCAAAATGCATCCTTACAAAAACATAAGTCCCCCAAGGAGTAGTGAAGGCTGTCTTAAGTCTTTCTGATTCTTTGATAACTACTTGATTGTATCCGGAGAAACCATCCAAAGTAGAAAGCATCTATGACCTTGTTACAAGTTGCAGCATATTCTCCATGTTTGGCAAGGGGTAATTTTCCTTCATAGATGCTTTGTTTAGATTCCTAAAATCCACACAAAGTCTGATATCTCCATTCTTTTTCCTGACTGGCACAAGGTTGGCAACCCAAGAAGAGTATCTAGTAGGCTGAATGATGCCACCATCTCTCAATTTCTTCAACTCTTCTTGCATTTTCATAGATAGAATTGTATTAATGGGCCTTTGTTTTTGTCTAAATGTCTTAGTCTTGGCTTCAAGAGGAATCTCATGCTGAAATAAATCTTCTCTATATGCCTTCAGCTCTGAATAAGACCAAGCAAGGCAGTCTTGATACTTCTTTAAAAGTTGGGCATAGGACTGTTTCTCCTCTTTGCTGAGATGGCTGCCCAACCAGATCTTCCTGGGTTTGTCTTTAGTTCCCAAGTTGTGCTCTCCCACATCCCTTGAAGCAAACAAGTTTCTATTTATAATGCAATCAACATTGCTAAAATTGGATTCAAGTGCAACAAGACCTTTGGGAATGGTGTTTGTTTTCAATTGTATAATCTCCTTGTCAAATAAAGATTCTCTAACTTCATTCATGCACACCATTGGTTCCCAATCAATATTTTGAATAGAAAAATCATCTTGGCATTATAAGAATCTCAACACTTGGGCATCATCATAAAAAATCTACCAATGTTTGACATTATCTAGGATAATTGGCCTTGTTAGCACTTCAATATCATATTCACAAAAAGGTGAAACAGTGCAATTGTCAAATCTACAACCCAGAACAGCCAACTTATCAGAAGCAACATTAAAACTTCTATCATGGTAAACAATGTTAAAAGAATCAAACATTTCAATCAAGTCCCAAACAACATGCTTATATTGTTTCATACGCTGATTTTTTGTAGCATACAACTTTCTTACTTGCTTAACAACTAGCTCTAAATCTCCTTTAGCAACAATATCCTTCACTCCATATTTCCATGCAATCCTTAATCCTGATAATAATGCCTCATACTCAGCAATGTTGTTAATGCACTCAAAATTGAGCTTGAAGGAGAAAGGAAAATCTTCCAAACTAGGAGAGACCAACACTATACCAGCACCATTTCCAAATTTGGAGAAAGCTCCATCAAATAGTAATGTCCATGGAGAACCTACCATACCAAGGAACTCTGATTTGTCCATCTTATTCTCCTTTCCATCAGCAAAACCAATAAATTTATCAACATCTACATCAGCAAACAATACTTCATAAGAATCATTGTTGGGATCTTCAATCAAGTGTAACATCTTCTTTTCACCATAGAGTTTGACAAGGCTATCTTCAATGGGAATGGTGGAAAAATACATGTCCATTTGAACAATACCACCAAAACTTGCAGCCCATTTTCTTGACAAAATCATACCCCATTTGGCAAGGCAGTCAACAATTACAACATCATGTTTTAAATTCTTACCCGGATAGGCTGCAAGTTACACTACTAATCCCTTCACACAACCAACAACCGAAACTTCCCTTGAATCCATGGCTGTACACTTCCCATATGTTGTTGTCACTTTGATATTGAACTCATTCATGACTTCTAGAGGCATGACATTACATGATGCACCGAAATCAAACATGCAATTGTGAAGCAACCTATCCTTTATGAGAAAAGTTGTGAAAAATGGATCAAAATTCAATTGGGAATCAACCAAGGATGTCCCCAAATAAAATTCAGGTGCCTCTCCAAAATCTTCCATTAGTGGTGGTTTTTTAGGGCCAGCAATGCTTTGAAGAGGATTCTCAACAACATTTATATTTCTGCTTGGGGTAACCTTTTCTTCTTTCAATCCCAAGTACTTGAATGCTCTCTTCTTATGTTCAAGAATTCTAAGCAATTCAATAATTGGAACACTCACTTTAATTTGGCTCAAAACGTAGGCTATATCATATGGAAAATTCTTTGGTAAAACAACACTGGAAGAGAAACAAGAAGGTTCATCAGATGGAGAAGTATTCTTGGCAGCCTAGGCATGAAGAGGATTGATATTTTTGCATGGGACAACATGGTTCTTGGAAATTGTTTCTTTTCTGGATTATCTTTGGGAATGCTTGTGAGCAAGGGTGTCTTTGGTTTGGCTTGAGGACCAGCCCCTCTAACAACTTTACTTCTAGTATTGTATTCTTTCTCTTGACCAACCACAACATTCATTAACAATTGTCTATCTTCCTCCGAATGAACACCACCATCATACTTCTTGATCATTAAATCCCTTAGATATTCAAATTCATTATTAGGAATTTCAAAAGCCTAAACTACATCTACATCCCAAGTTTGAGGAAGAGAAAGAAATGGTACCCTCTTTATGAAATCCCAAAAGGTTGCTGCAGTCCTTGCACTCATCACATCTGTTGATGTTGCTGCTTGTTGTGAGCCTGAAGAGCTGCCTATCATACAGATATCATCATCCATTTCATTCTCATTATCATCGTCAATATCTTGCTGGTCCATTTCTCTTGGAGGATGAGGAAGAAAACATCTATCACAACAATCCATATAAGCAATTTCTTGAACAACAGCAACTCTTGCAGTCAGAGGGTCAGGCACCACTCTATTTTCATGTGCTTGGGGTTGTCTACTTACAGATCCAACAGGCCCTTTACCTCTATCATCTTGTCTTTGATCACCCCTAGGATGATTTCCAAATCTATCATGGTTTTGAGTTCTTTGCCATCCTGGTGATTTTTTCCCAATTCCTTTCTCAGCCTAGGCTAACTTATAAGAAATTTCTTTAACAGCCTTTGCTAAAGTCATGACAACATCTTCTAAATCAGCACCCTTGCTAGCTTGAGGCTTCTCAAGGTTTATCATCTTCACACCATCCCTCTTAAGTGGTTTACCAATATCCTTGATATTATTTTCAATTTGAAGTGCCATGGTGAAAGCTTGTCTCAAGTTTGTAGGATTTTTGTCTCTCAAGTAATAGGCTGCCTTTTTATCAAATGCATATGCATATTTATCAAGCAAGATTCATCACAAGGCCTCAAAATGATAGGCAACCTTCTCAATGTGTTATTAAATCTTCTATTAAAGGCATGAACGGTCTCATTAGGGTTCTTCTTGATGTTCTCAAACAAGGATAGAAGGAACCTTGGATATGTTTTGTCTCCATATTATAATTTGAATGCATTACTCATCTCAGTCCATAAATCAATAGAGTTATTAGGCAGAGCTTTATACCAATCTCTTGCATCTTCCTCAAGTGTATGGATAAAAAAATTGATATAAACATCCTCAAATTCTATCTCAAAATCTTCCATCATGTTAACAAAGAGTTTGAGATGCTGATCTCCAGTTATGGCATTGTTACCTTGGACTTTTGGTAACCTATTTCTCACATCTTGTGGGATAGCATTTGGATAACCATCCATTCCTCCAAAATTTATAGGACCAAAGGTGTTAACAACAAATGGAGGTCTAGGCTGAGCCATATTTTTTGGTGGGGGTGATCTTGGAGGTGAAACAAGATGATGAATAGTAATGGGTCTGATTGGGATAGATGAATGATCCCTAAAATGACAAACCCCCAAAGGCTCTCTCTCTTGATAAACTTTAGCAAACTTAGACACCACAAGAGCAGATCTAGGAGTAATTTTTTTAAATACACAAGAAGGTCCCTCACCTGATGGAGAATGAAAATCAGCAAGAATATTTCCTGAATCAGATCTACTTAAAGAAGAATTATAATCTTCAATAACAGGCTACTATCCTTCAAATTCAACTATGGAGATTTCATTTCTTCTTTCCAAATCACCAATCACTTTCCACACTCTTCTAACTTCTAATTTAGAGCTTCTTGATTTGGTGAGAAAATTCTTAGAAGAGTCCTTGATGAAGGGGGATCTCCTTCCCTCTAGCTTGACAGATTTAAACAACAAATTTCAAATGACAGAAATGTGTTAGAAAACTGCTATTTCAAGATCCCAACAGCATGGAGTCGCCACTAAGGATTTCCACCTTAGTTGTGCAAGAAAGCACTAAAATATTCCATCAAATGTATGCTATGAATGAAAAATTTGTAAGGGTTTAAAATTCAGATCTTCCTCTTCTTAATTCAACCAAAAACAATGCATCCAAATCATATAAATTGCTAGTAAATGAGAAGAGCAGGATGAGCTTGAAATCTTTTTACCCAAAACATGCAGATTTGAAGTATGAAATGATATCTCAAGAATGTAACAGCTCAAATAATTAATCACACAAATACTCAAACCTCTCAAATACTTAAAAACCACCAAGAAATCAAAGAAATTCCTTGGCAATGGCGCCACTCGGGTGTTGGTATCCAGATTTAATCTCCTTCACAACTTGAACAACTTCAAGAAATTACACAAGACACTCAAGGATAGATAGATGAATTGTATGGAATTTGTAGCTAGGGATGCACCTATCTTCTTGTTTGCATTAAAGAACTGAGGGAGTGGATAGCACCTTCATAAGGGTTTTGATCTAACCCTCACTATTTTAGGCTATGCCTATCAACCAAGGCAAGAGAACCTATATTGCAGCCCTTGTATGGTAAAGGAGGTAGAGATATCCTTGTGTCTTGCATTATGACATGAAAGAGGCCTTGTGAAAACATGATCAAGTATCCATTATCCAAACTCAAAGGAGTTGTCAATACTAAATGATGGAAATGTTCTCAAAACAAGGCTAGGGCTACTAAAGACATGATAAAACCCTGATATACTTTGTGCATTTTTGTACAAGGATTGAGTTATTTTATGGACACACAATGTAGATGCAGGGGTATTGTAGGCAGGATGAGTTAGTTTAAGATGAAATTTTGATGAAAAATGTTGGGACAAGAGTAGCTAGAAATCATCAGCTTCTTTGGGAAACTTTGTAAATGAATAACAACACCTAAACAACAGAGATGTTTAAATAAATTTAAAGTGCTCTTTCAACCAGGATGTGTGCACACATGGATGCCCAAATCTACACTATTCCATACAAAATTTGATAACCTGCCACAAAGGCTTAAAGCAAAATATCAATGAAGTATTTAGAAACCCTTATTAGATCATGACCTAAGGTACACCCAAAGGTTTACAAACACCCTCAATTTACAAGGAAGGTAAGATGAATTTAAATCTGTTTACCCTCACTCAAATGAATGCTCTTCTGAATGGAAGATTGTAGATGCCTTCAAACCATCTACAAGAAATAAGACCATGTATGACCAATAATGATCCCAAACACAAGATTGCAACATGAACATGAAACACAAATTGAAAACATATTGAAATACAAGTGTATGTAAGCTTTGCCAAGAGATAAAACCAGTTAATCCAAGAATTTGATCAGATGTATCAACAAGGGAATGTTATTTAGACAATCTCAAATCTTTTTGATGGCTTTATAGCTAAAACCAACTCAACATGATGAACATTTGGTGCAAACAAGAATAAAAAATGGCTCTTAGGCAGTATCTCCAAAAGGAAATGGACTTCTTCCAGTTTTCCACGTGTAAATTCTTCTCTCCTTCTCCAAAATTCTCAACAGACCTTTCAAAATTCCTCTGAATTACATCATATACCCTCTGCCAACTTGGATCCTTACATCCCAATCAAATAATATGCCAAAGGGATCAAATTTGTTACAAAACCCTATCCATTTGATGAAAAATGAAATAAAACTGTAAGACAACTCGTAAAATGCCAGAGATGCACAAATATTTTAAAATATTGCATGAGCTCAGATCCTTATCCACCTAGGGTCATGTTTTTGTCATTCCACCATGCCAACATGCATTTGCAATCATTTCCCACCTTTTTCCCTCACCATTTTAACTCTACAACTTTATTTTTCACTTTTCACGTTTTTTACACAAGCTAAGAAAATATTTCAGAAAAAACACAATAGGGCACAAAATTAGCTCAAATGAATGATGCCATTATGTTCGTAAGGCTGAGGGGACATGATTTCATATAAAATTTCATCTGATTTGGTGCAGAAATGATGATTCCAAGTTCTTTGGAGCTTACGTGGCGCCCAAAAACGAAAATACATAGCTACCGTCGATTAAAACCAACTTTAAATCTCTACCCTCCACGTGCCATATTAAAATCCCCTTCAAAAATTCTAAAATTACCTTTTTACCTTTGAATAAGGTGGGACACGTGTCCAACTACGATTGGGGTGGGCCCCCAATCCTAAAAATGCATTTTAAACCCTTTTTGACTTCTGGAAAATTTTTAATATTTCCCCGCGAGCCCCTTGGATGCACCACGTGTCCTCCTATGGGTCCCCACCGAGGTCGCGGGCCAATTTGATTAATTTTTCCACTTTTTTGAGAAAATTAACATTTTATAAAAACTCTTCGCACCCCCGAACACCCGCTGCTCCATTCGCCACGTGTCGCTCTCCCACTGGAAGCGGAGTCGACTCATCAAAATTTCCTTCATTCCTCCACGAGAATAAAAACCTTAGTGGACCCGAGCTCTCCCTCTTGAATTTTTTAATAATGCCAGGTGTCTCCTCCTGATTGGTTGTGGGGAGACACCTTCAAACTTTCCACGGGTCAATTTTTTATTTTTTGCCAAAGTTTGGAGAATTATTTCCACTTTCTCCCCGTGCTTCACATCTCCGCCGAATCCGGGACATGTGTCTGATTTTCATTCGTCGCGGGTTCATAAGAAATTTTTTTCCTTTTTACCCTTTAAAGTTAAAAACTTCAAATTTCTCTAAGCCTCTGCCCCTCCATTTCATCCCCCTGCATACGTGTCATATTGTGATTCACGCAGAGATCTGGCTCAAATTTTTACTTTGAAATTTTGCCTCCAAAGGCAAAAAAATAATCCAAAAACATGCACAACCCCACCTCTCCTTGGCTCCCCTGGACACGTGTCCACTTCTCATTGGGTGCAAGCCCCTAGGAAAATAATTTCCTTTTGCACTTTGAAACCAAAAACTTTCAAATTCCTCTAAGTTCCAGTTTTTTCAATCGACCTCCTTGTGTCACGCGTCGCCTTCTCATTAGACGTGGACTCTGTTGTATATATCTCCCCCCTGGGTAAATATAGACAACAAAAGAATATGGAAATCAAAGGAACTCAAAACCTGACATTTATTTATGCAAAAATTCACACCCATGGTGGAGGTTGGAGGCGCAAAGCGGAAAATGTCGACATGAAAATGGATGTGCCTATGACGTAGGTAAGAAAGTGTCGACATGTGAAAATTTGCACCCAAGGTGCAGGCTGGGGTGCACAACAAAAAGTTTCGACATGCCAAAATTCACACCCAAGGCATAGGATAGGGGCGCACAACACAAAGTTTTGACATGCCAAAATTCACGCCCAAGGCGCAGGCTGGGGGCGCGTAACACAAAGTGTCGACATGCCAAAATTTGCACCCAAGGCGCATGCTGGAGGCGCAAAGAAGGAAGTGTCAACATGAAAAAATTCATGCCAAAGGCATAGGCTAGGGGCACACAACACAAAGTGTTGACATGCCAAAATTCACACCCAAGGCACAGGCTGGGGCCGCACAACACAAAGTGTCGACATGTGAAAATTCGCACCCAAGGCGCAGGCTGGGGGCGCACAACACAAAGTGTTGACACCACATTTTCAGTGCCTATTTCACATTTAAAATTATGTCGACATAAGGATGGATGTGTTGAGGCACATCTTCAGGAGGTGCAACATTTTGAGCGTTGACACCCCGACAGGAAGTAAACCCTGGCGCATATATTCAGATGGCCATAACTTTTCACAGGGAGCTCGGATTCATGCAAGGTTGGACTTTTTGGAAAGCTTACGAGGTCCTTTGTCCAACTACAATTAATTGGGTGAGAAAAATTTCTTCAAAAATGCAAAATACAATTCACCATTTTTTGGGTTTGGTAAGGTCCTCACCTACCGCCATAATGAGATGAATTAAATGCAACTTGGAGGTGGTTGGAGTAGATTTGGAATTCCTCTCTCTTTTCTCTCTCATTCTTCCTATAAATTTTAAGGAGGGGCTTCTTTCTAAAGGTTGGAAATTCTTGTTTTTCCCCCTCCCTTCTTCTCTTTGGCAGGTGAATTTTTGGAGTTCAAACCTCCCATTTAAAACTGTAATGCAACTTTGCCTCTTGGCATTTTGTAGTGTATTGTGTCAATATTTGGAGCAAATAATGCATGTCTGTGGATGATTCTCAACCCTCTCTATGTTCATTTTCATCCTCTTGATCTTTCACTGCAAATTTGGTTATCTATGCATGATCTTGCATTGCATTTTTATGGTTTGTGTTTATTGGCAAGACAGGTGTTTCTTCATTCCTCGGTGCATCACCTTTGTTAGTTTAGGTTTATTTTTATGCATCTTCTTACCCTGTCTCCTTGGCAAGTTAGATTAGGTTTTTGAGTAAACCCTCTGCATTTTTATGTGTGCATCTGAACAGAGGAATAGGAACTGGCCTTCATCCGGAGAGCTTTCCCAATTCACAAGGTCCCACACTTGGGAAGAGCTCCATGTTATGCAATCAAACTGAGAGTCTCAACCCATCGAGTTGTAGACATTCAGGGGTGCTGTGATACACCATCAATAGAATCGTGGGCTAAAAATTTTTCCTGACACCTTGAGCCAAAAACAACAAAATTATCAAATTCCATTGCCATCCACCTGACCTTCCTGTGCCATGTGTCCACCTCTCATTGGGCACGGGTTTGCGGGCAAAATTTGACATTTGGGATTTTTTTAAAAAAAAAAATTGAAGAAACATTTTAAGTGACCCCCACCACCCACCGGTCCATCTAACCAATCAAAACATGCCACATAGGCATATAGGTTGCAAAAATAAATTTAACAGGTAGAACATGCCCGTACGACCGTCAATACGCCAAAAATGTAGAATATGCCCTAGAAATAAAATTTTTTAACAAGGAGGGTAGAGATTTTTTGGTTTTGAATCCAATGAAACATGATTTAACAATGATTTAGGTCTGGGGATTAAGATTTTAGAAATAGATAACTTAGATTCGATTTACTTTGAATTTTTCACAACTATACAATGAGAAAAATGGCACAGCTCGTATAAAATGAAAAATTTGTGGCACACAAAGGGGGAAACATGGATTTTGTTTCAATATGGGGTAGAAAAACAACATTGAGGGTGGTTGAAAGCATTCAACTGAATAAAATGAGTTGCAGATCACCAGCTTGAGCCAAAAGACATTTTTGAGAAAAACGGATGTGGAGAATTAGGGCAAAGTGTGCAAACCCAGTAATTGCACCAACAGGAGATACACTACAAATCACAGTAAATGTGATCTATCTTAAACCATTCCATTAAGTTTTCTACATCATGTTATATATATTAGATTAGTTTTAATTCCTCTAAGTGATCTCTACGCACATTGTTTGTTTGCACATAGTTCTTTCCTCTCACGTGTTTCCTACGTGCTCTCTTTTACTGCTTCCAGAGTGTAGATTTTCTCTTAGAAGTTACAAGATTTAGAGTAGAGTGAAGAAATGATTCTCAGGTGATTACAAGGGTAGTTTCATGATTATGTAATAGACTCCATGCCCAATAGATGCTTTAGGCCACTGATCTCTTTCATCTAGCGAGAAGATGGCCCCAAAAGTCACCAAAAATGTTATCCAAATATCTCTCCTAGCAATTTGGATAACTTGCATGGACATTCTGGCTCCAAATTATTCATTGTAGTGTTACACACACTCAAGTTCACTTGGCACATTCCCTTGGTCATAGTTTTCTTGCGCATCCCTTTCCTTTCTCTCCTTCCACTCCTCCTTTGCACCCACCTTCCACGAATTCACCTTCTTCCTAACTAGTTTCTTCCCTTCCCATGCACCTCGCACTTTCTTCATTTGTCCAAGTCCCTGGCCCTCTCGTGCACTACACCCATTACTTTGTAATAGTTGTGCCTTCACCATACATTCTCTACTCACCAGTTTGTTTCATTTCCCTGAGCGCATCGCGCGTGATCTCTCCACACCTTCCTCTGTGTCTCTTTGTGTTATTCCCCTGCAACCTTATATGCTAGGTCATCTTTTGACATGCTTGATTGTGTTAAGCACAACTAGTCTAGTGTGCCAATAGGGTGTTGAATCCTTACAACAAATCAGTGAGTGAAACATGGTAGAAATGACAAATATTAGCATAGTTGGCCATCATTTCAGCCAATCCACATGCGTCACATGTTTAGCATGCGTTGATGGCTCTAGAATATTATAACAATAATATATTCTACTATAGAGCTTCGATCGGCATGTACTTGGACTTGTTAGAGAGTTACTGACATCAGCTATAGTGCTAGAAATTCAAATTCAAATTCTTGGTGGTTTTGGTAGGTGAGAAATGGGAAAATGTCTCTCTGAGCATTGACGAGTAGATCTGATTGCTCCAACCACCAGATTTGATATGATCCACCCTCTTTTCTTCTTTAACATGTTAAAATGGTATGGGGAAGCATATTTCACATATCTTTAGGAGGGTTTGTAGGCACTGAATATTTTTTTGTTGGTGGTTGTGTTTCAAATTCAGGTTTTCCCTCCTTCTTCCCTTCTTCCTCCATGGATTCATCTATAAATGTAAGAGCAAGGCTCATTTGTTATGTTGGACACTCTGTATCCTTACGTGTTTTTCTAAGGAATTCATATTTTTTGTATTTTGAGTTACAGACCTCTATGTTTGTCTCTTTCATGTGGATATCAGCCTCCATAATTTTAATTTTTTTTTGCATTTCTAAAAGTATTGGAAGCATCAATTGTGACTATTCTCTGTCCTAATATGTTTGCATTCCTTCTTCTTTCCTTTAATCTTGCGTTGTGTGTTGATTGTGCTATTTTAGGCCCCTTGTAGTTCCATATTTAGTTGTGTTCCATGAGAACGATATGGTGGATACATGTTTTGCTGTGCTACTCATGCTTAGCCTCCTTCCACATATTTCTCTTAATTCTCACTCAGAAAAAATAGCGTTCATCCCTCTTTTATGGTAATATCACCTTTTAGTGTAGTTTCCTTTCATGTTACCCTTCTATCCTTGGTCCATTGGCATCATTAGCTTAGTTTTCCCTTCGAAGACTAGGAGTAGCAGTACCGGTAGAAATAGATAGAGGAACTGGCCTTCTCCAGAGATCCATCCCAAGCTCGCAAGGTCCCACAACTTGAGGATGGTTCCATTGTGGTCTCAAATACCTCGGTTCTTCCAAGATCTGAGATGTGGGTGCACGTTTGAGAATCCAAAACTTCCCTAACCATTTTTACCCCCGGTGTACTCATTTTTAAGCCAAATTCAAAATATCAAATGCCAATGGGGTTACCTTATAGAATTATCCATTTTCATCAAATCAGTTAGTGTTTTTGTTATCTCCTCTAAGATTCTATTTTCCCTTGGGATTTGAAATTACTTTCAATTGGCATATTCTCTCCTTTATTTACTCCCTAAGAAATAAAAATAAAAATGAAGTTCTAGTATGTTGGATATAAACCTATTTTATCCATTAAAACCACTATTACTTAAATTAGGGATAGGGATGTAAAAGTTATGAATTTTAGCTAAATTTTGGTGTATAATGGAGGGTGGAAAGATCACTACATTAGTTGAATGAATTTTCAATAGTGGTTTAGCACATGCAGGTGGATTTCAAATATGTATTTGGAGTGTTAACATGATGTTATCCTACAATTCATGTTTTTATTCACGAAACATGAAATTAAAATATCCTCAAAGCCAAGTTATTGCTCAATTGTATGCATATAATATTAACCTAGCCCTCAGATTCACTCCTCCTATTGCTGCTAAGGCACTGTCTCTTTAAAAAACACAATATGAGTTTAATTTAACAGTACCAAACAATGATTTTAGATTCTTGGTTAAAAGCTAAGAATAAATTACCTTCCAAGTTGGTTGAAACCCTTTACAAGAATGATTTCATTGAAGAATTATATGATATTATTAATCTTCTGTCTAGAGTGATGAATCTTCCATCCAAGAGTGTATTTCATGATTGGATGATTATTATCATAAAATTGATATGTGAAGGAATTTTTTTTGGGGATGGGGATAAATCATGTGTGTATATTTAACTAAACAACTCAATCAAGTACATAACACTAAGTCATTTTATATGAATTCCTATCTGATGTATGCCCTTGCAGGTTTGACCTTTTAAATCAGGGGATAAAATATATCTCTACCCATTTATGAGTGTTATACCTAGCTAGATATTGACAACAATAAGAATCATTTCAGAATGGTGAATGATGTATTTATCACTTTCATTTTCAAGTTATTGGAAGGATGTACCACTAACATAATTTCTCAGGAAGCAAATAAATTGGTAACCAAGTTTGGAAATGTTTTCATCCAATTTTAGGGGTTCTCCTATATTATAGTTATAGGATTTGAGGGAATCCCATATAAGATTCTAATTTACTGTAGTGATAAGTTCATCATGAATAAACTATGTAGATAGAAATCCTCCACATGACTTATAGGGATAATAATGTTTCAGGCATCTAATTTATCTTGTCTCCCATGAACTAAATTTACATACTAGGTATTGATCCGAAAATGGGTGTTTGAATCTAACACTTTTTAATCGTTTCAAAGGATCATTAAATCTTAATCAACTTAAAAGGATTGTATACTTCCAAAAACTGATCAAAATATGATTTATGATTGAATTCAAACTGAAATTAAGTTTGCAATCTACTCAAAATTTCACTGTTCGTTCAAAGCCCGAAAAATCATTGTTTTAGATTTAATTGATTTTTTCAATTTTATCAATTCTGATTAAAATTTCATCCATATTCATATTTTTAATGTAAACTACTTTCAATTATCAGAAAACTGAAAATAAAAATAGAACACAACACCAAATTGTTTACAGGATTTAGAATTCCTACGTCCCCGGGTTCGTAGTGAACCGATCCATTAATAATGTTAAAAAATTGTAAATAAAATAACTTTTACATTAACCAATAATGAATCAAAAAACCTAAAAAAATATGTTTCATACCTTTGAAGGACATTA